>OY728145.1:76707144-77332144 GCA_963277665.1 Viscum album
ATAAACTTCATTTTATTTTATTTTGAGCTTCCATGTGGATATTTCAGGTGGGGTCCTCTGTAACTAAACCTCCATGTGGAAGTTGGAAGTGGGGACCTCCAAACCTTAACCTCCCATGAGAGGTTAATGTGGTGGGGACCACCCAAACCATAACCTCCCATGAGAGGTTATGGTGGTGGGGACCACCCGGGATTAAACCCCCTTGAAACTCCCCTTTAATTAGGAGAAAATCCTCAACTCCCACAATTAATGATGGAGAGCCTCTTGACCTCCTCCACCTAAATTATGCCAACAGACATATCATTAATTGTGCCAATGCACCTTATTAATTGTGCCAACTACCCCTTAATCAATTAAACCTTTTTGAATATTATTCCAACGACTTAATAGATATTTCAATCTATTATTTTGGCTACAAATTCACTTGGGTTGAATTAGGGATAGGAGGAACTTGGTAGAAAGCTCCCAACGAAGAACGCTCCACCGACGAAGAACGCCTTCGACTACGAAGAACGCCTTCGACTACGAAGAACGCCTTCGACTACGAAGAACGACCTCGACTTCAACTTCTTTGTCGGAACTTCCTCCGACGTAGGAGGTATTCGTCTACAACGAATCAACATTCACCTTCACGTGCTAACCTCAACCAACAATGAACAAAGTAGGGTTTTTAATCAAGTATGATTTTATTCCCTTGATTATTTCCTTCTAAAAACAAAGAACTTGGATCAACTTATTATCAAGTTGATCTGTGGATGTTTTCCTTGCGGGTTGGGAATAAATTGTTGTGGGAATTTGTAGGGTTTTATTCATTATTTGATTAAAACTTCTCATGCTCTCCCATATTTTTCCTTTGCGGGGTTGGGAATAGAAATTATCAAGGGATTATGGGAATTGAAGTTTAAAATATCTTTCATGCTCATTCTTTGTTTATGTTCTTGATTAACCGTTTGATATCACTCTAAACGTGGAGGGTGAGGGCCAAACAAACATGGATCGACCCCCCACCGATCCTCTTTGTGGTGTTATTTGAAACGGCGACGAAGGCAACGGTCGCACCACCTGCGGCCTCCGTGACCCGCGCCGCCGCTGGCCAAATTGGCCTCAGCCGCGCTGCGCCCCGGTCGCACTGCACCCCGGATGCACCACCTGCCGGCCGCACCGCACCCCGGCCACACCGCACCCCAGACGCGCCGCACCCCGGGTGAACCAGCCCCCAGCCTCCTGGCTGAGCCGCCCTGGACTTGCCATCTGCCGGCCCCGGCCACCATGTCCACCGGACAAACCGGCCTTTACTGCACCACCCCAGCCCTTTGGGCCGATCTGTCCATGCGGTGCCCTCTGGGCCGAACCGCACTCGCGCCGACCTGCAGACGGTCTGCGGCCCCTCACGGCCTACTGGGCTGGGCTCAGCGGGCCAGGACGAACCCAACAGGCTGGCCCGCCCAATGAGTCGGGCCAAACCCAACGAGTCAGGCCGGGTCAACCCAAACTGGTTTGTCCCAGACTGGGTCGGGTCAGGTTGGTCCGACCGGGTCGAACCGGACCCGGGCCTACTATACGACCCTTTACTTTCTTTTGGCCATATTTTTTGCACCGGACGTCCGTTTGACAAACCGTCAGCAGCTCTAGTAATATTGTAGAATGATGGTCCCTTTGAGTATACTCCACTAGAGTTTAGGGTATAGTTGAGATAAAATCAGGTTGGATTGTGCATGAATCCAACCGGGTCCCTGGGACTAAAAGACTAATAATTCACAGATCGGGCGTCTGATTAACGCGTCATCTGTTGCGTTGAGACCCCTATGACGTGGCAGACCTTTGAGATACTTCTTCGTGGGACTTTGTGACAGATAGAGTATCGACCAGTAGCTCATGGAGCGGATCCTCCTAGATACGAGTGAGCGTAGTGCGGAGACATAGTAGTTGGCTGAGACCTGACGACTACTGACCGTTTGACTCGGTGTGACTCTACTAGACTAGTGGGGAGAGCCTTGGTGTCACGGCAGACCCACGGTGGAGGAACGCGCTTGGTGACACGGCAGACCCACGGTACTCAACAGGAGGAGTACCTCAGCAGGCTACGAGGGGGAGCATGCTTGGTGACGTGGCAGACCCATGGTAGGGAGTGACTCTGTGTGACGCGGCAGACCCACGCGTACTCGACAGGAGGAGTACCTCAGCAGTCCAAGGTTAGTGGGAAGTGTGCTTGGTGTCGCAGCAGGCCCACTGTACTTGATTGAGCAGGAGTTCTCTAGTAGCCGAGGTTTCGATAATGTGAATAAAAACCTGGTTAAGCTGAATCAGTACTTTTGTGTTTTCCTCATGATTGAGATGGATTACTTAATAACATAGGTATATGTATGGGCATATACCTAAGTAGGGTTATCTGTTGATTTCATACTTTTTGGTTTATCCTTATTGGATTTTGTGAGACGTTGAAGGTCACAGGGTCCCTACTGAGTATCTTTATACTCACCCCTGCACGGGCTATGTCCGCACCTTGTTGTGTTGGATGCAGATGACGGACAGTGCTGATCGAGGCTAAGAGTATCAGGATCGGACGGTGCCCAGAGGTGGATCTTACGATGAGTCAGTACACGGAAGAGAGGGACGGATGTGGAGTGCCGAGGAGGCGATCTGTACCTACCATTCAGGTAGGAACTTCGAAGGACAACCCAGCGGCTCTTTTTCTTTTCTTCAGTTGTAATTGTACCTTCAGTTTCTTGTGCTTTACTGTTGGGCTTGTATTCTGGCCCTTTTTACTTTTATCACTCCCTTGTTATACAGTTTTACTTAGTGTTTCGTATCCATCTTTGGGCTTTGTTGTGTGTGCGTTTACAGGTTATAAAGGCAATTTCTTCCCAGTTTTAGGGAATTAAGCCTTTGGTGCTAGTCACCAGCCCCTGTCCTATGGAAGGCGGGCTTGGGGTAGTCACGGAATGGGCCCCGGGGGATGGGTCGTGACAAATTGATATCAGAGGATTCGGTTCTACCGCAGAACTTAGGACTCTGATATTTTTCTGTGAATCAATAGTGTTAAGTGTAGTGAGTGTGGTTTTCAGTTCAGGGAGTCCAGTGTTGGTGCAGCGGCCGATGTATCCATACACCAGGACCCTAACTTCTGATTTCTGACTCAATGCAGGAAAACACTGATTGCGTTTGTGTTTTAAAAAGTTTTTTTAATTCGGCTCAACTAGGTCATCTCACCAGGTATAACTTTTGACCATGTCGCATCTGATTCTTTTCATGATTCCTATATGCAAACAGCCGGATAAAGTTCTGAGATTTGTATGCACTGATATCCCACCGAGCGATGAGGCCTCGGTGCAGGGCCCTTTTCCAGTGGAGGCACTAGCGGTACCACTCCTCGTTGGTCCACCGATTCCATCAGCCCCAGCAGCAGATGGTGCATGACGTTTGATCATGTTGCACAAGTTCCATCACCAAAGTCCACCCAGGTTCAGGGAAGAGACGGACCCACAGGTGGCTGAGGATTGGCTGGAGTCTGTGGTGAGAGTTTCCCAACTGGTAGGGACACCAACAGAACTCATGGTGATACTTACTGCCAGCCTTATACAGGAAGCAGTGGGCAGGTGGTGGAGCTTGATGCTCTAGGTTCATGACGAGGTGATGCTTCTCTAGGCAGACTTCGAGTGCCTGTTTCCGGAAGATTTTATCCCAGTGACTCTTCTTGTAGTGTGCATTCAGAAGTTACTTCATCTGCAGTAGGGCAGCATGACTATGGCTCATTACTCAGTGAGGTTTACTGACCTCTCACGTTAATCAACCGATATAGTGCGGGACCCATTCTTCAGGGCTCGGACCTTCGAGCAGGGACTCAGGAGGGAGATCAGGGCTTCGGTGATCTCACTCAGTATCCCGATGTAGGTGGGGGTGTTAGAGAGAGCCCTCTTGGTGGAGAGTTTCCTTGCTGAGCAGTCTCCAGCAGCGAGATCCACCACCAGTCGATGCATAGCGGAGTCTTTTGCAGCTGGCAATAGACAGATGTCACAGAGGTCTAAGAGGACCAGACCTACAGGTGGATGACCTCATGACTCATCATCAGTTATGTGGGGCACCCGAAGCGAAGACAGACATGTTAGGAGCGGGCAGTGTTACTCATGCAATGGGCAGAGTCACATGGCTCGTGACTGTCCAACCCATCGTTCAGATGATCAGCAGACGGTCGAAGGACCGCCCAAAAAGAGACAGAGATTCGATCATGGTTTTCCGCAGGGAGCAGGAGGACATGGTAGAAAAGCTGGTCATACAGCTGGAGGTGGAAGATGATTTGAGATGTTACCACCACCACCACCAGGAGGTCCACCCCAGCCGCATGGAGTAGGTGGACAGGGGAGAGCTCATCTCTAGGCAGCTGAGACCTACGATCATGGTGCTTCGGAGATGATTCGAGGTACGATCTATGTCTACTTAACCATAGCTGCAGTACCTATTGACACAGGTTTCAGTCATTCTTTTATTTCCACTTCCCTCGTTCAGAACTCGGAGATCCTGACAGAGTCGTTGGCTCAATCCTTATGGTTAGAGACTCCTATGGGATCGAATTCGACAATTACGCACTGGTTCCGACAGTGTGATCTTACTCTAGGAGGCGAGAGCTTTGGCTGGGATCTTCTAGTAGCAGCGTCAAGGCCTTATGACATCATCTTGGGTATGGGATGGTTATCTATATTTCATGCTCAGATTGACTATATTAGGCGCAAAGTGCAGTGTGTCTACACGGATGGGACCAGGTTTACCTTCAATAATGAGAAGGGAGCCTTTGCATCCCAGGATGGACTTGCTCGGTAGAGAGTGCAGCCGATCACTCATCAGTTGTCTAGCCTTACCCTCAGAGCTGTTGAAGTGGAGATTCTGATATATCCTGTAGTGGTGGACCAGTACATGAATGTTTTCCCTAATGATGTCCCAGGTCTACCTACTCATAGAGAGGTGGAATTTTACATTGACTTTTACCCTGGGATGGCACCGATATCTACACCATCATATCGGATGGCTCCCACGGAGCTTTGTGAGCTGCGGGTACAGCTGAAGGACTTACAGGAGAAGGGATTCATCTGGCCTAGTGTTTCTCCTTGGGCAGCCCCGATTCTTTTTTCCATGAAGGTGGATGGAATCTTGAGGCTTTGTGTTGACTATAGGCACCTGAACTAGGTGGCTGTGAAGAACATGTACCCACTCCTGAGGATTGATGACTTCTTTGATCAGATGAAGGGATTACGGTGGTTCTTGAAGATATACCTCAGATTAGGCTATCACCAGCTCAGAGTTCGAGACGAGGATGTGCAGAATATGGATTTCAGATGTTGGTACGGCCACTATGAGTTTTTAGTTATGTCATTCGGCGTAACCAACGCTCTAGTAGTGTTCATGGGACTCATGAATAGGGTCTTTCAGTTGTACCATGATCTCTTTGTCATAGTCTTCATCGATGACATTCTGATCTACTTGACTACTGAGGAGGATCGTGTCTACCATTTGCGAGTAATACTGGACACACTCTGAGACCACCAGCTTTATGGTAATCTCTTGAAGTGCCAGTTTTGGATCCAAGAGGTTCACTTTCTAGGAAATGTCATATAGTAGGTTGGATTTTCAGTAGATCCTGTTAATATTGAGGTGGTACTATCTTGGGATCCACCCAGGAGTGTGACGGAGGTTCTGAGTTTTCTGGGTTTGGCTGGATACTAAAGGAGATTTGTGCCAGATTTCTCCAGAGTTGCAGCACCACTATAAACCTTGAAGAAGAAGGGGAAACCCTTTGTGTGGTCGGAGAGATACCAACAGAGCTTTCAGGAGTTGAGGCAGAGGCTGACTAGTGCCTCCATCTTGAGGCTTCTAGAGGAAGTCATAGGGTACATAGTCTACTGCGACGTATCAGGGACCAGACTCAGATGTGTCCTGATGCAGGAGAGAGCAGTGATCACATATGGTTCTCAACAGCTGAGACAAAACAAGAAGAACTGTGCTACCCATGACTTGGAGTTATCAGTATTGGTCTTTTCCTTGAAGATGTGGTGACACTATTTGATGGGCGAGCGTTTTACTGTGTACTCTGATCACAAGAGTCTCAAGTATATCTTCTCCCAGAAGGACCTGAATCTGAGACAGCGATGTTAGATTGAGTTCCTCCAGGACTATGACTTCAAGATAGTTTATATTCTTGGGAAGGGAAACATTGTAGCAGATGCAATCAGTAGGAGATCTGGTATACAGCTGCTAGGCGAGGCGACGGAGCAGCTGGCCACTTTGCAAATATCCTTTATGGATAGAGATGGAGAAGATTTTCTACAGTCTCTTATAGTCACTCCCCCACTTCTTCAGTGAGTCAGGGAGGCACAGCGTGGGGACACTAACTGCGAGACACGACGTGCTCAGATATCCATAGGGCAGGAACCTGATGGAATTTTTGAAGGTGGGGAGCACGTCATCCTCTTTAAAGGACGTACCATGGTACCAGTGTCACTTCAGGAGGAAGTGTTGAGGGAGTTCCGCACATCCCCTCTAGTGGTACATCTAGGAGTGGTGAAGATGTACCAGGACCTCCGACGACAGCACTGGTGGCTGGGAATGAAGAAAGAAGTTGCAGATTTTGTCTCTCGATGCCTCACTTGTCAGCAATTGAAGGCAGAGCATCAGGTACCAGTGGGCTTGGTTCAGCCTTTAGAGGTCCCAGAGTGGAAGTGGGATGGGATATACATGGACTTCGTGATGGGCCTTCCACATACATCCAGGGGACATGACTTGATTTGGGTGATCGTCGACTGAATCACCAAGTTGGCCCACTTCCTACCGATCAGAGATCAGGGTTCAATATAGAGCTTGGGACGCCTCTATGTGTAGAAGATTGTGCGGATACATGGAGTACCTTCAACAATAATTTTCGATCGTGATGCACGTTTTACTTCCTGGCTATGGAAGGGGTTACAGGAGGCATTCGGGATGCATCTTCGTTTGAGTGTCGCCTTCCATCCTCAGACAGGTGGTTAGACTGAGTGGACCATTCAAACCTTGAGGACATGTTGCATGCTTATGTCCTTGACTTCAGTCGCAGCTAGGAGGATCAATTACCTTTGGTGGAGTTTGCATACAACAACAGCTATCACTCCGTCATTGGGATGACACCTTTTGAGGCGTTGTACGGGCGACCTTGCATATCACCCTTGTGTTGGAATGACCCAGGGGAGTCAGCACTTGTGGGATCAGAGATGGTACAGGCTACCATGGAAAAAGTGCAGGTCATACAGGAGCGGATGAAGACTGCATAGAGCAGGTAGAAGTTCTATGCCGATAGGAGATGGAGACCACTGGAGTTTGAGGATGGAGACCACGTCTTTCTACGGGTCTCACCTTGGTGAGGTTTGCGGAGATTTTGCTGAGGAAAAAAGTCATCTCTGAGGTTTTTCGGACCCTTCCAGGTCCTCAGTAGAGTTGGGGAGGTGTCTTAATACCTATCACTTCCCCTTAATATGCATCGGGTGCATGATGTATTCCACGTGTCCCAGCTGAGGAGATACGTGGATGACCCTTCTCACATCATCGACCATGGAGACCTGGATGTTGACGATGGGGTGACTTTTACATAGGTTCCAGTAGAGATTGAATATTGACAGTATTGGGTCCTTCATGGATTGTCGATACCTCTGGTGCGTGTTCGTTGGCAGCACGGGAACCTCCAGGAGATCACATGGGAGCGGGAGGCTCAGATGCGTGCTCAGTACCCCCACTTGTTCCCTTAGTTTGAGTTGTAGCTTATGGGGATGTAAATCCTAAGGTGGGAGAATGTAAAGACCCAGAATTTCCATTAATTTTTTTTTAAATAAATTTGAATTTTACGAGTACGCAAAAATTAATGGCACGTGATTCTGAGGCCCGGTGTGCCCGGAATCAATTTCTGAAGTTTTGTTCAGGTACGTTCAGTAAACGTATGAGCGAATTTTTATAACTTTTGAACCGGTGCTTGGAATTGAAATCTGAGGGCACCGTTGAACTCGCAGTACCGGTATTCTCTTAAGGTGACTTTCACCTTGATGGAAGATGGATGAGGGTGAAAGTTAGTTTTTGGGTTTTTTATGGAAATAATAAAATAAAATAAACTTCATTTTATTTTATTTTGAGCTTCCATGCAAATATTTCAGGTGGGCTCCTCCGGAACTAAACCTCCATGTGGAAGTTGGAAGTGGGGACCACCAGACCTTAACCTCCCATGAGAGTTTAAAGTGGTGGGGACCACCCGAACCATAACCTCCCATGAGAGGTTATGGTGGTGGGGACCACCTGGGATTAAACCCCTTGAAACCCCCCTTTATTTGGGAGAAAACCCTCAACTCCCACAATTAATGAGGGAGAGCCTCTTGACCTCCTCCACCTTAATTGTGCCAACCCACATACTATTAATTGTGCCAACGTACCTTAATAATTGTGCCAACGTACCTTAATAATTGTGCCAACTCCCCCTTAATCAATTAAACCATTTTGAATATTATACCAATGACTTAATAGATATTTCAATCTATTATTTTGGCTACAAATTCACTTGGGTGGAATTGGGGAGAGGAGGAACATGAAAGAAAGCTCCCAACAAAGAACGCTCTACCGACAAGGAATGCCTTCGACTACGAATAACGACCTCGACTTCGACTTATTTCTCATAACTTCCTCCGACGTAGGATGTGTTAATCTACAACGAATTGACGTCCGCCTTCTCGCGCTAACGTCAACCAACAACGAACAAAGTAGGGTTTTTAATTAAGTATGATTTTATTCCCTTGATTATTTCCTTCTATAAACAAATAATGCGGATCAACTTATTATCAAGTTGATCCGCTGATGCTTTCCTTGTGGGTTGAGTATAAATTGTTGCGGGAAGTTGTAGGGGTTTATTCATTATTTGATTAACACTTCCCATGTTATCCCCTCTTTTTCCTTTGCGGGGCTGGGAATAGAAATTATCGAGGGATTATGGGAATTGAATTTCAAAATATCTTCCATGTTCGTTCTTTGTTTATGTTCTTGATGAACCACTTTCTACCACTCTAAACGCGAAGGGTGCGGGCCAAAAAAACATGGCCCGTGTAGGTTCCGGGTGCAGCGGAAGCGCGTTGGTGGGTTTACCCAACTTTAATTTTAATGTTAAACAACGTTCAATCTGAGATCCGTCACGATTTAAAATGCTAGATTTTCGGAATAGAGGGAGGAACGAAAAAGAAAATAAGAGTCCCGGAACCGTTGAGATAGGATCATCATATGTTGGTTATAATTAATTTAATTAATTCATAAGAATTACCTCGATGGAATTATTTCTTCATTGGAGTCTCCAGTCACGATCCTGTGATCCGTCGTTGTGTCATAGAATCCAAGTACAAGATTCCTCTAATGGTGATCCACACGTGCTCCACGTATCTCTGGACATCGCTGAATGGATCTCCAGGTGCTAGCGCGGAAGAACCTTCACTTGCGATGCCCACCTTCTACCGCCTTGATCCGGTGGAGGATCTCACTCTCGTAACTTGAGAGCGTTCTTGGTGTAAAGGGAATTATCTCTTGGCTTGAGAGTATTTCCAAATCCATTGTGCACAAAAATGGCTCTACCTCAATGAGAATAATGTAATTGGGATTATAATACTTAGAATAATAAAATGAATTAATTTCTCGAAAGCATTTAATCATTTCATTTAATTCTTAGTAATACCCCATGTCTTAATAATGACAGTTGGCCATCATTATTACTTGACATGCGCCTATCATATTACATTTAATATCATTTAATTAAATAAACAATATTTTCTCACGAATCCCGAAAAACAAAATACAGGGCGTGTATATAAATATACACAGCGTGTACTTTTATTTTTAATTTTATTTATTTCCTCCACCATATTTATTAGACCTTGAGTAATGGCTATTTATTTCTTAAATAAATGTAACTGCATTACTCGCTAATAAATATATATATTATTTCGCCCACAATATATTCTCTCGAATAACCAGTGTCAAAATAAATGCGATCATAAATTCTTAAATAATTATTAAACCATAGTCGGGAATAATCTTTATTTAACTTGTTAAATTAATATTTAACTAAGATACATGGACACACTTAGTGTGTGACCCTCTAGGCCTCTTTCTCAGTGTCATTAGGCAGAGTCTGCCTAAAGTCTAAGGTTAGCGTCTAGAAACACACCAAGGCACCCATATAGAAAGAAGTTAACACCGCAATGACGTTTCACCTCCTACAAATGCTTACCATGTAATATAATCCATTTGTCTCGATATCTCCAATCAAGCAGGTTTCATGCTAGTTCCATCAACCCATGTTCTCGATTATTCTTTCTTTGACTTCCCAAAATTGAACTCGCCCATACCTTACCATGGACATGGATTTATTTAGGCTATATCAATTACATTAAAGGGCCTGAGATATCTACTTCTGTTATGGAACAGAAGGGACAAATCCTTTCTTGCATTATCTATTAATGTGGTATTACTCGTGACGCACCCAACGTATCCTACCTTGCTGTGAATAGTGTGTCGTCCCAGTTTTCATCAATACATCTAAGTGTGCGAGTTGTAATACCCATTAATAATAATCTTAAAGTCTAAGGACCAATACACACTTCTGCAGATAGGAACATCCAATGACACTATGAAATGTGGATTTCCTACTAGCGGGTATCATTCTCATAATATCCTCCTGGATATTACCAAGGGTGCACACCATGAGAAGGTGCCACAAAGTTTTATGAGTCCTCACACCTAATGACCTGTATTGTTTGTGTACCTCAAATAATATCATCCGTCCATAGAACATATATTCAAGAACAGTGTTATGGCACTTCCTGGTTCTCATCATAGTAGGGATCCGATATGACCCATTAATGCAACAGCTGTCCTTAGGACATTATCACATGCATTGTCACGCAGAAGAACAATCAAGATGTGATAAGGATTTTATTAATAAATAAATTTAAAAGTAGTTGGTTCTAGGCCACCAACTCCAACAGACTCCCACTTGGACTAGAGACAACTGCTAACAACCTTTAACCCACTAGCTCTCACATGATATTCATGCTTCTGATGAGATAGGCCTTTAGTCATGGGGTCTGCCACGTTCTCTTCCATAGACACTCTACTCACTGCAACTTTACCCCTCTGATAGAAATTCCTCAAGAGGTGATACTTCCGGAGTATGTTCTTTGTCCGTTGATGTGACCTTGGTTCTTTTTCAATAGCCAACGCTGCAGTATTATCACAATACAATGTAATGGGATCTTTACTGCTAGGCACCACATCAAGCTCTTGGAAAAAGTTCCGAATCTAGACAGCTTCCTTGGCTACATCAGAAGCCGTTATATACTCGTAATCCACTGTAGAATCGGTGAAAACTGGCTGCTTTGAACTCTTCCAGCTCACAGATCCTCTATTGAGACAGAAAACATATCCAGATTGTGACTTCAAATCATTCTGATCTGTCTGAAAACCAGCATCAGCATACCCTCTGATGACAAGCTCCTCGACTCCTCCATACACCAGGAACATATCCTTAATTCTTCTTAGATACTTAAGGATTGTCTTAACAGCAGTCCAATGTTGTTCTCCTGGATCTGCTTAATATCTACCTACCATGCTCAGTGTATAGGAAACATCAATCCTGGTACATAACATGGCATACATGATGGATCCTATAGCTGAAGTGTATGGGATCTTACTCATTCTATCTTTCTCTTTTTGTGTTTGAGGACACATTTTCTTATAAAGATGTAAGCCATGTGACACTGGAACCAATCCTCTCTTGGATTGTTCCATACTAAATTTCTTTAGTATGTGGTCAATGTGCGTACCCTAAATTAGTCTAAGCAGCCTCTTGGATCTATCATGAATGATCTTGATCCCTAGAATGTAGGCTGCTTCACCTAAATCTTTCATGGAGAAGCACTTGTTCAACCAGTCCTTAACTGACTGTAAGGCTAGTACGTCGTTTCCAAGAAGTAATATGTCATCAACATATACTACTAGGATAACGACTGCATTCCCATTAAACCACTTATAAACACATGTCTCACATTCGTTCTTAATGAAACCAAATTCCTTTATGGATTCATTAAATCAAATGTTCCATGACCTGGATGCTTGCTTCAATCCATAAATGGATTTCTGCAACTTTTAAACCCGTTTGGCTTCACTTGGTGTCACAAACACTTCTGGTTTTGTCATATAGACATCTTCCTGAAGGTTCCCGTTAAGGAATGCTATTTTGACATCCATCTTCCAAATCTCGTAGTCATGGTAAGCTGCTATGGAAAGTATGATTCTTATGGATTTAAACATGGAAACTGGCGAGAAGGTTTCATCATAGTCAATTCCTTGACGTTGTCTGAATCCTTTAGCCACTATCCTTACTTTATAGGTGCTAACTTGAACTTCCATGTATAGTTTTATCTTGAATACCCATTTGCATCCAACAGGCTTTACATCAACTGGATCATCGACCAGAATCCAGACTTGGTTCTGATACATGGAATCCATCTCAGAATTCATAGCTTATATCCATCTTGCATATTATGAGATTTCTACTACTTCCTTGTAGGATAGAGGTTCATCATTGTCCAACAATAATGATTCACCATCCTTGGTGACTAGGAAACCAAATCTCTCTGGTTACCTTACCTCTCTTGAGCTCCTACACAGTACTTATGTCTCTGGAACCTCTTCCACGGGGACTTGTGGAACTTGTTCCTGTACCAACTCCTGTGTATCTTGAGCATCAACTTCATCGAAGTCAATCTTGCTCCCACTATCCTTTTTGAGGATGTTCTCCCTTTTAAGAAAGACAGCTTGTCTAGAGACAGTCACTTTCTTGTCCTGAGTGTTATATAGGTAATATCGTTTCGTTTCCTTAGGATATCCTATAAAGATACACTTCGTGCCCCGAGGTGCTAGTTTTTTGCCTAATAAGGCTTTAACAAACGCCTCACGTCCCCATACATGTGTATGCGACAAAATGGGTTTCTTTCCATTCCATAACTTAGAGGGAATTCCATTTTCCCCCTTAGTTGGTACTCGGTTTAATGTGTATACTGCAGTTTATAATGCATATCCCCAAAAGGATAATGGAAGATCTGCATGACTCATCATCGACCTCACCATGTCCAACATGGTTTGGTTCCTCCTTTCACTAACACCATTCCACTATGGTGTATAAGGAGGAGTGAGCTGAGATAGAATCCCAGACTCCCGTAGAAGATCGATGAACTCTTGGTTCAAATATTCTCCACCTCGATCCGATCGAAGTTTCTTTATCTTCTTACCAAGCTGATTCTCTACTTCATTCTTGAATTCCTTAAATTTCTCTAAGGCTTCTGACTTATACCTCATTAAGTAGACAAATCTGTATCTAATCAAATCATTAGTAAAAGTAATGAAGTAAGAATATCTACCTATAGCTTCTACTGGAAATGGTCCACATACATCCGTGTGTACCAATCCTAGAAGCTCTGTGGCCCTTTCACCCTGTCCACCGAAAGGTGGCTTGGTCATTTTACCTTGTAAAAAGGAGTGACATCTATCAAGTGGTTTTAGCTCAGTAGAGTCTAAATAGCCATCTTGGCAGAGCTTTGTCAAGCGTTTCTCGTTTACATGACCGAGACGGTGATGCCACAACTGGGTGATGTATGTGACATGTGATTTTGTTTCGTTATCGATTGACAACACTTGGTTTTCGTAATTTAATACATACAAACCATTATTTAAATGTTCCATACCATAACATACGTTGTTATTATAAAAGAGACAACCCTTATTTCCAAACTTGAAAATAAATCCATCCATATCCAAACAAGATACAAAAATTATGTTCTTGGTAACATTAGACACATAATAACAGTTATGTAAAACCAAAATCATGCCAGACGACAATGAGAGGTGGTAGTTTCCAATAGCCAACGCAGCCAGCCTTGCGCCATTTGCAGCTCGAAGATCCACCTATACTCTAGAAATCTTTCTAAATCTACTTGGTTCCTGCATTTGAATACATATGTGAGCCCCACAAGCTGTATATAATACCCAATGTGTAGAAATGGAAAGATTACACTCGATAACGAACACACCTTTAGCGTCCCCATGCTTCTGGGTGTAGTTTCTCTTCCAGTGGCCCTGCTTGCCACATGAAAAACACACTGCATCCCATTCCTTACCTTGCCTCTGGATCTTCCCCTTCTTAGAGGGATGATGCTCTGGGGCTTCAGACCGTTTATAAGTTTTTGGCCCCTTTTCCTTGTCCTTCCTTTTCTTGTTCACCATAAGGACCGCCGGTTTGTCATGCCCCATGTCCTTATCTACCTGGAGAATCAAGGTCAGAATCTCTGATAGACTCTTCTCATTGCCACTCATATTATAGTTGACAATGAAGCTAGAGATGGTCTTGGGCAGTGATGATAGGATGAGATCTGTACGCAACTCATCTGGGAATTTAATCCCTAAGATGTCCAGGCATTCAATGTAGCCAATAAGCTTGACTACATGAGGCCCAGCTGGCCAGACTCTCCAACTTTGTGGTAAACAAAGCATTGGAGATCTCATACCTTTCCTGTCTCACCTTCTCTTGGTGGAGATCTTTAAGGTGAGACATCATGTTATACGCATCCATGTTTTCATGTTGCTTTAAGAGCTCATTAGACATGGCTGATAGCATGAAACACTGGACATCTGTGGCATCATCCATGTGTTTCATGTAGAGAGATAATTCCTCATCACTAGCCTCTTTCCCAAGCGCAACTGGAATAGTCTCTTTCAGCACATACAATTTCCTTTCTTGGCGAAGGACGACGCGTAAACGCCTCTGCCACTCTTGGAAATTGGTGGCAGTGAGAAGGTTTTCCTTCTCGAGTATGGTGCGCAATGATATGTTTGAAGTAATTTTATTGAAGTTTCTACAAATTAAGATGAGAAAAGATTTAGTACTTTATTACAAAAATTGAGACAAATAAATTAATTAATACTTATTAGTCTCCCACTATTTTATCGAAATCCAATATCCCTCACCATTGATTTCAGAATATTCTGTTGCCTGAATATTCTAGTGGAAAGGATCCATATTTCCCTTCGCATTACCCCAACTAGGGTTGGTCAAGCAACTTGAAGGGTTTTTAGGTAGGCATTCAAAATTCCAACTACATTAACTCGCAGCTCCTTGATCCGCCGAGTGGACTCCCCAATCCTAAAATCCTTTTATTTTGGATTTCCTCAACCTTTGCCTCTTGGTCACACCAAGTCCTGCTGTGGCAGTCAACCCTTGATGCGAACCAAGTCAAGTCAACCCATAACCTTGAATTATAATTCCCCGATAATTGAAAGCACCCCAACTAAGGTTGGTCAAGCACTTTGAACTATGGTTCGATTCTAACCAAGAATATGGAAGGCTATACCGACTTTAATATTTCTTTTGAGGGATTTTATCCTTATACGTAAATTACCATTTTATTATCTTTGATTACATGCTTTTTAATATTAAGTGGGATATACATAAGTGATTAACCATGTCTAAGATAATATTTACGTATAAACTAGTTTTATTTTAGTTCCATCTTGTATGCTCGTTTAATTCATTAATTATGTGATCATGAAAACACACCCACAATAAATAAACCATGAAACTGACAGAAATAAAATAAATGGTATGATCATGATCTTTTCTATTGGTTAGTTTATCTAGTGGTTGATAAACTAACCCAAGACCTAGGGGAGAAACACCTTGAACCTTTCGGGTTCGTGTTTACAGCTTTCCACCTGTCCACCTTTGTATCTCCTTGGATTGGTTTCACCTTGGCTCCTGACTTGAGCCACCTCCACTATCTTGGGAGATCCATCCATTACATATGAATTTATATCACACGCAGGTGAGGGGTAAAAAGGGGTTTTTACATAAAATAATCATTGGGCGCGCAGACCCTACATATTAATGAGGAGATGGCTCGCAGGCCAAAAAATTTAAATAAATTAATTAAAAGAAACCATTCACATACAAAGGTCTTGGTCTAGCTCATGATCATCTATACATGCAATGATATTTACACATAAATAAAACTAGAATTCAATTCTTTAATCATTTTTGTTTAAGATAAATCACGCTCGAATTAATTAATTATCTTTAATTAATCAATCCTTTTATCTTAAAACCTTTTTCTGAATTTCCTTGAGATTCTCATCTATCATAATTTTAAACAAATAAATTCATTTAAAATTATCCTTGTACGTAACTTGTACCTTAGAGGCAACCCGGTGAATTCATTTTCATTACGTAAATGTTAAATTAAACACATATATATATAACACCTATCACGTGTTGTGCCTCAGCTTTACACCTGCACCATGGTACACGTCTCAAGGGTTTGTATAATATAATAATAAATTTTAATAAATCTGTGTAATTTGGGTGAGTACACAGCATGTAGTTCTGACTACACGGCGTGTACTTTTCTTCATCGTCCATCTGAAGTACATGCCCGGGGACAGGGCGTGTTAAATGTACTTCGGAAATTTTCGGAGTTCACGGCGTTTTTTGTGGGACACACTCCATGTAGTTTCCGGGTTACACGGTTTCCAGTCGGGCAAGCCGTGTACGGGGTACACGGCCCAACCCTAACCCGAAGGAACTACACACCGTGTTCATTGGACCACACGTCATGTAAACCGGAAACCGTGTGACACCTATTTCTGGTCAACACACGGTGTCTTAAATTCTTAGAAAGAATCCAATACATGGCCTAATTTGGCGGATCAGTCAATGCATTGAACCTAGACTACACAGCGTGTACTTCCGAATACACGCCGTGTATTCTAGTGTTGTACGGCCAGAAATGTTTGGCTCCTCCGGATGAGTTCCTCTATTTTATTTCAATCAAAATTAAAAGAAAAATTTGTTTCTATAAGGTGAATGAGAAATGAGGGAGGAGGAACAGATCTTGAGATTCAGATTTTCAAAACGATTAAACATGAATTGAAATTACTAAATTATTAAATGCGTAAATCACCAACGAAAAAGTAAATAATTATAATCAATGATATGACCCCTCTGATACCACTTGTAGGTTCCAGGCGCAGCGGAAGCGCATTGGTGGGTTTACCCAACTTTAATTTTAATGTTAAACAATGTTCAATCCGAGATCCGTCACGATTTAAAATGTCGGATCTTTGGAATAGAGCGAAGAACAAAAAAGAAAAGAAGAGTCCTGGAACTGTTGAGATAGGATCATCATATATTGCTTATAATTAATTTAATTAATTCATAAGAATTGCCTTGATGGAATTCTTTCTTCGTTGGAGTCTCCGGTCACGATCCTATGATCCGTCGTTGCGTCGTAGAATCCAAGTATAGGATTCCTCTAGCGGTGATCCACACGTGCTCCACGTATCTCTGGACGTTGCCGAAGGGATCTACGGGTGCTAGCGCGGAATAACCTTCACTTGCGATGTCCACCTTCTACTACCTTGATCTGGTGGAGGATCTCACTCTCGTAACTTGAGGGCGTTCTTGGTGGAAAGGGAATTATCTCTTGGCTTGAGAGTATTTCCAAATCCATTGTGCACAACAATGGCTCTACCTCAATCGGAATAATGTAATTGGGATTATAATACTTAGAATAATAAAATTAATTAATTGCCCGAAATCATTTAATAATTTCATTTAATTCTTAGTAATACCCCATGTCTTAATAATGACAGTTGACCATCATTATTACTTGACATGCACCTAACATATTATATTTAATATCATTTAATTAAATAAACAATATTTTCTCATGAATCCTGAAAACAAACTACACGACGTGTATATAAATATACACGGTGTGTACTTTTTTTTTCATTTTATTTATTTCCTCCTCCATATTTATTAGACCTTGAGTAATGGCTATTTATTTCTTAAATAAATGTAATTGCATTACTCGCTAATAAATATATATATTATTTCGCCCACAATATATTCTCTCGAATAACTAGTGTCAAAATAAATGTGATCAGGAATCCTTAAATAATTATTAAACCACAGTAGGGAATAATCTTTATTTAACTTGTTAAATTAATATTTAACTGAGATACATGGACACACTTAGTGTGTGACCCTCTAGGCCTCTTTCTCGGTGGCATTAGGTGGAGTCAGCCTAAAGTCCAAGGTTAGCATCTAGCAACACGCCAAGGAACCCATAAAAAAAGAAGTCAACGCCGCAATGACGTGTCACCTCCTACGAACGCTTACCGTGTAATATAATCTCTTTGTCTCGATATCTCCAATCAAGCGGGTTGCATTCTAGTGCCATCAACTCATGTGCTCGATTATTCTTTCTTTGACTTCCCGAAATTGAACTCACTCATACCTTACCATGGCCATGGATTTATTTGGGCTATATCAATTCCATCAAAGGGCCTGAGATATCTACTTCTGTTATGGAACAGAAGGGACAAATCCTTTCTCGCATTATCTATTAATGAGGTATTACTCGTGACGCACCCAACGTATCCTAACTCGCTGCGAACAATGTGTCATCATATTTTTCGTCAATACATCTAAGTGCGCAAGTTGTAATACCCATTAATAATAATCTTAAAGTCTAAGGACCAATACACACGTCCGCAGATAGGAACATCCAATGACACTATGAAATGTGGATTTCCTACTGGCGGGTCTCGTTCTCATAATATCCTCCTGGATATTACCAAGGGCGCACACCATGAGAAGGTGCCTCAAAGTTTTATGATTCCTCACCCCTAATGACCTGTATTGTTTGTGTCCCTCAAATAATATCATCCGGCCATAGAACATATATTCAAGAACAGTGTTATGGCACTTCCGGGTTCTCATCATAGCAGGGATCCGTTATGACCCATTAATGCAACAATTATCCTTAGGACATTATCACATGCATTGTCACGTAGAAGAACAATCAATATGTGATAAGGATTTTATTAATAAATAAAGTACAAAGTATTTAGTTCTATCCCACCAACTCCAACAGCCCGACCCCCCCCCCACTGATTTTCTTTGTGGTGTTCTTCAAAACGGAGACGAAGGCAATGGTTGCGCCACCCGTGACCTCTGCGATCGGTTTCACCCCCACAGTGCTCTGGCCTCCCGGCCGAACCGACCCCACGCCGTCATCGGCCGAACTGACCTAGGCCACGCTGCGCCACGCCCCAGCTGAACCGGCCCCTGGCCTCCCGGCCGAGCCGCCCTGGTCGCGCCATCCGCCGGCCCCGGCCACCCCGTCTGTCGGCCGAACCGGCCCCGGTCGAACCGGCCTCAGCCGCGCCACCCCGGCCCTTCGGGCCGGGCTTCCCACCTGGTGACCTCTGGGCCGAACTGCCCTCATGCTAACCAGCGGACGGTTTGTGCCCTCACGGCCGGTCCGCGCCCTCGCGGCCGGTCCGCGCCCTCGCGGCCGGTCCGTGCCCTCTCGGCCCTCCGCAGCCCCTCGAGGCCTGTTGGGTTGGGCCCAGCGGGCCGGGCCAGACCCAACGGGTCAAGCCGGGTTGACCCGAACTGGGTCGATCCGACCGGGTCGGACCAAACTCGGGCCCACTACGACCCTTTACTTTCTTTTGGCCATATCTTTGGCATTGGACGTCTGTTTGACGAACCGTCAGTGCCGTTGGTAATCGTGGAGCATGAAGGTCCCTTTGAGTATACTCCACTCAAGTTTAGGATATAGTTGAGATATGGTCAGTTTGGATCGTGCACGAATCCAACCGGGCCCCCAGGACTAAAAGACTAATAACTCATAGACCGGGCGTCTGATTGACGCGTCGTCTGTTGCGTTGAGACCCCTATGACATGGCAGACCTTTAAGATACTTCTTCGTGGGACTTTATGACAGATGGAGTATCGACCAGTAGCTCATGGAGCGGAACCTCTCGGAGATGAGCGAGCGTAGTGCAGAGACCTAGTAGTTGGCTGAGACCTGACGATTGCTGACCGTTTGACTTGGAGTGACTCTACTAGCCCAGTGGGGAGCACCTTGGTCTCGCGGTAGACCCACAGTGGAGGAGTGCGCTTGGTGACGCGGCAAACCAACGGTACTTGACAGAAGGAGTACCTCGTTAGGCTACAAGGTGGAGCGCACTTGGTAACGCGACATACCCATGGTGGGGAGCGTCTCTGTGTGATGCGGCAGACCCACGGTACTCGACAGGAGGAGTACCTCAGCAGTCCAAGGTTAGAGGGAAGCGCGCTTGGTGTCGTGGTAAGCCCACTGTACTCGATTGAGCAGGAGTTCTCCAGTAGCTGAGGTTTCGATAATGTGAATAAAATCATGGTTGAGATGAGTCAGTACTTTTGTGTTTTTCTCATGATTGACATAGATTACTTAATTACTTAGGTATAAGTTTGGGCATATACCTAAGTAGGGTTATCTGTTGATTTCATACTTTTTTGTTTATCCTTTTTGGAGTTTGTAAGACCTTGAGTGTCTCAGGGTCCCTACTGAGTATCGTTATACTCACCCCTGCACGATCTATGCCCGCACCTTATTGTGTTGGATGCAGATGATGGGCAGTGTTGATCAAGGCTGAGAGTATCAGGACCGGACGGTACCCGGAGGTGGATCTTACGACGAGTCGGTACATGGAGGAGACGGATGGATGTGGAGTGCTGAGGAGGCGATCTGTAACTGCCCTTCAAGTAGGAACTTCGGAGGATGACCCATCGGCTGTTTTTCTTTTCTTCAGTTGTACTTATACCTTCAGTTTCTTGTACTTTACTATTGGGATTGTATTCTGGTCCTTTTTACTTTCAACACTCCCTTGTTATACAGTTTTACTTAGTGTTTCGTATCCAGCTGTGGGCTCTGTTGTGTGTGTGTTTACAGGTTATAAAAGAAATGTCTTCCCAGTTTTAGGGAATTACGCCTTTGGTGCTAGTCGTCATCTCCTGGCCTATGGAAGGCGGGCTTGGGGTAGTCACGACACAGGCCTCAGGGGACGGGTCGTGACACATATCAAAAAAAATTATGCAATGATTTGAAAAAATTGAATTCGCCAATGAAAATAAAAATAATATCAACATACCTCTCAATTGGATACATCCATCCATAGTGTACCGATCCACCAATTTTAGCTTCTTCAACCAAATGAATAGTCAAATGAATCATGATTGTGAAGAATGAAGGAGAAAATAACATCTTCAAATGAAAAAGTGTCAAAGTAATTATTTCTTGAAGTTTATCAAGCTTAGTTGGATTTAGAGTTTTTCCAAAAAGATCTCTAAAAAAGGTTAAAAACTCAACTAGAATTGTAGTTACTTTTTCAGGTAATGTATTACACAATGAAAATGGAAATAAATACTCCATCAGAATATGTGAGTCATGAATTTTCAATTCATGTAACTTTCAATGTTTTAAGTCAATGCACCTTGAAATGTTACTTGAATATCCATTTGGTACTTTTACATTCTTTAAAGTTCAAAGGAATATGTCTTTCTCTTGATTTTTCATTATAAAAATAGATTAAGGATACTTTCCATTCCCATTTTCCCACAAATCATGCTTTATATTCATTGATTCCAAATCCGTATGAGCATTAAGGTGATCCTTCGATTTTCCCTACTCATTAAGAAATGTAAAAATTACATTGTCACATATGTTCTTCTCAATATCCATTACTTCAAGATTATGATGTATCAAATTCAACACCCAGTAATGGAGTTTGATAAATATACTCATTTTATTCCACTATTGTGTTTCAGCTGCTTCAGATACTGTACCCCATACTCTTTTCTCAACTTCTTTAAACTGATTACATTTTCAAAATTCTATAGTGACATTCATTAATTGTCCCAATATTTATGAACCAGATAATAATTGTGGTTCCTTTATAAATTCAATATCTCTATTGAATTGTGTCTTATTAAACCTGAATTTATGAGAAACATCAAGAAATCTATGATGTCATATAAAACACCACTTTTTACTATGAGGTAATTATTGAGGTTCAAAATCAAAATTACAAACTGGACAAGCCAAACCAGTATGAGTTTTCCAACCAGATAAGTTTCCTAGCCCAGGAAAGTCACTAATTATCCACATTAAAGAAACATGCATTTTGAATAGTTTTCTCATTGAAGCATCATATGTTTCCACACCATCATCCCATAATTTTTACAATCCTTTGATTAGAGGTTGAAGGTATACATCAATGTCATTTCTAGGCATTTTCTTTCTAAGAATAATCATCAAAATAAGGAAAGAAGTCTTCTTCATACACATCCATGGAGGCAGATTATAAGGGATCAAAACAATTAGTCAAATGCTATAATTATTACTTAAATTACCAAAATGGAGAAAATCATCAAAAGCCAAACCCGAACATACATTCCTAGGATCTGAAGAAAAATCTGGATATAATGAATCAAACACCTTCCATGATGTTGAATCTTTTGGATTTATTATCAAGTCATCATTGCTATTATCCTAATCATGTCACTTCATGTCATATGTAGTCTTAGACGACATGAACAATCTTTACATGTGTGGTTTCAGAGGAAAGTAATAAAATACGTTTATAGGAGTTTTCTTCCTATGTTTCTTCTTGGGGTTGCATTGATTTGTTATTTCATTGTTGTTCATTGACTTCCATCAGATTGTATGACATATTATGTATTCTTTTTCATCAGACTCTTCTCCCTAGTAAAGCATGAAATCGTTAGGGCATGCATGTATCTTTGTATAAAAAAGTTCAAGTTTGTTGATGATTTTCTTTATCTCATTGAATGATGTGAGGATCTTAGCTTCACTAAATACATCATGAAGTAACTCTAAAATATTGGGCATTTCTTTATCATAAATTTCACATAGACACTTGATATGATGCAACTTAAGTAGAAAATGAAACTTTAAATACTTGGCACACCCTTCATACGGTTCTTGTTGTTCATCTTCAAATAATTCCTAAAATTCTTTTTTTGTTCACTGAAGTTCTGAGCAAGATTAACCTACTCAGGATAAATCGAAAGTTTTTCTGATCTATTAAAATCTTGGACATTGTATCATGTAAAGCCAAATGCGTCATTTATTGAATTTTGAACTGAATTCCCCTTTGGCAGATCACGTTGTGTTTCGTTGAAAGGATTTTCATTGTTTTGACTTTCCATAACATTTGATTCACTATTCCAAATCCAACATACAGATCGAGTAGGAAACCGTTTCAATATAAAATCCTCATATACTTTGTTTTAATTTAACCATCGCTTGAATTTACAATCAAGACACATACATTTTATTCTACCATCCACTAATCAGTTTGCAATTGTATAATCTAAAAAATATTCCAAACCCTTGGAATACCTAGTTGTGTTTTGAGGTAAATTAATCAAACTTGTATCCATAGGTATTGGATTTTCACTCTTCATACTACTACAAAACAAGGTTTTATCAGCGCTAAAAAAATCTTTATCAACACTAAAAAAGCGTTGAAAATTGAGGTGTTATTAAAAGGTGTCCCTTTTATCGACGCTAAAAAAGAGCTGATAAAGACCTCATTTATCGGTGTTGAAAAAAATGATGCTAAAAGTAAAAAAAATTACAAAAAATTTAAAAAAAAATATGTAAATCGAATGGTAGACTCACCCTCTTTTAAGAACGCTTGACTCCCTTTCAAGAGTGCCAGGAAGCTCTACCCTCACGCGACCCCGCCACCCCTTTAACAGTGCTAGGCACACACCTCCCCCCCCCCCATCCTTTAACAACGCTAGCCCCCCCTGCATTCGCCCGCGCACCCCTTTCTCCGCTTGGATTCGAACCCGAGACATCTCCCTTGCGCACCTGCAGCTTTACCACTCGTTCATCTTATTTCGTTCTCAGTTTAGTGATATATCTATTTATTTATATATATATATATAGTTATATTTATTCTTATATTAATATAGATTTATATTAATATATATATTTAATTATATTAATATATTAATATATATACATATAAATATATAGTTATACTTATATATTTATATATTTGTTCATATATTAATATATATGTAGCTAGTTATATTTATATATTTATATATTTATTCTCATATTAATATATATTTATATCTATCTATATATATATATATATATAGTTATATTTTTTATTCGTATATTTATTTGTATATTAATAAATATTTATTAGATTGGTTTTAAATACATTTATAATTTTTTTGTGTTTATAAATAAATAAAGAAATACATATATACAACACACACACACACACACCTATATATTATATATGTTTATCTGTGAGTATAATTATACATATTTATATATATTTATAAATATTTACATATATTATATATTAATATGTATATACGTATGTTAGAATATATAGATAATATATATTAGTTTGTTAATACAGACACACACACACACACACATTATATAGATATATAAATATTCATATATTTCTATTTTAAATAAAATAGATATTAGTTTTTATTTAGATAAGGCTTATATATTGAGAAATATATTTTATATGTAAATATGTTTAATTATTAATTTATAAAAATAAATTTTATGTGTTAATATATAAAAAATATGTATATGTTATTATATATTTGATTATAAATAACAGTACATTGTGAAAAATGATAAAATTTCAAAACCATAATATAAATATGAATGTAATATCTCAGAATAAATTCATCCCCCACTTAAAAAGGGTAAAATAACCCCTGAAACGATGCTGAAATTCTATCAAATGTTAAAAAAATCGGATATCCCGACTAAACAGTTTTGGAGGACTTCTGGACCTTTTTTGGCCTCAAAAAATGTGACAGAGGGCTCCCTTCCATCATTGGTGTGTAGAGCTCATCAGAAGCTTTGATTTGATATGTGGTAGAGCTCAAACAAACACTCATATCAAAAATCATGCTCGTTTGAAATTTGAGTTGTGTTTTCAACTTATTTTAGATCTTTTATTAATTTTTTGATTTTTCGTATCTTGAAATTGTTATTAAATGATTATTACTCGATAATAATTAGCAAATTATTAATTAATAATATTTTTAAAAATATTTTATAGGTTGTTTTCACTAAATATTGTATATATTAAGTGTAAATGTCTATTTATACTTATCTAAAACATATTTAAAATATATATATTATATTTATATTAATATATTTATACTTATATATTTATATCAATATATATATATATATATTATTTTTAATGCTTTTTTTTAAATATACCTTTTATCAACGCTAGTAAAAAAAGAGCTGATAAAGACCTCATTTATCAGAAATAAATAAACCAATACATATATGCATATATACCTTTTTTAAATATAGTTATATTTATTCTTATATTAATATAGATTTATATTAATATATATATTTAATTATATTAATATACATACATATAAATATATAGTTATACTTATATATTTATATATTTTTTCATATATTAATATATATGTAGTTAGTTATATTTATATATTTATATATTTATTTGCATATTAATATATATTTATATCTATATATATATATATAGTTACATTTTTTATCCGTATATTTATTTGTATATTAATAAACATTTATAAGATTAGTTTTAAATACATTTATAAAATATTTTTTTGTGTTTATAAATAAATAAACCAATACATATATACAACACACACACACACATATATTATATATGTGTATTTGTAAATATAATTATACATATTTATAAATATTTACATATATTGTATATTAATATGTATATACATATGTTAGAATATATAGATAATATATATCAGTTTGTTAATAGACACACACACACACACACATTATATAGATATATAAATATTCATATATTTCTATTTTAAATAAAATAGATATTAGTTTTTATTTAGATAAGGCTTATATATTGAGAAATATATTTTAAATGTAAATATGTTTAATTATTAATTTATAAAAAAAAATTATGTGTTAATATATAAAAAATATGTATGTGTTGTTATATATTTGATTATAAATAACAGTACATTGTGAAAAATGATAAAATTTCAAAATCATAATATCAATATGAATGTAATCACTCGGAATAAATTCATCCCCCACTTAAAAAGGGTAAAAAGACCCCCTAAAACGATGCTGAAATTCTATTAAACGTTAAAAAAACTAGATATCCCAACTAAACAGTTTTGGATGACTTTTGGGCCTTTTTTTGCCTCGAAAAATGTGGCAGAGGGCTCCCCTCCATCATTGGTGTGTAGAGCTCATTGCAAGCTTTGATTTGATATGTGGTATAGCTCAAACAGACACTCATATCAAAAATTTTGCTTGTTTAAAATTAGAGTTGTGCTTTCAACTTATTTTAGATAGTTTATTAATTTTTTGATTTTTTGTGTCTTCAAATTGTTATTAAATGATTATTACTCGATAATAATTAGAAAATTATTAATTAGTGATATTTTTTAAAATATTTTATAGGTTATTTTCACTAAATATTGTATATATTAAGTGTAGATGTCTATTTATACTTATCTAAAACATATTTAAAAAATATATATTATATTTATATTTATATATTTATATTTATATATTTATATAAATATAAATATATATATATATTAATATATTATTTTTAATGATTTTTTTAAATATACCCTTTATCAACGCTAGTAAAAAAAGTGCTGATAAAGACCTCATTTATCAGTGTTACTAAAAAAAATGATGATTGATAAAGGAGGTCCCTTTAACATCGCTAAAAACACTGATAAAGGGGGTACCTTTATTAGCGCTAAAAAAACGCTAATAAAGAGGTCCTTTCAACAACAATGTTTTTAGCACTGTTAAAAGCACCTTTTATCGGCGCTTTTCCTTAGCGTTGATAGAGGTACTCTCTTTATCAGCGTTTTTTTAGCACTGTTAAAGGGTGACACTGCGTAAAGTTGTTTATGTGGTCGTGTCTCCCTATACATTCAGATATAAAGATAATATTTTATCAAACAAGTACAATCAAAATTAAATATCACCCAACTTCATCATTGACTATGGTAGGATCT
The DNA here is from genome assembly GCA_963277665.1 of Viscum album. Lineage (NCBI taxonomy): Eukaryota > Viridiplantae > Streptophyta > Magnoliopsida > Santalales > Viscaceae > Viscum > Viscum album. The sequence goes on from OY728145.1 coordinate 76,734,173, forward strand.
TCATTCCACATAACGAAAATTCAAAAAAAAAAGATTCAATTCAATATGAAAAACATAAACATAAATGAATAAATATTACCCCTCACAGTAATACAGTCGAATGTCGTGGAATAAGTTCACTGAAATGAGGAAAGAGGGAAACAGAAAATATGGAGGTCGAGGAGACGAGGCCAGCGAAGTCCGGCTTGTGGACCAATAGGGGTTGGAGGAATCGGGTCAAGACAGAGGTAGGAGGATGGGGTTGTGGGTAGAAGGGGGTTAGGGTTGTTGTTGTCAATACGGATCGTAGTCACCAGGGAAAGGGGGAGAGGGGCCACTCTTGGGGGGTCGATGTTGAGGAGCAGAGGGGTCGTTGTGAGATCGTCGTTGGGGGGTAGGGGGGTCAGGGTCATGGGGATTAGAGTGGGGGTCGTCGTCAGGGAGCTTGTGGAGTTTGGGTCATGGGGATCAGAGGGGAGGAGGGACCACTGTCGGGGGACGGGGGGGTCACAGGGATCAGAGGTGAGGAAGGGGCGTTGTCATCGAGGAACACGGGGGATTGGGGCAAGGGGGTTGGGGGTCGAGGGGATCGTGTGTGGGGGGGAGGGGTCGAATTAGAGTTTTTTTAAAGATTTAGGGGCAGTTTAAACAAAACCACCGCTAAATTTAAAAATAAAAAAATAGTGGCGGTTATATTAAACCACCACCATATTACAAATTATATTTAATACGATTTATTTAGCGGCGGTTATTAGAACCGTCGCTAAGACCTCTTTTTTTTTTGTAGTGTTGATGGGTGTGTAGGATTTGTAGTTAGAGATGTAGGTAAGGGCATATGCTCGATAAGGGATGGTTTAGTTGGATAAATAGTTGGAGTGAGAGATGGGACCAGGTAGAGATTTGGACTCATTTTTTGTTTTATGCCGCTATTTTTTTGTACTCCTGTACTTTTTGGACAACTTTTTATAAGACTGACCAGTTGGGTGATTTTGTTGTTGTATGTATGTCTTATCTGACATTATAATTAGTTTATATTGTCATAACATGTGATGTGTTTTGTTTATGAGTAGATCATAGGTGTGCCCATATTAATTATTAATTATGTCGTTATTTACGATTGGAAGAGATTATAGCCCACCCCATGTTACTGATAAATCCTCATAACTGGTCGTTAGGTTTTGATATATGGAATGATAAGTCCTCATCACGGTTGGTAGGTTTTGATGTATGGAAAAATATATTTGAGGTCATGTGGCTCTCCGACTCGACATTGTTTCAAATGACTGGGCTTAGGATGCTACACATAAATATGTAAAAGTACATTTATAAAAAGAAAATATATATTACCCTATATACTACTATAAATATAAAAATATTTAATATAAATATGTTTTTCTATAGATTTATCTTTTAATATAATTATATATATATGTATATAATTGTTTTCATACTATCTATCTATAGTTAAATATGATTTACATTATCATAAAGACTTATACTACTTCGCAACCCTACTTTGGTCGCACCTATAAATTGTGATCTTTCTTAAAACTAAACAAAAAGTAGGGAGAGCAGGCCACATGATGAATGATCCAAACCCCAAAGTAGACATGTTAGGTTTATTGATCTTTGTTTGCTGATAAAAGTAACGTTGAAAAAGGATCGCAATTAATTGTCGCGATCCAAAGGAAGAGGCGGAGGTTCCGCCCCTGCTTCCATTGACGGGCGGGTAGCATGAAAAAGCACCGTGTTTTCCGGTGACATGGACGGAGAAGCCGGTGTTCTCGACACGTGGATGGGTTGGGAGCCGTAGGATGATGCCGTACCAAGGGTTTACGATTCATACCCCCCACCCCCAGCCACGGCGTAGGGGTGGTGTTGGGGTGCAGTGCGATAAATGTACAGGGATGGAGACATATTATTGAACATCACAGAGGAAAGCGGAAACCACAATCCTTCCAAGGAGTGGGGGGAGAGAGGGAGACTGGGTATGGGCCATAAATAGTAACCAGCAGCTGCGGAGCGATGAAGATGGAAAGGGACAGTGGGAGGGGTTAGGGTTGCTTTAGGCATGGCGGCGTCGCACTCGAATTCCATTCTCGCCATTGTTGCTGCCTTGTTATACTCACTGCTGGACTGAACACTGCTTCTTCTGCGATATATACCCAAAGGGGATCGAAGAAGAATAAGAACAAGGTGCGGCGGCGGAGGCGGCGGCGGCCGCAGTGCCACTGAATTTCCACAATCCTTGTTTCAGCATCAGTATCACAGCTTTTCACCCATCCTTTTCGACTTCGGATCTAGAAAAAAAATACCCTAAAGCCTTATATGGGAGCGAGAGAAACCCTAGAAGAAGCAGAGCGTTTGGATGAAGGCATATTCGGACATAAGATCGGCCCCGCAGCCTCTGCTATGGATGGTTTTCTTCTGCCGTCGTCAGAGTTTAGCAGGTTTCTGATTCTGCCATCGTCTCCAAAATGTCAATGTTCTTTAACCTAGGCGGCGGCTGTGGAAGAGGCGGCAGCGGCGGGCAGGAGCAAGCAAATGAGATCCCACACGAGAGCTGGCTACTGTACAGACCCACCGAACCCGCCTCTGCGGCGGGCGAGATACCCTACAGAGGCTTCGAAATATGGCAGCCGCCGCAGCAAGATCATCCCCACCACCAACTTCACCAACAAGAACAGCAGCATCTTCAGAACCAGCAAGATCTGTATTCCTCCGCCGCAGGCTTAGGCGTGGGGCCCAGCCACCATGCGGCGCCGGCGCTGGCCATGATGCGGCGCGGCGGCGGCGGATCCGCGGTCGGCGGAGGCGTAAGCTGTCAGGATTGTGGGAACCAGGCGAAGAAGGACTGCGCGCACCTGCGGTGCCGGACCTGTTGCAAGAGCCGTGGGTTCGACTGCGCCACTCACGTGAAGAGCACCTGGGTCGCCGCCGCTAAACGGAGGGAGCGCCAGCAGCAGCTCTTGTCTGCGCAGCAACACCAAGAAGAGCTGCGAGCCGCCAGGGAGAATTACAAGAGACCCAGAGAGAATCCCCGCCCACCTTCCCTTGTCTCCGCTCTCCTCCCCGCAACGCACGATCCGTGCACCGGTAAGCCTCCTGAAATCATGCAAAGGAAAAAAAATTATTTCTTTCTGAAATATGTCTCGTCTCTACGGAAATATATGTACTGTGTGAGCGATCGGTTCGCTTGCCTCAGTAATTCCACCTAATAACAAGACGGGTTGCGTGTGGTGATGCCAATTCATGTGATGACGGATTAGATTGACAATGATGATATGTTCATTCATTCATTACCCTTGTTTTCTATTTAAAAATGGGGTGACTGGTTTGTTGGGGCGATGAAATAGGGTTGCAAGCTGGGAACTTTCCGGCGGAGGTGAGCTCGCCGGCTGTGTTCAGGTGCGTCCGAGTGAGTTCGGTGGAGGAGGGCGAGGAGCGGCTGGCGTACCAGACGACGGTCAACATCGGGGGGCATCAGTTCAAGGGTATATTGTACGACCATGGCCCCGAGGGCGCTCGTTACTGCGCCGGCGAGGGCTCCTCCGGCTGGGGAGCGTCGGCTCCGAAGCCTCTCCAGCTTATGGCCGGGGCGGCGGCGTGTCCCGACACCACGGCGGCGTTCCTGGACCCATCCGCGTACCCGGCCCCGCTGACTGCTTTCACGGCTTCTGGTACGCAGCTCTTCCCGAACTCGAGATCTTAGAAAAACATCCGCATTGGATCATCACTTAAATGTTCTTCGGGTTAGGAACCCTTTGATATGAACATCGTAGGCTATCTTTGTCGCCAACAGATTTGCCACATGAGGAGAATTCCTTCTAGGGTTAATGATTTTCAGAATGATTGTGTGGATGAGGGTAATATGGTAGTGGTGGAGGTGGTTGCTCGTTCATCTGTAGACCCTAACTTCCCCGCCTATCCCTTAGGCTCTTGTTTCTCTAAGTGAATCATGAGTTGGTAAAACGTATCTTGAGAGAGACACCTACAAATATGGATGGGAAAATGACACGTAGGAGATTTATTTCTTCCATGTATCTCTCTTTTACATCACTTTTTTACTTTCAATAACATTATTTTTTGCGTTTTTTATTATCTTGAGGCATTTATGATGGCAAAATAGTCACATCTCACACCTTCAATAGAAGGATTAACTTCAAAGTGCAAAACAAAGTCTATGGATAATCATCACAGTAAAAAATATTTTAACTATATAACGAAAATTAATTATCTTATAGTTATTTATGTTATAAAAAACAATTTAACATATTGATTACAAAATTTATGGATTAACATACTTGTAATAAATGTTAATGTAATTTTGGTGATTGGTATTTTATTTTTTACTAATTTGAGATGATGTTATTGATTGTATTTTACTGAATTTTGAAAAACAAGACTCGTGATTTGTATTTTGAATGTAAGTATTCAACGGTGATCTTAATGGATTTAGGTGATAAACAATCAGTTTGGTTGAGCCAATACTAATCTAATTCTACATATACAATGAGTGATATTTATATATATTTTTGATTTTCTAATTATTATATGTTTTCTTATTATTTATTGTTTAATTTTTAGGGCACAATAAATCTTAATAAATATATTATAAATAATTAAATAAATTTCATTTTATGAAGAACTATTTGGTCAATTTTCTATTAATAGAGTGGTGCTAGAAAAATGGAAAATGTGTGTTGAAAATTTTAACATCGTTGGATATATTTTGTTTTTTTGTTTTTTTTGTTTTTTTGGTCTGGAATAAAATAAAGAACTATTTACGGGTAAACCCATTTTTCAAGGTCCGCCCATCATTAAATTTTTTACCCTTCCCTTCTTCCCGATATGCTCTCTCTTGTTTGTCTCTATGATAGGTGTATTGTTTGTTTATTTGTTTTTATGAAAACAACCTTATTCGATTCATATGGTCAAACGTAAAATGGTTAATAACATATTTTTTATTTGCAATATTGATATCAATCGTAAATGTGATGAAAATGCACAAAATATATGTTTTTTCTTTATTTTTCTTTTTTGTAATATTAATATGATCTTTTGTGTATATATATATATTTTATGGTGCATTCCTTTAATGTTATTTGAATCAAAGCATGTTTTTCTTTATACTGTTTTTTCCAATTAATTAATGATGAAACGTATATTATGTTGTTATTTTTTTAGCACACTGTTTTGTTAATTTTACAATTTATTGATCTTTGTTTTTTTCGCCTCATATTTAACATTTATTTAATTTTAATTTTTTGTTTGTTTTCTTATTACGTGGGCTGCGTTTTGTATTTTTATTAAACATTTTAAATAAATCTGGTTAAAATTACTCACGCCCTATTGCCTTTATCGTTTATTTTTTCATAAAAGAAAAGATCGTTTTCCATTTTTTTTATTTTTTTGAAACATTTGTTTGTTTTTAATGAGATAAGATATATTCTTTCCTTTTTTAATTTTATACAACATATATAATTTGATTGAAGTTATTTCATTAGAATTTCCTCATCATAAAACAAATGTTACAACATGTATTATACATCAATTATTTTTTTTAATAAAACATTTCATTTTTTTTTTGTGGAGCAAAGGATAGAACAAATGTTCTTTTTTTTGTTATTTATTGTATTTTTTTGTATGTATATATTAGGTGTTTGGGAGTACAACTACATTCAAACACACACGTATACCACACATACAAGTCGAAAAGGCATTTCATAGTCCCCTCAAGATGATAGTCCACTCATCAAGCCTTATTTGCAGGCGCGTACGCGCGCGCACACACATATTTTGTTTTATATTTGTGCGCACACACATGAAGCGAGAGTGTTGCTGCCAAATCTTAGTAAAGTGACGACCTCTGTGACAACTTCACCCTCGACACTTGTTCCTCTATCAGCTAAAATGTCCTTAGGAAGGTTATTCATCCTCCCAATGCAGAGGGACTTTACTCTTTTCATTCTCTCTAACGTTTTAAATCTTTTTAGGCGGCCTGTTTTTGTGGAAGATGGTGTTATGGTTTTGTCCCATTATTTTCAACTTGTCTTGGTTGGTGTTTTCAATGGAATTCATATGAATGTCCAATCGCTTAGGGACACATTCGAGCATATCACCCTCACTAGTTTATCAACAGGGCTTTTATATAAAGATCGGGTCTAACCGCACTTTGATCATAGTGAAGATTTCAACCATTGATGGCAAAGAAGAGAATTGAAGTTCCATGGGAGCTTGATGCAGATCTTTCACCCCCCCCCCCCACCACAAAAAGTTTTGTTTCTTTTGTCCTCTTGATCCGGGTGGATGTTGCAAACCTTATTTCTTTTAGCAAGATGCGTTGAAGGTTGTTGCATCTATTTCGGGCTCTCCATTCAAAGTTGTGTGCCCCCTTGATTGCTCACGTTTGTATTGCAATTGATATAGCTGGAGAAATGCTAAGATGATCTGAGCATAACATACATAGATCTTACATCTTTTCACATAATTAAACATTACTTATCACAAATACAACACACAATTCCAGAACTAAAAGGTTTAGTGTCTTTGGAGATTAGTTGACTAAATGTCTTATTACACATCATTACTTCAATATCTTCCACAAAATTCTCCACACATGAACTCAATTTTTTTATAAATGAATTCCCTTTTGAATGAATAAATTCCTTATTAAGTAATATAGTTATAGAAAACGGATGTACCCGACATGAAGACCAACATCTTGAGCGTCGGACAGCTGGTGGAATAAGGCTTTCACATAAGCCTTCAAAATAAACAAATGGTGATTGTCGATGACAAAGGAAGGTTGATCACAAAAGTACCGATGGCGAAGAACCGCATGTTTCCACTCATGATCCAACCCGACGTACCACGGTGTTTGGCGATGATACGTGATGATAAAGACCGGCTATGGCATCTCAGGTTTAAGCATTTAAACTTTGAAAGTTTAAGATTATTAGGAAGCAAGAAGATGGTGAATGCTCTTCCTATCATCCGACACCCGAATCAAATTTGTGAAAGTTGTGTTCTAAGCTAACAACATAGAAACAGTTTTGCAACGAAGCCCAACTGGAAAGCCACAACACCGCTGAAGCTAGTTCACACCGATGTGTGCGGTCCCTTGAATCCAAAATCAGATGGACAAAGGAGGTATTTTCTGACATTTATCGATGATTATAGCCGAAAAACATGGATATATTTCCTCAAAATGAAGTCAGAAGTGTTTGGCGTCTTCAAAGAATTTAAGGCGCTGGTTGAAAATCAAAGGAAGCATCGCATACAAACTTTGCGATCTGATCGAGGTGGGGAGTACACCTCCGATGTTTTTCAAGAGTACCTCAAGCAGCATGAAATTCAACATTAGCTGACACCGGCTTACACACCCCAACTCAATGGAGTAGCCGAAAGGAAAAATCGCACCATTCTCAACATGGCGAGAAGCATGTTGAAAGACAAAGGAGTGTGCATGACATTCTGGGCTGAAGCGGCTTTGTGTGCAGTGTGTCTACTCAATAGATGCCCAACGAAAAAACTTGAAGCAATGATGCCGCATGAAGCCTGGAGTACTCACAAGCCAAGTGTGAGTAATCTTAGAGTTTTTGGTTCTATTGCCTACGTCAGGATCCCGGAGGCAAAACGGACAAAGCTCGCGGACAAAGGAATGAAGTGTGTCCTTATGGGATACGGAGATCAAGCAATGAGATATCGTTTGTATAATCCCATCACGAAGAAGATTATATTCAGCAGAGACGTTATCTTTGATGAAAAGGAGACATGGAAGTGGAATCAAGATGATGATTCCAGAGAGGTACGAGTCACTCTAGAAGATGATGAAATAGTTAAAGAAGTACCATTGGAGGAACAAAGAACTGAAGAACCGCTGATGTCGTCATCACATACTTCGACATCTAAAGACATCGAACGAGAACTCTCTAATATACGTCCTCAAAACGTTCGAAGCCTTGCAGATATATACGAGAGAACGGAACCAATGGAAGAGTATGTTAATTTATACTGTCTCTCAGCAACTTCTAATCTAGTTAGCTTCAAGGAAGCTAAAACCGATGACATGTGGAAGAAAATGATGGATGATGAGATTCATTCCATCGACACCATTGAAGGCTACAAGCAAAAGGAAGGCTTTGACTTTGATGAAGTCATTGCACCGGTTGGTCAGCCTCCCGGATATGATGCAAAAAATCCTGGGTCACATGGAATATGTATTTAAGGGGGGATGTTGGATATTAAACCCATATTCCATGGACGGTGTCAAACTTCTACTGCACCAACGGAGGCTTGATGACTTCAAAGATTGCTGCTTGACGTGTTTGGCGATGAAGTATTGGGCATCACCTACTACAACATATATGAAGGCTTTTATTTTTCGTTGTGTTTCCATTTGGTTTGTTGTGTGGATGTATCCCTATAAATAGGGAGGGTTGTGTGTGTTGTATTTGATTAGAAGAGAAGAAGAAATACACACCGTGGTGCTGCTGATATATATTTGTGTTATTTAGATCACCTCCAATGATCTGCATGTGTGTGCGGTTTGCGTTACCGCTGCAATGATCCTCCATCAAAAATCTAATTGACATAGACGGAATAAACGATGACCTCAATCAGTAGGATCACATTCTTTGAAGCTCATCTATTAGAGCTTCTGAGGGAGATGACATCACCGAGCTTTGCTCTAGACCAACCTCAAGTTGAGATTCAACAACTGAAGCTCAAGCGAAACTGTTTACAGGAGAAGTTTATGATTATCCAGATCATCATCCAAACAATGTTCGCCAAACCACCCCAAGAACGCACCACCATCAAACACCGTACCCTTAGGGCGTACGCTGGTGTGATAAGAGGTTTTGTATCTAGACCTTAACAGTATGAATTTGAATATTATCTTCTAAATAAAATAATGATTATATTTATCCCTTTTTTTTATTATAATATATAGATGGTTGAATAATGTGTTTGATAAATAAAATATTAGATATTGGTATGAAGAAACAAAAAAATTATTTTTGGAAAATATACGGTTTTAATTAAAGCACTCTTTTTGATAAATTCAAGAATTTTGAAATAAATGTTATTTTTATATATTTTTTTATTAAATAATATTAATATACAAATGATAATATAATTAAGTGAAGTCCAATATAATATTTATAAGGGTCATAAAACTGTTATTGTCGTAAAATCAGTATTTTACAGTAAATAGAGTTTTTCAATTAAAAGTAAAAAATCTCATATTTAGAAAATTATTTTGACAAAATAAATATTATTTTTGAAATAATCACATCAAAATTAGCCAATGTTGAGTGTTTCATAATTTTTTGAGGCAGTCAAATTTTTGGGTAAAAATTAAATACAGTATAAATATATGGTCTGTATTGTGATATCATAATAGCTTAAAAGTGATGTAATAATTTCAATAAAGGACATACATGACCAAATATAGGTCTCCTTTAAAATATTTTTTTAAGTTATTTAATTAATTTTATAATTCTTTAATGAATCCTTCAAAACCAATATTATATTTTAAATTTTAAAAAACATTCATTATAAACATGGTTCACTTCCACACCACCAATGATATATTTTTTTATATATTCTATTATTGGTCCCATAAAATATTTAAAATCGGCAACATTGGTTATAAGGGTTTTTTTATTTTTTATTTTTAATTTAAAGGGTTTATTTTTATTTATTTAAGTAAATGGGTTTGTTGAGCGCCAATTCAATTAGCGCTCTCACAAATAACATACAACGCCAATTGAATTGGCGCTGAACCCTTTTTCTTTCTAAATCCCCCCATTGCCCCTCCCCAACTTCCTTATATATATATATATATATAATATAATCACTAAAATAAATATTATAAATTTATTATTATATTTATTATATCTATAACAATTTTATAATTATAATAGATATATAATAATAATAAATACAATTACTGTAATTATATAAATGAAATAATTATATAATTACAATAATTATATATTTATAAATATAATAAATATATAATTATAAATATAATAATAATAATAATAATAATAATAAATATATAATTATAATAAATATATAATTATAAAAAATAATAATTATATAGTTATAATAAATATACAATTATAATTACAATAATTATATAATGATAAATATAATAAATATATAAATATAATAATTAAATAATTATAATAAATATACAATTAAGATAAATATATAACTATAATACATATATAATAACATACAATTATAAATATAATTAAAATTATAAATTTAATAAATATATAATTATATATTTATTATATTTATATTAATTATAATAAATATACAATTATAAATATAATTAAAATTATAAATATAATAAATATATAATTATATATTTATTATAACTATATAATTCTTATAATTATATATTTATTTTATTTATAATTATATTTATATTTATTATAATTACAATAAATATGTAATTATATAATTATAATAATTATAATAATTCTATAATTATATATTTATTGTATTTATAATTATAAATATAATTATTATAATTATATAATTATATAATTATAAAAATTATATAATTATAATAATTATATAATTATAATTATTATAAATATAATTAAAATAACTCTATAATTATATATTTATTATAATTGTGATAATTATATATTTATTATAGTTATAATAAATATAATTATTATAATTATTATAATATATAATTATTATAATTATATTTATTATAATTAGAGTTATTTTAATTATATTTATAATTGTATATTTATTATAATTATTATAAATATAATAAATATACAATTATTATAAATATAATAAATATACAATTATTATAAATATAATAAATATATAAATATATAATTATTATATTTATTATAATTATAATTATATAATTATTATAGTTATACATTTATTGTAATTGTATATTTATTATAATTATATAATTATTATATTTATAATTATATATTTATTATAATTATATAATTGTTATAATTAAATATTTATTATATTTACAACTATATAATTATTGTAATTATAGTTGTATATTTATTATAAAAATATATAATTATTATATTTATTATTATAATTATATATTTATAAGTATATATTTATTATATTTATAATTATATAATTATTGTAATTATATTTGTATATTTATTATAATTATATAATTATTATATTTGTTATAAATTTATATTTATTATTATTATTATATTTATAATTATATATTTATTATATTTGTATATTTGTCATATTTATAATTATATATTTATTATATTTATAATTATATATTTATTATATCTATATATTTAGGGTAATTGTATATTTATTATAATTGTATATTTTTATAATTATTTAATTGTTATAATTATGTATTTATTATATTTATCATTATATAATTATTGTAATTATAATTTTATATTGATTATAATTATATAATTATTATATTTATTTTAGTATTTATATTTATTATATTTATTATTATATAATTATTGTAATTATAATTGTGTATTTATTATAATTAGTTAATTATTATATTTATAATTATGTACTTATTATAATTGTACATTTATTATAATTATATATTTATTATAATTATAAATCTATAATTATTGTAATTATAATTATATATTTATTATATTTATAATTATATATTTATTTTATTATAATTATATAATTATTATATTTATAATTATATATTTATTATAATTATATAATTGTTATAATTATATATTTATTATATTTACAATTATATAATTATTGTAATTATATATTTATTATAATTATATAATAAATATAATTATGAATTTATTATATTTATTTTAGTAGTTATATTTATTGTAATATATATATTTATTATAAATATATTTGTTATATTTGTTATATTTATAATTATAATTATATAAATATATATAAGATATATGTATATAAGGTGGGAGAGGGGTAGCGTGGGGATTTTGAAAAAAATAAATCACGCAGCGCCAAATCAATTGGTGCTGTGGGTATTTTGTCAAAACGCCAATTGATTTGGTGCTGGGCAAACCCACATCCCCAAATAAAAAAAAACCCTAAACCCCTTAAATTTTAAAAAAAATTAAAAACACCCCTATACCCAATTTCCCCATTTAAAGCCACTCCTCTTTGGAAAAAATCAAGGAAAAAAACCATTAAAAAGTTTGTGGTTTTAATTGTTTTATCACACAAAGTCCAAAACCAAAATTTAGAAATTAATAAATACCCCCTCTTTTGCTATAAATACCGACCCAACCTCCCACTCCACTTCACTCAAAACCCATTGAGAATGATTTTAATCTCTATATCCCTCTCCAAAGCCCACCCAAGGTGTTCCCAATCCCTTAAGAAGCTCCTCCTAAGCTTTTCGAAACACCCTATCAAGGTAAGAGATTTCTCTCTTTTCTTTTATATTCAAGCACCTTTTTTTATTTAGCCTTTTGAATCTCAATTGATTTTATTGTAATACCTTAATAAATATCCCATTGCTATACAATTTATGTTCTAAGAATTAGATATCATTTATGTAACGTCCCGGCCTTAATCAGGTACGACCCGTTTTTACTTTATTGCAGTCTAATTAATTAAGCGACCCGGGGCGCGCGCCTGCGCACCTCACTGCGGGTCCCGGGTAGCTTTTTATTTAATTTAAATAATTGCGGACGTTTCATGAAAAATGTCACGTCGCTCTTTGACGCGGTGTTCGGGTTTTAAATAATTAATTAAGAATTGGAAAAGAGTAATAAGAGATTTAAAGAAGATTTAAATGAAAGCAAAAGAGGACAAAAATAAATTCTGAAATAAAATAAAGAGGGGGTTACGGGAAAAATAAAAATAATTAAAATGGGGGATTCCTGTTTTTAATTATTTTTATTATTTTCCTTTCCATTTTGTTTTATTTTATCTTTTTCTTTTATTTCTTTTTTTTATATTATCTTTTATTTTTTATCTTATTTTTCTTTTCTTTTCTTTTTCTTTCTTTTCTTTCTTTTCTTTTTTCCTCTCCTCTCTCCCTCTCTCACTCATCACGTCGCACCCCTCAATCCCGTCACACCAACCAGCAGCCCCTTCGGAAGGCTGCTGCTCCTCCGTCCGACGTCCGATTTCTTCGCCGTCAGGTGCGCAGTAAACCTTAGGGAAAGACTAACGTTGCGCAAGTGGAATCGTTCAATTTCGTTGAGTATTCTGCGCGCTGTTCGTCGCGGAAAATTCTTACCCTATTTTGGGGTTTTTCTAAAATCCTTCGTTTTCATTCGTTTTAGGTCAAATCAAAGTCTACCGCGGATCTTAGAGTCATCTACGACTACAAGGTAGGGTGCCTACTCGCTTTCTCTCCGTTTCATTGCGATTTATAAAAAACGCACCGGTGTGTCGTTAGTCGGTGCCTACCGACTTTGTGCAATTTTACCCATTTTAATTACTTTAATGGGTCTGTTTAATTGTTGCAGCCTTAATCATCTTAAATTAATTTGTTTGAATGGTTGCAACAAGATCGGACACCCCTTTGGGTGTGCCGACATAGTCGGCGTATTTTTCTGTTAGCCGGGTTATTAATTTAATTAGTTGCGGGTATTACGCATCCCCTTTTTATTGTTTTTAAATTAAATGAATAGTTTGAATTATTGCAACAAAGTTGAACACCCCATTGGGCAAGCCGACATGATCGGTGTATTCTGCCATTAGCCGAGTTTATTGTTTGATTAATTGCATGTGTTGCGAAACAACTTTTTATTGTAATTAAATTAAATAAATAGTTGTTTGAACATGAACTTCAATTGTTGGATCATTGACACTTGTTTTAGTGAACTGTTTATTATTTAAATATGCATTATCCCTTGAGGTTGATATGATATGTATATTGCCTTGCAAGTTGTTGTGTTGTACTGTTAAATTTATGCCTTGTAATGCACGAGTGTATCTGGTTAGTTTTCAAACTGCGACTTTATATGCTAATTATGTCATATCTACTGCTGTGAAAACTTTAATTAAATTTAGGGTAGGGAAAGGAGGTGGGTCCCGTATTAAGGGCCACGCTTAAATCCTTCGTTCTTGACGGGTTACCTTTATGTGCCGGGGGGCGGTGTTGTTGGCTTTGCCGGACCGAGACATCCCCAAACTTTCTAATACTTTTGAGTGATACCGGTTCCAAAAGGGCCCATCGGGACGGATCCCTTGGCAACGTGGCTAAGCCAGCCTCGAATGACCCTCGACCCCCTTTTTGAGAGATCGGGACAGACTCAGGGTAAAGCCATGCTTCGGACGATACTTGGTCTTTCAAAAGATTGCCTTGGACGGGCTCAGTGGCATTGGATAAATTGACGGATGTTCCGTAGCGATACCTTCAGGATGAGCTCGGACTCCAACTCTAAACTTGAACCTTAAATAATGATGCACTTAAGGTTTATGTTATTGATAATTGAGTCTATTGAGAATTGAGATATTTCCCCTGATATGTGGAAGTGTGTCTGGTTGACACTGGACTTCAACCCCAAGTTAAAGCACAAGCTTGAAGTATACTTTTTTCCTGGTTTTACCTTGCTTTTTGGGTTGTGTGTGTGTGTGTGTGTTCGTGCATTTCTGCTAATAGGTACCCTTTCAGACTACCAGTTTAGACTGAAGCAGGTGACCAGACACATGTGCCGTTTGGGACCCGGGCCGACTTATTTATTTCATTGCACTGCAATTAATTTATTTGAAATGGTTATGTAATGACACACTGCATTTTTATTTTTGCACGAAATGGAAAGGTTTAGACACCGTGGGTGCCGACCTACTGGGATTTTATCTCACACCATGCTCAGGCGTCGTCGACACCCGAGTAGATTACATGCTCGCAGATATTGACAAGGGGAAGCGTGCTGCTTCCGATGCTTGACTGTTCATTACTACTTAGGATGGAGACTGTGGCAGAGGACCGGGTCTTGCTCGCGATGCAGTTGCTGCTTGTGTCTTTTCTTTTAGTTGATTGTGTGTTCGAGTTCTGTTTTCCGTACTTTCAGTTTAGACTCATATCATGGCATGACACTCTTTTTCGAGTTTCCACACTTGTTTTTTATTATTCAGTTGGATTATTTGCATTGCTTATGCTGCAGTTTATTTATTCACATGCTTCCGCTACTTATTATTTGTTGTTGTTTACTTCCGCTGTGATATTATCTGTTACCTATGAGGGCATAGTCTCCCCCACGAACACAAAAAGGGCCCTCGCTGCTAGTCGGCAGCCTCTGGCATTCAGGGAGATGCGCTTGAGGTTATGTGATGCACCGGTCCGACCAGCGTCATAGAGGCGAGTCGGGTCGGGATGTTACAAAGTGGTATCATAGGTTATTTTTCCTTTTGTCTTACTGTTTGGGTTTGATAGGAGACTAGGATATAGGGATTGGGGATGTACGCTGTGCTTGGACGTAGCTAACCCACATACAGGGGAAAACTCAAATTCCTGGGTTGGGATTGCAGTTATTGATTATGTCAGTTACCGTTGATATGATTTCACCTTGGGTGACTCACTTATATTGCGTTGTTATTGTGCTGGTATTATTAAAATAATGGGTTTACCATTGCAGCCAATGATACGAGGGCAAAACATCCCATGCATCATGATAGACACTATAGGATTTAAATGCCATGCATATTGCCATGCCATATCTACTCTCAGTGTGCATTTGCCTGTTGCATGTGAGTGCTGTTATACCTAGTGGTAGAATTTTGAATTGTTAGTTTATTAAATATAAGGTTGTGTTGTCTGTTATATGTTAGCCTGACTCAACCTAGGAGTGGGTTATAGAACTGTTTAATAATCCTTTTTAGTTGTCTCTTCTATATCGAAACCCAGCTCTTGAGGCAGGTTGTCTGTTGTTTAGTGCTCAGAGGCAGGCTATGTACCTAACCTCCTTTGCACTCTACTTGTTTTCTCACATTCTTTACTCCTTGTCTAAGGGTGTGTTTGACTGTCGTAGACAAATACCATCGCGGCGTCTTCGTGTTGTGTCTCAGGAGAGTTGCAATGAGCGCATTCCAGAGATGGTGGGTCCTGAACCACCAGTGGTTCCTCTCATAGAGCCTCCTGTGGCACTACCTCCTGTCGATCTTCCGAGGGACCCTGACGCTCAGTTCAGGGATAGTCTCCTCAGGTTTATGCAGTCAGTTCAGAATATTCCCAGACCTGCCCCGTCTATGACAGACCTTACGCGGGACTTTCTGCAGCAGCACCCTCTCACCTTCTCGGGGAGTGGCGGCCCTCATGCTGCAGAATCATGGATAGAAGCTGTATGTTCTATCTTCGACCACCTTGAGACACCTCCAGAGCGAAGGGTCAAGCTTGCAGTCTACATGCTTCGTGACACTGCCAAATGCTGGTGGGGCATTGTTTCTCAGGCTGAGTAGGCCATTGACATGGCTTGGGCCGATTTCCAAGCAACCTTCTACAATCACTTTTTTCCACAGACTCTGAGAGATGATCATGCATGGAAGTTCCTACATCTTCAGCAGGGCTCTATGAATGTGTTAGAGTATTCTACTCATTTCACATAACTTCAGCGTTTTGCCCCATCTCTGACTAGCGACGCACAGACTATTGCGAGGCATTTTGAGGACGGACTTGAGTATACTATCCTCTCGTAGGTGAACGTCTTTCGTTTGACCACTGTTACTGAGATCGTGAATCAGGCTCTGATTAGAGCGAAATGTTAGGGAAGCTAAACCAGTGAGCCAGGGCAGTTCAGTTCCGAGACAGGGTGATGGCTCTTCTGGCAGTAAGAAACGTCATTTTGAAAGTGTACGTGGGGGAAATCCTAGCCAAAAAACACGTCTTGATAGCTATGTCACATTTTATCAGTGCGGTAGGGATGGTCACAAGAAACCACAGTGCACGAGAGATCCGAAGGAGTGTCTAGATTGAGGTAGGATGGGTCACCTTCAGCGTTTCTGCCGTTCCTTCTCTTCAGCATCCAATGGTAGAGGATCCACACCTGCACCTCCGTCAGGTATGGGATCTATGACTCCACAACAGGCTGTAAGTTCTTTTTCCACCGGTCGATCAAGTCGAGGAAATGGTGGAGGTCATGGTTGAGGAAATCAAGTTTCAGACTATCAGTGTCAGTAGAGTGGACCTGATCAGGCCAACCGGGCAACATATCAGTGTCGTGGCTCATGTCCTATGTACGCAGTGCAATCAGCACCAGAGGAGCAGAGTGCAGGACCATCTATAGTGAGAGATATTATTCTAGTAGCCTCTACCTTAGTTTCTGCTCTTTTTGATACCGGTGCATCACACTCCTTTATATCTGCTGCTGTTGTTGAAAGTCTTGGTTTTCCAATTGAGTACCTTTGTGGTGTCATGTCTCTCGACACCCCGATTGGGGTCAGGACAGAGGGAATACGCCAGTGCCAAGAGTTCCCCCTCGAGATAGGTGGGTACTTTTTTGTTTGGAATTTCTATATCCTCGATATTTCTAGCATTGAAGTCATTCTTGGTATGAACTGGATTTCTCCTTACCGTGCCCAAGTGGATTGCTATCGTCGTCGGGTGTCCTTCACATCCCCTGAGGGCGACACATATCTTCACAAAGGAGAATGGGACCTGCATGCAGACCGAGCTAAGCCTAAATATGGAGGGTTGGGTAGAGTGACCGCTCAGTTGGCAAGTCTCTTCATGAGCGATCAGGGAATGCAACTAGTTGAATTCCCTCCAGTGGTGGATCTTTTCAGGGACGTATTCCCTGATGATTTCTCTAGATTACCTCCCATGAGAGACGTGAAGTTCACTATTGAGCTTATGCTAGGTGTGTCACCAGTGTCTATTCCTCCTTATAGGATGACACCAGCAGAGCTACAGGAACTCAAAAAGCAGCTTGAAGACCTTGAGGCCAAGGGTTTCATTAGACCTAGCATATCATCGTGGGGTTCACTTGTCCTTTTTTCCAAGAAGGCAGACAGTACCCTAAGGTTATGCGTGGATTATCGTCGACTCAACCAGCTCACAGTAAAGAATCGATATCCATTGCCTCATATAGATGATCTCTTTGACCAGCTATGAGGAGCAATTGTTTTCTCCAAGATTGATCTGAGGTTGGGATATCACCAAGTGTGTGTGCGACCATCTGACATACCACGTACAATATTCCGAAGCAGGTATGGCTTGTACGATTACCTGGTTATGCCTTTTGGCCTCACGAATGTGCCGACAGTCTTCATGGCCCTGATGAACCAGGTTTTTCATCCGTATCTTGATTCCTTTGTGGTAGTCTTTGTGGATGACATCTTAGTGTTGGAACCAGGCATGCAGCGGAAGCCCCAAACAGGTGGGTTTTAAAATTCTTCCATCGACGGTCGACGTAAACTTGTCGATGTCAGAGAAGAGCAGCCCGGTCTTAGCTGAGGACCACACATGGAGGATTTTAAGCACAAAATTAAACCGTAAAATACCTGGTTTAAATCCGAAGCCGCGCACGACGTCTGCTCATCGTTGGCGATCGCTGCTCGAAGAATCTGAAACTGAATTCCTCTAGATCATCCACACGTGCTTCAAATAATCCGCGGGAGCGCCGTTCGTCGTAGTTCGGGTGCTAGCGCGGAATACCGACGATGCCTTCAACGTTCCAACGATCACCGCATCGCTTCGCTAGCGATGCCTGAGAGAGAGCTCCATCCGAGATCCTTAGATCCAGAGCATCTCTCTCTAGAATGTGGGAGAGAGGAGAGGAGAGATAAGCTCCATGAATAATGTTTGTCAATTGCCCCTCCTCTTCTATTTATAGTGCACAATTAAAATACCCAGTATCGCCTCGTCGGCCCCCGAATACTTAACGCACTATCAACGACATTTATGACTACTACATTGAGTCATAAATATTATTATCATTTACTTGTAATATATTAAAATATATTACATGATAATAATTGAGTCATTAACTCGACTCGTCGCTCCCATAAATATTAATTGTACCTTGAATAATTTAATATTCGTCAATTAATATTTTTCATGTATTTACTTAAAAACTCATAAATACATTTAATAAATAAATTCAATACTCATTATTCTAAACTCGAATAATATGAATTTATTTATTGCATTGGTGATCGTTTAACTTTGGACAATTCTAGGACCCTTGTGGCGGGGCCCACCATGTCCAATTCTCCTATTCAACTGAATATGGCAGATTCTTGAATACGCTATTGTGTGTGACCCTCTAGGCCCTTATTTCGACAGTCGTGAATAGTATTCACAGACCAAGAGCGGGATCTAGCAACCCATCATGGCCCCTGAAGAAATAAGGATTTTCACAGCAGTGACAACTAACCTACGAACACACATTGTGTAATATAATCTCTTTGTCCGTAATATCTCATAAAGAAGGACGCACTCACGTGTCATCGCCCTTTTTCTTGCTTTATAGTTTGTTGATTTAACTGGATGGATTTACCCTTGACTGCCATGGACATGGTTTTATAAAGGTACTTCCATCCATATCAACATGGCCTGAGATATATTACTTCCATAACTCGGAAGCGACAAATCCTTTCTTGACCATTCAACCAATGTCATGCCACCAACGACGCACCCGACACAAACTACCTTGCCACGACTTCATTGCCATGGTTTTCATCTTGCCTCAAAGTACGCAATCAAATGACATACATTGGTAATGATCTCAAGTCAGGAGACCATTACACATGATCGTAGATAGGAACATCCAATGACACCTGAAACATGTTGAGTTCCTATTGGCGGGTCAGTCCTCATGATCTCACTACTAGAGATCACCAAGTGCGAACTTCACGAGAAGAAGTCTCAATGCTTATGATCCCCCAACACCTGATGGTCAGACATCTACTATGTCCAATTAGTAAGATGTATCTAGACCATAGAACATATATATTTAAGATTAATGTCATAGTATCTAGAGGTTATCATTATAGCATGGGAACTGCTATAACCTTTCGATACGACAATTAATCTTTGGACATTACCATTTCAATAGTGGACGCGGAAAAGTCTACACTATAATGATAATATGACATCATGCATACCTTACTATATACACGATATGGTAATCAAAAGCACATAATAGTTGGGTCTAGGGAACCCACTATTTCAACACTTAGTGTATTCACGTTCCAGACACAACCATGCAACCCATCTTGAGATCGTGCTGAGTACACTAAGAGAGCACCAGCTATACGCTAAGATCAGTAAATTCCACTTTTGGATTGATAAGGTACACTTCTTGGGTCATATTATATCTGAAGCAGGGGTATCGATTGACCCAGAAAAGGTGAGCGACGTGGTTTCATGGGAGCAACCCAAGGGTGTCTTTGACATCCACAGTTTCTTGGGGGCTTGCTGGCTATTACAGGTGATTCATCCAAGATTTCTCCAGCTTAGCAGCACCTCTTATGGCCCTAACTAAGAAATGTGTACAGTTCATTTGTTCAGAAGCTCGTGAAAAGTCTTTTCAGGAATTAAAAGGAAGACTAACCTCAGCCCCGATCCTGATTCTTCCTGAACCTGGTAAGAGCTATACAGTTTATTGTGATGCTTCAAGAATTGGACTGGGTGCAGTTTTGATGCAGGGTGATCGAGTTGTGGATTATGGATCCCACTAGCTGAGACCTCACGAGCGGAACTATCCTACACACGACCTTGAGTTGGCAGATGTGGTTCATGCTCTACATTGTTGGAGACACTATTTGTTGGGTGAGAGATTCGTTGTTTACACGAATCATAAAAGCTTGAAATATATCTCCACTCAACAAGACTTGAACTTAAGGCAACACAGGTGGGTCAAATACTTGCAATCGTTCGATTTTGAGCTTGCTTATACCCCTGGTAAGGGTAATGCTGTGGCGGACACTTTAACCGCAAGACACAGACTCAAGCCGTGCAGGTATCCATCAGTGAGTGGTAGATGATGGCCTTGTTTTCAGAGATGCATATGGAGGTTCAGGAGCAGAGTGGAAAACCTATTCTAGCAGCTCTTACAGTGATATCCTCTCTTCTAGAGAAAGTATGCAGACAATAGTTGATTGACCCTGAGGGTCTCGTTTTGAGGGAAAGTGTTACAGGAGAGAACCCACCTCCTTGTTGGGTTTTTGATGACAGTGAAACTCTCCTTTACCGTGGCCGTGTATGGGTACCTTCAAGTATACGGGAAGAGCTGATGAAGGAATATCACACCTCTGTTTGGGCAGTTCATCCTGGACTGACCAAGATGTATAGAGACATGTGTCGACAGTATTGGTGGCCTGATATGAAAAAGTAGATAGCATGTTTCATCACTCAGAGCTCCACCTGCCAACAGGTGAAGGCAGAGCACCAGCGACCTGTTGGACTCCTACAACCTCTATCCATTCCTAAATGGAAATGTAATGACATCACTGTGGATTTTGTTACAGGCTTGCCAAGATCTCCTCGAGGCAACAATGCAGTATGGGTGGTTGTCGATAGGTTGACCAAGGTTGATCACTTCTTGCCTATCCAAGAGACCATTACGATTGATGAGTTGGAAAGGCTGTATATCTGGGAAATTATGCGACTTCATGGTGTACCTTATTCTATTGTCTCGGACAGGGATTCCCGTTTTACTTCACGATTCTGGAAAGGGTTGTAAAAGGTACTGGGCTCATAGGTACTTCTGAGTACTGCATATCACTCCCAGACTGATGGGAAATACGAGAGAGCTATACGAGTGTTAGAGGATATGTTACGGGCTTGTATCCTTGATTTTGGAGGTTCCTGGGAGAATCATTTACCTCTTGTTGAGTTTACCTATAATAACAGCTTCCAGGCGACAATACAAATGGCTCAGAACGAGGCTCTCTATGGTAGACCGTTCCGTTCACCTTTATGCTGGCTCGAAGCAGGTGAGGCAGCTCTGTTGGGTCCTCATCTCATTCATGAGACTTCTGAGAAAGTTTAGCTGATTCAGAAGTGTATGACTACAGCTCAGTCCAAGCAAAAGTCTTATACCAATCTTCGCCGCAGACCTATGGAGTTCGAGGTGGGACATTAAGTCTTTCTACATGTTTCTCCGAGGTTTGGTCACAGGCGGATCATGAGATAGGGGAAGTTATCACCGAGATACGTCGGGACGTTCGAGATAGTGGAGAGAGTTGGGCCGGTAGCCTATCAGTTACTGCTACCTCAGAGGTATCATGCCATGCACGACGTTTTCCATGTATCTCAGCTTCGACAATATCATCTAGACTTGTATCATTCTTTTGACCATGACGACATCGAGCTTGACATTGATGCATCCTTTGCGGACCATCCGATCTGTATCGTCGATCGTAGCATGAAAGTCCTCCGAGGCAAGTCAATCCCACTAGTCTGGGTGTTGTGGCAACACAGACACGTTTAGGACGAGACCTGGGAGCGAGAGACGGATGTACGTGCACAGTGGTCAGAACTCTTCTCTGGTGACGTTCCACTACCCTCGGAAGGACAACTCGGGGACGATTTGTCTTAAGGAGGAGAAGTTGTAACATCCCGACCTTAATCAGATACAGGCCGTTTTTACTTTATTGAAGTCTAATTAATTAAGCGACCCGGGGCACGCGCCTGTGCACCTCGCTGCGGGTCTCGGGTAGCTTTTTATTTAATTTAAATAATTGCAGACGTTTCATGAAAAATGTCACATCGCACTTTGGCGCGGTGTTCGGGTTTTAAATAATTAATTAAGGATTAAAAAAGAGTAATAAGAGATTTAAAGAAGATTTAAAAGAAAGCAAGAAATGATAAAAAGAAATCTTGAAATAAAATAAAGAGGGGGTTACGGGAAAAATGAAAATAATTAAAATGGGGGATTCCCGTTTTTAATTATTTTAATTATTTTCCTTTCCATTCTTTTATTTTATTTTATCTTTTTCTTTTATTTACTTTTTCCTTATCTTTTATTTTTCTTTTATTTTTATTTTCTTTTCTTTTTCTTTCTTTTCTCTCTTTTCTTTTTTCCTCTCCTCTCTCCCTCTCCCACCCATCACGTCACACCCCTCAATCCCGTCACACCAACCAACAGCCCCTTCGGAAGGCCGCTGCTCCTCCGTCTGACATCTGATTCCTTCGCCGTTAGGTGCGTAGTAAACCTTAGAGAAATTATAACGTTTCGCAAGTAGAATCGTTCGATTCTGTTGAGTATTTTGTGCGCATTTCATCGCGGAAGATTCTTACCCTATTTTGGGTTTTTTCTAAAATCATTTGTTTTCATCCGTTTTAGGTCAAATAAAAGTCTACCATAGATCTTAGAGTCATCTATGACTACAAGGTAGGGTGCCTACTCACTTTCCCTCCGTTTCATTGCGATTTATAAAAAACTCACTATTGTGCCGTTAGTCGGTGCGTACCGGCTTTGTGCAATTTTACCCATTTTAATTACTTTAATGGTTCTGTTTAATTTTTGCAGCCTTAATCATCTTAAATTAATTTTTTTGAATGGTTGCAACAAGATCAGATACCCTTTTGGGTGTGCCGACATAGTCGACATATTTTTCCGTTAGCCGGGTTCTTAATTTAATTAGCTGCGGGTATTGCGCAACCCCTTTTTATTGTTTTTAAATTAAATGAATAGTTGTTTGAATTATTGAAATAAAGTTGGACACCCCTTTGGGAGTGCTGACATGATCGGTGTATTCTTCCATTAGCTGAGTTTATTGTTTGATTAATTGCATGTGTTGCGAAACAACTTTTTATTGTAATTAAATTAAATAAATTGTTGCTTGAACATGAACTTCAATTGTTGGATCATTGACACTTGTTTTGCTGAACTGTTTATTATTTAAATATGCATTATCTGTAGAGATTGATATGATATGTATATTTCCTTGCAAGTTTTTGTGTTGTACTGTTAAATTTATGCCTTGTGATGCACGGGTGTATCTGGTTAGTTTTCAAGCTGCGACTTTATATACTGATTATGTCATATCTGCTACTGTGAAAACTTTAATTAAATTTAGGGTGGGGAAAGGAGGAGAGTCCCATATTAAGGGCCATGCTTAGATCCTCCATTCCTGATGGGTTACCTCTATGTACTGGGGGGCGGTGTCATTGGCTTTTTCGGACCGAGACTTCCCCTGAATTTCTAATACTTTTGAGTGATACCGGTTCCAAAAGGGCCCATCAGGATGGATCCGTTGGCAATGTGGATAAGCCAGCCTCAAATGACACTCGACCCCCTTTTTGTGAGATTGGGACAGACTCAGGGTAAAGCCATGCCTCGAGCGATACTTGGTCTTTCGAAAGACTGCCTTGGACGAACTCAGTGGCATTGGATAAATTGACGGATGTTCCGTAGCGATACCTTCAGGACGGGCTCCGACTCCAACTCTCAACTTGAACCTTAAATAATGACGCACTTAAGGTTTATGTTATTGCTAATTGAGTCTATTGAGAATTGAGATATTTCCCCTGATATGTGGAAGTGTGCCTAGTTGACACTAGATTTGAACCCCAAGTTAAAGCACAAGTTTGGGGCATACTTTTTCATGGTTTTACCTTGCTTTCTGGTTTATATATATATATTTATATATACGTGTTCGTGAATTTTTGCTGACAGGTACCCTTTCAGACCACCAGCTTAGGCTGAAGCAGGTGACCAGGCACGGGTGCCGTTTGGGACCCGGACCGACTTATTTATTTCATTGCACTGCAATTAATTTATTTGAAATCGTTATGTAATGGCACACTACATTTTTATTTTTGCATGAAATTGAAAGGTTTAGACACCGTGGGTGCTGGCCTACTGGGATTTTATCTCACACCCTGCTCGGGCATCGTCGACACCCGAGTAGATTACATGCTCGCAGGTATTGACAAGGGGAAGCGTGCTGATTCCGATGCTTGACTGTTCATTACTAGTTAGGATGGAGACTGGGGCAGAGGACCGGGCCTTGCTCACGATGCAGTTGCTGTTTGTGTCTTTTCTTTTAGTTGACTGTGTGTTCGAGTTCTATTTTCCGCACTTTCAGTTTAGACTCATATCATGGCATGGCACTCTTTTGTGAGTTTACACAATTGGTTTTTATTATTCAGTTGGATTATTTACATTGCTTTTGCTGCAGTTTATTTATTCACATGCTTCCTCTACTTATTATTTGTTGTTGTTTACTTCCGCTGTGATATTATCTGTTACCTATGAGAGCATAGTCTCCCCCATGGACACAAAAGGGGCCCTCGATGTTAGTTGGCAGCCTCTGGTGTTTGGAGAGATTCACTTGAGGTTATGTGACGCACCAGTCCGGCCACCATCTTAGAAGTGAGCCGAGTCGGGATGTTTCAATTTATCTCATCTCATTATAAACTTTACCTAAGTTGTTACTATGCCGAAGTAAGGGGATTCTCCCCTCCTCTATATTCAATCACTTTATTTTTATTATTCCATTTGATATTAGGTCGTTCATGTTGGAATGTGTTTTTACACACCCTTTTTACTATCCTTATCATGTATAAGTAATGATAGACCCCCTTTCACTCTCATTAAACCCTTCTATGAATTGTTATGTACATTCGTTATGCTGCCGAAATTATCCTGTGATTTTCCCATGACAAATATTTGTGTAGTGAATTCCCATCCCCATTCTCACTCAAGGGAATTCACCTAGATGTACTTATCCTTCATTTATTGAGGAAATCCATGTATGTAACCCACACTCCTTAATCTTGGGATTAAAATTTATGAAAGACATTCATATGTTGTATGATATATATGGATGATTTATGTATGTGCATGTTATGAATGTTATGGGTGTGCCTATAATTATACAACCCTACAATGCATTGATTAATGTTTTTTATATCATGAGATATAATGTATGGTTCCTGAGAGGTTATCCGAAGTACACTATGTTATTATGTCTTGGTGGTTATCTTTGACTTGTGCTTATGATGTTATGTTTTATGTTGTTGTCACATTCATATATTGCTTTGATGTTATCATCTTATATCATGTTTCTATGTTCATGTTTATGATTCTCACACCTTTTATGTTACCTTGATATGCCTCTTGACTAACATGTATTACTTTTATCATTTTATTATTTGATTATCCCCTTACCAGGCTTTATAACTTACCTCTTTGTTATATACATCCTCAGGTTATCTCACGTTGTATTAGCAGACCAGTGGAATAAAAGGGTGTGTTTTGAGATTTTTAAATAATTTCATTGCATCCATGTTTCATGTTATTATTTTATGTATATAATTACTCAAATTCTCTATCCATCATGATCTTTTGGGATTGAATCACGAGTTACTTTATGTAATAAATCATTAATTAAGGTATATAAAAGTTATGAGTTGTCATAGTTGGTATTAGAGAAAGATCTAGTTATTTTTTGGGATTAGGACAAGAAAACCTTAGAAAAGACTTATAAATTAGACTAACTTAGAGAAATGTCCCTAAATTTTAGTAAATTATAGAGCATTTGGTTTTCAAGAAGAAAAATATCTATCTAGACACCACAAGTGGATGTGGATCTAGAATCATTGTACCTAGGGGTAATAACCCCAAAAAGGATGCATTGGGATTTGACTTCATTGTCACATAGTGCATGAAAAGTGTCTTTGCTGCACACTTGGTTTGACACTCCCAGGGGATATGCTTTGATAAATTAACAATCTCTTTATGAACCATTATAAAGGGAACAAAATGATCATAAAAGTTTATGTTAAGAAATAAACCAAGGATAACTTAGATTGAAACCTATAAATTCATAGGTTAAGTAATGTATTTCATTTATGAGTTATCCATTCAATGTTCATAGTTTTACATTTATGTGTTTAATAGTTTGAAAATCTTCACCCCCAATTTTCCCTTTATTTTAGCCAATGACTTGAAATAGGAGGAACCGAGTCAACAACCAAAGTGAGAGGCAATGTGATGACTACCCAAATGAGATGCCCAACCTGATGGTAGAAGGAATCAAGAACTTCATGATAATAATTTCTAAATTAACTCAAGTTCTAAACAAAAACATGAATTAGGGGGAAAACCCACATCCACCTATTAAATATCAAGTTACAATTGATACATTTATGCAACAAAGGCCTCTGAATTTCAGTGGATCTTCTCATATTTTAACTATGGATTGATGGATCAAATTCATTGAAAAGATATTATCCATCCTTTAATGATCTAATCAAGAGGATTTTATACTAGATGTTTATTGTATAGAGGTAGAAACCTATCAATAATGGACATTGATAAAAAATGTGAAGCCTGAGGAAGAGATTAAAGAGATAGAGTTGAATGAATTTTGGAAAATGTTTTTCGATAAATATTTTTCTCACACTCTAACTTAAAATAGATAGGTATTTCTTTAGCCTCAACCAAAAGGATGAAGAATCCATCAGGGAATATGAGGTGAACTTTATAATACTTTCATGATACACCACCGAGTTTTTCATTGACCCAAAAAGAGAAGTTGGCCTCTTTTTTAGAGGGATAAATTTGAGTCTACAAAAAGATTTGGTGATTTGAGACCTTGAAAACTATGAGGAAATTGTCTGATGTTCCATCAAATTTGAAATAGATATAGGTTAATCTAACGGGTCTCATGGGTCAATATATAGGAAGCAGGGAATATATTATAATTTCTGCGGTGTGATAGAGAGATCTCATTGGGGAAAGAAATTCCAACATGTTACTTGTTAAAAGCATAGGAATAAGCATCCTAGAAATTTCTTAAAGGGGGAAATGAAATTATTTAGGTGTGGGAAGGATTAGAATTTATCTAGAAAATGTTTATGGGAGAAAACCACCAATGTGATGGAAAAAAATAATGTTTTTGTCAACCCTCAACCTACTATCCAATGCTTCAACTGTAAAAAACAAGTACACTATGCAAATCAATGCACTAAGCCACGGGTCGTCGATGATAATCGACGACAACAACCTCCAAGGCCTAGAGAGAAAGGGAGAGCTTATGATATAACAACTAATGAGGTGTATCCCAAAAATTATGTGGTGACAGGTACGTTGGTAATTCATCCAAGAATATCAAACATCTGATTTGAATCTAGTTTTACGCATTCATTCATATCATTCAAGTTTAGTAGAACTATTTAAACACCACCTTAAAACAAGTAAGTAGAGTTATCTATGAAAAAGGAAAATTAGGAAATTATTTCATACCAAGCATATAACTTCTCTACTGTCCATATTTGTGGGCTAAACTTTCCAAGTAATCTTGTGATACTATATTTAGTATGATTTGCTGCAATTATGGGTATGGATTTACTTCCCTTATATAGATCCAACATAAATTTCTTGAGAGAAGAAATCATCCTATGTATTGAGAATCGCCCACCAATTCTATACAAGTGAAAGGGTGAGGATGAATATATAATGATTTCATCATCATAATAATGGATATTATTTCCTTATGAGTAAGTGTATCTAGCTCAAATAATTGAGACTAAGGAAAATATCATCCTTGATGACATTCCCACTGTAAAAGAACATGTAGACGTGTTTCCCAAATAATTTTATGGTCTTCCTCTAAATCATGAGGTTGAGTTCTCAATAAATCTTATACCCGGAGCCTTTCTAATATCCAAGACTCCATATAGAATGACCATTTTTGAACTTGAATAAATAAATAATCAAGTGCATGATAATCTAGATAAAGTGATTATCTGTTCAAGTGCATCACCATGGGGTGTTACAGTCCTCTTCATCAAGAAGAAGGACGAGTCAATGTGCCTCTACACTTATTATCGTGATCTCAACAAGATCATGATAAAAAACAAGCATCTTCTTCCATGAATTGATGACTTGTTCAACTAGATATGTGGGGCACAATACTTCTCTAAGGTGGATCTTTGATTGGGATATTATCAAGTAAAAGTGAAGAAGTATATCCTCAAGACTACTTTTTGTAAAAGGTACAAGCACCACGAGTTCATAGTGATGACATTTTGACTCAATAATCCCCCAACTATCATCACTGAGTTAATAAATTGATTTTTGAGGGATTAACTTAATAAATTTGTGATATACTTTATAGACAATATTCTTATTTACTATAAAATCAAGGAGGAACATGAGGATCATTTGAATGATTTAATGAAGCCCTTGTGAAAGTAAAATTTATTTCCAAAGTATAGTAAATGTTAGTTTTGGATGGAGGAAGTAAAATTCCTGGGGAATGTTATCACCAACAAATTAATATCTATGGATCCTTTAAAAATAGTGGCAATTAATGGATGACCCAGACCAACATTTCTGATAGATATATGTAGTTTCCTTAAATTATTTGGGAACCATCGTTGATTTGTGAGAAACTTATCATGATTTTCAATCCCACTAACCAAGATAACTAAGAAGGGAGTGAATCTTGTTTGGAATAATGAATCTGAATAGTGTTTTAAAGAGTTAAAGAAGAGGCTAATAACTACATCTACACTCACATTACCCCCCGATGGGGAATTATTTTTAATATGGTTTGATGTGTCTAAAAATGGATTGAGTTATGTACTCATGCAAGATGATAAAGTGATAGCCTATTCCTCCTACCAATTAAAGATCAATGAGAAAAAAATGCCCAACATATGATCTGGAATTTACTGTAGTGATCTTTACATTGAATATTTGATGGAATTGTATCTATGGGTAAAATTTTACACATATATAGTTCATAAAAGCATCAAGTATATATTAAAAAAAGAGGTCAATATAGGCCAAAAAAGGTGGTTAGAGCTAATCATAGATAATGATTGTTTAATCTATTACCATCTTGGGAAGGTGAAAAAAGTTGCAGATACTCTATGTATAAAGGATCATGCAACCCTATCCATGATAATGATTGAAAGGGATATAATTGTCTTGGACATGCAAAGTATGGACTTGTGAATAATAAAAAGATCTTTATCCTACCTTTCCCAAATAACTACTCAACCATATATTATTGAGAGGATCAAGGAGGTCCTAAAAGATTGTGAGGTGTAATAGAAAAAGTTATTGAATATTCATAAGTTTAACTTTACTAATGATGCAGTTATAAGGTTTTTAACCCAGATACATGTCCTATGAAAATCAGATATGAAGAGGGAAATTTTAGATGATGCACATAAATCATCCTTATCTATTCGCCCAGGAAGTACTAAGATGTATAAAGATATGAAAAAAAACTTATGATGTGATAACATGAAGAGGGATATTATAGAATTTGTATCTTGATGCTTAGTGTTATAAAAATTCAAGACTAAAAAATAGAACTTTAAGGGTATGATGAAACCATTTACTATACCAGTATGAAAATGAAAAAACATAACCATGTATTTCATTGTAACACTCCCTATAAAATCTAAAGGAAATAATACTATATGGGTGGTAGTTTATCACCGTACAAATTCAGCACATTTCATTGCTATCAAGAAATATTTATATCTTGACCAAATTTCTAAGATATTCACAGGGGAAGTGGTAAGGCTGCTTGGGGTACCACTCTCCATTGTATCTAATAGAGATATTAGGTTTACCTTGAGGTTCTAGAGAAGTCTAGTAATCACTGGATACAATATTGAGTTTGAGTACTTTTTATCACCCTTATATGGATGGTCAGTCTAATATAACCATTAAAACTCTAGAGGATATGATGAGATCATGTTCAATGGATTTCCAATGCTTTCCGGATCTCTTCCCATATTAGAGTTCTCATATAACAACAATTTCTATTATATCATTCAAATGCCACCTTATAAGGCTCTTTATGGGGAGTGATATCAAACTACAACATGATGGGATGAATTTAGAGAGAAGGAGATTATGGGACCAAATCTAATCCAAGATATTATAAATAAGGTTCAAACCATTCATTATCATATGAAATCTGTACAAAGTTGACATAAAATCTATGTAAAAAATCATCGGCAAGAACTGAAGTTTGAGGTCGGAGATAATGTGTTCCTTCATATATCACCATGGAAGAAAGTTGTGCGGCTTGGGAAGAAAGTAAGGATTAATCCTAGATACATAAAACCATTTGAGATAATTTATCACATCGGAGCTATAGCCAATCGACTAACACTCCCACCTAACATATCCCAATTACATGATGTGTTTAATATATCCATCTTGAGGAAGTACATATTGTTCCCCTCACATGTACTAAATCCAAAAATGGTTCCCTTGAATAATAATATTTCATATGAGGAGAATCCAATGAAGATCTCAGATCATAGAGACAAAGTTCTACAAAACAAGACAAATCACCTAGTTAAAACACTATGGCAGAACCACATGTTTGAAGAAGTAACATGGGAACTAGAAGAGGTGATGAAACAAAAGTACCCTAATCTGTTTTAGTATATGGAATGAAATTTCAGGGATCAAATTTTTGAATGGGGTAATAATGTAATGACCCAAAATTTTATAAATTAAATTCCCTTTTGAATGAATAAATTCCTTATTAAGTAATATAGTTATAGAAAACACATGCACTAATTTGTTTATTTTGGACCATTATAAAATATAAAATGTCAGATTTAAAATATCGTTAAGAATATTAACTGTTGATAATATAGATGTTGTACATTGACCATTAATATTTGTATATATTAAGGGATACGATAAAGTCTAATTAACATAGATGGAAGAAGCGGTGACCTCAACTAGTAAGATTATACCCTATGAAGCACATTTATCAGAGATTTCGAGGGAGATGACATCACTGGGATTTGCCATTAACTAAACCCAAGTTGAGATTTAGAAATTGATTCTCAAGTGAAACTATTTATTGGAGAAGTTCATTCCAATCGAGAACAAGAACCAAACCATGTTTGCTGAACCACCACAAGAAAGGACCACTATTTCACACATTACCCTTAGAGTGTATGCTTGTGTAATAAGTTGTTAGGTATTTAGACCCCAGTAATATGATTTTTTATATTTTATTCTAAATAAAAAATGATTATATTTATCCATTTTTTATTATTACTATATACATATTATTTTAAAATGTTTTTGATAAAAAATTAGATTTTGATACGAAGAAACCAAAATTATATTTTTGGAAAAAATACGGTTTAATTTTAATTTTTTTTTTGATAAATTCAAGAACTTTGAAATAAATTTTATTTTTATATAATATTATTATTAAATAATATTTATATAAATTTTTTAATATAACTTATTTAAGTAAAATATAATATTTATATGGTCCAAAAAACTATTATTGTCACAAAAACTAGTATTTTCTAGAAAATGAGTTTTTTTTAAATTAAAAATTTTCATATTTAGAAAATTATTTTGATAAAATAAATATTATTTTTAAAAATATAGCATCTAAATTATCGAATTTTGTTATTTTCATAATTTTCTAAGCCATCTGAATTTTCTTGATAAAAATTAAATAATCTATACATACACAACCTGTATTATGACATCATAATAGCCTAAAAGTTATGTAATAAATTAAATAAAGGTAATCCATGAACAAATATAGTTTTACCCTTTAAAATAATGTTTTTTAAGTTATTTAATTAATATTATAATCCTTTAATGAATCCTCTAAAACCTATATTATATTTTAAAGTTTTAAAATCAATTATTTTTATGTACATGACTCACTTTCACAACAACAATGATATATTTTTAACATGTTTGGTTATTAAACCTATAGAATATTTAAAACCAATTCTCTTTTATAGAAACCATGAGAAAAAATCATTGTAAAGTTTTTGGTTTTAATTATTTTATCATACGGAGTCCAAAACCTAAGTTTTGAAATTAATAAATAATTCTCCTCTCTTTTATTATAAATACCATCACAACCTCTCACCACTCTTCACTAAAAACTCATTTATCATGAATTCAATCTCCCAATAACTCTCTAAATCCCTCCTATTTCATTACAAAGCTCTTAATAAGCTCTTCCCAATCTTTTAGAAGCATCCTCTCAAGGTAAGAGATTTCTCTCTCTTCTTTTCTATTCAATCATGTTCTTTGTATTTATCCTTTTTAAAATCAATTAATTATGTTTTTACACATTTATAAATATATTATTACTTTAAAATTTATTCTTTATGAATGATATATCATTTATACCCACTCTTTATAACCTTTACCTAAGCTGTTACTATGTCGAAGTAAAGGGATTCACCCTCCTCTTTATCCAATCACTTTCTTTGTATTATGCTATTTGATTTTTAGTTGTTCATATTGTAATGTGTTCTTAAAAATCAATTTTAATATAATTATTATGTATAATTAATGATATATCACCTTTCACTCTAATTAAACCTTTCCATGAATTGTTATGTACACTCGTTATGTTGCCAAAATTATCCTGTGATTTTTCCATGCCAAACATTTGAGTAGTGAATACCCATCACAATTTCAACTCAAGGGTATTAACATAGATATACCTTTCCTTCATTGATTTAATACTTTAGTATTTGTAACCCACACTCCTTAATCATGGTATTAAAATCAATTAAAGACGTTCTTATGTTGTATGATCTATGTGACACACTTATGCATGTACATGATATGAATATAATGGGTGGGCTTAGAATTATATCCCTCCAATACATTAGGTAATGTTTTTATCTCACGTGATACCATGTATAATGAATGACATGATATCCTAAGAACACTATGTTATTATTCCTCAATGATTATTCTTGAATTTTTCTTATTATGTCATGTTTTATGTTGTTGACACATTCCTATGTTACCTTGATGTTATTATCTTATATCATGATTATATGTTCATGTTTATAATTCTCACTCCTTTTATGCCACATTGATATGTCTCTTGAATAACATTTATTACTTTCATCATGTTATGATTTTATTATTCTCTTACCAGACTTTATAGCTTACCCCTTTCTTATGTACATCCCCAGGTTATCCCGTATAGTATTAGAAGATCAGTGGAATAAAAGGGAATTCTTGGAAGTTTTTAAATAATTCCATTATACCCATGTTTCATGTTATTATGTTATGTATCTAGTTTTCCAAAGACACTACACCCCACTATCTTCTGGTATTGTATCCTATGCGATTTTATGTAATAAATTTTATGTTAAGGTGTATATAAGTTATGGGTTGTCATAAGACTTGATAGAAAAACATAGATCATGGAATGGGAACATGATACCACAATAGGATCATCATGGAAGCAAAACACATATAGCGTGGATTGAAAACATGTGACAATAACCATAAATTATGGAAACATAACATATAAATTTTCAAGAAACATAAGCATATAAATTACAATGTATGTCATGGATAAACACTAAGACAATCATAACATAGTGGATTAGGAATTAGCATCTACATCCCATAACATATCTAATTAGGTGTCACTGTCCCATAATTGATCAAGCATCAACTCTCATGTCATATAATAATCTCATGAGATATTAAATTTTATCCAATGAACTGGAGGTCTATATTGGACTCATCCATCATATAATGATAAACCATACATATGTGTGGAACATGGACTCAATCATATATAAAATATTGATTAACCCATGGAATGAAAATGGGTTATTTAAAATTTTTCAATTAGTATAACATAATAAGAAATCAAGAATTAGATCAGATGATCCCCATAATTAAATCACCAAATATAAGTATATCATAGGATAATTTAGAGAGCGGTACATAAAAAATTACCCCAAAGAGATAGATCTTTTGTAGATAGGAGGAAATTAATGAAAAATAATAAAAAAATAATTTTCTTAAAGTATTTCTAATATTGAAATAAAAATGAAGTTATAAGTAACTTTGAAAATATTTTTCAAGAGGTGATAAGAGGAATTTATTTTTTTTTAAAAGGAAGTCCTAATAATGGAACCTTTTGAAGAAATAAGGGTTAATTAAAGGAATGTGAAGTGAAAGGTATAAAATATATGAAAATGGAAAGAAATATGTTTTTAGTCACTTTTGAGAGCTTTAATTAAA
Source organism: Viscum album (assembly GCA_963277665.1). Taxonomy (NCBI): domain Eukaryota; kingdom Viridiplantae; phylum Streptophyta; class Magnoliopsida; order Santalales; family Viscaceae; genus Viscum; species Viscum album. The sequence continues at coordinate 76,769,092 of OY728145.1, forward strand.
TCCCACATTGATAAAAATAATTATAAATTTTCATTTTGAAAATAGATAATGAGAAATAAGAAAGGTATATAAATGAATACAAATTTATATTCCAAAATAATAAATGAAAACATTTTTGGAGAGAAATAATATGTACATGAAAGATAAATACCTAATATAGAGGATGAAAATTATTCTTAACAATGTTTTGTTTTTATGAAGTAAGAGATTGATCAGAGAAGAATATTTTTACATGAAAATGTAATTTATCTAGAGAAAATAGAATATAACATATGAAATTGATAAATATATGAATGTAAAAAACTTATAATAACATAATCAATGAATAAATACTATGACCAAATGAAATGGAAATTGAGTTAACATCACACTTACCATAGATTATCATATGGTCAGACGATGTGACCTCGCACGATGTGCCCATAAGGGGATCTACACACTAGGGTTTCCCCCCACTGCAGCCTTCCTCTTCCCTGCGGTGGATCGGCTAGATTTCGTTGCTTCAGCCCAGCGAGATCTTGGCGTGTGGTCTCTCTCCTATGGCGGCATGTCTTCATGGACTCGTTAATCTTATCTCCATTTTCCGGCCTCTTCCTGGCTCTATCCTCAATCTGGACAAAGATTCGCATGGTGACGTGGTGAGGGTCCATCGTTCGAGCTTCCTACTGCTGCGGTGAAGGTTGATGCTTCATGTCAGAGTCGGTTGGGGGTGCGTTGGGAGGATCTGGCTGTTGTGTGCGGTCTCGAAGGTGGCAACAAGATTTTTGGTTCTGGATTGTGGCGGTGTTCTTTTTCTTCCGTCACAGGTTCGGCTCCAGAGGTCTTTGAGGTTCTTGGTGATGTTTTGATTTTTTGTCTTGACGGTGGTGTGCTCGAGGGTTCGGGTTGAAGGTCCTTGCGAAATGCTTCTCTGTCGAGGCCATGTCCGATTCGTCGCTGCTCTGGCTTCATGTGCCTTCACTGATCTCCAGGTCGGATTGCTGTGATGGTTTCAATGAGGTTCTGGGATGTGCGCTCGTTCGTCCTTGGTATTCTAGGTGGCGATTATAGGCCTCAATCCGAGCTTTGGTGGTCTTCTCTGATATTAGATGTTGATGGTTCTGGTGTGGCAGTATGAAGAATTTCCCATCGGTGTTTGCAGCGTCAACTATGGATATGTTTTTCATCTAGGATTGAATTGTTCTCTGGTTTCATTTTCTCCAGTCATGGGCTCTGGCGGTGTTGGATGGTGTTGAAGATGATGATAGTTCAATGATGGCAATTTGCAGGCGATGATTGCGGATCCAGGCGACAAGACTCCGGCTATCGCGGGTGGCCCTTGGCTCGAGGCCTCCTCGGGTTGTGTGTTTTTAATTTCAAATTTGGTCTGAACTTGTATTTCGGTATCCCGTGTGAACTCTGTGGTTACCGCTTATCCTCAAAGTGTCTTTTTTAAAATAAAAAAAGATATAATTTTCAGTCATATGTTCAGACATCCTTTAACCTCCTATTTAATAAATTTAGGCTTATTATTAATCTATACAAAAACCATATTTATATTTATTTTACATGATACAATTCATTTATAATTTTTTATTACCCATTTATTAACCATTATTTGTTAAAATTAATATTTCAGTGTTATCAATTTGTTCTATGTTAGCTTTGGTATGATGATTTCATTCCTTGATCCTTATATTGGAGTTTGTTCCCTAGAACAAAATACTTTTAATTTAAATTTAATGTATTTTAAAAGTCTTGAATATTAATAAATATCTTATCAAATGATGATTGATCTTATGAAAAACATTAATGTGATAATGTCCTGGGAGTATTTGTCACACCAAATGGTCATAACAGTTCCCTACTATGATGAGAACCTTGAATTTATATAATGATATTTTTGAATATATGTTCTATGACTAGATGAAATATATGATACACATATGGTGTTTGGATATCATGTGTTGGGGGCTCATAATACATTGTGAATTATTCTAATTAATTTTTCACATAGTAATCTCAAAGAGAGTAGGTTTCCAAAACAGACTCAGCAGTAGGAATTCCACATGTTGTATGTGTTATTGGATATCCCTATTTGCAGATGTGTTTGTTAGTCCTTATTCATGAGATTATTATTAATATATACCATGAATCATGTATTTTTATGTATTAATGAAAACTGTTACAACATATGCTCGCAACGAAGTAAGATATGTTGGGTGTGTCATAAGTGATATGAAATTAATGAATAAGTTTAGAAAGGATTTTTTCCTTCTGAGTTAATAGAAGTAAATATATTAGTTCATTTTATTAGAATAGAATAGTATGATTAATTCCATGTCCATGGAAATTTTATTGATGATTCCATTTAAGGAAAGAAAAATAAATATATATCAATCATATAGGTTGATGACAAAAGTATGTAGCTTTCTTGGTAAGATATCAAGAAAAACGGATTGTGTTACATATGAACATTCATAGTTGGTTGTTTTTGTGACATTAATGAATTTCTCTATAGTTTCCTTGACATATTTCTAGATGCTGATATTATACTTTAGGCTATTTAGCCTAATCCCACTAAGAAATATTCCCAAAGGATCACACACTAAGTGTATCCAGAACCCCAATTAAATTCTATTTGAATTTAATCTTTGAATAAATATTATTCTCATGTTCCAAGGAAAAATAATTATTCAGGTTGTGTTTATCACATAAATATTTATTGAATGAAGAATATAATGATAATTATTTATTTAAATAAATATTTATTATTCAAGGATTGATAAATGTCAAGGAGGATTGATAGACCAAGTTAAGGGTCTTCTTGAAATGATATTTAAATGTCCATGACTAAAAATGATTGAAAATTAACTTTTTTATTATCAAAACACTTTTAAGGAAAAAGTGAGAAACCACAAGACCCAACATTACAACCAAATACAACCATAAAAAGGATAACCTAGATCAAAGCTATAAGATCTTCCCTACCCCAGCAATTACACCTTGGTGAAAAACCTTTACCATCGCATGACTTCTTGGCTAGCAGTCCCATACAGAGTTGCACAAGCATGTTACCAAGGGAAAAGTCATACCCTCTCGAACTTCAAAATCCGAATGGCATTTGTAGGTGAAAGCTTCATTCTCTAAACCTCATCTGGAGCTGATACATGTAGTATGATGGTTGCAAACACATCAAAAATTCATAGCGAATCCAAACAAAAGATTCATTCACAAACAAATCATGAACAACAGAGTCACATCCAAAGGAAAAAATGCAGATACCACAAAAACCAATAGAAGATTCCTCCCAAACCTACAGAAAATTCACAATGTATCCAACACTAAAACACCTCACATTCACCTCCTATGAAGTCATTTTATCCAACCAGAATCACATTCCAAAAATCCAAATCACATAGAACACCAAACTTCTTGCAAAAATAGAATTGCGTAAAAGAAAAAGTCCACTCATGTCAAGAGGGAAAAGGCTATCCCATTGTAGCTCGTCCATGCCACCGCTATAACACCGATGACGCTGCTGAACCAAAGAACACCAAATAAGAACCCAAAACACAAATCCAGAAACTCAAATAGCAGAGTACCATCCAAAATGGGAAAACAGATGCAAAAATAAAGAATGAAAAACCATCAGCAGTACGCCGAAAGAAATAATCATCGTAATCCAAACCTAGATCTCGTCGCCTCCATCCATGATGATCGAGGAGTCAATGCTAGACCACCCAACACACATTTCTAGGGATGAAGCGGTGCCCTCATACCGTGGAAGTTGGATATCGGCCTCTGGTCCAGCACCGCGCTGCCATGGGAACCCTATCCATAGAAGGTGGAGTTGGGTGAGAAACAGATAGGCAACAATGCGCAATGCTGATACGGTCAAGACCATGAAGATGCACAATGCCACCATGATAGATAAACCACTGCCATGAACATGCTAAGCATGGGAAAGGGAGCCGAGCTAATCTATAGTGACAGAAAGAGGCGACGATAAGGGGGAAACCCTAGCGATACTACGACCCTTACGGGCCTATCGAGTCCCTTTAAATGTCCATGAGTTATTGAACATTAAGTATTTATTATTATTATTATTCAATATGGGATTTATTTAGGATAAAGATATTATCCAAGGGCCTTTATGAAATAACAAATATATAAACCTATGTATAAAACCCACATTAAAGAGATAGATAGAATTTCATTCATAATGAATTATCAAGAGAACACTCTCAAGATCTAGAGAGAACTTGTAAAAAACGATTTTCCAATAATGGAGAGGGATCAATAATCTTCATCCCTATCAAATACTTGAGAGAAGTAGATAGTGAACATGGGTACATAGTGTGTACATCTCAGTTACACATCATGTATTCATGTTATCTATCCATAATCTCAGGCACATCGGGATAAGATCTTTGAATGTTATTTAATAAAATATTATGTTAGCTACGCCTTCCATTACTTGATTTAGGATGAAACCATGGATCAAAGTGTTGGTCTAGCTCTTGTTAGGACACTTCCATTTATCGAGGTTTCACGAAACAAGTCGGGTCGCCATCCGAAATGACACCTGACCTGGCCCGTGAAAAGGCCCAAAGGGCGTTCCCGATCCCCATGGGTTGGAACAAGTGCCCGAGTATCAAAATAAACCTTGGGAATGATTTTACCCGAACAAAAAAAATATAAAACAACCAAAAAAAAACCCAACCAAAAGTAAGAGTTGCAACCAAACAAGCCTCTAACCAAAACCAAATTTTTGAGTCACAAGTAAAACCAAAACCCAAAAAACACTAAAAGTATGGTGAACAACAACCAACCCAAAAAATGTCGCCCGACGCGAGGACAACACCCTCAAGCCACCACCACAACGCCATGTCAAGAGGCCTACTAACAACCTAAACCACCACTTCCAAACACTGGAACCTTACCTGTATTAGACATAAACAAATCTACTTACAAAGGTGTGAGTAGGGTGTGAGAAATCACCCAACTGGATGTCAGCAAGAAAATATTCCACGCACAAGAATTAAAATACAATTACATTTGCAATGATAAATAAAATAAAGTAAGAAATGCTTAACAACGTTAGTGAAAATAGTTTTCATAAAATGATTTTAAATAAAAGAAATTTAAAGCAAACACATGTTTGGGTAGTAACTCAAGTGACATATCATGTATCATTGGTGTGCGCAAAGTAACCAGTAGTTCTAAAGGATGGGAGATGCCCTATGGTTACTAGAAATAGGTGGGACCCTAGAACGTCGTGTCTTGGTGAAACATGTCTTAGAAACCACGACCCTTATAAAACGTGGCTTAAAAGGCCACGACCCTTAGAAAACGTGGATTAGAAGACCATGAACCTCAGAAATCATATGTTTAGTTAGTGTTTCAATCGTCAATCATTCCAATGAAACCGGGCCAATCCATCTTTAGAACACTAGTTCACTAGTCCTAGTCCCCCCACCTAATACCCTAGGCTTCCCTCTTTGTGCTCACCTAAAATAAAAGCTCACATAACATGTCACATTAACACTTAAGATCCAAACGAGGTTCTTACACACAAGAACATGTCATTAGCACACCGATATCCTCTTTTAAAACCACATGCACACCAAAATTTTTTTAGAACTTAACCTACACCGCTTGCACATTAAATTAAACTAGATTCATAGTTTTATGAAAACAATTTTTATAATCAAGAAAACCACTAAAAAAATAATTAAACAGGTTCCAAATATGTCGCAAAATATTTAAAGGGCAAAAAGTCACTCAAAACATTTTTCAAGACAAACACACTTTCAATAATATGCCAAAATACAATTGCACCATCCACACTTCCTAACACACACACCGCACAGTTTTCAAAACACTGATAAACAGTCCAAAATAGGTTTTCACAATGAAATTTACCAGCATTACTTAAACATAACTCTAACCAAATAAATGCACATTAAAACTCAGTCAAAATAATTTTGTAGTATGTAAAAAAATAGACAAAAGAACTAAATTAATTAGATAATCAAGAAAATGATTGTTAATTAATACTTGTGTGCGGAATCACCTACCAATGTATCGTAGATTTGCAAAAATTGGTGTGCAAAGACCACTGCATGCCAATGCAGTCCAAAAAAACCCCAAATACACCCTAAAAACAAGGAAATAAAATAATCGCATCAATAATGAACCACTCGGAACACAAAATCCAGCTGCAATCTTTCACCAAAAGAGAAGAAGTTCACTAGAAAAAAAAAGAAGGTCACTAGAAAAAAAAGAAGGTCACCGCAAGGGTTGAGCCGAGCAGAGGGAGCCACCATAGAGCTGTGCTGTACCGGAAACTCGCCTGAAAGGGAGGAGGGCGGCTCAGTGTGAAAGGGGAAAGGAGGTGCGGCTGTCTGAATGAGGGAGGAGGAGGTAGAGAAGGAGTCTGACGCTGGAAAAGAAAGAGTCGCCAGAAGTTTGGTCGGAAAAAAAAGAAGAATAAAGGAGGAGGCTATGGGAGAAGGGGGTGTGGCCGAGAGGAGGTGCGGGGCAGTTGACACAGATGGGTAGAAATGGAGGGGCGGACTGCCGGTGCTAGATCTGGTTGAGGAGGAGCCGGTTGGTCCAATGAGGAGGCTGTGCGGCAGGGCTTCGGTGCAAAGCGGGGTAGCGGGGCGTCGAGGACACTATAGGTAGCAGGGAGGGAAGGGTTGTGGCGATTTTGGCTGGGTGCAAGAGGGAGAGGAGCGAGGTGAGATGGGTTCATGGCTGGGTGCAAGAGGGAGAGGTGGCCACTAGGGTTCCTGGAGGCCGCCCAGACCAGGTGGGAAGGGTGAACACTATAGCGCCACGAGGGAGAGAACAAAAGAGAAAAAAAGAACAAAAAGAAATGGAAATGATAAAATAAAATAAATAATAAAAAAGATAAATAAAAAAATAAGAAATAAGAACCCCAAAAGGAATAATTAGATCAATAAAAAAAGAATAAATAAATTTGATAATTTATATTAATAAAGGGATTAACAATAATAAAAACACTATTGATGTAAAAAAGAATGCGTGCTTAAAACGCTAATAAAAAAAGGGGTCCGTTCACACGTCAGGTTGGCCGCACAGCTTCACCCATGCCCTTCTTGTGAATTGTGCATTGTCAATCCAAGGATCATTTACTAGCACCACAATGCACCACACGTGTCGGGCTCGACTTCATTTATCAACGCAAAAAAAAAGAACACGACTCATATTGGGCTTGGACCACATTCCAGCAAGAAATTATTAAAAGGTAAAATCAAATTATGAGATAAAAATAAAAATTAAAAATATACCTTTATATTAAGTCCAGGTGTGACAATTCTCCTCACCATGAAAAATTTCCACCCTCGGAATGTCAATTCAAATCCTGATCAGTGAATAGAAATGGGTACTCCTGCTCAACACAAGACTTTCTCTCCCAAGTCTCATGATTTTCCTTCCCATGATACCAAAGAATACGAACCAAAGGAATGGGATTTCCATGAAGCACCTTCTCTTGAGAATCCACTATTCGCATTGGCCGCTCAAACACTAATAATTATGGCTCAATCTCCAACTCCTCCCAATTCAACACATGTGACAGATCGGGATTATACTTTTTTAGTTGGGAGACATGGAATACGTTGTGAATAAATATAAACTGTGAAGGCAAAGCTAAACTCTATGCCACCTTACCAATCCACTTAGTAATCTCGAAAGGCCCAACATACCTTGGTGTCAGCTTTCCCTACTTTCCCAAGTGGCGGTGACCCAAGCGAGGGGCCACCTTCAAGAACACTCTGTCCCCCACTAAAAACTAAAGATACCGACACCTCTGATCTGCATGAGATTTGTGGTGACTCTGAGTTGTTATAAACCACTGTCTAATCAACTTGACCTTCTCAGACGTCTCCTGAATAAGGCTCGGTCCCAAGAGTGAGGTCTCGCCTACCTTAGCCCAACACAAAAGAGACTGAAAATGCCGACCATAGAGCGCTTAAAAGGGTGACATTATAATAGAGGATTAGTAACTGTTATTATAAGAAAAATTTACCAATCCTAAATGTTTATCCCATGAACCTCCGAAATCCAACACACATGCATGGAGCATGTCCTCCAGAATCTGATTCGCCCGCTCCGTCTGGCCATCCGTATGAGGATGGTATATTGGGCTCATCTTAATTTGCGACCCCAAAGCCTTCTGGAGGCCTCCCCAAAACTGATAGGTAAAGAGGGGGTCCCTGTTAGAAGCAACTACTGACGGAACACCATGAAGTTTGACTACTTCCTGAACATAAAAAGGGCCCAGCTCACCCACCTTTGTTGTATCTCTAATCGGGATAAAGTGAGATGACTTGGTCAAACGATAAATAACTACCCAAATAGAATTACTCCCCCAAGGTTTATTAGTAAATCCAACAATGAAGTCCATGTCAACCTTTTCCCACTTCCAGTTAGGAATGGGTAATGGATAAAGTAGGCCAGATGGTCTCTGATGCTTTATTTTCACCTGCTGAAAAGTGTAGCATCTTGATACAAAGTCGGCTATGTCCCGTATCATACCTGACCACCAGAACTGGCGACAAAAATCGTAATAAATATTGGTAGCACCAGTATGGACGACCCACTGAGATTGGTGGCTATCCTGCATCACCACCTTCTACAGAGACAACGACACCACTGAATGACCCTTGAAGCACAAGATCCTCTTGAGAGACAAAGACCAATCATAAGGAGTCTCCCTACCATGAAGAAACTACATAGATCACTAACACTGATCATCACCGAGCTTCTCCCATTGAATCTACTCCATAAGAGTGGGAGTCAACTGAATGATATCCAAGAAAGTACCTCTGCTATGCTCCCTTCTCTCCAAGTGCATCTAGGTGAAGAGCCCCATCAAAGTCCACTCATCACTGGACTTCCTCAACACCTGCATTGGTACCTTCCTGCTCAAAGAATCAGCCACCACATTAACCTTTCCCAGAGTATAGATAATGTCAAAGTCAAATACCTGTAGATACTCGATCCAATGGTGATGTCTCAGATTGAGATTATTCTGAGAGAAAATGCAGGCTAGACTCTTATGGTCAGAATAGACCAAAAATTTCTCCCCAAAGAGGTAGTGATGCCAAGTCTTCAGGGTGTGCATCACTACTACCAACTACAAGTCGTGAGTTAGATAATTCTTCTCATGTGGCCGTAGCTGGCAAGAACCATAAGCCACCACATGGTTATCTTGCATGAGTACACACCCAAGGATCGTACCTGATGCATCATAATAAAACACATAGCCCTTCCCAGACTCTAGTAAGATCAAAATGGGTGCAGTGGTCAACCAACGCTTCAACTCCCCAAAGGATGCCTGGCACTGTGGGATCCATTCAAACTTCATCCTTTTCCGGGTGAGTGCAGTTATGGAGGAGGCAAGTCATGAGAAATCCTGAACAAAATGCTTGTAATAACCTACCAGGCCAAGAAAACTCATGATCTCAAACACATTCCTTGGTTGTTCCCATGACATAACTGCACTGATATTCTCAGGATCCACTGATACCCCTTGTTCTGAGATGACATGCCCCAGAAACTTCACTTCCTTGATCCAGAATGTGCACTTCAAGAGTTTAGCATATAGGCGGTGGTCCCACAAAGTGCCCAAAACCGTCTGCAGGTGATTCTCATGATCCTCCTCAGATACAGAATAAACCAGGATGTTTTCCATAAATACCACGACAAAGGAGTCGAGATATTTGTGGAACACCCTATTCATGAGTGCCATGAAAACCACTGAAGCATTTTTCAATCCGAAAGGCATGACTAGATACTCTAAGTGACCATACCTACTTTGGAAAGCCGTCTTCAGAATGTTTGTTTCTCTCACCCTGAGTTGGTGGTAACCCGACTGCAAGTCAATTTTGGAGAACCACTTTTCCCCCTTCAACTGGTCGAAAAAATCATCAATCCGAGGTAAAGGGTACTTATTCTTGATGGTTACCTTATTCAATTTATGGCAATCGATGCACAACCGGAGGGTTCCATTGGCCTTATTCACGAATAAAACTAGGGCGGCCCAAGGAGAGACGCCCAGGCAAATGAATCCTTTGGATTCCAAATCGTCCAACTGTATCTTTAATTCCCTCAATTTGGTGGGGGCCATGCGATATGAGGGAAGAGATATAGGCTGTGTTCTCAGCACCAACTCAATTGAGAACTCCACGTCCCGCTCTGGGGGTAAGCCTGAAAAATCATCTGAGAAGACCTTTGGGAGCTCATCTACTACACTGGGTAACCCTCCCTGAGAAACACCACCATCTTACTCCAATGTGATCGAAGAAAACTGATAAACAAGATTCTCCAACTCAAGGAGTGGAGGTCCTACGCGACCCGATTGAGGATCCCACTCTCCATGAAATAACTGAGGACTCCCATCTGGTTCCATAAAGCTAACTCAGTGCTGATAGCAATCAATATGCGCTTGAAAGCACACCAAATATTCCTTGCTGAGGATTGCATCAAACAGGTCCATATCAAGGACCAAGAAATCTCACTCCATCTCGACTCCTGACACAGGGAGCACGCATGACAGACACCTAAGGATTTGATCCCTCTTTCCCCCCAATGGTGTTACCAAATCCATGGCAAGAAATAATAGTTCGGTTGGTAGGTTCTGCAGGTACAGAAGATGGGAAGATATAAAAGAAATTGAAGCACCAATATCAAATAAAACTACAGCTATAGAAGATGCAATCAGAATGGTACCTTGAATAGTCGAAGTTCCTGCATCAGATCTTGCTGGTGCCTAATCCAAAATATGCAAATGTTTGGTCCCTAACTGAGAATGACCACTCGCCTGAGGCTCTGCCCTGATCTGGATCTACCCCGAAGATGATTCGGTCCTACCGCCACGACCACTGAACCGAGATCATGTCACCCTGGTCAGCTCTGATTGAACTGATACCCCTATAAAATCCACAAATCCAGTCCCACTCTGGTAAGGGCATGCAGTCCTGCAGAAACGCTATAGATTTCCCAAAACTACACACCCATGGAAAGGTCTGGGAGGGTATGGACATGTAGGTCGGATGTGCGTTACCCTTATGCACTGATGGCACACCACAAACCCTGCACTAGAAGCCCCAGATGAAGTCTGTCTGGGAGGATGACTTGAGCTTCCACCACTCTTCTTCTATTTCTCATCAGGCCTCCTCTTCTTTTCGGATGAACTGCCACTAACAAACCCTGACACTGATCTAGAAAACCCTGACTTTCCTCTCTGGTCAATCTCGACCATGCAAGCATGATCGAAAACCTCGGCACAAGTTCCCAGCTTGAATAAGAAAACTTGAGAGTGGATTTCTAGTTGAAGGACCTTCTCAAACTTCCAAGATTTCAAATATTTACTTGAAACAATCTCAGGCATGTACCACACTAGATCAGGAAAGTGGTTTGCATATTCCATCACTATCTGATCCCCTTGTGAAAGATCCATGAACTCCTGGGATCTGGCGTAGTCCAGGAAATCGGCACAGTACTGCTCATTAAAGATAACTTTGAAATACTTCCAACTCATCTCCTCATGCTTTCCAGCCCGAATCACTGATTCTCACCACTTGCGACTGGATCCCTCTAGCTGGAATGAGGAACACTTTACCCTGACTTCCTCTGGGGTGTCAAGGAACTCGAACATATGCTCTATCTTTTCAAGACATCCCTCTACCTCTTGAGGTTTTGAGCTACCTCAAAATGAAGGAAGTTTATTCTTTAGAAATTCCTAAGCTTTATCCCTCTTGGAGCCAGACTCATCTCTTCTAGAAGGAATAGAGGTGGGGGTAAGATTAACCCCCTATCCTAAAGCCTGAACAGCTCGGACCATGGCTTCTACCAATCTCTGATCAAGTGGTGAGGGAGAACTCTCTCCGGCTTCCTCTAGTGGGTGCGTGTAAGCTCTCCGGGGAGGCATCTTGCTGTAAAGAGAAAAAATTATAAAAGAAAATCATCAATATATCATATCTAAAGAAAAAATAAAATTCCCAACAAGATAATTAATCATAATTAAACCAAACATGAAAAAGTAACATTGTGTCCAAACCACTTCTTCCCCGCCCGATGTCCACGCACAGTTTGTAACCTGCACGTCCCACCTGGAAGAGAAGTCAAGAAAGCATCCCGATATCCCATGGCGACTCAGAGTCTGTTACGTGGTGTGCTGGCCAGGCACCCTACTCGCAACCAGAATTCTGAGCCCTGATAATCTTATCTATTGTCTAACCAGACTCATCCTGAATAAAATAACTCAGACAACAAAACCTCCTCTGATACCATTTTGTCAGAAACCAAGTCAGGTCGCCATCAGAACCGATGCCCAACCTGGTCCGTGACAAGGCCCGAAGGGCATTCCCAATCCCCACGGCCTGGCACAAGTTCTCAGGTATCAAAATAAATCTTGGGAACGATTTTACCCAAACAAAAAAATATAAAACAACCAACAAAAAAACTCAACCAAAAGCAAGAGTCGCATCCAAACAAGCCTCTAACCAAAACCAGATTTTTGAGTCACATGTAAAACCAAAACCCAAAAAACACTAAAATTATGGTGACCAAAAACCAACCCAAAAACTATCACCCGACACAAGGACACCACCCTAAATCCACCACCACAACACCACGTCAAGAGGCCTGCTAAAAACCTGAACCATCACTTCCAAACGCTGGACACTTACCTGTATCAGACATAAACAAATCTACTTATACCAAAAGGTGTAAGTAGGGTGTGAGAAATCACCCAGTAGTATGTCACCAAGAAAAGATTCCACACATAAGCATTAAAATACAATTACATTTGCAATGATAAATAAAAGAAAGTAAGAAATGCTTAACAACATTAGTGAAAATAGTTTTCATAAAATGAATTTAAAGAAAATCATTTTAAAGCAAACACATGTTTGGGTAGTAACTCAAGTGACATATCATGTATCATTGGTGCGCATAAAGTAACCGATAACACCAAAGGATGGGAGAGGCCCTATGGGTACTAGAAACAGGTGGGACCCTATTACGTCATGTCTCGGTGAAACGTGTTTTAGAAACCACGACCCTCAGAAAACGTGGCTTAGAAGGCCACAACCCTCAGAAAATGTGGATTATAAGACCATGGCCCTCAGAAATCATATGTTTAGTTAGTGTTGTAATCGTCAATCCTGCCAGTGAAACCGGGCCAAGCCATCTCCGGAACACTAGCTCACTAGTCCTAGTCCCCCCACCTAATACCCTAGGCTTCCCTCTTTGTGCTCACCCAAAATCAAAGTTCACATAACATGTCACATTAACACTTAAGAGAAAAACAAGGTGCTTACACACAAGAACATGTCATTCGCACACCGATATCCTCTCTTAAAACCACACACACACCAAAAATATTTTAGAACTTAACCTGCGCCGCTTGCACATTAAATTAAACTAGCTGCATAGTTTTATGAAAATGCTTTTTATAATCAATAAAACCACTAAAAAAATCATTAAACAGGTTCCAAACATGTCACAAAATATTTAAAGGGAAAAAAGTCACTCAAAAAAATTTTCAAGACAAACAGACTTTCAATACTATGCCAAAACATAATTGCACCATCTACACTTCCTAACACACACACCGCACAATTTGCAAAACACTGATAAACAGTCCAAAACATGTTTTCATAATGAAATTCACCAGCATTACTTAAACATAACTATAACCAAATAAATTCACATTAAAAATCAGTCAAAGATAATTTCGCAGTATATAAAAAAATAGACAAAAGCACTAAATTAATTAGATAAGAAAGCAAATGATTGTTAATTAATACTTGTGTGCAGAATCACCTACCAGTGTATCCCAGCTTTGCAAAAATTGGTGCGCAAAGACCACCGCATGCCAACACAGTCCAATCAAACCCCAAATACAACCTAAAAACAAGGAAATAAAATAATCTCATCAAGAATGAACCACTCGAAACACAAAATCCAGCTGCAATCTTACACCAAAATAGAAGTTCACTAGAAAAAAAAGAAGGTCACTGCAAGGGTTGAGACGAGAAGAGGGAGCTGCCACAGAGTTGTGTCGCACCAGAAACTCACCTGAAATGGAGGAGGGTGGCTCAACGTAGAAGGGGAAAGGAGGTGCGGCTATCCAAATGAGGGAGGAGGAGGTAGTGGAGGAGTCCAGCGCTAGAAAAGTTGGAGTCATCGGAAGTTTGTCCGGAAACAATAAGAAGGAGGAGGAGGATACGGGAGAAGGGGGTGTGGCCGAGAGGAGGTGCGGGGCGGTTGAAAAGGCTGGATAGAAATGGAGGGGAGGACCGCCGGTGCTAGATCAGGTTGAGGAGGAGCCGGATGTTCTGGTGAGGAGGCTGTGCAGCAGAGCTTCGGCACAAGGTGGGTTAGCGGGGCATCGAGGCCGCTGGAGGTAGCAGGGAGGGCAGGGTCGCGATGACTGTGGCTGGGTGCAAGAGGGAGAGGAGCGAGGTGAGACGGGGTCGCATCTGGGTGCAAGAGGGAGAGGCAACCACTAGGGTTCCTGGAGGCTGCGCGGACCAGGTGGGAAGGGTGAACAGTGTAGTGCCGCGGGGGAGAGAACAAAAGAGGGGGAAAAAAAAGAACAAAAAGAAATGGAAATGATAGAATAAAATAAATAAAATAATAATCAAAAATATAAATAAAAAAAGAAGAAATAGGAACCCAAAAAGGAATAATTAGACCAATAAAAAAAAGAATAAATAAATTTGATAATTTATATTAATAAAGGTATTAACAATAATAAAAACACTATTGATGTAAAAAAAAGAATACGTGCTTAAAACCCTAATAAAAAAAGGGGTCTGCTCGCGCGCCGGGTAGGCCGCACAACTTCACGCATGCCTTGATCGCACGTCGGGCAATTTCAAGCCAAGGATCATTTACTATCACCACAAGGGAACCACACATATCGGGCTCTATTTCATTTATTAGCGCAAAAAAAAGGTGCACGACTCATGTCGGGCTCGGCCCACATTCCAGAAAGCAATTATTAAAAGTTCAAATAAAATTATGAGATAAAAATAAAAATTAAAAACATACCTCGATACGAAGTCAGAGTGTGACACGAGGATTTATATAGGTTCCTTGACATATTTTGTTTCATATTTTCACACACACACACACACGAAGCGAGAGTGATGTTGCCAGACCTTAGTAAAGTGATGATCTCTGTGACAACTTCACCCTCGACACTTGTTCCTCTATCAGCTAAAATATCTTTAAGAAGGTTATTTATCCTCTTAATACAAAGGGACTTTACTCTTTTCATTCTCTCTAACATTTTAAATCTTTTTAGGTAGTCTATTTTGTGGAAGATGATGTTAGGGTTTTGTCCCATTATTTTCAACTTTCCTTGGTTGGTGTTTTCAATGGAATTCATCTGAATGTCCAATCCCTGAGGGACGCATTCGAGCATATCACCCTCACTGGTGTATCAATGGGAATTTTATATAAATATTGGGTTTAACTGCACTTTGATCATAGTGAATATTTCTACCATTGATGGAGAATAAAAAAATTAAAGTTCCATGGGAGCTTGATGTTGGTCTTTCTACCCCCCACCACAAAAAGTTTTCTTTCTTTTGTCCTCTAAATCTAGGTGGATGTTGAAAACCTTATTTCTTTTGGCCAGATGCGTTGATGACCATTTCATCTATTTTAGGCTCTCCACTCAAAGTTGTATGCTCCCTTGGTTTCTCACATTTGTATTGCAATTGATATAGCTGGAGAGATGCTAATTAGACGATTCGAGCATAACATACATAGATCT
Organism: Viscum album; assembly: GCA_963277665.1. Taxonomy (NCBI): domain Eukaryota; kingdom Viridiplantae; phylum Streptophyta; class Magnoliopsida; order Santalales; family Viscaceae; genus Viscum; species Viscum album. The sequence continues at coordinate 76,784,900 of OY728145.1, forward strand.
TACATCATTTCACATAATTAAACATCACTTATCACAAATACAACACAAAATTCCATAACTAAAAGGTTTAGTGTCTCTGGATATTAGTTAACTAAATGTCTTATTACACATTATTACTTCAATATCTCCTACAAAATTCTCCACACATGAACCCGAAATTTTTATAAATGAATTCCATTTTGAATGAATAAGTTCCTTATTAAGTAATATAGTTATATAAAACACATGTACTACTTTGGTTATTTTGGATCATTATAAAATATAGCATGTCATATTTAAAAGACTATTAAACATCTTAACTGTTAATAATATATTCATTGTACAATGACTATTAAGATTAGTATATATTAAGGTTTATGATAAAATTTATTTAACACAGACGAAAGAAGTGATGACCTCAACCAGTAGGATCGTATTCCTTGAAGCCCATATATTAGAGCTTATGAGGGAGATGACATCAGTGAGCTTTTTCCTAGACCAACCCCAATTCAAGATTCAACAATTGAATCTCAAGTGAAACTTTTTATAGGATAAGTTTATGATTATCTCGATCATCATCCAAACAATGTTCACCGAACCACCCTAAGAATGCACCACTATCACACATCGCACCTTTAGGGAATATGTTGGTGTGATAAGGGGTTTTGTATCTAGACTTTAACAGTATGAATTTTAATATTATCTTCTAAATAAAATAATGATTATATTTCTCTTTTTATTATTATAATATATAGATGGTTGAATAATGTGTTTTATATATAAATCATTAGATCTTGGTATGAAGAAACAAAAAATTTATATTTGGGAAATATACAGTTTTAATTAAAGCACTATTTTTGATAAATTCAATAATTTTTAACTAAATGTTATTTTTAAATAATTTTTTATTAAATAATATTAATATAAAAATGATAATATAATCAAGTGAAGTCAAATATAATATTTATAACGGTCAAAAAAAAGTTATTGTCATAAAATCTGTTTTTACAGTAAATATGGTTTTTTATTTAAAAGTAAAAATTATCATATTTAGAACATTATTTTGATAAAATAAATATTTTTTTGAAATCAGCACATCAGAATTAGCTAATGGATAGTGTTTCATAATTTTCTGAGACAATTAGATTTTTGGGTAAAAATTAAATACAGTATAAATATACAGTCTTTATTGTGACATCATAATAGTCTAAAAGTGATGTAATAATTTCAATAAAGGGTATTCATGACCAAATGTATATTTATCCTTTAAAATAATGTGTTTTTAATTTATTTAATTAATTTTATAATTCTTTAATGAATCCTTCAAAACCCATATTATATTTTAAATTTTAAAAATAAATTCTTTATAAACACGGCTCACTTCCACACCACCAATGGTATTTTTTAATATGATATGATAGTGTCCCTATAAAATATTTAAAACAACTCCTCTTTGGAAAAAACCATGGGAAGGTTTGTGGTTTTATTTTATCACATAAAGTCCAAAACCTAAATTTAGAAAGTAATAAAGAACCCCCCTCTTTTGCTATAAATACCAACCCAACCTCCCACTCCACTTCACTCAAAACCCATTTAGAATGAATTTAATCTCTCTCTACCTCTCTAAATCCCACCCAAGGTGTTCCAAAACCCTTAATAAACTCCTCCTAAGATTTTAGAACCACCCTCTCAAGGTAAGAGATTTCTCTCTCCTATTTTACACTCAAGCACCTTTTTTTTATTTAGCCTTTTGAATATCAATTGATTTTATTGTCATGACTTTATAAATATCTTATTTCTATAAAATTTATGTTCTAATAATTAGATATAATTTATCCCCTCTCATTATAAACTTTACTTAAGCCGTCACTATGTTGAAGTAAGGGGATTCTCCCATCCTCTATATTCAAGAACTTTCTTTGTATTATGCCATTTGATTTTAGGTAGTTCATGTTGGAATGTGTTTTTACACATCCATTTTACTATCCTTATTATTTATAAGTAATGATATACCATATTTCAACCTCATTAAACCCTTCCATGAATTGTTATGTACATTTGTTATGCTACCGAAATTATCCTATGATTTTCTAATGCCAAACATTTGTATAGTGAATACCCATCCCCATTCCCACTCAAGGGTATTCACTTATATATACCTATCCTTTATTGATTGAGTACATCCATGTATGTAACCCACACTACTTAATCTTGAGATTAAAATTTACAAAAGACGTTCATATTTTGTATGATCTATGTGGCATATTTTTGTATGTACATGTTATGAATGTGACGAGAGAGCCTGTAATTATATAGCCCTCCAATGCATTGAGTAATATTTTTATCTCATGAGATATAATGTATGGTTCATGAGAGGTTATCCTAAGAACACTTTGGTATGATTTATTAGTGGTTATCCTTGACTTGTGCTTATGATTTTATGTTTTATGTTGTTATCACATTCATATGTTGCTTTGATGTTATCATCTTATATCATGCTTCGATGCTCATGTTTATGATTCTCACAACTTTTATGTCACTTTGATATTCCTCTTGAATAACATGTATTAATTTAATCATGTTATTATTTGATTATCCCCTCTCCAGGCTTTATAACTCACCCCTTTCTTATGTACATATCCTCAAGTCATCTCTTGTTGTATTAGAAGACCAGTGGAATAAAAGGACATGTTTGGATGTTTTTAAATAATTTCATTGTACCCATGTTTCATGTAATTATGTTATGTATATAATTACTCAAATAACCTAGCCTTCATGATCTTTTGGTATTAAATCATGAGTGACTTTATGTAATAAATCATGAATTAAGGTATATAAAAGTTACGAGTTGTCATAGTTGGTATTAGAGAAAGATCTAGTTTTTTTGGGGATTAGGATAAGAAAACATTAGAAAAGAATTATAAATTATACTAACATAGGGAAACATCACTAAATATTATTAAAGTATAGAGTAAGTGGTTTCCAAGAAACAAAATACCTATCTAGACATGATAAGTGGATGTGGCTCTGGAACAGTTGTACCTAGGGGTAATAACCTCAAAAAGGGTGAATTGGGATTGGACTTCATCATTACCTAGTTCATGAAAAAGTGTCTTTGTTTCACACAAATTTTGACACTTATAGGGGATATGCTTTGATAAATTCACAATCTCTTTATGAACCATTATAAAGGGAACAAAATGCCCATAAAATTTTATGTTAGGAAATAGATAATGGATAACTTATATTGAAACCTATAAATTCATAGTTTAAGGAATGTATTTCATTTATTAGTTATAAATTCAATGTTCATAGTTTCCCATTTACATGTTTAATAGTTTTAAAATCTTCATCCCAAATTTTCCCTTTATTTTATCCAATGACTTGAAATAGGAGGAACTGAGTTAACAACCAATGTGAGAGGCAATGTTATGACTACCCAAATGAGATACCCAACCCGATGGGAGAAGTAATCAAGAACTTAATGATAATACTTTCTCAATTAACTCAAGATATAAAAAAAACATGAATCAGGGGGAAAACCCACATCCACCTATTAAAGATCAAATTACAATTAATACATTTATGCAACAAAGGCCTCTAAATTTCAGTGGATCTTCTAATCCTTTAATTGCGGAATGATGAATCAAATTCATTGAAAAGATATTCTCCATCCTTTAATTATCCAATCAAGAGAAGTTCATGATAGTTGTTTATCATATGTAGGTTGAAACCAATCAATGATGGACATTGATAAAAAATATAAATCCCAAGGAAGAGATCAAAGAGATAAAGTGGAATGAATTTCGGAAAATGTTTTTTGATAAATATTTTCCTCGCACTTTATAACTTAAAATAGAGAGGTATTTCCTTAGGCTCAATCCAAATGATGAATAATCAATCAGGGAGTATGAGGTGAACTTCACAAGACTTTCACGATACACCTCTGGCTTTTTTATTAACCCCAAAAGTGAAGTTGACCATTTCTTTGGTGGGATAAATATGAGTATATGAAAATATTTAGTGATTTGAGACTTTGAAAGCTATGAGGAAATTGTCCGATGTGCCATCAAATTTAAAATGGATATCAGTGAATCTAATAGGTCTCATGGGTTAGTATATAGGAAGTAGGGAATAAATTATAATTCTGGTAGTGCGATGGATAAATCTCATTTGGGAAAGAAAGTCCAACACCCTACTTGTTAAAAGCATGATAAGAAGCATCCTTGAAATTTATTGAAGGGGAAAATGAAATTATTTAGGTGTGGTAAGGATGGGAACCTAACTAGAAAATGTTTATGGGAGAAACCCACCAATGTGATGGAAGAAAATAATGTTTTGGTCAACCCTCAACCTACTATCCAATGTTTCAACTGTAAAAACAAGTACACTATGCATTAAATGCACTAAGCCATGGGTATTCAATGATAATTGATGACAACAACCTCCAAGGCCTAGAGAGTAAGGGAAAGATTATGATATAACAACTAATGAGGTGTATCCCAACAATTATGTGGTGACAGGTACGCTGGTTATTCATTCAAGAATAGAAAAAGTCATATTTGAATCTAGTTTTATGCATTCATTCATATCATGAAAGTTTAGTAGAACAATTTAAACACCAACTTAAAACATGTAAGTAGAGTAATCTATGAAAAAGTAAAATGAGGAAATTATTTCATCCTAAGCGTATAACTTCTTTAATATCCATATTTGTGGGCTAAACTTCCCATATGACCTTGTGATACTCCCTTTAGTAGAATTTGATGCAATTATGGGTATGGATTGAATTTCCTTATATAGAGCCAACATAAATTTATGAGAGAATAAATCATTATCCGTATCAAGAATCGTTCACTGATTATATAAAAGTGAAAGGAGGAGGTTGATTCTACATTTATGTCATTATCTCAAAAATGGATATTATTGCCTTATGAGTAAGTGTATCTACCTCAAATAATTGAGACTAAGGAAAAGATCATCCTTGATGACATGCTAATTATAAAATAATATAATGATGTGTTTCCTAAATAATTGTATGGTATTCCTCCAAATCATGAGGTTGATTTCTCAATCAATCTTATACCTGAAGCTTTTCTAATATCTATGAATTCATATAGAATGACCATTGTTGAACTCAAAGAGACAAAGAAGCAAGTAAAAAAATAATCTAGATAAAGGGATTATATGTCCAAGTGCATAACCATGGGGTGAACAAGTTCTATTCATCAAGAAGAAGGATGGTTCAATGTACCTCTACACTGATTATCATGATCTCAACAAGATCATGATAAAGAAAGAGAATCATCTTCCATGGATTGATGACTTGTTCAATTATCTTTGTCGGGCACAATACTTATCTAAGGTGGATCTTTGATTGAGATATTATCAAGAAAAGGTGAAGAAGGAGGATATACCCAATACTACTTTTCATAGAAGGTATAGGCACTATGAGTTCATAGTGATTCCATTTGGAAAATTTTATCGTTTGTTTTTTCATAAAAGAAAATGTCATTTTCCATTTTTTTGAAACATTTGTTTATTTTTAATGAGATAACATATATTCTTTCCTTTTTTAATTTTATAAAACATATATAATTTGATTGAAATTATTTTATTATAATTTCCTCATCATAAAATAAATGTTACAACATGTATTATACATCAATTACTTTTTTTAATAAAACATTTTTTTTTGGTGGAGAAAAGGATAGAACAAATGTTTTTTTTGTTATTTATTTTTTCTTTTTTATGTATATATTAGGTGCTTGGGGGAATAATTAAATTAAAACACACACACACATACCACACATACATGTCAGAAAGGAATTCCATAGCCTCCAAGGGGATAACCCACCCATCAAACCTTATTTTCACACACACACACACACACATTTTGTTTTAGATTTGCACACACACAAAGTGAGAGTGATGCTGCCACTACCATAATTGTGGGAAAGGGAAGTTCTTGGGTTTTATCAGTGCTTATCAGAAATCACTAATAAAAGGGGGACTTTTATCAGTGCTAGAAAAAAGCACTGATAAATCTATTCTTTATTAGTGCTACTATTAGTGCTCATAAAGGCAGCCCTTTATCAACACTAACAAAAAGCATTGATAAAAAGGAGACTTTATCAAAACTAATAATAGCACTGATAAAAGTTTTTAATAGAAAATACTATTAATTTATATAAAAATATTTTAATTATATTAAAAAATAATGTTTATATGCATACATTAAATAAAAAATGCATGCTTATTATGTTTATTATGTTTAGGTTTTATTTATGTTTATTATGTTCATTAGTTTTAGTTATATCTTTATTATATATTTATTATACTATATGTTTATAATATTATATATAAATACTTTTTAATATATATATATACACAAAAATACTTATTAAATATATATATATATATATAAATAAATTTCTGTTTCCAAATGAATGTGTCAATTGACGCGTAATGATCGTTCATATTCATCTTATGAATATGTTCATTGTTTACCCTAGTGTTGGTCATATATATTATAGTACTATACTTGGTGTATTCATTCATTTCCTATAAATATGAAGCTTTATGTTCTCATAAATACTTAAAATCATGATAAATATATTTAAATAAACAATAAATGTATTTATTATTTTTAAAAATATAAATATTTAGTTATATTAAATTATATACATTTTAAATATATTATATATAATTATAATTATATATAACTAATTAAATATAAATATGTTTAAATAATTATAAAATTACAAAATATTTTTTTAAATGATAAATATATATTTACGAATACCTTTTGAATATATTTATTTATAAATATATATCTTTAATGAATATATACACAGACACATACATATATATATAATTATAATTTATACACAGACACACACATAAATATATATATATAAAATTTAAATTATAAAATTATAATAAATATATTTATTATAATTTTATAATTATTTAAATATAAATATATATTTATTTAAATATATCATGAAATTATAAAAAAATATAATTAATATAGATATATTTAAATAATTATTAAATTATAATAAATATATTAAATATATATATATATATATATTTATAAAATTATAAATGTAATAAATATATTGGTTATAATTTTATAATTATTAATAAATGGTATGTTTTATCAGCAATAATTAAAAAGCGCTAATAAAACATACATTTATCAGCACTTTTTACTAGCGATGATAAATGTTTCCCTCATTTTTATAAATGAACCCTAACCGCGTCTCCTTTTTTCCGTACTCCTCAAGCTCTCGTAGAAGCCTAACCCTATGTTGCCTGATCCTCCTCCTTCTCCGCAGATTCCTCCTCCCCTCCTTCTCCGCTGCCACAGTTGTCAACTCAACATCCTCCTCCTCCTCCTCCTCCTCCATCGCTGCTACTGCGAATGCGCCCTCCTGCTCCTCCACCGTCGTTTCCACCTCTTGCTCCTCCACCGCCATTGCCACCTCCTGCTCCTCCTCCACTGCCATTGCTGCCTCCTTCTCCTCCTCCACCACCACTACCGCCACTGACTCCGTCGCCTCTTCCGCCACCACTGCTTCCAGTAAGGGTACTCTCCCTTTTAGAGTAACTTCATTTCTTCTTCTTCTTCTTGAAATAATAATAGCTGCCACTATTTGGTTTTTCTCTTGGTTTGGTTGTTCTAGATTTTTTTTTCATATTTATTCCCAATATTTTGTGATATGATATTATGGTATTTTGATCCATATTGAGTGTATAAGTGATTTTGGGGTCACTTTGATCTTTCGGGGTGAAAATAGGAAAAGATCCCAAATTTCAGGGTTAACTCGTATGGTCTAGAAAACTATATAGACCCCATGTAGTTGGGTATATAACCATTTTGATCAGTTTTTCATGGTTAGTGCATGGTTATATAACCCATGTGGTCAAACCATGCACAATTATTCTTCCCCTTAGATTTTTAATTTTAGATCCCTTGCATTTTTCATTAATCTCGACGGTTCCTACCATTGGTGTGTGGTTGATTAAGGTATTTTTTGGTGGTTTTACATTGTTGGATGATGTTTAAATTAATTATTTGGGCCTTTTTGTGTGGACTTGTGGTTTTAAAAGTTGGTTTTATGTTATAGAAAATTTTAGTGTTTGGATGAAAAGGTTGATTTTGGTGTTCATAAAATGTTTTGAAATGGTAGTCTTCCTCTTCATTTTGAATTGGGAGATTTTTTGGAATAGATTTTTTTTAATGTATCTTGGTTTTTAAAACTAGGAATAATGGTTTCTTTGTAAGATAAATTTTTATTATCTTAAAGTTTATAAAAAGTGTTCGATTTCATTATGGAAATTTAAAAAAAAATTAGAATTGATAAAAATGCTTTTGAAATGATTTAAATTTATTAAAATAATTATAATTTATAGTGGGTTTTTATTTTGATGTAAAATGAAATATTTTCAAATCAAGTGTGTGTTTTGGGTGAAAATATTCCTTATACTCCTTTTAAATGTGGAAATCTTAAAGAAATTGATTTTTGTGAGTGTTCAAATTTTATTGAAGCATTTTTACAAGGGGTTGGATTTTTTTCAAAGAGTGCGTGTCTTTAAAAATAATTAACATGAAACTTTTATAGAAGGGATGTTTTTTAAAGAAGAGTGAACATATTTAAAGATTTTTTTTTATGTTTTGGTCTCAATAAATTTTGTGTATTTTATTTATTTACTTGGTGTGCATTAAGATTCTTTATTTTAGCTTGTGAAACATGAATGAGATAAATTCATATTTACTATGTGGTATTTTCTCCTCTTATAAAGGTCTTGAGAATATGTGAAGAAACATCCCCTAAGGCGAATTATTTTCATGAATAGGTATATCTAATTGGGTTGTGGGATTTACCCAAACTTCATATGGGGTGGTGAATATAGATCATCCTTTTCAATAGGATTTCTTAAATTTACATCCTTCCTTCTATGGTGATTAAGGCCCTCCTAAGGTTGTGAAGTGGTTAGGTTATTTTTTTAGAATCCCTTGAGTTGAATTACCCAAAGTGGTCTGGGGTAGTTGTTTATTTTGGAATCTATGCCTGTTGAGTAGGAATGTCTTGAGGCTTTGAGGTAAATTTTATTTTATGTATTCATTGTTGATTTTTTATTCCTATTACATGAGGGTTTGTTTATAGAGGTTGTTAATATTTTTTAGTGTCTTATAACTCATTGTTTTTTATTTTCTAGAGCTCACCATGAGATGGTTCTCCCACAATGTGATGTCCTAAATCTCCCCTTTCCTTTAATTTTGTGACCCAAGATTATAGTAACTATATAAGGATATGGTAGGAACTACATAAGGGTTTAATATAATTAAAATTACTTCATATGGGTTACCCATGAATAAAAAATGATGTATAAGGGTTTCATTGGAGTTTTTAAGGGTACCCAGGGTCTACATATAAATTAGAAGAAGATGTAGAAGAAACCCTCTCATAAATATGGAATGCCTCAATTATGTTGGGAAATAATCCACTAATGAAATTTAAGCCCACATTATCCATGCTCGGTGTGAGAAATAGGTAGTATATGATCATTACCGATGTTATACAAGAGATAACAAAAGGATCAAATTTTTTGGGGTTGGAATGACATATTGGACAATAGAGGAATCCCAAAAAAATTGGGAGGTTGGTTAGGGAAATACCCGACAAGAATGAGTTGATTTACTGGTATGTATAGTTACTTGAGGGGGTAAGCCCAAGGGAATTTGAATTCTAGTAGAATAAAGGAGAGTGGAAAAATTACACCACTCTGAATTGGGAAAATCATGTGGAATATTTGTATAAGTGATGGTTAAACCTTTAGAGAGGATCATTGTGAGAGTGTTAAGCATGGGTAGGGAACCCAATAAAGGGGGATCTAACATAATGTATCAATTATAGTTATGAAGTTAGGACTAAAGTTTGTATAGTTTAACATAATGTATAAAGTGTCTCTCTTGGGATTTATGTATTTGTGAAAATGCCTAAGTGGATCTTTTAAAATGATTCAAGAGTTTTGAAATGTTTCTTAAAAATTATATGTGTTCAACATACCCTTTTTTGGTTTTAAATAGCTTTAAAATGGTTTAAAAAAAGGAATTGGGGTTTTGAGAAAGGATGTTTGGAATTAATTGATTTAATTTAAAAATACTGTGTTATTTCAAATAGGAATATGTGTAAATGGTTGGTTTTTTAATAGTATTTCAAATTGATTTTTAATGGGATTTTAATTTTTATTTTCAAAGAGTGCTTTTTTATAAATAAATTTTTAATGGGATTTTAACTGTGTAAATGGTTTTTCTAAATTAGCACTTTGTTATTTTATAAATAGTTTTAAAAAGAGTGTGTTATTTTAGTCTTGGTTAATTTTTATATCAACATTTTGTGTATTTATTTTGTTAAATATTAATATCACCGAATCAAATAGGATAAATATGAATAAATAATGGATGAATTTCAATCATCTGACAAAAGAGTATGAAGATGGTGTGAAAGAGTTCATCAAGTTTTCATATGATCATGAATATGATCCTTCTCAAATCCTTTTTATATATTTACACTTTTTATATTCAAGACAAGTTAGTCCAGAGGAGTTATAAAAACATTTGATTTGTCACAGAATAGATCAAAGTTATAAATGTTGGAATAAACATTGGGAAAAACAAATGTAGCTAGTGACTGGGATAACACTGTGTTTTATGGATCATTTGATATTATTACAAGTATAGACAATGAAGAAGACCGTATTGAGTATGTGATTACAAATGTTCATGATTATTAAGATCATATTAAAGAAATGACCAGGACAATTGATTATGAACTTCGTGATTACCCAAAATTATTTGAGAAGTTAAAGAGTTGTGAAAAGATTCCATTGTATGATGGTTTCAATAAATATACAACATTGTCAACCATATTGAAGCTGTATAATTTGAAATCGGGCAATGAATGGAGTAACAAAAATTTTACATAATTACTTGATCTCTTGAATGATAATCTCCTAGAAGATAATGATCTTCCGAGCCGAACATACGATGCCAAATGAATGCTACGCTCGATGGGTATTATCTCTAAAATAATACATGCCTGCCCAAATGACTGTATACTATTTCTTAAGGACCTAAAATCACTTAAATAATGCGCAAAGTGTGATACTTCCTGATACAATAAATATGAATTCGGTCCTATGAAAGTTTCATGGTACTTTCCAATCATTCCAAGTTTTATGCTCCTATATGGAAGTGAGGATACTTCAGGGAAATTAACATGGCACGCAGATAGAAAAAATAAAGATGGAAAACTATAGCACTCGATAGACTCTCCTTAGTAGAAGAGAATTTATCATGAGTATCCTGAATTTGGAAATGAGCCGAGAAACCTTCGTCTTGAATTATCTATAGATAGAGTGAATTCTTTTGGTTTTCAAAGTAGCACTCATAGTACAAGGTCAGTTATGTTGATAAATTATAACTTTCCACCATGGTTATGTATGAAATGAAAACACATCATGTTATCTATGATTATATCATGACCAAAACAACTGTGTAATGATATTGATGTTTATTTGGATCCATTGATTGAGGATTTGAAATTATTATGGGATTCAAATGTTAAAATGTATGATGCTTATAAAAATTAAGATTTCACGTTGAGATCCATATTGTATGAGATGATAAATAACTTTCCTACTTATGGAATTTTTTTAGGATATAACATTAAAGAAACTATTGGGTGTCCCATCTGTGAATAATTATACAATCAATTAGGTTGAAACATTCATTGAAAACTATGTTTCTAGAACATTGCAGATTTTTACCCTGACGACATAAGTATCGATCATAGATGACATCATTCGATGGAAGTTCAGAAGAACATACAACATCATATCCACTAATAGGTGATCAACTATTTGAGAAAGTTAAATACGTGGACACTGCTTTTGGTAAACCATTTTAAAAAACCTTATAAAAAACAATTGGAAAAAGAAATTAGTTTTTTTTGAATTACCATACTAGAAATTTCTGTATGTCAAACATTTTCTCGATGTTATGAATGTTGAAAAAATGTATGTGATAGTGTCATCGACACATTGCTAAATGCACCCAAAAAAACAAAGAATGGAATTAAGGCTAGGTTGGACATGGTTGACATGGGAATACAAGAAGAGTTGGCACTAGTAAAGGGTGAAAAATGAACATTTATTACTCCTGCATCTTACACTCTTTCCAGGCAAGAGAGATATCAGTTTTGAATCTTCTTGAATGAAATAAAGGTTCTAGAGGGGTATTCATAGAATATCAAGAACATAATGTCAATGCATTATTTAAATTTAAAAGGTATTAAATCACATGACTACTATGTTTTGATGAAAGATCTAATTCATATATCTTTACGTTGCATTTTTTCCAAGAATGTCCGCCATACATTAACGAATCTCTATTTCTTCTTCAAAGCTATATGTAGCAAAGTTATAGACCTGGAAAAATTGTTGACTATGGAAAGAGAAATTTTCCTCATATTATGTGAATTGGAAATGTTTTTCTCTCCAAAATTCTTTGATATGATGGTTCATTTGATGGTTTAACTGGTGAGAGATATTCGGCTATGGGGTCCTATGCACTATAGATGGATGTACCCCATTGAACGATATATGAAGATTTTGAAAGGGTATGTCAAAAATCGAAGTTGGCCAGATGGTTGTATTGAGGAGCGATATATTATTGAGGAAGCCATTTAATTATGTACCGAATACCTTTCTGGTGTGCAAAGCATTGGTCTAACAAAATCTTGTCACACTGGGTAACTTGTGGGTGAAGGAATTTCTAGAAATAAGGTTTTCACAATCAATATTAGAGATCAGGAGCAGGCCCACCTTTACATTTTGCATAACAGTTTGGATGTTGACCCATATGTTGAAACCCACAAAGAAATTATTAGGTACTAAAATCCATCAAGGGCTAAAAAAATGGATATCAAATAAATATAATCAATAGTTTATAGGATGGTTTCAGAACTATATTTTTAAGGAGTCAGATGAAAATCCAGACTCAATTTCAGAATGACTTCGATGGATAACTAAAGGAACACATTTTTACGTATTATCTTACAATGATTATGTAATTAATGGTTATACATTATATACTAATGAACATGATGAAGACAATACCAGACAAAATAGTGGAGTTAAACTTGTCATTGAAGTGATGCATGTTTCTGGTGCTAAGTAAAAAAATCTAATTTACGTGAATATTTCATACTTTGGCATCATCAAAAAAATATGGGAGATATATTATATGACATTTCAAGTATCGATTTTTCAATGAAAGTGGGTTGATAATAGAAGTATTGTTAAAATATATGACTTTGGATTTGTGAAAGTTGATTTCAGTAAGAAAGGGTACAAAGAAGAACTGTTTATAATGACATCATAGGTAGTACAAGTATTTTATATTCCAGATCCCGCAAACCAAAACTGGTCAATTATTCTATTATCGACCAAAACCACTGAAGAGTCAGATGAAAATTCAATGGAGGATGACCCTTTCATTGGTATGCCATAATCATTTCACACTGGTCTTAATGTAGATGACATTTTTCATGTCAGAGGAGACCACAATGAAGGGATTTGGATAGTCGATATAGGGGTCAAATCCCTTCAACCTTTAAAAAAAGAGTTCAATAATCAAGTTATATATTTTTTATAATATACATCATGTTACTTTATGTTAATATATGTTTACTGCTACTTATATGTTATTTAAATTAAATGTTAAACAAATTTTTCAGATAATGAATTATGTATGTGATGATGCTCCCAATCCCCATGCACAATAGGTTTTTCAACCTACTGCTGCTCGTAGTGAAGATGAACAACAGGTTTCTCAACCTATTGCCTTTTGTTAATATATTTTCATTGATGATTTTATGTTATCTAAATTAAATATTAAACCACTTTTGTAGATAATGACTTCTGCAAGTGATGATGCTCCCAATCCCCATACACAATAGGTTTCTCAACCATTGTTTCTCGCAGTGCAAACAAACAACAGGTTTCTCAACCTATTGTTGCTACCACTGTAGAGGTACAACCACTATCTGCACATGCCAATGCTAGCCCTCCGGATCCAGAGGAACATATTGATGATGGTGGATCTGAGGAAATGAAAGGTGATGAAACACCAATGACACATAGAAAATAGGAGCATCGTAGTTTGATGGTATTAGAACAAATCATTAAGGATAAAGAGAAAGTCATAAAATAAAAGATCGGATAAAATAATTGGGGCCAACATGTTAACCCCAACAAATCCATGTTCATTAGTTACATTGGAATCGTCACTCAGCAATGCGTGGAGATTGATGTAAGTTCATGACACCATGTTTTGGCTGAGATTAAGACACTGATGTGGGGAGATATTATGGTAACATTATGATATCATTTTTTTTAATTTAATAAAAATTAAATAATGAAACATTGACTTACACTTTATCATCTCTTGCAGAGTGCATTTATAAACATCATGGGATGTGTTTACTGGATGACGTGCGAAGCAGTCTTTTCAGGTACATTATGTCTGGTAATACATTGTTTGATGGTACGTGTATTAATCACTTTGATTGATAGTGTTTTATTTATGAAATAGAAATTGAGTGCTAAAAATAAACATCGACCATCAAAACCAGTGTACCCCTACCGTAAAACAAATATGGGGTACGCATCACTTTAAAAAAAATTGGTACATATTTTAAATCTATCATAATAATTTTATGTGACATAAAACAACCCAATAACTATGTTATTCTTTTATATGTATCTTGAAGAGTCAAAATCCAAATCAACTTCCATACCATGCCATTTTCTATGGAAGGAGGCACGTGTAACTAAAAATGGGAAACTAATAGATGAAAACACACAAAAAATATGAGAAACATTTGTAAGTATGACATAATAAAAATTTGTTTTGATTTAAATTGATATTACATAACAATGATCAATTATTTTACTATATTTTCTATCTGAAATAGTCACATGAATCAACAACACCCACACCGGATGCAGACATAATTTCAGTGGCCTTGAAGAAGCCAGAAAAATATGGTCACATTAGAGGTGCAGGTTTTGGGGTGACACCCCGAACATATTTTGAGAAAAAAAAACAATCAGGAGATCAAAATGAGGAAATAAAAAATATGAGAGAAATATTAGCTATGTTTGAAGAATAATTACAATACCATAGAGAGATGATAATAACTTTGATGGGGGGAGTCAAAGAGAAGAAATAACTCGAGAACAACCTGTGCATGAAGATCCCGCCCCACCCCCACCAGTTTTGAGGTGATCCATTCCCCTCAAAAACAATTCTTAACCAAGGTAGTCAATTCTCTAATAATTGTTTCTATGAAATGCGAATCAGATAGACACTAGACATTAATACCTTTCCTGTATTGATATTCTATAGGGTGGAAATGATTGTGATTTATATCTATAAATACCCACCCATCACCTTATAGCGAGGGATACAATGTTCAATATCCATAACGACATGCTACATAATAGAACACTTACAATAGGTTATGTTAGAGTGTCAATTACTGTAGCCCTAGAGCTGAGCGTCAATCTACCTGTTCTAATTGATGATGCATATATTCATACGGTCGAACAAGCTCTTGGAACATTCATCACATGACCATCACATCTTCTAAAAAACATGTTGAAAATGAGGTATTAATTTCCAATTTAATTTTCAAGATAAACCTTAAACATTTAATGAAAAAAGGTATAGACTGATGCATGTTATTACAGACAGACAAAGGGAAGGGGGTGAGACAAAAGACCAATTCAAAAACATCTCAAGGATCAACCAAACAATCAAAATGATCTACCCAAAGCACCTTAACCCCCTATTCTATATCCACATTTATTATCATTGAAGGCTCATGTGGATATAAATTTGAAATATGTTGGTACTCACATAATTAATTTTGAAGAAAATATGTATAGAGGGGAATATCTAGACTTCATTAGTGTTGAGAGTGAAACTAAAATCCTCGACTATGAATGGTTAGGTGGCTCAGTTTTAAATGTATATATGAGATATGTTTTCATTATTTTATTTTCCAAAAGATGATATACTATGTTAATTATGACTAAATGCATTTCATATTTTTTGAAGGTGTATATATGAAAAATAATTGAAGGGATTTCCCCATGAACATAAATTTTCACTATTTAGTCCTCACATCATCTCTACAGAACAAAAAGATACAACTTCCAAGAAAGAGAGTGAAATAGTGGCAGGCCTGCTCAAATCATTTAATAAAAAAATTACGAATGATAGACTCTTCTTAATACCAACGATGTAGAGGTAAAACTCTAAAATTTAATCATATCAAATATATTTTAATTTCTTTCATTAATTATTATTTTTTTGTTTTTAGGCAGAATTGGATGCTCATTACGGTCAATTTGGATACTCTAAAGATTTAATTTCTGGATTCAATGCATGGATATCCAACAAACCGACCACACATGATGGCATTTTTCAATTTTTAATACACTACATCTAACATTTTAGAAATAAATATCCAGTTATATAATTTATATTATCTTTTAATGAGGATTCTATTATGATAGGGTGGTGCAGGAATATCGTCTACATCAAGGAATGAGGCCAGGGGAAAGGGACAAGAAAACTCACAAGTACTATGAATGGATAAGTATTAGGGTATATATAATAATATTTTACTATCCAAACACATATAAAAAAATTAATTTTTTTTCTCAATGTTTTTTCAGTGTCTGAAATAATCAAACAGAAAATATTGTGGTTATTATGTTTGTAAATTTATGAGATAGATCATATTCCATGAACAAACTAGCACCCTTAAGAGGTATTTTTGAAGATAATTGCTATTTCATTTAAAAAATTTATTAATCCTTTGTGTATTTATATTTTTTACTACTACCATGACTATTAAAAACATTCATATTCACAAGACGATATAGATATTCTTAGAAATGAATGTGCAACATACCCGATGGAAGAATGTACAAAAATAACATGAAGATGGTAAACTTATAAAATAATTTCAACTTTAATAATCTTGCAAGCCTTATATTTCTTTTTATTTAATGGTAATGTTGTGATTTGTATGGGATAAACACCCTGATGAAAATCATGGCCATTGGTGGTCCTTATTTGTGCACTAAATTAATTGCATGTTGGTTGGTTTTTGAAAAGATATTGGTGGTCCTCATTTACAGGGTCTCTGTGTTGTTGATAGAACACAAAAGATAACAAGTATCCAAAAGGGGTTTCCCCATCCCTTGAGTTTGTTGTGATGTATTGAGATATAAAGAGCATAGGATCTTACTCCAATATTCTCGTTTTCAACAACGAGAAGGGTTTTTCTCCAAAAAACATCGATTCAATCTGTAATATTGGAAGTTCCCCTCTTTAATAGACACAGTGAAGAACCAACGGTCATATATTCATTCAGAGGTCCTGAATATATGATAGTTGGTTCTTCACTGGGTCAACTAAAGCTATGCTATATAAGAAGGATGTTGTTCTGTGTCAACTATATAGGGATCAAAGGTTTTTCCATAATCCTTCTAAACTGGGTAGATTAAGCATATTGAGCAGGTTAGGTATCTTTTTTAGGTTTCAGAGGCAAGGGTGAATTGATTTTAAGGCAAAAAAATGTACTTAAAATTTGTTCTAATACTTTAGGATAATGATCCATTAGTCATTTTTGACATGTAGGAATCAACCACACCCCAATCCGACACACAGTATCACCGGTATGACTCCAAATGTGTCTTTATTTAAAATTGACATTAATTCAAGTAAAAAAACACAACTGACATACTAAAGACCGAGAAAACACATTCGGATTGTTTTGACACTTTAGTAAAACAATCTATCAATCATTTTTTGATGTGTAGTAATCAACCGCACCTCAATCCGACGCACAGTGTGGCTGGTATGACTATAAGTGTCAGCTATCTGTTTAAAATTGACATTTTAGCTCAAAACACGTCACTCACTGAAAACCAATAAAACAAACTCTGATTTTCTTCAAAATTAAGGAAAGTTATTCTTCAGTTATTTTTGATGTGTATGAATCAGTCTCACATCAAATCGACGCACGATGTAACCGGTATGACTCAAATTTCATGTTTTTGTTTGAAATGACATTTTAGTAAAAAAAACACAACTGACATACTAAAAATTGAGGAAATGAATTCCAACTATTTGATACTTTAGTAGAATGATATATCAGTCTTTTTTGACATGTAGGGAGAAACCGCACCTCAATCCAACACACGGTGTCACCAGTATGACTCCAAATGTGTCTTTTTATTTAAAATTGACATTAATTCAAGTAAAAAAACACAACCGACATACTGAAAACTGAACAAATGAATTTGGATTGTTTTAATAATTTAGTAAAATGATCTATCAGTAATTTTTGACATGTAGGAATCGACCAAACCTCAATTCGACACATGGTGTGGTCGGTATGACAAAAACTGTCTGCTATCAGTTTGAAATTGATATTTTAGCACAAAATGTGTCACTTAGTAAAAACCAATTAAATGCACTCTGATTGCCTTAAAAATTAAGGGAAAAATTTTTTCAGTTATTTTTGATGTGTATGAAGTAGTCTCAAGTAAAAATGATGCACGATGTGATCGGTATGACTCAAATTGTATGTTTTTGTTTTGAAATGACATTTTAGTAAAAAAACAAAACTGACATATTGAAAACTGAGAAAATGCATTCGGATTGTTTTGATAATTTAGGAAAATGATTCATTATTCATTTATGACATGTAGTAATCAACCTCACCTCAATAAAATTCCCAATTTCAACTTTATGACTCCAAATTTGTCTTCTTATTTAAAATTGACATTAATTCAAGTAAAAAAACACAACAGGCATACTGAAAACTAAGAAAACATGTTCGGATTGTTTTGATAATTTAGAAAAATGATCCATGAGTCATTTTTGATGTGTACGAATAAACCCCACCTTAATACAATGAATGGTGTGATCAATATAACTAAAAGTGTTCGCTATCAATTTAAAATTGATATTTTAGCTCAAAATGTGTCACTCACTGAAAACCAAGAAAACTCACTCTGATTGTCTTCAAAATTAAGGAAAATTATTCTTTATTTATTTATGATATATATAAAGTAGTCTCATGTCAAACTGACGCATGATGCGATCGGTATGACTCAAATTTCATGTTTTCGGTTTGAAATGACATTTTAGTAAAAAAACACAACTGACATATTGAAAATTGAGAAAACACATTTGGATTGTTTTGATAATTTAGGATAATGATCCATTATTCATTTTTGACATGTAGGAATCAACGCCACCTTAATACGATGCATGATATGACTGGTATAACTCCAAATGTGTAATTTTTATTAAAAATTGACATTTTTTTAATGTATTCTTCACATTAATGTTTAATTTATTTCTTTATAGTATTATTAACATAATATTTGTTTTCTTATATAGGTGTAACCTTTTTCTCGAGTTCAAATGATTTTTTCAGTTACTATTACCTTTGGAGGATATTTTTTAGAGGGGACCACATACATCAAAAGAGAAAACATTAATGTTTTTAAATGTTTGTTGGATAATTGTAAATGTAATTTTATAAAACATTGTTCAAAATTCATACCATGAGTGAATATTTTTGTATTCATGATACAAATTAAATTTTTATAGCATTTTTTTCCAAACCCTTGTGTGTGCTGCTTCTTTTTTCATCATTTTCATCATGTATATGGTTCTTTTTTATATATAATGGGTGGTTATTTTTTAGCAGGTTTTTGCTGGTTTGTGCAGGTTATTTTTAATGGTTTGGTTATTTTGGTCTACTGTTTGGATGCTATTTATTTTTTACAGGTTGCTGGGTTTGTTTTTATATAAACAACACACCCAGGTAGTGAATCCATTATCAGCGCTTCAAATAGCGCTGATAAAGGATAACCTTTATCAGTGCTTTTTAGAGTATTGATAAAGAAGTTCCTTTATAAGCGCTAAAAATATCACTGATAAAGGGTACCCTCCTTTAATAGAATCTCTATTATCAAAACTTTTGTTAGCGCTGATAAAGGCCTTCTTTAGCAATGATAAAATCCTGTTTTGTGGTAGTGTGCCAGACCTTAGTAAAGTGATGACCTCTATGAAAACTTCACCCTCGACACTTGTTCCTCTATCAGCTAAAATGTACTTAGAATGGTTATTCATCCTCCTAATGTAGAGGGAATTTACTCTTTTTTTTCTCTCTAATATTTTAAATATTTTTAGGCAATCAGTTTTTTGGAAGATGATGTTAGAGTTTTTCCCATTATTTTTAACTTTCCTTGGTTGGTGTTTTCAATGGAATTCATCTGAATTTCCAATATCTTAGGGACACATTCGAGCGTATCACCATCACTGGTGTATCAATGGAGATTTTATATAAATATCGAGTCTAACTTTACTTTGATAATAGTGAATATTTCTACCATTGATGGTGAAGAAAAAAAATTAAAGTTCCATGGGAGCTTGATGCAGGTCTTTCAGCCTCCCCCACCACAGAAAGTTTTGTTTCTTTTGTCCTCTTAATTTGGGTGGATGTTGCAAAACATGTTTCTTCTAGATAGATGCGTTGAAGGTTGTTGCATCTATTTCAGGCTCTCTATTCAAAGTTGTGTGTCCCCTTGATTGCTCACATTTGTATTGCAATTGATATAGCTGGAGAGATGATAACATGATTCGAGCATAACATACATAGATCTTACATAATTTCACATAATTAAACATCACTTATCACAAATACAACACACAATCTCAGAACTAAAAGCTTTAGTGTCTTTGAAGATTAGTTAACTAAATGTCTTATTACACATTATTACTTCAATATCTCCCATAAAATTCTCCACACATGAACCCAAAATTTTATAAATGAATTCCTTTTTAAATGAATAAATTCCTTATTAAGTAATATAGTTATGGAAAAAACATGTACTAATTTAGTTATTTTGGATCATTATAAAATACATCATGTCAGGTTTAAAAGTCTATTAAACATATTAATTGTTAATAATATAGTCATTGTACAATCACTATTGCAGATATGGCCTTTAAAAGTGCTAGAAAAGATCATTTACAGCGCTAAAAAATTCCATTAGTCGAGACACTGATAAAAGGGGGGTCTCTTTTATCATCGCTTAAAAAAGCATTGATAAAGACCCCTTTTATTTGCGCTAAAAAAAGTTTTGATAAAAGGGCCCTTTATTAACACTTTTTTAAAAGCGCTGATTAAAGTTTAAAAAAATTAAAAAAAAATTTATTTTTTTTCTAAAAATCAGAGTGGGGTTTCAATTACACGCCCCAAGCCCACCCCAAGCCTTTAATAGCACTAGCACATCCCTTCACCACCACGTGCAACCCTAACTCCCTCAGGATTCAAACTCAAGACCTCCCACTGTGCGCCTGGACCCTTTACCACTCCTCTATATTACTTTTCTATCCATTTAATGATATATATATATATATATATATTTATATATATATTTAGTTATATTTATTTATATATTAATATATATTTATATTAAAATATATATTTATTTATATTAATATATATATATATATTTATATATTAATATATATTTATATCTATCTATTTATATATATTTAGTTATATTTTTTTATCTGTATATTTATTCGTATATTAATATATATCAGTTTGTTAATATAGACACACACAAATACACACACATACACATTATATAGGTATATAAATATACATATATTTGTATTTCAAATAAAATGGATATTAGTTTTTTGTTTATATAAAGCTTATATATTGAGAAATATATTTTATATGTAAATAAGTTTAATTATTTATTTATAAAATTAAAATTTTTATGTGTGAATATATAAAAAATATGTATATATTGTTATATATTTGATTATAAATAGCCTTACATTGTGAAAAAAGATAAAATTTTAAAACCATAATATCAATATAAATGTAATCACTCAGAATAAAATCATTCCCCTCTAAAAAAGTGTAAAAAGGCCCCCTGAAACGAGGTTGAAATTCCATCAAATGTTAAAAAATTTGGGTATCCCGACTAAAAACATAGTTTTGGAGGTCTTTTAGGCCTTTTGTGGCCTCGACAAGTGTGAAAGAAGGTTCCCTTGTGTTTCTAGCATGTAGATCTTGTTGTAGGCTTTGATTTGATATACTGTAGAGCTCAAATGGACACTCGGATCAAAAGTTATGGTCGTTTGAAGTTTGAGTTATGTTTTTAACTTATTTTAGATCTTTTTTTAATTTTTTGATTTTTTATATCTTCAAATTGTTATTAAATGTATCTTCCCAGTTCTGGAAGCCACCCAGAGGCACCCCGTACCTGGTAGGTCACATGGACTCAATTGCATTTCCCCAAACGTCAGAGGCTGCCGACTAGCAGCGAGGGCCTTGGGTGTGATAGTAGGGAAACTATGCCCTCATTGGCAGAGTACACAGCGGAAGTACACAAGTACATACAATAGCGGAAGCAATAAATATCTAACAACAGTAAATAATGGAAGATTGATAAATAAACAATTGGAGAAAATATATAAATGATGCATGATACAAATGCATCTAGGAAAATACCAAACAAGTCACAGTGATGAAATAAAGTACTAAACCCATGTACAAAAGAAAGCAGATAAACTCCTCAGCATCGCAAGCCATAGCTTGGTCCCATGCTCACCAGCTCTAGTGCAATCAAGAATCTAAAGTAGAAGGGCACTTTCCCTTATCTATACCTGCAGAAATATAATCTATTTGGGCCCGAAAGCATAACCCAAACAGGGTGTGAGATAAAAATCCCAGTAGCCAACCACCCGAAGATCTGTGTCTAACAGTCAATGAATATATGGCAGGTAAAAGTACTGAAAACAGTAAACAGGAAAAATACTCACCAGTAAACAATCCACAGTCTCTATCATATAATGTACAAACAAGAAAACAACCACTCAAGCAAGTATAACAAATAGGAAACCCTCTGGGTAGTTCTCACAGCCTAACCCATATGGTTCAACCTACAAGTACTATCAACCCTTTGGGAGGCACACACAGTCTCACCCCTCTGGTTCAGCTAAATAATATAGACTCTCTGGGGAAACACTCACTATCAATTCCCCTATAGTCTCGTATCATACTAAAGGCACTCTGGGGAAGCACACAACATCTCATTCCCCCTATGGCCCACGTCGAGGAACTACAGACACTATGGGGAAGCACTCAACATCAATTCCCCTTATGGTCTCGCATCGTATTATAAAGACACTCTAGAGAAGCCCTTACGTCCATTCTCCCTATGTTCTATTACACTAGGTTCTCATAGCCTTGTGTAAAGTCAGAAAGTATCGCATCGTGTAACGGCCAAAGTGAACCTCAAGAACTACTTGGCTAGCAGTCTACAACATCTCAGTATGGAAGAACAATAGTCACACCATCCTACAACTAGGCATGGAACTGAAAATAGCCTAACAGGTAAAACTAGACCAAACAATCATAAACAGGAAAAGCATGCATGGGAAAAACATCCAAAGCATAATAAATTACCCTATTCACAAAAAATAACCTCTACTCAGGAATATAAGAAAATCATGCAAACAACAAGGGAAAAACAGGAAACACACAATACCCTGTTCAAGGGTATTGGAGGAATTTGCACAAAATACTCACAGAATTCCTACAGAAAGGCACAAACCACCTACCTCAACGTTAGGAGATCGATATACTCGAACCTCGAAGCTTGAATCTTCTTATAACATCTTAGATCTAAGAAAACGTCCAAAATTATCAACCCATGATAACTTAGGAAAGAGGAGGAATTGGAAAAAAAAGCTCTATAAGAAGGAAGAGATTACTGATACGGTTCCAATGCAATCGACAACGGTCGATTCGAAGAACAGATGGAGGCTCGGGGGTTCGTCAAAGATCTGCGGCCGTACAGGATGCTCTAGGTCGAAGAAGCTTGAGAAGAAGACAGTTCTGGGGTTAATACGTGACCCCGGTGCATTTAATGAAAAAAAGAAAGTACACGGTGTGTACTTTTGGAGTACACAGCGTGTACTAGGCTTTTCTGTACTTCACTTTAGGCAGCCTCCATGTCACCCCTACATGTTCGTGTGTGTGGTCATGGCACGGCCAGCACACGACCTCGAGTGGCAACGAAGTACACAGCGTGTACTTCAAAATTTTCCAAAAACTCCTCTTTTCTCAAAAACTTCAGAAAAAGGAAAAACATACCTAAAAATAAGGTCTGTGTTCTTACATTAAATTACTATTAATCAATGATAATTAGTAAATTATTAATTAATAATTTTTTTTAAATATTTTATAAGCCATTTTCACTACATATCTTATATATTAAGTGTAAATGTCCATTTATAATTATTTAAAAAACATTTTGAAAATATATATTATATTTATATGAATTTAAATATATTTATATATTTATATTTATATTTTTTATTTTTAATGAAATATTTTTTTTAAAATATACCCTTTATCAGCACTAAAAAAAGTGCTGATAAAGGGTAGCACTACGAAAACCCGTTTTTGTGGTAGTGAATGACCGTTAAGATTAGTTTATATTAATGGCTATGATAAAGTCTAATTGAAACAAAAGGAAGAAGTGATGACATCAACCAGTAGAATCATATTCATTGAAGATCATCTATTAGAGCTTCTAAGGGAGATGACATCACTGAGATTTTCCCTAGACCATCCCCAATTCGATATTCAACAACTGAAGCTCGAGAAAACCCTTTTATTGGATATTCATGATTATCCAGATCATCATCCAAACAATGTTCTCCGAACCACCCCAAGAATTCACAACCATCACACACCGTACCCTTAGGGTGTACACTGCTGTGATAAGGGGTCTTGTATCTAGACCTTAACAGTATGAATTTGAATATTATCTTCTAAATAAAATAAGGATTATATTTATCCTTTTTTATTATTATAATATATAGATGGTTGAATAATGAGTTTGATATATAAAATATTAGATATTGGTATGAATGTAAGAACTCAGGTTTATGGAACGGGCCAAAATCCTGACCCTGTTTAAAAATTTTGACTTGTTTCTGAGAAAAAAAACTGGGAAAATCTGGGAAGTTCTGTAAATTTCCAAATTACACACCGTGTATCTTCCTTCCACATACCGATTGAATCTTAGTCGTGTGTTGACCCGTGTGTCGCATCCAAGCCATGTGGCTCCCTCCGCTTAAGTCAGAGTACGAAAAAATCTACTACACGACATGTAGTCTTTCATACATGCCGTGTAATTTTATTTTTATTCATTTATACAGGAGGGCATCATGTCTAATTTTAGAAGATGTCTTCTTCTTCCACAATTTTGGAACAACTTTGTTCCAAAATCCATAAGAACATACCTTACCCTAGAATCATCATCCGACGTATGTTCTTCAATCCGTCAGTGGCTGCAGGGTCGCATTGGGAAGGCTAAACCTACACACCCTCTTTCGTTCTAATTTCTTTGCCTCACACATCACAGTTTCCATCTAAGTAGAATTGTTGGTATTTGATGGAAACATATATCTACAAAGATCAACTTCTAATTGGAGATTGATATCGGACATGCCTACGTCTACGAGTCTTAGGTAGGTGTTGCATACATTCTTTTGTGTTTTCATGGTCATTTGGGGGTTATGGTTTTTTAGTGCGACATCGGGTATTGAGAGAGACCCTTGTTTAATTATATTGAAATGACTGTATGCATTGTGGGATGCTGTTGGGTATTCAATTATCCTGTTATTCTTGAGCGAGACTGGGTTAGAGGCCACTGCTCATTTGAGGAATTTTGGCTGGGGGTGCCAAAATGGTTATAATTGAATTACTTTCAATTAAACTGATGATTTTGAATTGTTAAGCATGATTAAGTTTGTCACAGGCTTTCAAGACATTAGTGCTAGTATGGGAAAACACATGGCTAGTGAAATTCAACATTTTAGCTTTTTTTTCCTATTTGAAGTATTTCTTTTGATTATATATATGTGATGTGTGATATTGCATATGATGAAACCTTTGGGTTGTGTTGGGCATGGACTGGGTATTATTGAGTGATGCCGATAACAAGTTGGGATTAACCTAGATTACATTGGGTGGTTCTAACCATGAGATTGGGCATCATGGACATCATCTTGAGGCAGTGTGACTATCAGGTTGGGAATGACCCGAGTTACTTGGATGGTGAGGCCATAAAACTTGAGCGACATGGTCGTAAGGACACATGGTGTCAGATATGCTGTGGATTGGGAACTTATTTTGCAGATTACCACTCACCTGGAACTTTGAGTAGTGTGCACATAGGTAGACTCTGTGATGAGTTGGTTTTGACCACTCGTTGGGTAGAGTCCCTCGATAGACGTAGTTAGGTATAATTGGTTTAGGGGTGCTTGCCATAGGAAACCACATGGAAGGTGAGGAGCCTTCAGGGGATAGCATTGAGGATATCGGGTTAAGGGCAGAGGCTCACCATGATTTGAGGGCAGACATCATTGTCCCTGTGGTTATCGATTTGAGGGCAAACATTGTTGTCCCTCTAGTTATTTATTTGAGGGTAGACATCACTGTCCCTCCAGTTCCTATTTGAGGACATACATCACTTCTCCTCTATTTGTTGTCCCATGGGAAGGTGTGGGATTTCAATCAGGGTTACTATTATTTGGGCATGCCTTCGAGACTTCAATACTTGAGAGAGTAGGTGTCATGAGGAACATAGTTTTGGGTTACATAATATAGATTGGCGTTGGCCGAAGCAGGTGACACTCCATGGTGGCTGCTGAGCACCAGTGGAGTTTATGTTTATTTGTGAATCCTACTGTTTATTGCTTTCCTTATAAATGCATTCCTTCTTAAACACTTATATTAGGTACGTACCATTGGGTGGTATCCTATTGAGATTCATCTCACACCCTACATGGTCCCTTTGGGATGCGTGTAGACTTTATAAACTTGTGTGAAAGAAAAGGGTCAGCCATAGGATATGGACCATAGTGATGTTTGGCATGGAGATTGATATGGACCTTGAGGTCATGCCTAGATGAAGTTTACTTTGTTTGGCTTCCATGTTCCTATATCATCATGCTTACCTTGTTCATTGTAGCTGCTATTGGTTATCCATTGGCACCATTTATATATACACACACACACACATTTATGACCTACTATGGATGCATTCTTGTTTTTTAGTAGTTTTTGCAATTGATTTTTGACATGTTGTTATATTTACTTTCCACTGTTTTTGTTTCTACTTTGCTTCAGTTGTTTATCTTCTGTTGATTTTGATTCCTCTCTGCAAGTCTGGTTCAAGTCTACTGAGTCGTTTATTTCTGTTCTATGTTACATATTAGTGCTCAGAACAGTGCCATTATTAACCTCCGAGATGGTATATCCTCCCCACTATACCTATCATACCCCCGCTGCTTGTCAGTAGCCTTTAGCGTTCAGGGAGGTGCACCTACTATAGTAACACCCGACCTGTTTAGCACTGTTCGGGTGGATTTTTGGGTCCGAGATGTTAGAAAGTGGTATCAAATGGGGTTGTTCTTGATAGGGATTTAATAGCAACTTTTGACTAACTAATAATGAGATCAATACTACCTTTTATTTCTGTTGGATTACTATTTGGGATATGGTAGACTAGAGATAGGTTGTTATTGGAACTCGGTTTCTAGCTTGTGCTTGGGTTCCTGTAGTCCCAGGTATGAGGGATAGACCAAATTGCATTGGGTGGGAATTTCTATTTTTCCTTTTATCAGATTACAGTTTATATGATTTATAACTTTGTGTCTCACTTGGTATGTGATGTTATTGATTGTGATATGTGACACTTAACCCAGTGAGGTAAGGGAGAAATAAATTTGACCTTGGCCCGGTATGGAAAAGCATGATTGTTTGGCTTTTGGTAGGCACATTTTTAGGGTATTTCAATTTCATAACTGCACATATGCTTTGTGAAGTGATAATACCATGTGAATAACATCAATTGTCATGCTATAGATTCTTTTAAAATGTGAAAGGTGAGATTCCTGATATAATTTCTTATTTATTGAAAAGTAATATCCCATGCTTTAAATTATGTAAAATTTCATGTGGAGTGACATTTGGGCCTGGATAGTATGTGAGAAGGTAGGTACTATGACTGAGGTGATGTTGATCACCCGGATTGGGTATCCTGGATGTTGGTTTGAGGTAGTGTGGATATCAGGATTGGGTGACTTGGTCATCGGTTTGAGGCAACGATGGTTGTTGGGATGGGCATGGATCGAGGTACTTTTGATACTTGGCTCTGTTGAGGGCGGGTAAGGAGGACATGAGGTCGGGATTCCATAGGGAACCATTGCGGTGGGGGAGAGTAAGGGTCGTTGTTATGAACTGACTCTTTTCTGCTTTCCTTATCTACGTTGTATATATATATTGTTATATATGTGGGTTGTTTGACCATTTATGGTATTCAACAGGTTCCTCCTAGACGGATCGAAGGAACGTCAGGAAGGTGATGGTACAGTGCCGCAGGAGCACAATCAGGTTCAAATACTTGAGGGATAGGCAGAGCATGAGCCACAGGTACAGGCTTAGGGACAAGATCAAGTTCAGGATCTAGTGTAGGCAGAGCAATATCCGTTTTTGGCATCGTTGGGTTCGTGGCTCGATGAGCAGCTTCGGTCTAGTCTGGTTTGTGTCTTGTAGGGGATCGATAGAGGCACACAGGGTACAGAGCCCTCTATGGAATATCTGAAGAGGGATTTCTAGTCACAAAACCCATCACTTTTCCAGGGTGAGGGTGGTCCACAGGTAGTTGAGAACTAGATAGAGATCGTGAAGATGATCTTCGAGTAGCTCGAGATGCCTCTAGGGTGGAGGGTCAAGCTAGCGACGTGCATACTGAGAGGACCGGTGAAGCATTGGTCGGATGTGTAGGTCAGACTCACAGACACGAAGTACTGGCATGGAAGGACTTCGAGGACAGGTTCTTCGAGCACTTTTACCTAGATACACTAAGGGAAGAGAGTGCTCAGGAGTTCTTGATCCTTCAGTAGGGATACATGTCTGTCATGGACTATGTAACAAATTTCACTAAGTTGTCTAGCTTTGCACTTGGTATGGTAAGAGGCTGTAACACCCCAAGATTTTATGAGAAGTATGACACTACTGGAAAGATGATCTTTCCCAAAACTTCTATACCAACGGTTTGTAAAAACCATTGGTATAGGTACCCTTTCCCAACGGTTCACCTAAACCGTTGGGAAAGGGTCTGTTTTGAGCCTCTTTCCCAACGGTTCACCAAAACCGTTGGGAAAGAGTGACCTTTCCCAATGGTTCACCAAAACCGTTGGTAAAGGGTGTGAGAATTGAGCCTCTTTCCCAACGGTTTTGGTGAACCGTTGGGAAAGAGTGACCTTTCTCAACGGTTCACCAAAACCGTTGGGAAAGGTCACCCACAAATTCAACCTTCAGCCTAAATGAATTCAACCCACTCTAACCTTTCCCAACGGTTTTGAAAACCGTTGGGAAAGGGCTTTCCCAACGGTTTTCAAAACCGTTGGGAAAAACCACCCACAAATTAAAGGGCTATCCCAACGGTTTTCAAAACCGTTGGGATAGGTTCTTTAATTTTTTCCAGATCTACTAACCGAGAACATTATATAAATCAAAATTTTAAATAATTATGATAAGGCTTATATATATTTATGAAATTATGTTTACAAAAGTGATGTTAGCTTAGTGGTTATGTCGTTCGATTATAAACGAGGGGTCCTGGGATCAAATCCCAGCGGATGTTTTATTTTTGGAATTTATATACCAACGGTTCCATTACCGTTGGTATAGATTTCTTATTACCTATACCAACGGTTTTGGAAACCATTGGAATAGGTCTATACCAACGGTTTTTGGAAAACCGTTGGTATAGACCTATCCCAACGACTTACTTGGCTACGGTTCTTCAAACCGTTGGTATAGGCTAAACCAACGGTTTGGAGGCCTATACCAACGGTTCCAAACTGTTGGTAAAGGTTAGTTTTCCAGTAGTGTGACTTTTAATTTCTTTTATGTCTTGTGTTGTACGATACACCAAGATTATCTTGTGCTATACGTAACACCGTATTAGCTTGCAGTATACGCAACACTACTCTTGGATTGTGTTGCACACAATTTCAAGTTCTTTTGATAGAATTCATTTCACGCAACATTGAGTATAGATTTTTGTTCAATGTATAAATGAACTAACTTTGTATTATGTTATACACAAAACTAAAGGAAGCTTGAACAACATGAAACACTGACTTGGCTTGTGTTACACATAAGTTCGACCTTCCTCGATAGCTTACGTTGTACGCAATACCGAGTTTCACTAAACAATGATATATTATTATAATATTATTATGAACTAGCCGTTATGAATAGTATTAAACACATTTTTAATTTTATAATATTATCATTCATCTTACACATTTTCTAGAACATGGTATGAGAACAAAATCAATTTTTCGGATAAAAGAAGTATTTTTCAAAAAATGCAGTTTTTCCACCTTTTGATGGCACACCCATTTTAAATCAAAATTTTGACAAATTTATAAGTCCAATTTGACAAAATAAACTTTTATTTTGAATCAGGATATAAAAATTTACGTTGGATAAATTTTTGATATTTTTTTGATAACTTTTATATTTTGATGAATAGTAAAAATACGCTAAATTTTATTTAAAAACAACTTTTTTCATCGATATAATTTATATGGTAAAATTATAATATTTAATGGTTTTAAAGTAAAAATAGAATATATTTTTACCATTTAATACAATTTATGTCATTATCATTAATTTTACATTGAATTCATAGGTAAAAACATTTCAATATTTTGCAATGTTTTAAACAAAAACCCGTTTTTTCGACAATGAGATTAATTTTAAATTAAATTTCTGCAACTTCTATATCTTTAATTTAGAAAAATGGATATCATATTTGGAATCCGTAGGTCAAAATTATTTTAATAGGCTACTTTTATTTTTGGGCATTGTGAATAGTAACTACGGTAAATTTTATTTACCACACTTAAAGGTAAATCAGGTAATTAAGAGTAAAAATAATATTATAAAATTACCCTAACACTTGTCTTAATATAATTGGATAATTATATTTCATCCAAAAACATACTTGGGTCTAAATGGTATCTATTGGAACCCACTTGGATGAGATTGAGACAATTAATTTATTTTATTTAAAAGAAAGTTAAATATGTCTCACTCAAACTTTAATAATAAAATTATTTTTAATATAAGGTTATACAGAATATAAATTTGATTATAAATTATCATTTTAAATATAAAATGTTTTTATTTATCATGGTAATTTATTTGTAATTTTTATGAAATATATAATTAACTTAATAGCTTATACATTAATGATGCATAAATTATTTATTTAGTGAAAAATCAATAATATAGTTTTTATTAAAATAATAATACCCATTAAAAAGACCAAATACTTGAAAAAAATTATTTTTCGAGTATATATAAACCATAATCATCCAAGGGTAGACTTGTGGACCATTTGGATCCTTATAAAAGTTATTATGACACTTATATTGTTTATTTTTAATGATGTCAAAATTGTCACCTTCATAATTTAATAAATATAACATTTTAAAATTTGATTTTTTAGAAGATAAAATTGACTAAAAGTATTATTATGAAATATATTAGATTAATATTCATCATATTATTTTATTTTTAATTTTTATGCAACAAATGAGTAGATTAAATAATTATACAAAAATGTTGTAGTAATTATTTTATCAAGATAAATATCAAATAAATAGTTTTAAAAATATTAAAATAAATATTATACAATATAATTAATGTTATCCACGAATTTTCTAGATTAATATGACTTTTTAGGAATCTATTAAATATTTTTTTTCGAAAATATATTCTGTATGGATTTTATTTAAATTCAAATAAATGAATTGTGTCAAAATTGACACTATTAATATTTTATGAAAATAACATATTATTAAATTGTTTAAAAATAAAAAAAAATATTTAAAAATTACAAATTAAAAATTATATAGTCTACCATGTTATAAAGTATCCAATTATGTACAATTAACAACACATAAGTAAGTATTTTAACCATTTAAAATTTATAACATTATTACCACAAATAAAATTAAATAGATCAAATAAGGAGAAATCAAAATGATAAGGTCTAAAATAAAATCAAAACATGTCTAAATTTTATTGGTTGATGATATTAAAACACTATAGTATCTCATATTCTAATTTGAGTCATTTTGGAGGTTTTTATGTGGGGTTGGTTTTTATTATAAATTAATATTTTTGAGGTTTCCAAAAGTGCCCCTCTCCTCTCTTATAAAAGGGCACCCCCTTCCCTCTCATATTCACTCAATTTTGAACCTTAAAGCTCATCCAACCCCTACCAATTACTCTTATAAACCTCTCTATTTACATTATAGAGGTGCTGGTCTTCACAAAAGACCAACTCTAGTCCCCTAATAGGAAGTTTAAAGGAGGCACTTCGAGGAAGAGGTAATATCTTCTACCGATTCTTTCAAATTTATTTCTTCTTATACTTCCTCTTATTTAGTTGTTTCATTATAAATTAATAATATAATTATCAATAATATACTGATATATTATTATAAATATGAAACAAACCTATTTCACCGTCTATCCATCCTACGAAAAATGAAATCACCGCGCGTGCGTACGTACAGAATACCGTCTTCACGCCGTGGTGTAATCTTTTTTTCATCACAAACATACTTGGATGAGTATAATGATGAAAGAAATTAATATATACTATTATTTTAAAGTTATATTTATTCTGAAATATTATACACCATAAACTTCAATACACTTCCATAATCATGGGAATGATATCGTCGCTCGTGCGTACGTACGACCTACTGTCTCCACGATGTGATGCGATTTGTTCTACATGATCTTCATTGAATAATGATTATATAAATTAATTTAATGAATTAATATGATATATATTATATTAATATCATTCTTTAAATGATATAACTACAACCTAAAAAGAGGAATGAGAATTTATTCAACAAAACATGCATAAGAACATAAAGTAGTTAACACCTGAATAATGAGTAACAATGAAATGTTACTAATAAAACGATAAGAATATGAACATATATGATATCATAAAAATGACTATGATTCTATAATAATTCAATGACATTATTTAAATCATTATACAGGAGGTTCGGATACATACAAAGAATATCGGACCTAAGGTAAGGGATAATTATTCCAATGTCGTTCTTATATGAGATTGTCTATTCGTAAGTATTTACTAGGGTTATATTTATCATCCATGTTCATATTTTATAAAAACAATGTTTTCATAAAGTTTTTACTATTCTTAAATGTATTTTTAAATTCATGTTTACCTCTTTTTTACTTTTACTATGTGGTATGGAATGAATCTTTCTTTTATTTACCATATAAGGAACTTTTTTACTTTTCCAGTAAAAGTACAAGGAGAATGTTTTTTTAACTTATACGGCATGAAAATATTTTTAAAATTTCATAACGTCTTATTTACATAAAGATTCCTCTAAAAAATTTCTTGATTATTTTCAAAAAAAATCTTTTCTTTTAAAATTGCATGTCATTTTTAGAAAAGAAAATGATTTGAAATAAGAAAGGATATTTTTCTCAAGAATTCATTTCAAGTGTTTTATCAAAGCTATTTTACATCTATGATGACATTATTTAATATGGTTATGTTTCAAGAATAATGTATCTATTATTTACATGGTTTGATTTTATTTATGATGAAATTATATCCATTGTTTTATATGGATTATGTTATGATGGGATGATGTTTATGAAACCCATTTTATTCGTTGGGTTATGATGAATGTTTTATGTTTATTTTGTGGCAGACGAAAGAATGATTTCATTATGAGATGGGTGGGAACTATATCTCCCTCCAATTCATTGGGTAAAGATTTATATCTCATGAGATAAACATGGCTGGAACAGCAAGTAAATATGGTTTAGTAATACAGGGCTGGAACAACAAGTAAACCTGGTTCAGTAATGGACTTCATCCACTATGATGGTCGTGCAGAAATGCCTTGGCTACTATGAAAATCATAATATGTGCTTATTAGTTTTCCACAATTACATGTTTTATTACAATGCTATTATTTTATGGTTAATGTTCCTTTATGATCCTTGATTTACGTACTTCCTTGTTTTATGTCATTGCTCAAGATTTTGATGTTTAGATTTTATGTTCATGTTTTTACGTTCAAATGTTTATGGATTGTTTTATGTTCTCCATGTTTACCCTTACTGAGAATTTGATCTCACCCTTTCTATGTTTTCTTTTCCTCATGATATAAATAAAGGTTTTAGGTAAGAAAACTAAAGGGGAAGATATTTATGGGAGATGTTGAAGATCTTTCACCATGATTAGAATATTATGTTCCGAGTTTCCAAAGACACTAAACTATTATAGTCCTTGGGTATTTGTTTTTGTTATGTATTAAGAATTACTCAAAAGTAATGTAATTTACATGTACGTAAATCTTGGGTCTCTATAGTTGGTATCAGAGGAAAGGTTTAGTCAACCTTTAGAAACTAGGATGCGAAAACTTTAGTGAGATCCCAAGAGATATTTCTAAGGTATATCTAGGGATATCCCTAAGGTTAAGTATAAATATAGGTTACATTCCTAGAATTATGATAACGATCATGAATAATCTAGGATTAAACCTAAGATGTTAGATATTGAAAGTAATACCCCCTGATTATGTTGTTTTCCTAGTGTGATTTTTGCCTCTCACACTATTCTTTTTGGGTTTTAGAAAATGGCTGGAAATAGGAAGATTCATGTTAATGGAGAATATGATGGACAATGGAATGATATTCTTTATGAGAAAGCAAATGAAATGGTATTGGGAAGTCGAAAAATCATTATTATGCCTAATCATCAATCTCATAATATGATCAATAATCTCAACTTTGGTAAGTTTCCTAACTTATCTAATAAGAGAATGATGAAGTTTCATGATGGTCATAGAGGAAAGAAAGTTCAATTTTCCTCATGTAAATCATGTGGGAAGATACATCAAGGAGAATGTTTCAAAGGAACTGGAAGATGCTTTGGGTGTGGAAAAGAAGAACCCCAAGACAGTAATTGCAAAGAAAAAGGTTCAGTTAACACAATGGACAAGGATAATGGTATTTATAATATATCAACAATAATTAAATGTTTTAAATGTAGAATGTACGGGCATTATGCAAACCAATTCCCTATGGTAAAATATCATGAAAAGAATTAGCATGGTCGTATGGGTAGTATTTATGTTGTTGATGATGAAGAGACTACAAATGATATATGAGATGAAAGAAGTGTTGAGGAATAAAATGATGAAGCTCGGTCAATGGTTTAAGAAGTTAGTGGAATGATTGCATGTTTATCAAGAGTAATGTTGTATAAGTAATTTCGTGGTACTATGGAATAAATAAACATATAATGATTGTTAATCTATTGTTTTTCCTTGAGTATTTTAAAGTATATGTTGAATGGTACCGGTAACCATGAAAAGTGATTGAAATATTTTTTGGAAAGTAGATGATATGCACATAATGAAGGGATAAAGAGAATATAATATTATTGATAGTATTATTGAGCTCATGAATGATAAAAGGACAAAGTGATATCATGGTTTGAGTATATAGAATTTTTATTTTGGTATTTTTGGTGAGTGGAAAGAGTAAACTTTTGACAGAATTCTTGTTTTCATTAAGATTCTATTATAATTCAAGTTTCAAGAGAATACATGATTAAGGTATTCATATGTTTGTTATATGACCTTTCTGGTATTTGTTTTCTTTGTACTGTGAGATTGGACATAAATATTTTGGATAAGCCTAAAGATTGGAATATATTAAGTTGTACATTAGATAGTATTGTTTAAGGCTATACCTTTTTTTCAATATTATTTCTGGAATGTTATAATAGTGTAGTTTTAGAAAAAAGGAAAACCTGCAGGATGGGAGACAACCCGTTTTGTCGGACAAAGCTGTGGGAATTAAACCCACAACCGAAGTGTGATAGGCCTTTATCACCTACCACTAGCCTACAGGAAGTCCCTGGTTAGTATAAGTCAATTTTATTTTATTAAGACGTTTGATAGATGAAGTATAAGTCCATTTTTGGAAACATATACGATTAACTTCACCATATATGGACTTATGTATATTTAATATCTTGTGCAAACATTTTTGTGATAGAGATAGATGGAATGACCTATACTTATATCGCATGATCTGCTACCACTTCAATAATGACAAATTCAACTTCATTTCTTTAAATAATATATAAAGTGGAAATTGTTCATGGAATGACCAATGATGATATTACACTGAAATCAAGTAAGTATTTCGCCTTATGAAAAAATTCATCAACTTTATAGAAATGATCTAGAAAACCAAAATTTTTTTCCTAGTACTCTCATATCCGATGAATCAGATGGTACCTTATATCATCACAGATTTATGGCTTTGTGATTGTTGGATTTTTCGTAGCTATGTTCTCTACCACTCTTCATCAGGACTTGATGATTATATTTCTCTTCCATATCCATGTTTTCACCTATGTTATCCTATATGTAAACCCAATGATGAGTTAATTTGGGTAACCATTATGTTTCAGACATTAATTTTTTGAAATGAAGTTTTAGTATTCCTTTTTACGATGTGGGTTTCCATGAAAGAAACTTTCAAGTAGAAAACCATTTATAACTCTGAAGAATTTCGAGGGAGAAATTCATTTTAAGGGGGGTAGAATGTAACACCCCAAGATTTTATGAGAAAGATGCTTTTTAATTTCTTTGATGTCTTGTGTTGTACTCTACACCAAGATTAGCTTGTGTAATACACAACACCGTATTATCTTGCAGTATACGCAACACTACTCTTGGATTGTGTTGCACACAATTTCAAGTTATTTTGATAGAATTTATTTCACGCAACATTGAGTATAGATTTATGTTAAATGTATAAATGAACTAAGTTTGTATTATGTTATACAAAAAACCAAAAGAATCTTTCACTACACACAACACTGACTTGGATTGTGTTACACGCAAGATCTACCTTGATAGCTTGCGTTGTATGGAATACTGAGTTTCACTAAACAGTGATATATTATTATAATATTATTATTAATTTGTCGTTATGAATATTATTAACTTAATTTTTAATTTTATAATATTATCATTCATTTTACACATTTTCTAGAACATGGTATGAGAACAAAATCGATTTTTCGAATAAAAAAGTATTTTTCAAAAAATGTAGTTTTTCCGCCTTTTGATGGCGCACCCATTTTAAATATGATTTTTCAAAAATTTATATGTCCAATTTGACAAAATAAACTTCTTATTTTGAATCAGGATATAAAAATTTACGTAGGATAAATTTTTGATATTTTTTTGATAACTTTCATATTTTGATGAATGGTAAAAATACGTTAAATTTTATTTAAAAACAAATTTTTTCATTGATATAATTTTTTTGGTAAAATTATAATATTGAATGGTTTTAAAGTATAAATAGAATATATTTTTACCAATTAATACAATGTATTTAATTATCATTAATTTTACATTGAATTCATAGTTAAAAACATTTCAATCTTTTGCAATGTTTTAAACAAAAACATGTTTTTTTCGACAACAGGATTAATTTTAAATTAAATTTATGCAACTTATGTGTCTTGAATTTGGAAAAATGGATTCCATATTTGGAATCAGTAGGTAAAAATTATGTTAATAGGATACTTTTATTTTTGGGCATTATGAATAGTAACTACGGTAAATTTTATTTACCACAGTTAAAGGTAAATCGAGTAATTAAGGGTAAAAATAATATTATAAAATTACCATAAAACTTGTCTTAATATAATTGGATGATTATATTTAATCCAAAAACATAATTGGGTTGAAATGGTATCTATTGGAACCCACTTGGATGAGATTGAGGCAATTAATTTATTTTATTTAAAGGAAAGTGAAATATGTCTCACTCAAACTTTAATAATTAAATTATTTTTAATATAAGGTTATATAGAATATAAATTAGATTATAAATACTCATTTGAAAAATAAAATATTTTTATTTATCATGGTAATTTATTTTTAATTTTTATGAAATATATAATTACCTTAATATCTTATACATTAATGATGCATAAATTATTTATTTAGTGAAAAATCAATAATATAGTTTTTATTAAAATAATAATACCTATTAAAAGGACCAAACACTTGACCAAAACTTATTTTTATAGTATATATAAACCATAATCATCCAAGGGTATACTTGTGGACCATTTTGAGCCTTATAAAAGTGATTATAACACTTATATTTTTTATTTTAAATGATGTCAAAACTATCACCTTCATAATTTAATAAATATAACATTTTAAAAGTTAGTTTTTTAGAAGGTAAAATATACTAAAAGTATTATTATGAAATATATTAGATTTATATTCATCATAGTATTTTATTTTTAATTTTTATGCAAGAAATAAATAGATTAAATAATTATACAAAAATGTTGTAGTAATTATTTTATCAAGAGAAATATCAAATAAATAGTTTTAAAAATATTAAAATAAATATTATATGATATAATTAATGTTCTCCAAGAATTTTATAGATGTATATGACTTTTTAGGAATCTATTAAATATTTTTTTTCTAAAATATCTTCTGTGTTTATTTTATTTAATTTCAAATAAATGAATTGTGTCAAAATTGACACTATTGATATTTTATGAAAATAACATATTATTAAATTGTTTAAAAATCACAAAAATATTTAAAAATTACAAATTAAAATTTATATGGTCTACCATGTAATAAATTATCCAATTATATACAATTAAAAATACATAAATAAGTATTTATAACCATTTAAAATTTATAACATTATTACCACAAATAAAATTAAATAGATTAAATATGGATAAATCAAAATTATAGGTTTTAAAATAAAATAAAAACATGTATAAATTTTATTGGTTGATGATATTACAAACCTATCTCATCTCATCTTCTAATTTGATTCATTTTGGTGGTTTTTATGTGGGGTTGTTTTTTATTATAAATTAATATTTTTGAGGTTTTCAAAAGTGCGCCTCTCCTCTCTTATAAAAGGGAACCCCCTTCCCTCTCCTCTTAACTCAATTTTTAGCCTTCAAGCTCGTAGGACCCTACCAATTCCTCTTTTAAACTCTATAGTTACTTTATAGAGGTGTGGTTCTTCTCAAAAGACCAACTCTAGTGCCCTAAGAGGAAGTTTAAAGGAGGCACTTCGAGGAAGAGGTAATATCTTCTACCGATTCTTTCAAATTTATTTCTTCTTCAACTTCCTATTATTTAGTTGTTTCATTATAAAGTAATAACATCAGTATCAATCATATACCGATATGTTATTATAAATATGAAACAAACCTATTTCAACTTCTATCCATCCTACGAAAAATAAAATCACCGCGCGTGCGTACGTACAGAATACCGTCTCCACGCCGTGGTGTAATATTTTTTTTCATCACCAAAATACTCTGGTGGGTATAATTATGAAAGAAATTATTATATATTATTATTTTAAAGTGATATTTATTCTGAAATATTATACACCATACACTTCAATACAGTTCCATAATCATGGGAATGATATCGTCGCTCGTGCGTACGTACGACCTACCGTCTCCACCATGTGATGCGATTCGTTCTGCATGATCTTTATTGAATGAAGATTAAATAAATAAATTTAATGAATTAATATGATATATATTATATTAATACCATTTTTTAAATGATATAACTACAACCTAAAAAAATTAATAAGAATTTATTCGACAAAACATGCATAAAAACATAAAGTAGTTAACACCTGAATAATGAGTAACAATGAAATGTTACTAATAAACTGATAATAATATGAACATATATGATATCATAAAAATGACTATGATTCTGGAATAATTAAATTACATTATTTAAATCATTATACAGGAGGTTCGGATACATACAAATCATATCAGACCTAAGGTAAGGGATAATTATTCCAATCTCATTCTTATCTGAGATTATCTATTCCTAAGTATTTACCGGAGTTATATTTATTATCCATGTCCATGTTTTATAAAAAAATATTTTCATAAAGTTTTTACTATTATTCCATTTATTTTTAAAGTCATGTTTACCTCTTTTTGACTTTTACCATGTGGTATGGAAGGAATATTTCTTTAGTTTACCATACGAGGAACTTTTTAACTTTTCCTGCAAAAGTACATGGAGAATGTTTTTGTTAACTTATACGACGTGAATAGTTTTTTACAATTTCATAATGCCTTATTTACATAAATATTCCTCTATAAGATTTCTTTATTATTTTCAAAAAAATTCTTTTCTTTTAAAATTTCACATCATTTTGTGAAAAGAAAATGATTTGAAAGAAGAAAGGATATTTTCCTCAAGAATTCACTTCAAGTGTTTTATCAAAACTATTTTCCATCTATGATGACATTCTTTAATATGGTTATATTTCAAGCATAATGTATCTATTATTTACATGGTTTGATTTTGTTTATGATGAAATTATATCCATTGTTTTATATGGATTATGTTATGATGGGATGATGTTTATGAAACCCATTTTATTCTTTGG
Organism: Viscum album; assembly: GCA_963277665.1. Lineage (NCBI taxonomy): Eukaryota > Viridiplantae > Streptophyta > Magnoliopsida > Santalales > Viscaceae > Viscum > Viscum album. The sequence goes on from OY728145.1 coordinate 76,825,759, forward strand.
GTTATGATGAATGATTTATGTTTATTTTGTGGAACACGAAAGAATGATTTCATTATGAGATGGGTGGGACCTATATCTCCCTCCAATGCATTGGGTAATGATTTATATCTCATGAGATAAACATTTCTGGAATGACAAGTAAATCCGGTTCAGTAATACAGGGTTGGAACACCATGTAAACCTGGTTCAGTAATGGACTTCATCCACTATGATGGTCGTGGCAGAAATGACTTGGCTACTATGGAAATCATAATATGTGCTTATTAGTTTTCCACAATTACATGTTTTATTAAAATGCTATTATTTTATGTATAATGTTCCTTTATGATCCATGTCTTATGTACTGCCATGTTTTATGTCATTGCTCAATATTTTTATGTTTAAATTTTATTTTCATGTTTTTACATTCAAATGTTTATGGACTATTTTATGTTTTATGTGTTTACCCTTTATGAGAATTCGATCTCACCATTTCTATGTTTTCTTTTCCCCAGGATATAAGAAAAGGTTTTATGTAATAAAACAAAAGGGGAATATCTTTATGGAATATGTTGAAGATCTTTCACCATGATTAGAATATTATGTTCCAAGTTTCCAAAGACACTAAACTATTACGGTCCTTGGGTGTCTATTTTTGTTATGTATTAAGTATTCCACAAAAGTAATTTAACGTCCATGTATGTCAAGTTTGGGTCTCTATAGAGACAAATAGACAAGGGTGAGGTGCTTTGAGGATGGATTACGACATGCCACTCGGGTCTAGGTAAATATCTTTAGTCTGGGTTAGTTCTTAGAGGTAGTGAATCGGGCGCTCATAGTGGAGGGAAATGAGAAAGTGATGTCTCACTTAGGTCGGATGAGGACTTCAAGTGATGGTTTGAATAACAGGAAACGAGGATGGGATGAGTTTCTATAGGGAAGTCAGGCCAATGACTCAACTATACCACCTCGTAACAGTTCATCAGTGGTTTTATTTGAGTGTGGATATCTAGGGCATGTATGGAATCAATGCGATAGGACTCCAAAGGAATGCCGGGCATGTGGAAAGGTCGGGAATCTTGAGTGGTTCTGCTGGAAGCCTTCTCAGATAGCTGGTAGGCAGGGAACATGATATATTATAGCATCTGGGGTCAGTTCAGGGTCAGTACCAGGTGATGGTAACCGAGGTTTAGCTACACGTGGAGGATGTGGAAGAGACAGCGGGACCCAGCTGAGGGGTCAATGGCCAGTGAATGGAGTAGCACCATAGGGAGTTTAGGCATCAATCAGTCATAATTTAGGTCATGTGTATGACGTGGAGCATCTATAGGCTAAGAAAACCGGTGATATGAAAACGGTTAGAGGTACCCCACATGTGTAGCCATGATTTTCATATTTTCTTTTGGCATGTCCCATTAAAGCATGTCCGACTTGAGTGCACGAGGTGCACAAGATTTAGTTGGACTGACTAGACACTGGTCAGTGGGTTTAGCACCATTTTGAGTGAAAGATATATTTATTTATATGTATGATATGTGTGGAATCAGGAGCATCAAGGATGCAGGTTACTTCAGATGTTGTGGGCATCAAGGCATCGAGGATGCGGGTTACTTTAGGTGCCGAAAGCATCGGGGCATCAAAAAATGCAGGTTACTTGAGGTGAATGGCACCGAGTTTATCTTTGAGCATCCATGGGATGCATGACCTCATTGAGGTGGACACTATGTGGTGTGGGATACAATTGGGTGTTGTAAACGACACAAGAGCACTGATGAGGTGCAGGGGTGATGATACATCATGAGAGGACCATGGGTCCAGGAAATAGGTCGTTGGACCTTTTCCTGATTTGAGTTTTGGTTGGTTTGAGATTGAGATAGGCAATTCCTAAGGTGGGGATCCCCTTGGGGATTGGTATGTTCGATACATATCTAGGTTTTGTTTGATAGCACGGGGATGATCTATGTTTAGGTGGGGAGATTGTAAGAACCCAGTTTTTGGAACGGGTCAAAATCTTAACCCTGTTTGAAATTTTTGACTTGTTTCTGAGAAAACTAGAAAAATATAGGAAGTTCTAGAAATTTTGAGATTACACGCCATGTACTCAAAAGTACACGTCGTGTGTGGGTTAGGCATGTACTATCCGTTTACTGAACAAGTACATGTTGTGTGGTGACCGTGTAAGAATTTCTGACTACGCAGCGTGTAGTGTTACTTAACACGCTGTGTATCTTCCTTCCACATACCAACTGAATCTTATCCATGTTTTGACCCGTGTAGTGCATCCAAGTCGTCTGGATACCTTCTCTTAATTTATATTTTGGACAAAGCTACTACACGACATGTAGTCCTTCATACACTCCGTGTAATTTTATTTTAATTCGTTTATACGGGGGGGAATTGTGTCTAATTTAGGAATATGTCTTCTTCTTCCCCAATTTTAGAATAGCTCCGTTCCAAAATCCCTAATAACATACCTTACCCTAGAATCATAATCTGACATCCGTTCTTCAATCCTTCTGTGGTTGTGGGATCGCATCGGGAAGGCTAAACACGCGCACCCTCTTTCGTTTTAGTTTTTTTGCCTCACACACCACAGTTTCCATCTGAGGAGAATTGATGGGATTTGAAAGAAACATAGATCTAAGAATATTGGATTCGAATTAGAGCCCAATATCGTATATAACTATGTCTATGATTCTCAAGTATGTGGTGCATACCTTCTTTCGTGTTTTTGTGGTCATTTGGGGGTTGCATATTTTTAGCGCGACGTCGAGTATTGAGAGAGACCCTTGTTTAGTTATATTGAAATGACCATATGCATTGTGGGATGTTTTTGGGTATTCCCTTATCCGATTATTCTTGATAAAGTCTAGGTTAGTGGTCACTGCTCATTTGGGTAATTTTGGCCGGGGTGCCAAAATGGTTATAATTGAATTACTGTGAATTAATTTTCTAAGTTTGAATTTTTAAGCATGATTAAGTTTGTTAGAGGAAAGCTATCCTCTGAGCGGAGACTTCTCCCCCCCTTCGCATGATCCTAGGGTTTCTCTTCCAAGCTGTCTTCTCCCCTCCTCCAGCTTGGCCCAACCTCAGTGGTGGCTTTCTCGTCTCGGATCGATGTCGATGGGTGGCGGTTCCATGTTTTTCAGCTTCGATCAAGGATCAGTGGCGGCTTCGTTGTGACTTTTGGCTTCGGAATCTTGTCCTGTATATGTGCTCGGCGCCAGCTCGAGTACCCTCTGTGAAGGCTTTGTCATTCCTGGCTTCAGATCTGCTCGACCTCGGTGTGCGTTGACACCGAGTGGTCTGGCTTTGGGTTCTCGGATTTGTGGTGGCGAGTTTGGTGTCGACTCTGGTGTGCTTGGTAACGACCTCTACATTTCTGGATCTTTTTGTAGATTTGGCCTTCTCATTATCATCTCCTCTTTTCTAGCCGCCGATTGCTCGGGATTCTGTTGCAGCTATGATGTGATCAGCGTGGGATCTATAGTGTGCTCAATCGGCCTTGGCATGCCTTCCGGCTCTATGATATCAGCGCAACCTCATCCCAATTCGACGTCGGCTCTGGCATGCACTGGTGTGCTTGGGGTCATATCCAGTGCTTGGGGAGGTCTTGCATTTTGGTGCTCCTATAAGTTTTTTCCAGGTTTTGATTTGGTTAAGGTGAGATCTTGTTTGATTGGATGTGAAATTGGTGGTATGGTGTTGGTTCTATTGACGTGGTTGGCTGTGAATCTGTTGGTTACCTGCTGTTTAATTGTTGATGGAGGAATATATGTTCTGTTGGGGAATCCAGAAATTCCACAAGGTTTTGCTTCAGAGGAGGATAGATCTGGTTATCTTCATCATGTATGGATTTTCGTATTTGGACGATTGAGAGGGTATGGCGTAGCCATCAGTACCGGGCCTGTGCATCCTTGCATAGGAAAACTTTCCGATCAGACATGATTTGGTGGAGACATGCCTTAATGATATTGAAGTTGGGTAGAGTCACTTTCATGTAGTCTTGTTCTAGGTTGTAGCACTTTTATTTTTCGAATCTTGTTAATGTCATGATGTCTCTAAAGTCTTGGTTTTCCCCCTTTACCCTTAAAAGGGTCTTATCCAAAATTAATAAAAATACCGGCCTTCAGGCGATTCAGTTAGTCAAGTTTGTTAGAGGCTTTCAAGACCTCGATTCTAGTATGATACATCACATGGCTAGTGAAATTTAAATATTTAGTTTGTTTTGCCTATTTGAAGTGTTTCTTTTTATTATATATTTTTGATGTGTGATATTGCACATACTGGAACCTTTGTGTTGTGTTGGGCATGGCCAGGGTATTATTGAGTGATGATGATCACAGGTTGGGCTTGGCCTGAATCACATTGGGTGGTTCTGACCATGGGATTAGGCGTCATGGATTTTGGCTTGAGGTAGTGTAACCTTTAGGTTGGGCATGGACCAGGTTACTTGGATGGTGAGACCATCGGATTTGAGTGACATGGTTGTAGGGAAATGAGTTGTTAGAGATGTTGTGGCTTGGGAACTTATTTTGGCGATTACTGCTCACTCAAAACTTTGATTAGTGTACAAAAAGGTAGACTCTGTGATGAGGTGGTTTTGACCACTCATTGGGTAGATTCCCCTGATAGATGTGGATAGGTGCAATTGTTTTGGGGGTGATTTCTATAGAAATCCACATGGAAGGTGAGGAGCCTTCTGGGGGTAGCATTGAGGCTATCAAGTTGGGGGCAGAGTCTCACCATGATTTGAGGGTAGACATCACTATCCCTCTGGTTCCTATTTGAGGACAAGCATCACTACTCTTCTGGTTGTTGTTCCATGGGCAGACGTGGGATTTCAAGCAAGGTTACTATTGTTTGGTCATGCCTTCAGGATTTCAGTACTTGAGACACGAGGTGTTAAGAGGCACATGGTGTCGGGTTGTATAATAGAGATTCCGGCGTTGGCCGAAGTAGGTGACACTCCATGGTGGCTGCTAAGCACCAATGGAGTTTATGTTTACTTGTGGATCATATTGTTTACTACTTTTCTTATAAATACATGCCTGCTCAAACACTTATATTAGGTACGCACCATTGGGTGGTATCCTAATGAGATTATTCTCACATCCTACATGGGCCCTTCGAGATGCGTGTAGTATTTATGAACTTGTGTGCAGGAAAAGGGTCATCCACAAGAGCTGGAGCGTAATGATGTTTGGCATGGAGACTGGTATGGACCTTGAGGTCATGCCTAGTTGGAGTTTACTTTTTTTAGATTCTATGATCCTGTGTCAGTAGTCTTACCTTATTCATTATAACTATTGTTGGTTAGCCATTGGTGCCACATATATATATACATGTATGACCTTTTATAAATGCATGCTTGTTGTTTAATAGTTGTTTAAATTGATTGCTGGCATGCTATTCTATTTACTTTCCGCTTCTATTGTTTCTACTTTTCTTCCATTATTTATCTGCTATAGATTGTGCTTCCACTATGGAGGTCTGGTTTGAGTTTTCTAAGTCATTTATTTTCACAGCATGTTACATATTATTTCTCAGACCAATACCATTATTATCCTCTGAGAGGGTATATCCTCTACACTATACCTATTAGACCCTCGATACTAGTCAGTATCCTCTGGGACGTTACAATGAAGAAGCCAAAAATATATTTTTCTAGAAATATACAGTTTTAATTAAAGCACTCTTTTTTATAGATTCAATAATTTTAAATAATTATTATTTTTATATAATTTTTTTATTAAATAATATTAATATACAAATGATAGTATAATTAAGTGAAGTATGATATAATCTTTATAAGGTTTGGAAAATTGTTATTGTCATAAAATCAGTATTTTACAGTAAATAGGGTTTTTTATTTAAGAGTAAAATTTTTGGGTAAAAAATAAATATAGTATAAACATATGATCTTTATTGTGACATCATAATAGCCTAAAAATGATTTAATACTTTTAATAAAGGAAATACATGACCAAATATAGGTTTATCCTTTAAAATAATGTGTTTTTAAGTTATTTAATTAATTTTATAATTCTTTAATGAATACTTCAAAACCAATATTATATTTTAAATTTTAAAAATAAATTTTTTATAAACATTTATCACTTCCACACCACCAGTGATATTTTTTTAATATTTTATGTTATTGTCCCTATAAAATATTTAAAACCAATCTTATTTTGAAAAAAAAATGGGAAAAAACCATGGGAAAAAACCATGGGAAGGTTTGTAGTTTTAATTATTTTACCATACATAGTCTAAAACCTAAGTTTAAAAATTAATAAAGAACCCCCTTTCTATAAATACCGACCTTAACTCCCACTAAAATTCACTCAAAACCCATTTATAATTAATTTATTCACTATCCCCCTCTCCAAATCCCACCCAAGGTGTTCCAAAGATTTTACGAAGCTACTCCTAAGCTTTTAGAAACACCCTCTCAAGGTAAGATATTTTTCTCTCTTCTTTTACATTCAAGCACCTTTTTTTATTTATCCTTTTTAAACTCAATTGATTATATTATAAAACCTTTATAAATATCTCATTTATATAAAATTTATTTTCTGATAATTAGATATCATTTATCCCCTTTCATTATAAACTTTACCTAAGACATTACTATGCCGAAGTAAAAAAGATTCTCCCCACTATATTCAAGCACTTTATTTGTATCATGCCATTTGATATTAGATCGTTCATGTTGGAATGTGGTTTTACACATCCCTTTTACTATCCTTATGATTTATAAGTAATTATATACCCCCTTTCACTCTCATTATACCCTTCCACGAATTGTTATGTATATTTGTTATGCTTCCAAAAGTATCTTGTGATTTTCCCATGCCAAAAATTTGTGTAGTTAATGCCCATCCCCATTCTCAGTCAAGGGTAGTCACCTAGATGTACCTATCCTTCATTTTTTGAGAACATCAATATATGTAACCCACACTTCTTAATCTTGGGATTAAATTTTACGAAATATGTTCATATGTTGTATGATTTATGTGGCAGATTTATGTATGTACATGTTATAAATGTGGTGGGTGAGGTTGTAATTATAAAACCCTCCAATGCATTGAGTAATGTTTTTATCTCATGAGATATAATGTATAGTTCATGAAAGGTTATCCTAAGCACACTATGTTATGATGTCTCAGTGGTTATCATTGACTTGTGCTTATGATGCTGTGCTGTTGTCACATTCACACGTTTCTTTGATGTTATCATTTTATATCATGCTTCAATTTTCTTGTTTGTGATTCTCACACCTTTTATGTCACCTTGATACGTCTCTTGATTAACATGTATTACTGTCATCATGTTATTCTTTGATTATCCCCTTACTAGGATTTATATCTCACCCCTTTCTTATGTACATCCTCAGGTTATCTCGTGTTATATTAAAAGAGTATTGGAATAAAAGGGCTTGTTTTGAAGTTTTTAAATAATGTAATTTTACCCGTGTTTCATGTTATGATGTTATGTATATAATAACTAAAATACCCAAGACTTTATGATCTTTTGGGATTGAATCATTAGTGAATTTATGTAATAAATCATGAATTAATGTATATAAAAGTTATGAGTTTTCATAGTTGGTATTAGAGAAAGATCTAGTTATTTTTGGGGATTATGATAATAAAACCTTATAAAAGCCTTAGGAATTATACTAACTTAGGGAAATATCCCTAAATTTAATTATATTATTTATTAAGTGGTTTCCAATAAACAAAATACCTATCTAGACACCATAAGTGGATGTGGATCTGGAACAGTTGTACCTAGGGGTAATAACCCCCAAAAAGGTGCATTAGGATTTGACTTCATCATCACCTAGTGCATTAAAAAGTGTATTTTCTTCACACTTGGTTTGAAAATCCTTGGGTATATTCTTTAATAAATTCAAAATTTCTTTATTAACCATTATAAATGTAACAAAATGTCCATAAAATTTTATTTTAGGAAATAGACCATGGATAACTTAGATTGAAACCTATAAATTCATAGGTTAAGGAACGTATTTCATTTATGATTTATCCCTTCAATGTTCAAAGTTTCCCATTTATGTGTTCAATAGTTTGAAAATTTTCATCCTTAATTTTCCCTTTATTTTAGCTAATGGCTTGAAATAGGAGGAACCAAGTCAACAACCAATGTGAGAGGCAATGTGATGACTACCCAAATGAGATACCCAAATTGGTGGGTGAAGTAATCAAGAACTTTATGATAATACTTTCTCAATTAACTCAAGTTCTAAACAAAAATATGAATCAGGGGGGAAACCTACATCCAATTATTAAAGATCAAGTTACAATTGATGCATTTATATAACAAAGGATTCTGAATTTTAGTGGATATTATAATCCTTTAATTGTGGAATGATACATAAAATTCATTGAAAAGATATTTGTTATTGTTTAATTCTCTGATCAAGATAAGTTCATAACAATTGTTTATTGTATGGATGTAGAAACTGATCATTGATTTAAATTGATAAAAAATATTAATCCCGAGGAAGAGATCAAAGTGATGGAGTTGAATGAATTATGGAAAATGTTTTTGATAAATATTTTCCTCAGACTCTATGAATTAAAATAGAGAGGTATTTTCTTATCCTCAATCAAAAGGATGAATAATCCATCTGGGCGTATGAGGTGAACTTAACATGACTTTCACGATACACCTCATACTTTTTCATTGACCACAAAAGTGAAGTTGACCGCCTCTTTGGTGGGTTAAATCCAAGTCTATGAAAATATTTGGTGATTCAAGACTTTTAAAGCTATAAGGTAGTTGTCCAATGTACCCTAAAAGTTTAAATGAATATTAGTGAATCTAATAGGTCTCATGGGTTAGTATATAGGAAGCGAGGAATAACTTATAATTCTGAAGGTGCGATGGAGAAATATCATTGGGGAAAGAAATTCTAACATCATACTTGTTAAAAGCATCTGAATAATCATCCTGGAAATTTCTTAAAGGGGAAAATGAAATGCTTTAGGTGTTGGAAGGATGAGAACCTAGCTAGAAAATGTTGATGGTAGAAACCCACCAATGTGATGAAAGAAAAGAATGTTTTAGTTTACCCTCAACCTATTATCCAATGTGTCAACTGTAAAAAACAAGTAAACAATCCAAATCAATGCACTAATCCATGAGTTGTTGATGATAATCAATGAAAACAACCTCTAAGGCCTAGATAGTAAGAGTGATCTTATGATATAATAACTAATGAGGTGGATCCCACCAATTATATGGTGAGAAGTACATTGATTATTCATTCGAGAATCGTGAATTTATGATTTGAATATAGTTTTATGCATTCATTAATATCATGCAAGTTTAGTAGAACTGTTTAAACACCACCTTAAAACATAGAAATAGAGTTATCTATGAAAAAGTAGAATGAGGAAATTGATTCATCCCAAGCATATAACTTCTCTATTATCCATATTTGTGGGATAAAATTCCCAACCAAACTTATGATACTTCCTTTAGTATAATTTTATGCAATTATGGGTATGGAATGACTTTCCTTATATAGATCCAACATAAATTTACAAGAGAATAAATCACCCTTTGTATCAAGAATCGCCCACTGATTCTAAAAAAGTTAAAGGAGGAGGATGAATCTACATTGATTTCATCATCTCAAGAATTAATATTATTTCCTTATGAGTAAGTGTATCTAGCTCAAATAATTGAGGCTAAGGAAAATATCATCCTTGATGACATTTCCATAGTAAAAGAACATGCTGATGTGTTTTCTAAATAATTGTCCGGTCTTCCTCCAAATCGTGTGGTTGAGTTCTAAATCAAGATTATATCCAGAGATTTTCTAATATCCAATACTCTATATAGAATGACGATTGTTGAACTTGAAGTGATAAAGAAGAAACTGTGAGATAATCGGGATAAAGATATTATATGTCCAAGTGCGTCATCATGGGGTGTGTCGGTCCTCTTCATTAAGAACACGGATTGGTTAATGCACCTCTACACTGATTATCAGGAGGTCAATAAGACCATGATAAAGAACAAGCATCATCTTCCACGGATTTATGACTTGTTTAATTAGCTATGTGAAGTATAATACTTATTTAAGGTGGATCTTTGATTGAGATATTATCAAGTAATGGTGAAGAAGTAAGATATCCCCATGACTACTTTTTATATAAGGTATGGGCACTACGAGTTCATAGTAATGCCATTTGGACTCAATAATCCTCTATATATCATCATGGACTTAATAAATATATTATTTAGGGATTAACTTGATAAATTTGTGGTAGAATTTATAGATAATATTCTTATCTACTTCAAAATCAAAGAGGAACATGAGGATCATTTCAATGGTTCATTGAAGACCTTGTGAAATGAAAAGTTATTTGCAAAGTACAGTAAATGTTAGTTTTGGATGGATCAAGTAACATTCTTAGGGCATGTTATCACCAACAAAGTAATATCTATATATCCTTCAAAAATAGAGGCAATTTAAGGATGATCTATACCAACATTTTTTGTAGATATTAGTAGTTTCCTTAGATTAGTTGTGAACCATCATTGATTTGTGAGAAACTTCTCATGATTTTCAGGTCCACTAACCAAGATAACTTAGAAGGGAGTAAATCTTGTCTAGAATGATAAATGTGAAAAGTATTTTATAGAGTTAAATAAGAGGCTAACAATTACACCTGTGCTCACATTACCCACTAGTGAGGAATTATTTTTAATATACTTTGATGTGTCTAAAAATGGATTGGGTTATGTACTCATACAATATTATAGAGTGATAGCTTATGCATCCTACCAATTAAAGATCAATGAGAAAAAAATACCCAATACATGATTTGTAATTGAATATAGTGATATTTACATTGAATATTTGATGGCATTATCTCTTTGGGAAAAGGGTTACATATATAGAGTTCATAAAATAATCAAGTATATATTCACAAAAAAATAGCTCAATATAGGCTAAAAACAGTGGTTAGAGTTGATCAAGGATTATGATTGTTCAATCTATTACCTTCTTGGGAAGGTGAAAAAAGTGGAATATGCTCTATGAATAAATGATCCTGCAACCCTATCCATGATAAGGATTGAAAGGGATCTAATCATCGTGAACATGCAAAGGATGGAAATATGTATAATAAAAGAATGTTTAGCCTACCTTACTCAAATAATTTATCAACCATATATTCTTGAGAGGATCAAGGAGGTCCTAAAATATTATGAGGCACTATAAAAAAAGGAATCAAATATTCATAAGTTTAACTTTTCTAATGATAAAGTTATAAGGTCTGGAATTCGGATATGTGTCCTATCAAAATCAGATTTGAAGAGGGAACTTTTAGATGATGTGCATAACTCATCCTTATCTATTCATCCAGGAAGTAATAATATGTATAGATATCCTAAAAAAACTTATGATGGGATAACATGAAGAGGGAGATTGTAGAATTTGTATCTTGATTCTTAGTGTTTTGAAAATTCAAGACTAAATGAAAAATTTTTAAGGATATGATGAAACTATTTCTTATAGAAGTATGAAAATGGGAAAACATAACCATGTATTTCATCATAAGACTCCCCATAACATCTAAAGGCAATAATACTATATGGGTGGTAGTTGATCCTCATAAAAATTCTGCACATTTCATTATTATCAAGCAAGATTTCTCTCTTGAAAAACTTTATAAGATATACATAGGGAAGTGGTGTGGCTGCTTGGGGTACCACTCTCCATTGTATCTGATAGAGATATAAGGTTTACCTTGAGGTTTTGGATAATTATTTAGCAATCATTGTATACAGTACAAAGTTTGAGTACTTCTTATAACCCTTAGATGGATGGTCAGTCTGATAGAACCATTCAAACTCTATAGGATATTATGAGATCATGTTCAATGGATTTCCAAGGCTTTCAGGATCCCTTACCTTATTAGAGTTCCCATATAACAATAGTTTCTATTCTAGCATTCAAATGACACCATATGAGGCACTATATGGAAATTGATATCAAACTACAACATGTTGGGATGAATTTGGAGAGAAGGAAATTACAGGACATGATCTAATCTAAGAGATTATAAAGAAGGTTGAAACCATTCATCATCATATGAAATCCATACAAAATTGACATAAAATCTATACAGAAAATCATCAGAAAGAACAGAATTTTGAGGTTATAGATAAAGTGTTCCTTCATGTATCACCAAGGAATATTGTTGTGTTGCTTGGGAAGAAGGTAAGGATTAATCCTAGATATATCAAACCATTTGAGATCCTTTATCACATTTAAGCCATAGACAATCAACTAACACTCACACCTAACATATCCTAATTACATGATGTGTTTAATGTATCCATCTTGAGGAAGTACATAATATGACCCTCACATTTACTAAACCCAGATATGATTCCCTTGGAGAATGATATTTCATAAGAGTATAATTTGATGAAGATCTCAGATCATAGAGACAAAGTTCTACAAAACAATAAAACCCACCTAGTCAAAACACTATGGTAGAACCAAAAGTTTGAAGAAGTAACATGAGAACTAGAAGAGGCGATGAAACACAAGTACCCTAATTTATTTTTGTGTATGGAATGAAATTTCAACGGTAAAATTTTTGAAGGGGGGAATAATGTAATGAACCAAACTTTTATAAATGAAATTCACTTTTGAATGAATAAATTTATTATTAAGTAATATAGTTATAGAAAACACATGCACTACTTTGTTTATTTTGGACCATTATAAAATATAAAATGTCAAATTTAAAATATCCTTAAGAATATTAAATATTGATAATATATATGTTGGAAATTTACCATTAAGATTACTATTTATTAAGGGCTATGATAAAATCTAATTGACACAGATGGAAGAAGAGATGACATAGAATAGTGGGATTGTACCATATGAATCCCATTTATTGAATATTTAGAGGGAGATGACATCACTGAGATTTACCCTTAACCAAACCCAAGTCAAGATTCATCAACTAATGCTCAAGTGAAATCATTTATGGGATAATTTCATGTTAATCTAGATCACGACCCAAGCCATGTTTTCTGAACCACCCTAAGAATGGACCACTATTGCACGCCTTACCCTTGAGGTGTATGATTGTGTAATAAGTGCTTAGGTATCTAGACCCCATTAATATGAATTTTTATATTTTATTTTAAATAAAAAAATGATTATATTTATCCCTTTTTTAATTACTATATATATATGATTGTATAATGTTTTTAATAAAAAATAGATTTTGATACGAAGAAACCAAAATTGTATTTTTGGAAAATATATGGTTTAATTTAAACACTGTTTCTTATAAATTCAAGAAATTTGAAATAAATTTTATTTTCAAATAATAATATTATTAAATAATATTTATATCCAAATATTAATATAACTTAGTGAATTCCAATATAATATTTATACGGGCCAAAAAACTATTATTGTCACAAAAACCAGTATTTTCAGGAAAATAAAGATTTTTATTTAAAATTAAAAATTATCATATTTAGAATATTATTTTAATAAATAAATATAATTTTTTAAATCAGATCATACAAATTATCCAATGGTGATATTTTCATAATTTTCTAATCCACTCGTTTTTTGGGTAAAAATTAAATAGTCTATAAACACACGACCTGTATTATGACATCATAATAGCCCAAAAGTGATGTAATAAATTCAAAAAAGGTAATACATGATCAAATATAGTTTTAACCTTTAAAATAATGTGTTTTTAATTTATTTAATTAATCTCATAATCCTTTAATGAATCCTCCAAACCTATATTATATTTTAACTTTTAAAATCAATTGATTTATGTACATGAATCACTTTCACAAAACGAGTGATATTTTTTTTAATATGTTTGGTTATTATACCTATAAAATATTTAAAACCAATCCTATTTGGAAAAAAACATGGAAAAATCATGGTAAGGTTTTTTGTTTTAATTATATTATCAGATGGAGTCCAAAACCTAGGTTTTGAAATTAATAAATAATTCCACCCTTTTTCTGTAAATACCCTCACAAACTCTCACTAATATTCACTAAAAACCCATTTACCATTAATTAAATCTCCCAATAACTCTATAAATCCATACTATGGTGTTCCCAATCTTTTAAGAATCTCCTCCGAGTCTTTTAGAAGTGCCTTCTCAATGTAAAAGATTTCTCTCTCTTCTTTTCCATTCAATCACGTTCTTTATATTTAACCTTTTTAAAATAAATTAATTATGTTTTAATACCTTTATAAATATATATTTACTTTAAAATTTATGTTCTATGAATTATATATCATTTATACCCTCTCTTTATAACCTTTACCCAAGTCGTTACTATGCCGAAGTAAAGGGATTCCCCCTCCTCTTTATTCAAGAACTTTCTTTGTATTATGATATTTAATTTTCAGTTGTTCGTGTTGTAATATGTTTTTACACATCCCTTTTACTATAATTATGATATATAATTAATTAGATATCACATTTCACTCAAATAAAACCCTTCTATGAATCGTTATGTACACTCGTTATGCTGTCGAAATTATCCTGTGATTTTTCTATGCCAAACATTTGTGTAGTGAATACCCATACCAATTTTAACTCAAGGGTATTAACATAGATACACCTTTCCTTCATTGATTTAATATTTAAATGTTTTTAACCCATACTAATTAATCATGGTATTAAAAGTAATGACAGACGTTATTTTGTTGTATAATCTATGTGAAACACTTATGCATGTACATGATATGAATATGATGGGTGAGATTAGAATTATATCCCTCAAATACATTGGGTAATGTTTTTATCTCATGAAATACCATTTATAGTGAATGATGTAATATCTTAATCACATTATGTTATGATGTCTCAGTGATTAGTCTTGAATTTTTCTTATGATGTCATGTTTTATGTTTTTAACACATTCCTATATTACCTTGAGGTTATCATCTTATATCACGCTTCTATGTTAATGTTTATGATTATAACCCCTTTTATGTCACCTTGATATACCTTTTGAATAACATGTATTAATTTCATCATGTTATGATTTTATTATTCCCTTACCAGACTTTATAGCTCACCCTTTTCTTATGTACGTCCCCAGGTTATCTCGTGCAATATTAGAAGATCAGTGGAATAAAAGGGAATGTTTTTGAAATTTTTAAATAATTTAATTCTACCCATGTTTCATGTTATTATGTTATGTATCTATTTACCC
Organism: Viscum album; assembly: GCA_963277665.1. NCBI lineage: Eukaryota > Viridiplantae > Streptophyta > Magnoliopsida > Santalales > Viscaceae > Viscum > Viscum album. Next base: position 76,841,008 of record OY728145.1, read on the forward strand.
AAATATACTAGGCCCTACTATCTTTTGGGATTTCATAATATGTGAATTTATGTAATAAATCTTGAATTAAGGTCTATAGAAGTTATGGGTTGTCATAAGACTTGATAGAATAATATATATCCTTATAATGAGAACATGGGCCCACAAAAGGATCATTGACTGTGCTGTCATGACACGTCAAATTGATTATGTTTTTGAGGATGATATATAGTCTAGGGCAGACCCTAGGTCGTCTCTCAAGGAGCGTTGGTAGGTTTAGAGTGTGTATTTTTAATAAAAATGACTAAGAGATGGGGTGGTTTTGAAAACAGTTTAAAACAATGACTTAGTTGAAATAACATAAAAGATGAGTGACCAAGTGGATTTTGAGAAATATGAGATAAAAGGGTCGATGTGATTTCACTACACACATATCAAGTTCATTGTTCATAGAGATTCATCTTGGGTTTAGAGTAATTCTTTGGTTGGAGTTAATTGGAATCCCGATTAATTCCAAAGCTTTTATTTCAATGCTTTAAGGACCAAACCTTGACATAACAATCGTATTGTCAAGGCCCAATAATTATGCATGGAATAAGAGATTCCAAATCATATTTAAATCTCAATAAGTTGGGTATGAAAAGGATTCGTGTGATGTCCAATCGGAACAACACAAGTCACGCACTCAAAACCTCACACCGATCGGTTAGAAATTAAGAGCATATCACTCACATGTATCAAATAAAGAATTCAAATCTGAAATAAAATAAGATACATGGAATGAAATGTTTAAACACACAAATTACTCCAAACCAGTAGCTAATGTATGCATCGAAACTCCCTTGACATATGTGTAGCTCCCTTACAACGAACACCCAACTTTTAGCTCGACATCGGGAGGAGGAGAAAGCTCAGGTTGAACTACTTCTTCATTGTTGACCCCCCTATGAGGATAGGGGCCTCCAGAACCTCCAAGGTGATTAGGAGACTCCTCTAGGACTCCAAATTGGCAACACTTCACTCCTTTTCCGAACTTACAAATGAGGAGCCCAAGGTTCCCTTTTATAGGAAATGTGGGAGGTGGTTTTGGGCACACAGATTTCATCAATCCACTTGAATGACACGTTTAGGAATTCAGACAGTCCTATCTCTCTTTGGATAAAATAGAAACGTTGTATCCCTACCTCTTTAATGTATCCACCGAAAGTTTGGCACCGTCTGGACAAATAAATCTCAAGATATTGATACAATACAGAACACCGCATTTGACTTGGTCCAAATTCGGTGTCTTGGACAGATCAGTTCGGATGGGCCCCATAAAAGCAGAATCAGGATTGGGTTCCTCAATATGAAATGTATAATATTGAATTTTGGACAGGAGAACAAAATTTCAGCCCATTTGGATGCACGGATTTCGTGTAATATTCAAAACAGTGGACAGATGTCCATGGATCCATGCAATTTTGGCCCATTTTTCTTCCACTTCATCAAGGGCCCTCCAAATCACCTCCACCTACATTGTAATTTTTAAAACAAGTATCATTGACCTATTTAACAGTGCTAAATAAAATTATTGACTCAAAAATGAAGCACAATTTGATAATATTTTTATAATTTTTAATACAAAATATGTTTAGCACAACGGTGTAAGGGTGAAAATGAAACAGTAAATCGTGGTACGATCACACCCCCACACCTAAACATTTGTACTCCTGGGCAAGGTCACATATCCAAATACAATGATGAATATATATATATATATACAACATCCTGAAGATTTAGCATTTGAGGGAATTTTATTTAAAGTAAATTGATCAATGCACGAATCACACCAAGGAGTTCTTCCTAGTGAAAATAGAAAAAGATGTCTCATAAATCATATCATAGAAAAATTCAAAAAGGTTCATGATACCAAATTGAGAAAGGAATTCAGAAGTAAAGCATGACCCTAACTCTCCATATGTGTGTGTGAAAACCATTCCATGCTATTCTTTCCACTTGCTATCCAATAAATATATGTTATTTTAACATTTTTCAGCTTAAATGATTTTGTCACCGAACCTGTCCTACATCCTTTGCAATCATATTTCAAGACCCACTCATTTAAGCATTCCCAGAAGTCAAACCATAAGCTCCCAACCTAGATATCCCCATATGTTGCACATTTCATCACTCCCCTCATTTATTATTATTTTTTTTTGAAGTTGCAATTGGAACAAATCTCACACTCATCTCTCAACCCTTGTTTGATCTCCTCACGACACTAATTGCAATAGTTATAACAATATCAAAGGTTGAGGAGGAGTGGTTTTTGACCTGCCCAAGACACAACAATTTTTTTTGAGGGTGTACAATAGTCGGACATTAGGTACACACGCATAGGTCAATCTGGTACAGTAATGAAACAGATCGGATAAGGAACGAACGTAAGGAAATATCATTTAAAGATGAAAAATATTAACCCAACATATATTTACCTTATATTAAGTAAGAAATAATCACACTTTGTGGTTTGGTGAATTTTTTTTGGAGATATTAGTGACACAGTTTTCCCAAAAACTACTCTCACAATGGGCATCAATCATCTCAAAGGTTTCACATAGATACAACCATTTATATCATTGACAGAAAACCAATTCACTAAAAATCACTCCCTGATGTTAAATTCATACAAATATTCTTTTTAGCCTTCGTTATGGTATTTTTACTTCCCCCAATTTATGGTCGTCAAATCATGGAACTTCGAAATTGTTGATGGGGAAAAATGAAAATACCATAAAGAAGGCCAAAAAGAGAAAACAAAAGGAGAAAACAATGAAAATTCCTAACTATCCCAGGAATGTATCCACCCCCCACACCTAGAGAATGCAATGTCCTCACTGTAATAAAAGAGACTGTGGGAAGGAAGGATAAAACCTGGTGAGTGATATTCACAGACCTCTTCTTGAACATGGAGTTCCTCCATTGGGGACTCTGTAATGGCTTCATGGAAGTGCTTCAGCCGCTGCCCATTGATAGTGAAGGTTTGCTTGGTGTCTTCATTTTGAACCTGGACAACACCAAATGGAGAGACATTAGTAACAATGTAAGGTCCAAACCAACCGGAACAAAGCTTACCAGGGTGCAACTTCAGCCTTGCATTGTAGAGGAGGACCTTATGCTCGATGTGGAATTGATGATGAAGGATGAGACGGTCGTGGGCAGCCTTGGTTCGCTCTTTATAAATTCGAGAGTTCTCATATGAATCTCTTCTCATTTCCTCCAACTCCTGAATCTGCAACTTCCTTTGAATACCTGCACCATAAAGATTAGAATTGCATTGTTTAATAGCCCAGTAGGCCCGGTGCTCTACCTCAACAGGGAGGTGACAACTCTTCCCAAAAACTAGCTGATATGGCGACATGCCAATTGGAGTTTTGAATGCAGTACGGTAAGCCCATAACGAATCATCGAGTCTAAGAGTCCAGTCTTTTCTATTTGGCTGAACCGTTTTCTCAAGAATCTGTTTTACCTCTCTATTTGATACTTCAGCTTGACAATTTTTTGTGGGTGATAAGCAGTAGACACTCGATGCCCAACCCTATACCGGCACAAAAGAGATTGCATTGTGCGGTAGCAGAAATGAGAACCCTGATCACTGATGATAAACCTAGGTAATCCAAACCTACAGAATATTTGGTTTCTCAAAAATTCCACAACTGTCTTGGAATCATCTGTCCTCGTGGCTCGTGCCTCTACCCACTTTGAAACATAATCCACTGCTAGAAGAATGTAAAGGTTCCCAAATGAATTGGGGAATGGTCCCATAAATTCAATTCCCCAAACATCAAAAATGTCATGGAAGAGTAAGGGTTGTTGGGGCATCTCATTTCTTTTAGAGACATTCCCTATTCTTTGACAGCGAGGACAAGATTTACAATATTCATGGGCATCCCAAAACAATGTGGGCCAAAAGAGACCAGAATATAAGTCCTTGCGAGTAGTCCGTTGGGGACCAACGTGGCCCCCACAAGCAAGTGTGTGGCAGAACCTAAGGACAGATTGAAACTCACTATCGGGAACACAACGCCTAATAACTTGATCACTACATGTGCGCCATAGGTAGGGGTCATCCCAAATGTACCAACGAGAGTCATGTTTTAGACGGTCGACCTGGTTTTTGGTGAAATCAGCAGGAATGCAAGACGCTACCAAATAATTTACAATTTCAGCATACCAAGGAATAACATCTTGCACTCGGTACAATTGCTCATCAGGAAACAATTCATTTATGGGAATACAGGGGGATGAGTCAATGTACAAGGATGGGAGAATCCTATTGATATGGTCAGAAACCACATTCTCTACTCCTTTTTTATCCCTAATTTCTAGATCAAATTCCTGAAGGAGGAGCATCCAGCAAATGAGACATGGTTTGGCTTCTGGTTTATTTAGGAGATACCGGAGGGCTGCATGGTCTGAGAACACAATGACTTTGGACCCTAAAAGGTATGACCTGAATTTATCCAAGGCAAACACAATGGAGAGAAATTCTTTTTCAGTGGTGGTGTAGTTTTCTTGGGCAAGTACGTGAGGCATAGGCAATGACATGTGGAGCTCGATCGACCCTTTGTGACAAGACTACCCCAACTGCATAGTTAGAGGCATCACACATGAGCTCAAATGGTAAATCCCACCGAGGTGGTTGGATTACCGGGGGTGACGTGAGACTGCATTTTAACTTATTGAAATCTTCCTCACATTTTTTATCAAAAACAAATTCTTTTTCTTTTTGGAGTAATCGGGAGAGGGGGAGTGCAATTTTACTAAAGTCACAAATGAAACGACGATAAAATCCAGCATGACCCAGGAAAGACCGCACATCCTGAAATTTTTTAGGGAATGGTAGGGAGGAAATGATATCTACTTTTGATTTATCCACTTGGATACCTTCCCCAGAAATGACATGTCCCAAAACTATGCCTTGTCGCACCATGAAATGGCATTTCTCATAATTTAATACGAGATTATTTTCAATATAGCGACGTAGGATAGAAGCAAGACTACTCAAACATTCATCAAAAGAGGATCCATAAATAGTAAAATCATCCATAAAAACCTCCATGCAATTCTCCAGGTAATCCGAAAAAATACTAACCATACATCGTTGGAAAGTACCTGGAGCATTGCACAGACCAAATGACATCCTTCTATAAGCAAATGTACCAAAGGGGCAAGTAAAGGTTGTCTTTTCCTGATCCTCAGGGGCAATATGGATCTGAAAGTATCCAGAATACTCATCAAGGAAACAGTAATGGGACTTCCCTGCTAGCCTCTCTAGCATCTGGTCAATGAATGGCAATGGGAAATGGTCCTTCCTAGTGTGTTGGTTTAGTCGACGATAGTCTATACAGACACGCCAACTATTCTGCACACGAGTTGGAACCAATTCATTGTTTTCATTTTTAATTACCATTAGACCAGTTTTTTTAGGAACTACTTGAACGGGACTGACCCATTGGCTGCCAGAGATAGGGTAAATGATTCCAGCATCCAACAATTTTGTTACTTCTTTTTTAACAACATCAAGTAGGTTTGGGTTCAGTCGACGTTGTGAATGCCTCACTGGTTTAGCCTCATCATTTAATAAAATATGAAGTGTAAAAATTGATGGGCTAATGCCAGGAATGTCAGCAAGTGTCCATCCCAAAGCTTGTTTATACTTCCTCAAAAGATCAAGCATTCGCAATTCATGCTCAGGAGGGAGTGAACTAGCAATGATGACGGGCAACTTGTTTCCATTCTCAATATATGAGTATTTTAAATCTTGAGGCAGTTGTTTCAGTTCCAATTCTGGGGGATTTTGGATTGACGGAAGTGTGTGTGAAAGTGAGAAGTCACTGATCTCATCTAACTGCTCAATGGTAACATCCTCATATGAGGAATGAGATTTTACAAGCTTATCAGTATCATCGATGGTCATGTGATCCTCTGTGTTCAAGAAATCATCAATTAACAAACATGTATGACATTTCTCTAGACCGCTACAACAATAAATGCATGATTCATTACCTAACATTTCAATCAATGAAGAAAACTCAGAAATGGGATCAGGTGAATGAAAATAAGTTGTTTCAGGGGAAGGGAGAACATCAATTGAATTGATAGAGAGAGAGGAGTGTTCTTCTGAGGGGTGCTTCATGGAATCAAGGATATTGAAGTGGACAGTATTACCACCAAACTCCATAGATAATGTACCATTATGGACATTAATTATGGTTTTGGCAGTTTTCAAGAAAGGTCTCCCCAATATAATTAGGGCATGTCCATTCATCCTATCATCTTCCATTTTAAGCACGTAAAAATCAGCAGGAAAAATTAAATTTTGCACCCTCACAAGAACATCCTCTAACACACCGGAAGGGTGTGCCGTACTCCGATTTTCTAGCTGAACAACTATTCCTATGGGCTTTAGTTCACCGACCTGCAAAGAAGAGTATATGGAATGAGGCATCACATTAATAGAAGAACCCAAATCAAGCATAGCATTGGAGAAAGAATACTCCCCTATGGTGCACGGAATCGAGAATGTTCCAGGATCGTTGCACTTGGTGGGAAGTGATGGTTGTATCAATGTTGAGACATTCCTTCCCAAGCTCAACTTCTCATCACCTCTATGTCACCTTCGGTGGGTACACATCTCCTTCAGAAACTTTGCATATCTCGGAATTTGCTTGACGACATCAATCAATGGAATATTAACCTGCACTTTTTTGAAAGTCTCCAAGATTTATTTATCAAGTTCAGTTTCTTTTTGTTTCCTAGGTTGGTCAGCCCTTTGAGGAAATGGAAGAGTAATGGGTGGGATAGGTGGCTCATCAACAACCACAGTCTTTCCTTTGGAAGGGCTTCTCTCAGGAAAAGGGTTTTCTTCTCTTGGACCATTTTCAGCAGTTGGGATGATGGTTTCCTTTGGATGGGAGGACTCTAATGGAGGGGTCATTTGGATTTTGATTTGTGTCCCACTCCTAAGGGTGATGGCACTAACATTTCCTTTATCCCTAGGGTTTACTACTGGTTGAGATGGTAGTTTACCCGACCCATGACTTTGGATTTCCCCCATAGATTTGGAAAGCTAGCCTAGTTGGGTCTTTGGGTCTTGTATGGATGCTTGGGTGGTTTGTTGGAATTGGATATTATTGGTAGCCATTTTCTTCATCATATTTTCTAGGCTAGGCTCGGTTTTTGAAGGGGGTGGTTGGAATGGCCTTTGGGGTGGTTGAGGATTTCTGGGTGGTGGTGGATGACTACTCTGACCCTGTTGGTTCCATTGCTATTGAGGTTGGTTTGAATACCCCCCTTTCCTATAGGCTTGGTTTTCCTTCCACCCTTGGTTGGATGGATAGTATGGTTCTTGCCTAAAGGGTTGGTTTAAGGGGTGTCCTGGAAATATTGCCTCACAACTCTCAGAAGTTTATCTCAATTGAGGACATTGGTCAGAATAATGGGTGTCAGAAGAGCAGATTCCACAATGGATGGGAGGAGGAGATTGATATTTCCCTTGGGAGAGAGAAAGTTGTCGTAGAAGGGTACTTACCTCTTCAAACTTCGTGTCCACCTTCTTCTCAAACTCAGTACTTTGCACCTCATGGACACCTCGAATGGGAACACTGGACCGTGTACCGAATTGTTGAGTGTTCTGTGCCATGTTCTCAATGAGGGTTCTTGTAGCAATTGGGGTCTTATCTACCAATTCACCACCTACAACAGCATCAATCATATTTTGATCAATAGGAATCAAACCTTCATAAAAATATTGAATTAAAAGTTGATCACTTATTTGGTGGTGTGGGAAACTTGAACATAACCTTTTAAAGCGTTCCCAATATTCATGTAATGTTTCCCCTTCAGATTTTCTTATACCACATATTTCTTTCCTTATAGTTGCAGTTCGAGAGGCTGGGAAGTATTTTTCAAGAAAAAGGCATTTCATGTCTGCCCATCCCCTAATTGGTGAATTGACATAGTATAACCAATCTTTTGCAGTGTCTTCTAATGAAAATGGGAATGCCCTAAGCTTCACTTGTTCTTCATCCACATTAGCAGGTTTTAAGGTTGAACACACAGTATGAAATTCTTTTAAGTTCTTATGTGGATCTTCTCCAGGCAGTCCATGAAATCTTGGTAATAAATGGATTAAACCAGATTTTAGTTCAAAATTGGGTGCCTCACCTTGTAATTGAATGTAAGTGGGTCGGATATCAACATCAGGTGAGGTTAGTTCTTTTAGTGTTCTATTATTTTCAGCCATGATATACAAGTTATGTTAAGTTTTAACTTTTGTTTCAGAAGAAGAAGAAGGATCAAGAAGAATTTTAAGATTTGATGTATCCTCCTTCAAAGTGTGGTCTTGTATGTCTCGGTTTCATTGATGTAGGATCCTCTCCAGTTCGGGTTCGAAAGTTTGTAGGTATCCCGGAGTAGAACGCGTCATACAAAGAACCTACACAATAAATAAATTAGAACACAAAAACAAATTCAAAGGTTGAAGATAAAATAAACAAATATTCACAAAAATTACAAAAATTTTATAAAAAACACGCACAAAAAACCAAAGCGCTCCCTGGAAACGGCGCCAAAATTTGACTATGCTGTCATGACACGTCAAATTGATTATGTTTTTGAGGATGATTTATAGTCTAGGTCAGACCCTAGGTCGTCTCTCAAGGAGCGTTGGTAGGTTTAGAGTGTGTATTTTTAATAAAAATGACTAAGAGAGGGGGTGGTTTTGAAAACAGTTTAAAACAATGACTTAGTTGAAATAGATTAAAAGACGAGTGAACAAGTGGATTTTGAGAAATATGAGATAAAAGGGTCGATGTGATTTCACTACACACATATCAAGTTCATTGTTCAAAGAGATTCATCTTGGGTTTAGAGTAATTCTTTGGTTGGAGTTAATTGGAATCCCGATTAATTCCAAAGATTTTATTTCAATGCTTTAAGGATCAAACCTTGACGTAACAATCGTATTGTCAAGGTCCAGTAATTATGAATAGAATAAGAGATTCCAAATCATATTGAAATCTCAATAAGTTGGGTATGAAAAGGATTATTGTGATGTCCAATCGGAACAACACAAGTCACGCACTCAAAACCTCACACCGATCAGTTAGAAATTAAGAGCATATCACTCACATGTATCAAATCAAGCATTCAAATATGAAAATAAGATACATGGAATGAAATGATTAAACACCCAAATTACTCCAAACCAGTAGCTAATGTATGCATCGGAACTCCCTTGACATGTGTGTAGCTCCCTCACAACGAACACCCAACTTTTAGCTCGACATCGGGAGGAGGAGGAAGCTCGGGTTGAACTCCTTCTTCATTGTTGATCCCCCTATAAGGATAGGGGCCTCCAGAACCTCCAAGGTGATTAAGAGACTCCTCTAGGAGTCCAAATTGGTAGCACTTCACTCCTTTTCCGAACTTACAAATGAGGAGCCCAAGGTTCCCTTTTATAGGAAATGTGGGAGGTGGTTTTGGGCACACAGATTTCATCAATCCACTTTCACGACGCGTTTCGGACTTCAGACAGTCTTATCTCGCTTTGGAGAAAATAGAAAAGTTTTAGACCTACCTCTTTAATGTCTCCACCGAAAGTTTGGCACTGTTTGGACAACTAAAGCTCAAGATATTGATAAAATACAGAACACCGCATTTGACTTGGTCCAAATTCGGTGTCTTGGACAGATCAGTTCGGATGGGCCCCATAAATGACGAATCAGGATTGGGTTCCTTAACATGAAATGTATAATATTAAATTTAGGACAGGCGCAAAAAATCTCAGCCCATCTGGATGCACTTATTTCGTGTAATATTCAAAACAGTGGACAGATGTCCATGGATCCATGCAATTTTGGCCCATTTTTCTTCCACTTCATCAATGGCCCTCCAAATCACCTCCACCTACATTGTAATTTTCAAAACAATTTTAATTGACCTATTTAACAGTGATAAGCACAAAATTGTTGAATCAAACATGAATCACAATTTGATAATATTTTTATAATTTTTAATACAAAATATGTTTAGCACAGCGGTGTAAGGGTGAAAATGAAACAGTGAATCGTGGTACGATCAATCATCATAAAAGAAAAACACATATAGTGTGGATTGAAAACATGTGACAATAACCGTAAATGATGGAAACATAACATAGTAATTTTAAAGAAACATAATCATAGAAATCACAAAATATTTCATGGATAAACACCGAGACAACCATAACATAGTGAATTAGGAATCAATATCTATATCCCGTAACATATCTAATTAAGTGTCACTATCACATAATTGATCAAGCATCACCACTCGTGTCCTATAATAATCTCATGAGATACTAAATTTTATCCAATGAATTAGAGGGCTATATTGGACTCATCCCTCATATAATGATAAACCATACATATGTTTGACACATGGAATCAATCATACATGAAAGCTTGATTAACCCATGGAATGAAAATGGGTTACTTGACATTTTTCAACTAGGGTCACATAATAAACAATCAAGAATAAGATCATATTAACCCCAAAATTAAATCACTAAAAATAAATATATCATAGGAGAAATTAAAGGGAGGTAAACGAAACATTACTCCAAGGAGATATATCTTTTTGAGATAAGGTAAAATGAATGAAAAATCATAAAAAATAATTTTCTTAATGCATTTTTAACATTGACATAAAAATGAAGTTATAAGTAACTTTGAAAATATTTTTCAAGAGGTGATATGAGGAATTTAAAAAATAAAATAAAAGTAAGTCCTAATAATGAAAACTTTTGAAGAAATAAGGTTTAAGTAAAGAAATTTGGAGTAAAAGTTAAAAAATATATAAAAATGGAAAGAAATACCTTTTTAATCACTTTTTATAGCTTTAATGAAACCCACATCGATAAAAAGAATTATAAATTTTCATTTAGAAAATAGATAATGATAAATAAGAAAGGTATATAAATGAATAAAAATTTAGATTCTAAAATAATAAATGAAAACATTTTTGGATATAAAAAATATGTACATGGAAGAGAAATACTTGATATAGAGGATGAGAATTATTCTTAATAATATTTTATTTTTATGAAGTAAGAGGCTGATTAGAGAAGAATATTTTTACATGAAAATGTAATTTACCTAAATAAAATAGAATATAATATATTAAATAGAGAAATATATGAATATGAAAAACATATAAGAACATATTCAAAGAAGAAATATTATAACTAAATGAAATGTAAATTGAGTTAACATCACACTTTCCATGGATTTTCATATAGTCAGACATCCTCTAACCTTCTATTTAATCAATTTAGGATTATTATTCATCTATATAAAAACCATATTTATATTTATTTTACATTATACCATTAATTTATAATTTTTTTACCCATTTATTAACCATTATTTGTTAAAATTAATATTTAGGTGTTAATTGTCCATTTGTTTTATGTTAGCTTCAATATGATGATTTCGGTCCTCAATACTTATGTTGAAGTTAGTGACCTAGAATAAAATAATTTAAATTTAAATTTCATTTATATTAAAAGTCTTGAATATTAATAAATATCTTATCAAATGATGAGTGATCTTATGAGAAACATTAATGTGATAATGTCATGGGAGTATCTGTCACACCAAAAGGTCATAGTAGTTCCCTACTATGATGAAAACCTTGAAGTTATATAATTATATTTTTAAATATTTGTTCTATAACTAGATGACATATATGAGACACATATGGTGTTTGGATATCAAGTTTTGTGGGCTCATAAGACATTGATACTTAAACTAATTAATTTTGAACATGGTAATCTCCAAGAGAGTAGGTTACCAAAATAAACCCACCAATAAGAATTCAACAAGTTGTATGTGTTATTGGATATACCTATCTATATATGTTTGTGTTAGTCCTTATACATTAAATTATTATTAATATATATCATGAATCATATACTTTAATGTATTAATTAAAATAGTTATGACATATGCTCATAACGAAGTAAGATATGTTAGGTTCGTCATAAGTGATATGACATTAATGAATAATTTAGGAAAATATTTTTCCCTTTTGAGTTAATATAAGTAAATACCTCAGGTTCTTTTATTAGAATGTAATATTCTGATTAATTCCATTTAAAAAAAGAAAAATCAATATATATAAAGCACATAGGTTGATGACATAAGTATGAATCCTTCTTGGTAAGATATCAAGAAAAATGGATTATGTTACATATTGAACGTTTATAGGAGTTTATTTTTGTGACATTAATGCATTTATCTATAGGTTCCTTGACCAGTTTCTAGACACCGATCTTATATTTTATGCTAGTTAGCCTAATTCCACTAATAAATATTCCTAGATGATCACACACAAAGTGTATCCATAACCCCAATTAAATTCTATTTAAATTTAATATTTCAATAAATATTATTATCATATTCCAAGGAATAATAATTTTTCAGGTTGTTTTTATCACATAAATATTTATTTAATGAAGAATATAATGATAATTATTTATTTATTAAATATTTATTATTCAAGGTTTGATAAATGTCAAGGAGGATTGATGGAATAAGTTAAGGGTATGCTTGAAATGATATTGAAATGTCTATGAGTTATTGAACATTAAAGAAATATTTTTTTATTATAATGATTCAACATGGGGTTTATTTAGGATAAATATATTATCCAAGGGCCTTTTTTCGATAACTAATATCTAAACCTATGTATAAAACCTATAATAATTCATTTCTAGAGATATATAGAATTGTGTTCATAATGAATACTTAAGAGAAATCCCTCAAGATATAGAGAGAACTTGTAAAAAATGATTCCAAGAATGGAGAGGGATCAATCCTCCTCATCCCTCTCAAGTACCTAACAGAAGTAGATAAAATACTTGAAGTCTATAAGAGATTATTGATGAGATCAGCGATGAACAACATAAATGGTTCTGATCACCCACACTAGCACACAAAGATTATATGGGATGTTCTAAGGTTCAGGAAGCACATGTGGATACCTCTTAAGGGATTCTACCTGTGAATCCTTCAACACTAAAATAGCACGACATGAGTGGTCAACTGATTCAATAATGAAGAAATAAGTACAAAAAAATCATATTAATATAAATAAATAATAAATTATAGGTTAAAAGATCCTATATTATAATCTCTAAATACTACATTGATCTTATTCTAATGATTTATTTGAAGAAACTGATAAAAAAACCATTATTGGGAACATGCCCAATCACTTCCACAACTCCCCAAAACCTTCAAGTGATATCAAATTGGTCAAATATAAATTTATAATTATTTATTAATCATTGATCGAATTATGATTTTATTTGTTAATTTTTAAATTTAGTTTTTTGTTCTTCTATTTAAAACTTTACATAACATGATTGTTCAATTTTATATGACCAAGAAAAGGCTATGAACTGATAAATAACATTCAAAGATCTTATCTAGATGTGCCTAATATTGTGAATAGATAACATGAATACATAATGTGTAACTGAAAAGTGCACACTATCTACCCATGTTCACTACACCATGACAAGTTATGAAAACCACAACACGTCATGCAGGAGAATAGTATGTGGTTTCATTACATGTTGTGTTTTGATTGAACTAAATGTTATATGAATTAAAGGGTTAAATGAAATTTAGTGGTCCTACATTCTGTGTAACCACACAAGGTTTATCCCCATGAGAATAACAAAAGTAATGTATTTTAAGTATGAAACATTTAACTATTACGTGTCGCATATCAACTAACATTTGAGGAACATGAGCCAGTTATGACTACACAATGTGTAACTAACATACACAACATAAAACACATAAATTCCTATTCAGATTACATACTAAGTCCTTAGGAATGTCTTGTGTATTTCCAGAGAATAGAATATACAACATGTATAGGGTTTTACACATCGTGTAACTCATACTCAATCATATGAAGTACACAATAAGCTAGTCTATCCTATGTGAGTATAAAACACGGTGAGGAAATAAATTGGAGCATTAAAACCAAACTACATGATGTGTAGATAGTGTACACTCCATGTGATAGGGTTTACCAGATGAAATACACATTAATTTATTTCAATGTGTTATTTAGAATATTAAATGATCAATTAATTTTTTTTGTATAGAGAGGGTACATGTTGTGTTGCCTCTAATACCAGCTATGTTAAACTCTAGAATGAATTTAAAACTAAAAATAATGGTACAAGCTGTGAACCCTGTCAGTATAAAACATGTATGTATTAATTATTAATTAAATTTATTTATTTAAAATTATAGTGGATGTGAATCTATAAGACTATTTGGATGGATAATTAAGATAAATGAATTAATTAATTAATAATACAATTAATGTTTTAAATAAATAATGAATTGAAATGAATTCTATCTAGATTTATATGCATATTTTTTGCATAGATAGATAGTCATGATATTGATTGACCTTTGTATGTGTTATGTTTAATTTAATTTAATTTTAATTTCATTGTTTTTTGGGATAATTTTTATTATACTAAAATGATGATCTATAAATCACCCCCATCTTATTATGTATGGTCTTGTAAGACCGTGATTTCTTTTATGTAACCTCACACCCATGGTTCCCCTCACCTATATGCATGCAGGAATTTGTAAAGGAAGAAGATCCTAGATGAGTAGAGACCATTCATGATGAAGATGAGGTGAAACCAACCAAATAGATACATAGGTAAAGAGGTGGAATGTTGTAACTCGAACTAAGATTGGTTTAAGTAATTATTCCCCTAGGGTCAAGGGTTGGTTTATTATCCACTCAATAAATCAACCGGTAGTAAAGCTCATGACCATTCCATGCATTTATTTTATTCGAGTCCATGACATTATTAATTATTTTTTTATGAGATGCATGTTTATTATCAATTATAGGAAGTAAATTAATTTACAAGTATGAAGGATGGAATAAAAATAAATTATTTACATGTAAATTATTTTATTAATACATGTTTAATTTATTATGTAAGATCCACATAATATTAATAATCATGTGAAGGGATGAAATAAATAATATTTACACATAAAGATAAAAATTCATTGAATAAAATATTATATTAGCTACACCTTGCATTACTTGATTTAGGATGAAACCATAGATCAAAGTGTTGGTCTGGAACTTATTACGACACTTCCATTTATTGAGGAGTTCCAATGAATGTGTTGGATTAACCAAGTTAGAATTAAGAGTAGTTTCCCCATCATGACTTGGTGGAACTTGGAGGCAAATGTTGATAAAATGTGAGTCCCAAATTTCAGGATTATGGTGTCTAATCAATGGATCAAGGAGCTACAAGCTAGTACAGTTTTCAAGATCTACCTACCTAAATATGTTTGAGAGATTGACATAGCCCTTTTCAAGGTTATGATAAGGTAAATATGAATCCTTTCCATTAGAATATCCACATGAAATGATATTTTGAATCCAATAGTGAGGGAAATTCATATTTTATAAGATATTTGGAGGATAATAAATAAAATTTATTACGCCACATTTGGTGATCAAGATAAATTAGAAAAATATTCTTTTACTTTTTGTAGAAAATGTCATTTAAAATGACCTCAAAATTATCACTATAATAAATATTCTAGAAATATAATCTCCTCATAAACCCAAATTTCTAAGACTTTCATAGGTGCCTGAGCATCGTACTATGATAAGGGAAAAATTATACGTGTTGGAGTCCCCTATTCCAGAGAAAAATCCTTCTATAGAGGCTAGTATTGAATAGAATTAAGTATTATAGAAACACATAGATGATGAATTAGATTTTCAATGCCTCATGTTATGGACCATGCCCAATAAGCTCTAGAAGCTATATGAGGATATGGTTGCATACAAGATGTTGTCCCATATCTATGATCTTTATCAGGAGAAATAAATACATAAGTGCTACTGGATTTCTAAGGCACTTTTCACATGAAATATTAGAGGAGGAGTGCTAGATAAACCTCATGTAGTCAATATGATTGGATATATTGAGAATTTGAAAATATTGAGATTTATACTACAATGATTTGTGTACCAACCTCATGAAATTTGGTCATAATAAACATGAAAACACAAGATGGTGAATTGTGACCTTTTAAAAATACTTGAATAATTTAAAATTAGTTTCCCTATGTGATGTTGCAATTATCTTTTCTCCAAGTAGATAAATATTCATAATGATAAAGAAAAGAACACCATAATTTTTATAGTGGTTCAGGGCATAAATATCCACTAGTAAACTACAAAAATACTCTCTCCATAAGCTTGGTGATTTTAACTAAGTGTATCCTTTTATTGGGGACCTATACAACTGAGTGAATACAACGGAAACCTTACAAAAAGGCTTCTACAGTGTCTTCTAGTCATTTTACTAGGAACCATGACAACCATAGATTATTGCAAGATGATGAAACTCCAATAGAAAATATTGGTTTATTGTTACAAAATAGGTTAAAATCACAGTTTATTCTATATCTGATAGATGAATATATCTTCAAAGGAATAAAATATAATCTTCACTATATAGTTCTCTTAAAAAAACACCATGTTTCTTTAGTAAATAGCATGAAAGCATCGCAATAAAAAATTAAATTCTCAGCATCATAATGGAAACACAACACTAGATTTAAAACATGTGTGGTTGTAAAGTGAATTTGTGAAATAAAAGGCCTCAAAAAACTACAAAATATTATTTAATTGATAGAAAAAACATCAAAAAAATAACCTCATATTTTCCTGATGAAATAGTAAAAAAATTTATCTTTTGATAATTTAGAGAAATAGAGAATTTTCCAGAGTAATTTTATTCTTAGACTAGCTATGTATTCAAAATCTCTATATAGATTTGGTGTAAACCATCATAGTTGAAGATAAAGTTCATTTGTAATAAATAGGAAATATGATTTGATTCTGATCAATCTAATCTAGAAATATCTCTAAATAAATCATGGTATTCAAATCATATAAAAAGTTTTAAATTTTAATTTCAATGTACACTAAAAATAAAAACTTCCCTTTGAAATAGTAATGATTTAATCCACTATTTAAGAGCCTTTAAATGGGTCTTTGAACATATTTTAATGAGATATTTATTCCCTGTAAACTGTTTCTAAAATCTCAAAAAAATCTTGGATTCAAAATCCATAGATGACTACTTTGACCTTGGGATTGCTCTGCGTATGCACTCTTAAAAAGAAAATATCACAATGTTATGTTTATTTTAAAAATTAGGCTAACTAACCATACATTAAATACTCAAATGTAGGGTTCCTCAAAAAATTTAGGTTCTCAATCCTAATGTTTAATCCAAACATAGGGTTCCAAAAGTATCATTCCTTATCAAAAGATAGGTTTTGAAATCGAACATTCTCTTTAAACATAGGGACATGAATAGTGATTCCAGACTTCTTTAAAACAACTAAAATACATAGAAAATAAAAACATCAGAAGAAATATTTCCAGAATTGTAGAGAAAATAAAATAAATATTCCAATAAACATAATCCTAAAATCCACTTAAAGTAACTTCATTAGTAAAATAAATTAGGGCCTTTGTGAGCATCAAATTCAATGAGAAATCAAATGAAATTATTGGATAAAAATTAATATTACCAAAAATATCCCCCTTATGATGATCATAAAACCCATAAAACACAAAAATACTTAGGTTTTAAATAATAATCAAATAAAAATAATTAAGTAAAATATTAGAATGTCATTTTTACCCAAATTTCTCCCATTTTCTGTGAAATCAAAGAGAAAGTAGAGAAATTGATCAAAACACATTCAATGTGGCACAAAAATATTAGTGAATGTTATGTTTAGCTAAAAATAAATGGTTCTTGAAAAATAAATAAGATTCAGAAATAAAACAATAGTGAATAGTAAATAGAGAATAAAGATAACAGATAAAATAATATAAGAAATTATTTATTTATATTAATAATTCTATATTACAAGAAATTTTTCTCAAGAGTTGAAATAGGATAAGGGGTTGGATGAGGAGAGGGTTCAGGTTTATCTAAAAATAATTTTTTGGTCATCAAATCATGATGATTCTGATGGAAAACCTGCAACTCCTTTATCACCAGTTTAGAATTTATATTCATCATCCCTACACATTCCTTTAGAAAAAAATTTGATTCCTTCCTCATATTTAGTTCTTCCACAAAAATCACTTTCATAAAATTTTGAATAAACTCAACTGACTAAAAAAATTCCCATTAAACCATCCATCTAGTCAACAAAAGACCGAAAACCTAGATTTTCTAAGGCTAACTTCTCAATCAAAACTTTTTGGTTTTCAACCAAGGTTTGAATGGGAACACTGTTAGACTGGATACTTTGAATTAATTCATTCATTATAGATATATCATAAAAAATAAGGTCCAACATTCATAACACATCTACAGGTCTTTGACCTCTAGAATAAGAATCTATATCATGAGTGGAAATTTCTTTTACATATTCAAACTGAGTAGAAAAAAACATTTTCAAATATCCAAAATATGATTTGGAAACATTTTAACTTATGATATTTCCAATATAATCAACCATATGTCTTCTAAAAGCATAAAAACATCCCTTGGAGATTTATTTTTTTCAATCTTTTATAATTATTCTAAAGTTATTCAATATTTGTTCTAGATTCAAAAGAATTTTTTAATTCCTCATAAGATTTTTGAGAACACTAGATCTACTTGATACTTTAATACTTCATATATTGAAAGATTAAACTTTGAAACCATACCCAAAAAACTGTTATGCATTACACTCCTCAAAATCTAGTTCATTATTGTCATCTGATGAACCTTTCTTTAGTCATACATAAGGCCTTATAATTTCAACCAACTGAAGTGATTGAACTTATAAATCTTTAACAGAAATTTCACCAAGAACTCCTATTCGTTTAAAAATCTATTTAACTATCCTTTCTAAGGATATTTTTATAAGAGACACTGAATGGTCACCAATTAACTCAGTTGTTATATAAACTCTAGGATTACTCACATGCTCTCTAGATTAAGTTTCCTTCATAACATGTTCTTGAGATTGAATAGCTTATTCATCTCTTAATTTAGTAAAAAAAGTATCTTACTCTTAAATAATTTCTTTAGTACTAGAAATTTTTTGATCTAATTATACAAATCCTATATTTATATACTTTTTAATAGGTTCCTCCCTTTTTATGGGCCTTTAAACTAGCATGGATTCGATTTCCTTATCAGAAAACTCCTCAAAAGTTCTAGGTAATTGAAGAACTCTGTATATCCTAGTAAGGATATTCTCATCCACCAATTTCCTTCTTCTTGTACTAATTATAATGTTGGTAGTTCCAAAAGAATGGACTTCCATACCTCTATCCAATTGAGGTACTCTAGCTCCTTCAAAATGATATTCTACAACTTCTTTTTCACCATGCCTCATAGAACCAACTGACATTAATCTCCTGAACTTCCCATAATCATGAGGTCCACATTGTTCTTCCACCTTAGAACTAATGAGAATCAAAATAAACGTGGTTGTGATTCAAAAAAAATTCTAATAATTATAGTAGATAGAATATTTTTATGATGAGATATCAATCTAGTCTAAATGTTTCCAATCATACCTCTCTTATAAAAAACCAAAGTAACTAACCTTTCATATGGGTAGAAGGTAATTCTTGCATTCTTCTAGAAATAATGACGAATTTATATTATAATATACCTAATGAAGTTCAATTTTATGTCGCTAAAAATAAGAAACATTACATACATATGTTGGAAGAGAATTTCTCTAGATCTTCCATTCTCAATAATATAACAATATGAATCAACATGACCAAAAGCTTTTAGTCTACCTCTAAATCCTTCAAAATCATCTTCATGATACGTGAGGTTTCAAATAAGAAAAAAATAATATCCTATAACTTGTGCATACTATCCCCAATCCACCCCAAACTGAATTGAAAAACACCTTCATGAGGGTAGTTTAAAAAACTATCCATACCACCCTAGAAATTAAGAATTATTTTTCATTTACCTTTGATTAAACAACATCTTTAGTATCTCTAAAACTGAATAGTGTGTGATTGTATAATTCTTTTACCTCCTTTTAGAAAACATACTCTATATTTCCTCCATAAAACATATACTTTATTCCTTGAAAACTTAGTGCTTATTTTAATAGCATATTTTTCTAGAAGTTCCATTGGAAGTCTACTACTTTCTATTTTAGAACATTTATTTCTAAAATGGAAGGCCTCTTTCTCTTCATGCTACATGGACCAGCTTCATCAGTTCTATTTGTCTCTATTATGCTAATAAATAGAAGCTTTGAGGGTTTATAATTTAGGGTTTGAGATATATTGAGAGATTATAAGTTTGAAAGGGTGAAAGATCAAAGGTAAGAGAGAGAAGGGTTTTACTCTGACGATTTGAAAAAATGATTTGGTTTGTTGAGCCAAATTTTCAGTGTAATCTTTTTTAATTTTCAAAATTAAAAAGTAAATTTCACACAAATAAAAATTTTAAACTAACAAATCTATAAACCAAATAATTACAAAAAATTAATAATTTTTTAAAACATAAATTTAGAAAATAAAATTAATAAATTAAATAAATATTAATAAGAAGATTAAAACTATTACTTAAAATAAAATAAACCTATCACCCCTTAATAAAATAAAAACTTATAGTGGGAAGTGGTTTAGTAAAAATATAAACAAGTTGATACTCAGTATTCACAATTTTTAAAGATATATCCCCTTTTTGGACATGATCTCTTAGAAAATGATGTTTAGGATCAATATTCTTAGTCCTAGAGTGATTCACATGATTTTTAAAAATATTAATAGCACTAGTATTATCACATAAAATATGAATATATTTGAATTTAATTCCAAATTACAAAAGTGTGTGTTTCAACGACAACAATTTTTCACAATAACTACCATCAGATATATATTCTACCTTAGATGTTGAAAACACAATTAAATGTTTCTTTTTTACTAGATCATAAAACTATATACTTTTCTAAGAATTAACAAGTACCTAAGGCGATTTTTTATCTAGTATACACCCTCCAAATTTAGTATCAGAATAAGAAATTAAATCAGAATTAGTTGTTTTTGGAGAAAGTAAAGATAGAAAAATATTTTCTTTTTAATATCTAAAAATCCTTTTAATAGAAGAAATATTAGATTCCTTTAGGTTTTATTGAAATATTTAACAAAGGAAAACAAAAAACATAATGTATAATTTACTAATAGTAATATATAGTAAAATAACAATCATAACCCTATATAACTTGTTATCCACTCATTTTCTAGTTTTATCCAAGAAAGTTTTACTTTTGTACACATGGGAGTTACATAAGTATTACTATTTTAAAGTTAAAACCTTTTCATTAAATCAATAATATGTTTTATTTGCTTCAAAAAATTTCCAAAATATTTTTGATAATTTTGAAAACTAGGAAAAAAATCAATTCTCTCATCATACTCATTTAAAATTCCTTTTGTATAAGTTTTGAAAAATCATTAGAAATATTTTTATTAGTTTACCAAAAAATAAAATCATCTATATAGATTTTAATTAATAAAATAACAGAAGAAGTTTTTTTCTTGAAAAGTGTAGGATATTCAAACCCCATGGAAAAAAACCATTTTTAAAAAGGAAAGAACTCAGTCTTTCATACAAAGCCATTAGTGATTGTTTAATTCCATAAATAATTTTAGTAAGTTTAAAAATAGAATTTGGTAGATGAAGATTTTCAAAACCTATAGGTTTATTAACATAATCCTCATACACTAAATAAACATTTATATATGTATATTTGACATCCTTCTGATATAATTTGAAATTCATATGAGATACATAGGTCACAAGGATTTTAATGGATTCTAGACTAGAAACAGAGGTAAATGTTTCCTCATAATATAATCCTTCCTCCTGGTTATAACCTTTAGCAATTAGTATAGCCTTATTACAAGTGAGTATACCTTGATCATATTGATTATTTCTAAAGACCCATTTGGTTCCTATCATTGAATGGTTTTAGGGACTATCAAATAATTCTCAAAATTTATTTCTCTTAAAACAGTTTAGTTTTTCATATATAGTTATCATCTAAATTTTATCTTTTATGTCTTCTTCTACAAATTTAGGTTCAAATTGGGTTAAGAAATTAGTGAACTGAGATAGGTTTCCTACACTCCCTCTAGTCCTAAATCTATCATCTAGGTATCCTATAACAGTCTTTAAAGTATGGCCTTTTAAGGTTCCAGGCTAAGAAACTTTCCTATTCCTCAGTTTCATGTTCATATAAACTAGATTGGTTTTGATCAAATTTTATTTTATTTTAAAAAAACATATTTATAAGATTAAAACCTCAAGTTACTCAAATAATCAGTGACTTTATTAGTTTTATTTATTTTTTTAGTGATCAAATGGACCACATTCATAAAAATTTACATGAATAGATCCTTTAACAATACTTGAATTTTATTAAACCCTATAAAAGATTTAGAATTAGTAGAATATCCAGGAAATATTCATTCATCAGCCTATAGATAAAACTTACCAAGGTTTTCCTTATTATTCAAGAAATACACCTTGCATCCAAAAACATTAAATTATATAACTTTAGTGTTTATTTTATTCCACAACTCATTGGGTGTAATTTTTAGAAATGGATTGATTAAAACTCTATTCATTATATAAAAACATATATTAATAAATTTTACCAAAAAATAGATAGGAATACTATATTCATTCAACATAGTTTTTTCCATTTCTTGAATAATCATATTTCTTCTTTATATAATCCAATTTTGTTGAGGTATTCTTGGAGAATAGAAAGTTTATTCAATACCAAAGTTTTAGAAAAAACAATTAAACTCTTGATTATAAAACTCTCCACTATGATCACTTATAAATTAAATTATCTAGAAATATTTTTCATTTTGAACAATTTTATCAAAAATCACAAAAAAATAAAAATATTCACTTTTAAACTTTAAGAAATAAACCCAGGTAAATCAGGGAAAATCATAAACAAAAAAAAAGAATTTTCCTACCAATATTTCTATTCTAGAGGGTCCAATATAATTAATGTAGATAATTTATAAAGGTTTAGATGTAGAAGCCTTGTGAATTGATTTAAAATATGAATTATGTTGCTTTCCTATTTGGCATGCATCACAAAGTTCATTCTAAACAAACTTAAGACTGAGTAGATCTAAAACTAAAATTTTCTTAGATAAATTTGATAGAGAAAATATATTACAAAGTATAAATCTCCTATTTCATATTCATGATTCATTTATTTTCGTATTTAAATAATCTACTTTTTGTTCACACAAGGAACTAAGGTCTAAATTATAAATATTTTCAGTTCTATGTGCTCTAAAATTTATACGTTTATCTTTAAAAAAGAGTAAGAATTGTTAGAAAAATTTACTAAAAAGACATCATCATAGAGTTGAGAAATTCTTATTAGATTGTGTTGTATACCTTGAACAAAAATAACATTATTGATCAGAATTTTTTCTGAATCTCCAACTGATCCAACTCCAATGATATTTCCTTTAGCATTGTCCCTAAATGTTACCAAGCCTCTATTTACTTTTGATAGTGCATGGTAATTTGAAACATTTTCAATCTTGTTTCTTGAGTCTTCATTATCCATGTACCATATTGAAATATTTTCCCAGTGGATTTTCACCCAAAAAAATATCAAATAAAAGCTTGCTTTGGTACTCACATGCTCTTGGGTTATGCAGTATCTTCCAGTAAAGATCTGAGCATCCAGATCTATCTAATTTTTTAAAAGTTTATAGAATTGACTTTAGAAAAATTGATAGTATTAATAGAATTTTTTAAATCACCAATCTAAGGATTCTTCAAATAATATTTGTTAACATAATCTACTTTAGTTCCATAGACAAAAAAAGTAACCTGAGACATGTTGTGGTTATTCGATCTAGTCACATTATAGTTTCTATATAACTTTGGTTTTTCACCATTACTATCAATGCAATTTTTTTATTTTTTGTAAACATTATTTACAAGGATATTATTTAAATTTTCTTATACATTATTTAATATACTATATTTCTTTTAAATAATTTTACTTCAGCCTATATTCATTAATGTTAGTTTCATGCATAATGTATCTTTACGCAGATTAACTTAATTTTTTTTAAATCAAGGTGCTATTTTAGCATGAAATATTTTTTATTTAATAAACCATTATGAATATTCTTAAATAATTTATTCTTTTTTAATAGATATTCGTATTTTTCCTTAATCAGAGAATAATATTCAGTTAATTTATCACTTGAGAAACCTTCAAAATAAAAATCATCAGTGTGGTATGATTGTACCACATCTTACCTTTCAATAAATCACATGTTTGATTTTATATTTGATTGATCCTTTTATGAGTCATAACTTGAAGAACCAATGGATTCATTAGAAACAATCCATATAGCCTTCATAGCCTTATTTTTTTTTTTCAGAATTAGCTTTCATTTGGTACTAGTTATATTTCTTTTATATTTTTAACTTATTATCTTTCAGTTGTGGGAAGCTTGGTCTGATATGCCTCATTTTTTTTCATTCATAGCACTAGAATTCCTTTAGTCTGTGATCTTTCTTTCTAGAATCATTATAATACTCTTGGAGCCTAATTTCATTTTATATAACTTATTGAATATTTTGGATAGATGAGCTAGTTGCACTCCATAATTCAAATAGTTAGAATCATTTGAGGATATAACATCCTCACAAACTCTAATTTCCATTTTTAGAGTAGTAATTTTGAGATAATTATTCCCCCTCTTAATCATTTTGTGATATTCTACTTCAGATTGAATTTCTACTCCATACATCAATAATGTACCAATCAATTCCTTCATTGTTAAACTTTTAACATGTGTGTATTTTCTAATAGCTATAAAGATTCCATTCCACTTATAGAATAAAACTATAAGCACTTTCAACGCACAATCTGGTTCTATAATTGGAGTTCTCTAGGTAGAAACACCATTAATTATCTCATTAAATCTTCTATTCATTCAAGTAATAATTTCTCCATCATGTATTCTGAAAGTATGAAATTTTAATTTAGTAATTTCATATATCAGTTTCATGATATTTTCAGTCCCTTCATAGGAAACATATATTTTCTGCCATATTTTATAATAAGTAACACATTGAGAAACACAATTAAACTCACCAAGACTAAGTATGCATATGATAACATTAATAACATCTGAATTTACATCATATACAAATTACTTAATAACATCCCACTATTCTGGTTCTTTAAGGATTTCATATGGATTAACAATCTTCATATAAACCTGAATTATAGATTTATGAAATAGATAATCATATGGGATTTATAGAATCCTTAATTTTCTCCATTGAAATATGAAGCTCTGATTATTAATATTCCTTCTTTGATTTCATCAATAAACATATTTTTTTAGAGATATTAAACTAAATATTATATGATCTTAACAGGATTATTCAAAGAGTAATCCTCTGATACCAATTATTGGTTAGAATAAACATGTATACACAAGGAGGGTGAATTTTTTTATTTTAAAAACACTTAGATAATTTAAAATTAACCCCCTTTTTGATAATCCAGTTCTCTTTTCTTAAATTAGATAAATCATTGGAATTATAAAGAAAATGACACAACACTTTTTATAGTGGTTCAGGGCATAAGATCCCCTAATACACTCCACCAACACTCTATCCATGATATTGGTGATTTTAACTAAATAGTACTTTTTATTGGGGAAATATATCACTAAGTGTAGGAATTTAAAACCTTATAACAAGGATTTTATAGGGCCTTCTAGTTCTTCCTCAAGGAACCACAATAACCGCATCTTAATGTGAGAAGTCGACACTCCAACAGAAAAGATATGATGATTGTTGAAAAAAATGTTCATCTCATAGTTGTTTTTGAAAGTGAAAAATAATGATATCTTCAAATGAATAAATATTTACTTCATTTTAATGTCCTCTTGAAAAAAATCTGTGATTCTATAGAAAATAATAGGAAAGAATAGCAGTAAAAAATTATATTCTAAGTAGTAGAATAGATACACAAAAACATATTTGAAACATATATGTCTCCAAAGTGTAGTCATGAAAAAAGTATTTTATGAGATGAAGGAGATTATTCAATAGATATAAACTGTAGGATCAATAAAAATCCTATATTTTCTAGATGAAATAATAAATAGATTCATATTTCAATTATTTAGAGAAAAAAAAGAATTATTCAAAGAGATTTTATTCTTAGACTAGATATGTATTCACAGTCTCTATATAGTTTATGTGTGCACAACACAGTCAAAGAAAAGATACATTGATAATAAATAATAAATATTATTTGATTCTAGTCAAGCATATCTATAAATATTTCCAGAAAAATCATGATCTTAAAATCATAAAATGTGTTTGAAATTTGAATTTAAATTCCCATTGAAAATAATAATTTCCCCTAGAAAATTGAATGATTTAATACATAGTTTAAGATCCTTTGGATTAGTATTAAAATATATTTTAATGAGATATTTACTTTAGAAAAACTATTTTTGAAATCTAGAAAAATATCTAGAATTCAAAATCCATAGATGAAAGCTTATGTAAGTGCCTAGTCAAGATCAAGTATCAATAAGAGGGGGAAGGGGTGAACCAGTGATATATTTTTATTTTAATTTTCCTTATTTCTAAAACAACCTTATCCTATTATTAAAGAGTTATTATTTTTACTAAAAATAAAATAAACACACATCCACAGGAATAGAAGAATTTACAAGGTTTATTACTCTATAAGAGTAGCCACATCCTTGGTATGGTTTGGAAACAATCCAATACCAAAAAATTCACTAGAAAACAATCCTTTTATTTAGAATACAATGAGTAGGATATTCCCTTACACTCGTGTCGCACTATGTTTAATATAATAGTGCATGTTCTTTTTCTAGCACAAATGATGTAATACAATTTTTTGTAACAAGTTAAGAAACATATTACTATAATACCATGTCAACTTCCACAAATATGTTCTTTAAAAAAATTCTTCGCTTTCTTACTCAGCAGCAAGCAAGAACATACAGGATGTCATAATGATACCAAGTATGATTTCCAAATATAATTCCCCAATATGATGGGCTTTCTTAAGTGTTGTGAGTCTTATGTTCTGAATATTATAGTCATTATGATTTTCATCTTTTAAAAAGTGAATTTATTTCTTTCTTCTTTGATAATAAAAGAAAAAAAACTTGATCATAAACTTCTTTCAACATCTGAAAACCTTCTCCATCCAACTTGGACCCAACAATATCCTCCTTTGGACTTTGTTTTCAACCAAGATTTATAAATTACTAAACCTTATAACCTCAACATATGGATTACTTATTAATAATTCTAAGCCTACGTGAGATAAGTCATTATAGGAAACAAAAATCATTGATAGAAAAACCATGATGTCCAAAAGTAGTGACTCATGAAAAAACTCCTTAGCTTTTCTTCACATCTTTCTTTTCTCTATCCACTTTCCTATAAAAAGTTTCCTACAACCAAATCAACAAATTTTTATAATAATTCACACATTTACAATGATGTATTCACAACTTACTGAAAACTCCCCCTACATACATGCTTTCTTGAAAGTTTTATCTCATATCAATGGAAATATTTATGAAACAATTCTCCACCTTGAAAATAATATCCAAAGAAAATATGAGATAGGATACATAAACACATACCTCAAACATTATGAAAAATAGGTTTGATGACCGTTTTCAACCTCATTTTGTGAAAAGGTTCCTTCAATAAAGGTTTTTTGAAAATGTTAGAAACTTGTTCCAATGTAGGAACATACTCTATATTCAATTAATTTTTCTCCAAATTCTCACTGATTAAATGATATTTGATATCAATATTTTTTGAATGAGAATTTTATACCATATTTATTGTATGGTTGATGTCAATCTTATTATTACAACCCAAGATCAAGGGTAACTTCACTTCAACAAGTAAATATTCTAACTGAGTCTTAATCAACATAAGTTTGGTATCATCTTGAGTAGCAACAACATAGTCATCTTTGGGTGATAAGAGTTACTGAATTATATTTCTTTTTATGCCAAATAAATCAATTTTTTCCCAAAAAAGAAAACTCTATAAGATGTGGATCTTCTATCATCAATATTTTCTACCCAATCAGAATATAAATACCCAAACAAATCAATATTTTCTGATCTATCATAACTGATTCCAAATTTTGATATACCTTTGATATATCTGTGAATTATTTTTCCAGCCAACAAATGTGATTATTTTAGAGCACTCTGAGATCTCACACATAAGGTGACAATATAAATAATATCGATTCTTGAGGTAGTAAAGTATAAAAAACTTCCTAACAGATTTCAAAAGTCTTTTTAATCAAATTATTTACCTTCTTCGTATCTAGTCAACTTGGTTACCACTGATATTGGTATGGAAACTAGTTTCAAATTCTCCATACTGAACTTCTTAAGAAGTTCCTTAACATAATTTTCATGGGAATGAAAAATGTGTTTCTTATTTTGTGAGATTTGTAACCCAAGAAACTATTTCATTTAACCCAATATAGACATCTCAAAAAAAGATTAATCTTTTATAAAATCTTTTACAAGTTCTTTCGTCATTCCCAACAAAAATAATGTCATCAATATAAACAATTACGATGAGGGAAAAATTCTATTTTTCTTTGATATACATATTTTTATCAACACCTCCTTTCTTAAAACTCATATTCCTTAAGAAATTATCCAAATTGGAATACCATGCCCTTGGATCTTATTTTATCCCATACAATGATTTATTCAACCCACACACATAAGTTTAATACTTCCCAACAACAAAGCCACGCAATTTCTTA
The DNA here is from genome assembly GCA_963277665.1 of Viscum album. Taxonomy (NCBI): domain Eukaryota; kingdom Viridiplantae; phylum Streptophyta; class Magnoliopsida; order Santalales; family Viscaceae; genus Viscum; species Viscum album. Next base: position 76,870,029 of record OY728145.1, read on the forward strand.
GTGTAAAATTCCTCATCAAGATTACTATTAAAAAATAATTATTTCAAATCCAGGTGAAATTTTTTATAACTTCATTTTCCAGTAATAAAAATAAATATTATGATTTTTTCTAACCTTTCCATAAGAGAAAGTTTTTTATCAAATTCAACGCCTTTAGTTTGTGAGTAACCTTTATACACTAATCTTGATTTATTTATTATCACTTCAACATCTTCATTCAAATTGTTCTAGAAAACCCACTTTGTATTGATAACATTTTTTTCATTTTATTTAGGTATGAGTTCCCAAATATCATTCTTTTCATTCTGATCAATCTCTTCATTCATATCCTAAACCCATTCCGGATTCTCAAAATCTTCATTTACATATTTTATCTCAACTTTTCAATACAAAGAAGTATATGTAATTGTTATTATTATATTAACCATTTGATATCGATCACCAATAATTTTTTGTGATCCCACTTTCTTCCTCATCCAAGGATGTGATTTTAGAGATTATTCCTCATCACTAGAAATATATGATTCTGATTCTCCTTGAGAATGATTATAATTGTTTCCAACCTTATCATAATTTTTATCATAAGTTCTTTCTTCCTATTCATCTTCCTTATCATCATGAGTTTGTTTATCTTCCTCATATTTTTCGAAACATTTCACATCAAAGGATTAAACTAATCTTCTTAAATCTTTTTTTAAATATCTATATAATCTTCTGTCAGGAGCATATCTAAGAAAATTTTCATCTTCACCTCTCTGCTCAAACATTCCAAGGTTCCCACAATTGTTTTTTATGATACATGGACTTAAAAAATCCTAAGTGTTTCAAACTTGGATTTTTTCCACAAAAATTTTCATATGGATTCATATCTAAACTTGGTCTATAGAAACATAGGTTTTGAATATACACAATAGTTCTCATGGATTTTCTCCAAAATTAATTTTAAAGACCATGTTCAAGTAACATAGTTCTTCCCATTTAAACTATACTTATATTCATTCTTTCAGCAATACCATTTTGTTAAGGAGTGTATAGTGTATTTAACTCATGCTGAATTCCATGATTCTCAATATAACTTTCAAATTATTCATTTTTTTATTCACCACCATTTTCAATTCTCAACTTCTTCACTAAATACTCGCATTCCTTCTCATCTTTCCTCCTAAAACTTGTAATCATTATTAGAGAATCTGACTTATATTTCATTTACACAACACAAGTAATGGGGGTAAAGTATTCCATAAAAGTAATTAATTACTTATTTCCATGATTTGATTATTTGTTCATTGTCCCACATATATCAAAATGAATAAGTTCTAGGGGTTGTTTTGAAAAAATGCCAACTTTATCATGCACAGGGTTTGTTATCTTTCCATTCTAAAATTTTTTACAACATTGGTCTATTTTTCTTAACATATCAAGAATACCTCATACACTATCACACTTTGATAACTTTCTCATGTTTCTCTGACACATGTGTCTAATACTTTTATGCCACAACTGATTTTTGTTCACCATTCCTAAGAAACAAGAGTTTTGAGCCTCTCCAACTTGAAATGAGTTTCCTTTTATATGTTGGCCTCTTGTGACTATTTTACATTATCATCACTTACCACAAAAAATCTATCTTTTCTGAAAATAACTTTTTTTCCTTTATCAAAAAGTTATGAAATGATTTTTATTTTTTTTCAACCCATCCAAAAATAAGGATTTCTTGGATTTAAACTTTTTTCCCCACTAATGGCTGATCCAACACCTTTGATTCTGAGTGATTCATCATTGCCAAATGTTATGGTTCTTCTTTGAATTATTTTACATTATTTAAAAACTGTAATTATCCTCTCATATGAGAAGAATTCCTACTATCCATAATCCATGGTCATTCTCCTTTTGTTGTTTTGAGAGCAGTTTCAATAAAAATATTTTTTTTCTTTAACTTTATCTTTCATAACTTCTGGATTCTAAGAATTGTTAACAAACTTTTGTTGTGATAAAAAAAACAAGACATAATTTTTCAATATTTCCAAGTTGTTCACATATTTCACAAATATTTTCCAAAGTTTGAAACCTATTTTTAATTTTTACACCAAACTTCTCAGGTTTCTTCAGAACATCCTTCTCAGACTTATTCCTTTAAGGGGATTGACTCCCCATCAAACTTTTCCTTATATAATTTTTGGAATAGTAATAATGTTTTTTATTTAACCAACACATATTTTTCATGTGTTTTAATCCACCACAATACCATTAGTATCCATAAAAATATTATTTACCTCTGAAAATTCCATACGGACCAGTGTTTTGAGCATGTTTCTCAGCAAACTTGTTATCTTTTTTATCAAAACTTTTTTAACCCCCACCATTTCTATTATAAACTGAAATATTCTTTTTCAACTCAGTTTTATTTTTATCCTTATCAGAACCAAAATTAATAGAAACATTTTTGGAATTATAATTTTTAGAAACTTCTGAATTCTCCACTTTGTTGGTCTTGGCCACATACATACCTTTCCCTACATTCTTAATCTCAGAACCACTTCTAGGTTTCTTCTTCTAAAAAAATTTCTAATTTATTCTCAAAATTTGAAGGTAACATTTTTTATCCTTATAAGGTTTATCCTTATGATAACCTTCACCAAATTTAGAGATATAATTATCAAAACTTATAACCCTCTATTCAGATTTAGAAAGTTTTTGTTGGACAAGTTCCAACTCTTATTATTTTACCTTCAAATTTACTTCCATATGTTCATTATGATTACTTTATTTCTCAATAGACTTCTTAAAATCATTAATCTATTTCAAAAACATGAATTTTTCATTATGAAAGCATTCTTTATTTTTTGTTGAAGAGTCTTTACTTTTCAGCTATAAGGACCCACACCCTAGTTTCCCAGAGCTAGTTCCTTATATTAATACATTGGTATGTTTACAAGGACATCACATACTAAATGACTGAATAGTTTAGTATTTTTGGAAAACTAGATAAAAACATAATATTTACATTACAACATGAAAGTAAAAACTACATTTAAACTCTATTAGAAACACATATAAACTCTTATATTATCTGACAATTCATTCATAATAATATTCATCTTTGTATCCTTGGGAAAAATAAAACATAAGAAAGGGGTGAGATAATATTATTAGTAAGGGTAAGTGATACAGTTGAAGTTATCATAAACATAAACATTACGCTTGGTGAATAACTAAAAATGTATGCCTTTAAAAATAAAATGAGCATAATATGGTAGGAATAAAAGATGATTACATAAATCCATATAAATTATCATAAGAGAATGAAACTTAACCATGTATATTATACTAGTCAAATGATCACATGTTTTATAAATTACTATTATCATAACGAGGGAATGTATAATGTTGTACATCTGAAACATATTTTAAAGGCCTCAGCCAAGACGTTAGAAAATACTAGGGTAAGGCCTCGACCGAAACTCATTTTTTTTGTCTCTCATAAGACTTATCGATGTATAGAGGGGATATAGAGGGACCAAACATAACTTTCTAATTCTAATGAATTCATCATATGAATGGGGATAAACATAAAAAACATGAACATATTAAATAACCTTTCCTATTTTGTAGACATAATCACTAACCATTCTGATTAGTATGGTGAATGGTATCAAGATATCACATTCACATTCAAACTAATCATAAAAATTTAATAAAATATTTTAGATGATAATCATATTATTTTAATACTAATAAAACATAATATTAAATACAGGTGTTAAAATATATGCAAATTCTCTAATAAAATCTTCGAAGAATTCTTGAGAGTAATACTCTTTTACTTTGAAAAGAAGAGTTCTTTTGGAAAAATCTTTGAATAAAAATAGAATCTAACTAAGATAGTTTTTATATAATAAAATGTGTGATTTTATAAAAAAATTATGTCTTAAAATATATTATATATTGTACCTAAAAATAGGTAATAATTTGATTTGTTACCTTAAATCGGGTTTGCATATCGGGAAGAATTGACAAGGGGAACCTTTTAAAACATGTATTTTCTACAAACAAAAAATGAAATTATTAGGATAAATGATTTTAGAATATATATACCCAGTATTTAGAATAATTATATAAAATAAATTAAGAATTTCATTAGTTTATAGAGGAATAAATCACAACCTAAATGAAAATGGAGGTTCAGGAAGAAAACCCTTACCTTATGTTTGAATGAGTTATGTACTTGACCTTAACGTCCTGGATAATCAAATTAAATCCACTAATTAATTAATTAATAATATTTTATATAAATATTTTATTCATTATATTTTTATTAAGTTCATTTATTTCCTTATTGTTGAGTTATAGATTTTAATTTCATCCTTCGGGAGCATTCATTTTCTTGGTTTTCATGATCAGTTCACTTGTTTATAAGTAATGGAGTTCATGTAAAATGGGTAAAATTATCCATAATTGGAATTACATGTTATTAATGAGAATAGATAAGTTTAAATGGTTATATATATCATATGGTTATATGTTATGATTATGAATCATTATATAAGACATTTAGTGATAATCGTTTAGATTATTACAGCGGTATTTCGATCACAATGAACTAGTTTTGTTGTATTAATTAATATTATGTATATATACTAGTTATAGAAAATTAAATAGGTAATAATAAATATATTATAGTCTGTTTTAACCATAAAATTGTATCATTACTAGCCTTGAAGAATAAATTGAAGAACGAAATTTCATCATCCATGAAGGTTATAAATCAACACCTCCCAGATGATGATTTCGTTTTTAAAATAAACGAAAGAGAGTAAGGAGATTGATGATGGTTCTTCAATTAAGATGATATAATTACAATATATAAATGATATTGGAGTTATCATTCTCATTTTTATAGAGGATATGAGGAGACAATAATAAAAGAAATAACTTGAACAGAAAAAAGGAAAAGTAAGAGGATTTTACCTCTTCAATACTCCTTGAGAATATCCTTAAAGGGATTTATTTTGGTATTTTGATGATACCAAGAGCTTCTATATATGTGGAAGGATCTTGGGAATAGGATTAGATAGAAATTTTATGAGTCTAAAAGCGTGGAATGTGTGAGGAGAAGAGGGGGTGATGGTGGTTTTTATAGTGGAGGAGAGGGGTAATTTCTCATTATTTTATTCATTATTTTATTATTTTTCTAAATACAAGCAATAGTACTGATTCTTGTGACTAAATAAACTAATATGTTCATGTGAGTTTAAACCAAGGGTTATTACATCATCCATGACTCAATTAATAGTATATTTAGCTTATAATGTATTTACACTGTAAATTGTTGTATTTTACTATTCACTAAAAATTCAAATATTTTAGAAAAATCACAAAAATTCACCCTAACTATTTTTTATGTGTATAATTAAAAAATGAACTCCATTTTATGAAAATAATTTTCTAAATATAAGAAATTTAAATTTTTAATTAAAATCATCATTTACTCAAAAAATACAGTTTTTAAAGTTAAAACTGATTTTATAACACTCTGAAAATTTAATAAAGGTATTATTAGATTATCCTAAAATCATAAGACCATAAAATATTTATTTTTGAATAAATTTTATTAAAATTGGATTTATTTTAAATCAATTTATTAATTATGTAAATAAATATTTATTACTCACAAAGATACTAACACTTAATTATTAATTTTTAAAATATTCACTTACCTATACTATGATATAATTATATCATACTTTCATTTATCAGGTGCATAAATTTTATTTATACTCTCATGGATGAGGTTACTATTTATTTGGATGATTTACTATTTATAAGGGCCATATTACTATTCATAAGGGTACATTACTATTCCAAAGGGTCAAGTTACTATTTGCTAGAAAATTAAGTTGATCCTATCATACTCTAAATATCTTACTAAGCACAACTGTGTATGTCCATTTTTCAAAATTTAAAACATAGAAGTGGAAAATTTGTTTTTATTGTATAGGTTATAACTATATTTCTTAAATAACTATAATAACAAAGTGTTGTTTCATAGAGACTCAGTATTGTGTACATTACATTCTATATTAAATTTATTTGTAAATACTTAGGGTGTTACATTTCCCCATCCTTTAATAAATTGAGTCCTTATAATTTGAAATTTCACTTCAAAATTTAAAGTTGATACTTGAAAATTCCCTTATGGGATTCCCACATTATAAAATAGGGTTAATAAAATATCCTTTTAATAAGAGGGAAAGGGAAATGTATAGGTCACTATAAAACTATGCACTCAAATATGATAACATTAGTTTGAATTTAAAATATTTATAAAGAATAATAATCTAACCATCATGTTCAATGTTAACATGACTCCTTCGAGTTACAGCCATTGAATAAAACTAGAAAACATAGTGTGAGTAATAATAGTCATACTGAGAAAAATTTATAATCATTTATAGAATATTATGACACCTTATATTCAACCTAAAATACCTTAGTTTTGAACTAGGTTATTAATTTTCATTATATATTCAAATACATAATAATGGTTTGTAAATAAAATGTGAATTATCCTATACAGATTCCCAGGAGTTTCAAACCAGGTGCACAGTAAGGTCTATTTTCGTGTACTAGGTTACCCAAAGTCAGGCCTGGAATACCTTGTCAGAGTTGTTACTCTTAGGTATATTTGTTTCAGAATCACGTTGACTTGTTGTATCTAGATAGGGTTTTATTTTTTATAAAGATATACATAATATATACCTTACCAAAATTATAGAATGTTCTTGCATGCTTATCTTAAAATTCTATCTTAGGGTTTTGTTCCCTAATCTATGTTTTCTAAATCTAGTTTCCAAGGTTTCTACTAAACTTCCTTTGATACCAACTATAAGGTCCCTGACCCCAGTTGCCTGGATCTGGTTACTTATATTAATACATTGGTATGTTTATAAGGATATCACATCCCGAAGGAACTAATAGTTTATTAGTTTTGGAAAACTAGATACAAACATAATATTTACATTGCAACTTGAAAGCAAAAAACAACATTGAAACTCTATAGGAAACAACCATAAACTCTTAGATTAATCTTGTAAGTCATTTATAAAAATATTCATCTTCGCATCCTGAGAAAAAATAAAACATAATAAACATGTGATCTTAGTTGCTCAGAAAGGGTAAGTAATACAACATAATTTATCATAAACATATACATTAGGTATGGTGAATAACTAAAAACATATGCCTTTAAAAATAAACTTGAGCATAATATGACAGGAATGAAAGATGATTATATAAATCCTTATAAATGATCATAAGAGAATGAAAATTAACCATGGATATTCTACTAGTCAAACAATCACATGGTTTATCAATTACTGTTATCATAATGAGGGAATGCATAATTCTAAAAATCTGAAACATACTGTGAAGGTCTCAACCAAGATGTTAGAAAATACTAAGGTAATGCCTTGGCCAAAACCCAATTCTATTTTTCCTCATGAGACCTATTGATGCATCAATGGGATATATCAGGACCAACACATCACTTAATAATTCCAATACATTCTTCATATGAATGGTTCTAAACATAAACAATATGAACATATTAAATAACTTTCCCTAATCTATAGACATAACCACTAAACATTCTAAGTAGTATGGATAATGGATTCAAGATAGCACATCCACAATCAAACTGATAATAAACCATTTAATAAAATATGGTAGATGATAATCATAATATTTTAATCCCACTAAAACATAATATTCAACAAGGGTGTTTAAATAGATGAAAATTCTATAATAAAATCATCAAATAATTCTTGATAGTAATACTCTTTTACTTTGAAAAGATGGGTTATTTTGGAAAAATATTTGAATAAAACCAAAAGTTAACTAAGATTGTTTTTCCATAATAAAATGAGTGATTTTATAAAAATAATTGTGGATTAAAATAGATTATAGATTGCACTTAAAAATAGGTAATAATTCGAGTTGTTCCCTTAAATCGGGTTTGCATATCTGGAATAATTGAGAAGGGGGCCCTTTTAAAACATGTACTTTCCAAAAAATAAAGATGAACTGATCGGAATATATGATTTTTGAATATATAACTATTATTTCGAAGAATTATATAAAATAAATGAATAATTACATTGGTTTATATAGGAATAAATCACAACCTGAATGAAAATGGAGGTTCATGAAGAAAACCCTTACCTTATATCTGAATGAGTTCTGTACTTGACCTTTACATCCTGGATAATCAAATTAAATATATTAATTAATTAATTAAGAACCTTTTATATAATTATCTGATTAATTATAGTTTTATTAAGTTCATTTTTATATTTATTGATGAGTTATAGAGTTTAATTTAATCATTCCAGAGAATTTGTTTTCTTGGCTTTCATGATCGGTTCACTTGATAATAAGTAATGGAGTTCATATAAAATGAGTATAATTATCAAGAATTGGAATTACATATTATTAATGAGAATATATAAGTTTAAGTGGTTATATATATCATATGGTTATATGGTATGGGGATTAATCATTAGATAAGACATTCAGTGATAATCATTTAGATTATTAGGATGGTATTTCGATCACAACAAACTAGTATTGTCGTATGAATTATTATTATGTATATATATTAGTTATGGAACATTAAATATTTTATAATACATATATTATTGTCTTTTTTAACCATAAAAATGGTACCATGACAATCCTTGAAGAATAAATTGAATAACGAAAGTTCACCGTCCACAAAGGTTGTAAATCGGCACCTCTCGGACGATGATTTCATTTTTAAAATAAAAGAGAGAGTAAGGATATTGTTGATGTTTATACCCTTAAGATGATATAATTATAGTATATAAATTATAACAGAGTTATCATTCTAATTTGGATAGAGGATTCAAGGAGAGAATAATAAAATAAAGAAATTGAAAAGAAAAAAAAAGAAAAAGGAAGAGGATTTTACCTCATGAATACTCCTTAAGAATATACTTAAGGAGGTTGATTTTGGCCTTTTGATGAGACTAAGAGATTTTGGACATTGGGGGGGGGGATCTTTGAAAGATTATTGGTTATAAACTTTACAAGGATAAAATCTTGGAAGGTTTGAGGAGAAGAGGGGGTGAGGGGTGGTTTTTATAGTGGAGGAGAGGGGTAATTTCTCATTATTTTATTATTTTGCTCAAGAGAACCAATAATATTGATTCTTGTGAAAACATACAATAATAATTTCATGTGAGTTAGAACCAAGGGTTATTTAATCATCCATGAATCAATGAATAGTGTATTTTTTTTACAACGTATTTAGACGGTAAATTACTATATTTCACTATTCACTATTCACTAAAAATTCAAGTATTTCAGAAAAATACCAAAAATTCTCCCTAATAATTTTTTGATGTGTAGAACTCAAAAATGAAATATATTTTATGAAAATAATTTTCTAAATATTATAAATTTAATTTTTAATTAAAATCATCATTTACTCAAAAAATATTGTTTTTAAAGTTAAAATTGATTTTATAAGACCCTAAAAAATTAACAAAGGTATTATTAGATTATCCTAAAATAATAAGAGAATAAAAATATTTATTTATGAATAAATTTTACGAAAATTAATTTTATTTTAGATCAATTTATTAAATATGTAATTAAATATTTATTACTCACAAAAATACCAACACTTAATTATTAATTTTTAAAATATTCACTTACTTGTACTATGATATAATTATATCATACTTACATTTATATGGTGCCTAAATTTTTTTATACTCTCATGGATGAGTTTACTATTCATTTGGATGATTTACTATTCATAAGTGTCAAGTTACTATTTATAAGGGTACATTACTAATCTAAAGGGTCAAGTTACTATTCACCAAAAAATTAAGTTGATCCTATAAAACTCTAAATATCTTACTGATATCAAATTTGTATGTCCGTTATTCGAAATTTAAGATAGAAAAGTAGAAAAATTATGTTTAATGGCAAGGTTATAACTATCTTGTTTAAATAACTAAAATAAAAAAGTGTTGTTTTATAGAGACTCAGTGTTGTGTAAATTACATTCTATATTAAATTTATTTGTAAATCCTTAGGGTGCTACATCGGCTTCCTAATTTATTTCTCAAGCCTCCTAATATTTCTTAGACATGATTTCAATTTTTCTTTTAAATGAAATTATAATTGAGTTTCTTCTTCTTCTTCAGAACTATTGCTTACGAACTCTTCATTGTAAACTGTTGCAATAAAAGTATTATTAGCCTTCTCAATATACTTTTCAAATTTAGATTCATTGTCTTATTCATCATCATATTTTGATAAGAAACTTATTATTTTTCATTTAAGTAATTTTTTATCTTTCCCTCTTGAAAAGTATTTAACCTTATCGCCATGTTTCTTTCATGACATTCATGGACTTGTTTTATCTTCATCACTATATTCTTCTTTTTTTTATTATGGAAATTAGCCACAAAGTTCTCAATAGCCCCATATTCAAAGAATTTTATGGGAAGTTTCCATCTATAAATTTCTATACCTCTTTTCATATTTTTAGAAAACAAGGATAAAAATTCATCAAAATTTTTACATACAACATTTTCATATTCAGAGTCAACAAAATCTTCTTCATCAAGAATCTTTTTAGACTTTCCTTACTTAAAATACTTAAAAGACATTTCATGATTAATTTTTTTCCATTTATAACATTATCCTTTATCATTTCATAAGTATTTAGAGTACTATGAAGATCATCAAGAGATAGAGTTTCGAGATCTCTATCTTCCAATGAGAAGACTTTGACATCAAACTTGTAGGGAATAATTCTTAAGATATTTTCAATAATTGTAGAATCCTCCAAATTTTCACCAAGATATTTGATAGTGCTAAAAATTTTATTCACCCAGGTAAATAAGTTCCTAGAATATTCATACTCACCTATTTTTAGATCTTCATACTTCAGCCTCTAGATTTTTAATTTTCCCTTCTTCACTTTTTATATTGTCTTCATAAGTATTTTTCAACTTATCCCAAATACCTTTAGTAGTAGAAACACCCTTTAATATTAAAAACTCACTTTTTGAAAGTGAGGAGAGTAAAACATTCTTGGCCCTTCCATTATTCTCAAGATTCTTCTTGTCAATAGATTTTAGCATAAATTTATCATCAATAGGAGGAAACCATCTATTGTAGCTTCACAAACATCATACCCAATTGATATAAGATAATGAAACATTATTTCTTTCCAGATATGATATTTCTTACCATCAAAACTAGAATCCCATTACTGTTCACACAATTGAGATTATCCATTACAACTTTCTTCTGCAAAACTTCAGCAAAGAGTAAACGAAGGGAACCTTAAACTCTGATACCACTTGTAAGTTCCCAGTCAAGATCAAGTACCACTTAGAGGGGAAGGGGTTGAATCAGTGATATATTTTTATTTTTATTTTCTTTATTTCTAAAATAATATTCTCTTCCTATTAAAGAGTTATCACTTTCACTAAAAACAAAATAAACACAAATCCATAGGAACACAATAATTTAAAAGGTTCACTACGCAATAAGAGTATCTACATCCTTGGTATGGTTTGAAAACAATCCAATACCACACAATACACTAGAAAACAATCCTTTTGTGTAGAATACAATGAGTAGGACATGCTATTACACTCGTGTAGTACTATTTTCAATACAATAGTGTGTGTTCTCTTTCTAGAAAAAATAATGTAATACAATTTTGTGTAACAAGTTAAGAAACATGTTACTATGGTTCCTTATCAACTTACACAAATATGTTCTTCAAAATAATTCTTCACTTTCTTAATCAACAATAGAAAATAACTTTCTAGAATTTATAATTATACTAATTTCGATTTCCAAATTCGATCCCTTAGTATGATTTCTTAGTCCGATTATATAACTTTTTTAGAATAACAATGAAACAATTTTGAACTTATTTTGACTTAGTTTGGAATTCCCAGTCTGATTTCTCGGTCTGAATCTGGAAACTCTGAATACGATCTTCTATATTCTCCTTTCTTATTATATCTAAAAAACTTCCTTAGGAATGCTCGATCTAGAAACTCATTCTCTCTACAATTCTTTAATTATCTAACTTCTCTATTGAATAGTTAGTGTGTCAGGAAATTAAAAGGTATTTACTCCTTTTATAGGTATGCCAAAAGTGTTTTGGTAGGGATTCTGAAAACCTTTCATGCTCAACCAAATTTACTAAAACATAAATTCTTCTTGAATTTTGGGTGCATATTAACTTCTTCAATGATCCTAAACTCTTCTAGAAGCTTACTAAATATTCTCACAACTTCATATTACTTCATACATTCTTTAAAAACCTCAAATTGATTCCAATTGTTTAGTTCGATTGTCTCACTATGATGTTGACAACTGATTATGTTTCTTTGAACCACTTCAAAAAAAACAAATGTCTTCTCACTAAGATTCTCATTACCAAATACTCAATATGATATCATCATTACTATGAAGAAAACAAACTCTTCATTATATTTCTTTATACCAAATAAAACATATGAAAACCATTATTCAAACTTATTCAACCACTTATATAATCCCCCTGATAACACTTTGAAAAGAATTAAACAATACTCCTTTTTTTCTTTTCCCAAACTGATGATCTTGTGTTCAATGTATTCATCGATGTCAGCTCTAGTCCAATAGTCTTGAACCAATTGATAAAAAAATTATATAAAACAAATTAGAGTTCTTATTTTAATTATTTGACCACGTATAAAAGTAAAACAAATTTCCCGCTTGAAAAAAAATCGAAAATTATTCTTGATGAAAATGGCTGACTACATTGTTGATTGATCTCTGATTTTCTTCTTCTTTTTAGTCACAAAAAACTTTTCTTATTCTCTATGTTATTATTCCCCAAAACTTTTAATTTATTTTACTTTTATTGGTCCTAAAACCCCCCCAAAAAAAATTTCCTCTTATTTTCATCTGTTGATCAGTGATAGTATGACCCCAATAATTATTGGCATACTGTGTCTGACGGACCAGTTCTAGCAGCTTAAATTTCAGAAACTTCTTTACTTCATTGATTATGATCCTCATCAAATTCTTTATTTGAAGATTTATTTATCATGGATTATTGGTCTGATTGAATACTAACATCTTCATAACTTCACATTTTTACTAACCTTCCCATCCGACAAGCATTTCAGCGTTTAGTGACCTCACACAGATAAACTGAGACCAAAATACTTCAACTTTAGGAAATTTTCTTCTTTTATAAAAATCTACCTATATCATGACTTCCTCATGACTTTAAATATGTTTAAGATAAATTTCAGCATTATATTACTTACATTGGGAAGTATTGTAACTTCTCATCCTTCCCAATAACTTCTTTCTTTCAAATTTGATCCTCAATATGATTGACAAAACTTGTTCTCCCCTATCCTTCATAAGGATTGCCACACAAGTTTTTCAAATAACTCATGACTTTTATGAATTAAAAAATAAAAAAGAATCATTAGGTTTTTTATCAGATCTATTCAAAATCCAATTCTATACCTCATTACAATATTCTTTTCATTCTAGACCCAAGGTGAGTCCAATGAACCTTTTTTCCAGAAAAATTATTCCCATTCCAATGTAAATTCTTAATCATTGTGAGCCTGATGTTTTGAATATGATGGTCTATCCGATTGTTAACTTTTAAAAAGTGGATTGATTTCTTTCTTCATTGAAAAAAAATACAACACACGTGAGCATAAACTTCTTCTAGGATCCAAAAACATTCTCCATCCAACTTTTCCCCAACAGATTCAGCGTAGGGATTGATCAGTATATGGAATCGTTAAAATATGGTTCAAAAAATACCATTGATTCTAAACATAGGGTTAACTAAACATATATTAAATAGTCAAATGCAGGGTTCTTTAAAAAGTTAGGTTCTCAATCCTGAAATTTAGTCTAAACATAAGGTATTAAATGTAAAATTCGTTATCAAAAGTTAGGTTCCTAAACCCAACATTCTCCTTAAACATAGAGACATGAATAGTGATTCAATATTTCTTTAAAACAAATAGAATACTTATAAAATAAAAAAATCATCTGAAATACTTCTATAATTATAGAGAAAATAAAACAAATATTATGATAAATATAATCATAAAATTCACTTAATGCAACTTTATTAGGAACAAATTATGGTGTTTGTGATCATCAAAATCAATGATAAATCAAATAAAATTTTTGGGTCAACATTTGTATGCCCAAAAATGATTTCCTCGCTATCTTATAGATTATATAACTTTATTTTGAATTATAATATGAACAATATTGATAAGTCTCTCCAAAAACTCCACACTCTGATTTTCCAAGAAGATAAAGATATGTTGCATGAAAAATCAATAGGAATTAAGGAGAGGAAGGAAAAGTTGAAGGGCCCTTAGAGTACATCCAAGTAAAATTATTTTTCACACCACTCTAAAAATAATGATATGACCTAGAGACAAGATAAAGAACAACATATAAAATGTTTTTCATGTGGAATGAAAAACTGTTGCTAGAAGAATTGCACTGTAGTGAGGAATCAATTGGAAGCATCATGTTCATTTTTTATCAAATGTAATTTTTAAATTTATATAATTTGGGTATTAGATATAAAGCATGGTTCCCACATTTGTATCCTGATACAAGAATAAAGTAGATTCAGGAAGGATTCATGAGGTGAGGTGGATATATAAAATTCCAATGAAGTAAGATGCCTTAGATATTAAAGACTACCTCTATACTTTGTTGAAAAGAATGATTCTATTCTTGAATATTTTTTAATATGTTCCTAGAGTTTCCAATCACATTATATTCATGTCCAATTTGTATATTGTTAACTTTGTATTAAATTTTGGGAATAACAACTCTTAATTTTATAATGGTATAATTTGTTAAGATATGACACCCCATAATAATAGTATTTATATACTTATATATGGAAACTACATTTTATAAAATGATAATGAATCAAGTTCACATGACTCGTATCAAACTTGGTTATGGAATCGTTGACTAGGTCATGTGAACATGAAACACTTGACCAAGTTATATCAAGATGGATATTTAGATTCTTTTATAGTAAAACCACTTGGTATATGTCATGTTTTATTGCAAGGAAATATGAAAAAACATCCATTTACTGGAATTGGTGAAAGGGTTATAGAGATTCTTGAATTAGTTCACATAGATGTGTGTGGACCTTTTCGAGTTAAATCTTGATGTAGATATTATTACATCATAAATTTTATTGATGACTTGAGTAGATATGGATGTGTTTACTTAATGAGGTATAAGTATGAATCCTTTGAGATATTTAAGGATTTCAAGAAAGAATTAGAGAATCAACTTAGTATGATGATAAAGAAAATCTGATAAGATCGAGGTGAAGAATTCATTGACTATCTAAGGGTGTTTGAGATTCTATTTTAACTCACTCCTCCTTACATACCATAGTGTAATGGTGTTATTGAATGAAGGAACCACACCATGTTAGATATGGTGAGGTAAATTATGAGTCATACATAACTTCAATTATACTTTTGGTGATGTGAATTATAGACTAGAACACACATTCTAAACCATGTGATAATTAAAGTGGAAAATGGCATCCCATATGTGTCATGGTGTGGGTGTGAATATGTGTTGTCTAACATATATGTGTGGAGTTGTGAGATGTTTGTTATGGTAAATTATGGAGAAAAACTACCACATCAAGGAACATAGTGTATCATTAAAGGATATACCAAATAATGAATGGGATATTATATATATAACTCCTTATATAAAAAGGCAACAGTATCCATACATGCCATGTTCTATGAGAGGGAGAACATCTCCAAATGTGACAGTGAGATCATGATTGAATTTGATAAAGTTTATTCTCAAGATGCATGAGAGTTAACATAGGAAAAAATTATATAATGTCTCATGGAATACATTCTTCCATAGACACAAGTAATTCATAGGAGTATTAGAGTGGTTAGAAAAATATAGAGATATAGTTTTCTAGTAATCAATAAGGATGACTTGATAATAGTTTAAAATGGGGAACCACTTCCCTATACTAGTACAAAATTAGTTTTTTACATCGGTTTTTTTGTGTTTTTTACATATTGTTTCTAGGGAAAAAATATTATAAGTGACATAGTAAATATATTTTTAATATAAGTTATTAAAAATTGATGTCAAAATCATTATTTTAAAAAATAAATATTTTTTATGTCATTTTTATTAAAACTGACATCGAAGGATGCTTTAAATGTCAGTTTTTTAAATAAATAATATTAAAATCTATTTTCAATGTCATTTTAAAAAAAAAAATCAGAAGTGTATTTTGACTTTAGTTATAAGAAAACCATCATTTAAATTATTATTTTTGTTTAAATATTTTGATACTGATTACTTCCATGGATGAAAAAAATAAGAATATTAGAAAATTATAAAAAAATAATGAGAAAAAAACTTAAATATTATATTTAATTTCCATCCATTTTTCGGTGTCATTAAACTTAATTTTCTTTGTAGAAAAAATTTCATGATGCATCTGAAGTTGCGATTTATAAGGAATTTTGAAATCTATTTTTTGAATTTCATGCATTTGATTTAAATTTTTTATATGATCCAAATAATAATTCATCATCATAAAATAAATAATCATTTAAAAGAATATCAATTAATAAAATTAATTATAAACAAATAAAATTATTGGATAATACTTATAAGTACCATAATGATATCGTTTTTGAAGAACCCAGGGAAGGAAGATTTGAATTGGAGGAGTATTAGATAAAAAATGAATAAATATGGATTGTGAAAACATATATATAACCCCTGGAAAAGTTTTATATGTTGTTATAAATTTTAGGGGATATGTGAAAATTAAATGGAATACTATGAAAAAATTGAAACTTTAAAATTTTCACATTCTATAATTTTAATTTTAACTTTATTTATTTTAATAATTGACCTTAAAACTCCCAATCACAATAGTTTTCGCATTGGTTATGTAATAACCAATATTAAAATATGATTTTTAACATTGGTTATTAAATAACCAGTGTTAAAAACACCCCTAATTTTTTTTCACATTAGTTATTTTTATAAATGATGTGAAAAATATTTTTAACATTAGATAGTAAATAGAAAAATTAATACTATGATATGAAATGATTTTTTTCTATTAGTTTTACAATAAAACAATAAGTTACTCAAAATATTCAATATTTCAAGGAGATAAAAATTTAGAGACAAATTCCTTATACATAAACCGAGACTTTATATTAAATCCTCTAGTATATATAAATAATTTAGGGGGAAAATGAGTATTTAAGAATAAATTTTACATAGAAGGTAAACTTAGTACCTATAAGGAATAAATAGTTACTAATAGTTTTAAACAACACCAAGGAATATAGTATGATATAACCTTTTCACTAACTTATATGCTAAAATCCATTATAATTATACTTTCCATAGTAGATTACCATGATTATGAGATTTAGAAAATGAATGTTAAAATTGATTTCCTTAATGGAAATTTTATAGAAGGTGGATATATGGAACAACCAAAAGGTTTTTTGTCTCCAATTAATTCTAATAAGGTATGACAGTTATAAAGATCCATTTCTGGTTTGAAGAAAGCATCTAAATCATCAAACATTTTCTTTGATGAATCCATAAAGGAATTTGGTTTCAAAAATAATGAATGTGAGCCTTGTGTTTATAAAAGGATTCAAGGTAGTGAAATCATTTTCATAGTAGTGTATGTCGATGACATATTACAAATTGGAAAAAATATATTAGTATTATAGTTAGTTAAGTTATGGTTGAATAAGTGCTTCTCCACGAATGACTTAGGTGAAGCAGTTGATATTCTAGGGATCGAGATCATTCGAGATAGATCTAAGAGGCTTCTTGGACCATGTTATGTTATATACATTGAAAATATACTGAATATAATTTTATGGGTAAATCCAATTGGTGATTCTTGATAATGTTATATGGTATACATATCTCCATGAAAATGAATCATCAGATACAAGATAAGGGAGATAGGATTAGTAGGATTCCTTATGAATCAGAGATAAGTTTAATCACATTTTCCGTGTTGTGTATCAGGCTTGATGTTGCCTATGTCTTGATCATGGCAGACAAATATCAAGAAGACCTAGGAGACCAACATTGGACTATTGTAAAGATTATACTAAAGTATCTAAGTCATAATAAGGATATATTCCTGATTTATAGAGTATATAAAGAACTAGTCATCAGGGGATATAAATATGTTAGTTTTTAGATAGATCAGAATGATCTTAAATCATAGTTAAGATGTTTATTTTTTCTTAATGATAGTATTATGAGTAGGAATAGTTCAGATTAGTTAGTGGTCACTGATCCAATAGTATATTTTGCGTACATTGAAACTTATGATGCAACTAAAGAATTAGTTTGGATATATAACTTTGTTTAGAATATTGATGTTATTCCAAGAATTAAAGATGTTATCACATTGTATTGTGATAATAATGTAGTAGTGGCCCTCACTAAGGAGACAAGGCCACATAAATAGACAAAGAATATACTTAATAATAATCACCTATTAAGTTATTTTTCCCAAAGGGGTGATGTCATAGTAAGTAGAGTTTCCATGTAGGATAATGTAAAGTACCCATTGAACAGTGTTTTAGCTTAATAGAAGCATGAATATCATGTGGAAGTTAATTGAATCGATGTCATTACCGGTTGGATCTAGTGAAAATGATAGTATATTGAAGTCGGTTTCCTAGAGATAACTACTTTTTATGTTTGATTAACTATATATTCCAAGACTTAAATATTAATAAATATCTTATCACATGATGATAATTCTTCTGTGTAACATTAATGTGATGATTTCATTGGAGTATCTGTCACACCAAAATTTCATGTCATTTCCCCACTATGATGAGAACCTTGAAGTGCTATTCTAATATTATTAAATATATATTCTATGGAAGAATGATATCTATCTACCATGACACATATAATATTTTGGTATTTATGTAAAGGGCTCATAAGATAATGATACTTCTTCTCATGATGTTTAAACTTTATAATCTCTAAGAGAGTAGGTTATGAGAAGAGACCCATCAGTAGGAATTCCACATGTTATATGTTTCATTATAAATTCATATCCACATATTCTTTTATTGTTCCTTAGTCTTAATATTATTATTAATTTATATCATGAATCATGTATTTTGATGTATTGATGGAAATCATGATGACACATGCTCACAGAAAGGTTGGATACATTTGGTGTGTTATAAGTGATATGAAATTAATAAATAAATTAGAAAATATTTTTCCCTTTCGAGTTAGTGGAAGTAAACATACTAGGAAATTTTATTAGAATGAAGCCATATGATCAAGTCCATGGACATGAATATTTTATCAATGAGTTAATTTTAATAAATTCAAAAAAAATATAAAGCATACATACTAATGAAATAATTATACAATATACTTGATGAGATATCAAGACAAAGAGATTATATTACACAATGAGCATTTATTGGAGGATTTTTTGTTATGAAATTAACATCATTATCTATGGGGACATGATGTAATGATATGTTTTGATCTTGGAAATTAGTGTATTTAATATAATTCCATAGATAAATATTCTAAGACGTTCACATCATAAGTGTATCTAGAACCTCAGTTAAATTATTTTTGAATTTATTTTTTGAATAAATATTATTCACATGTTTAGAGGAATAATAATTATTCAGATTGTGTTGATCAAATATATATTTATTGAACAAATAATACAAGGATATTTATTTATTTAAATAAATAGTTATTATTCACGGTTTGATAAATGTCAAGGAGGATTGAAGAATTGAGTTAAGGGTCTGGATGAAATGATATTTAAATTTATATGAGTTAGTGTATTCCAAGGAAGTAATAATATTATTATTATTATTCAATTTTGAGTTTATTTAGGATAAAGATATTAGACAAGGGTGTTTTTGTAATAACTAATATCTAACACTAAGTATAAAACCCATGTCATATCAATTCTTGAGATCGAGAAAATTGTTTTCATAAAGAATTATCTAGATAACTCTATTAATATTTAGAGATAACTTATCGAAAACACTTCTAAGAATAAAGAACGATCAATCCTCCTCCTCCTCCATCTCAAGTACTTGAGAGAACTAGATAAAATTATTCTAGAGTAGAATGGTGTCTTGTTGTGATCAATGGTGAATGATGTGAGTGGTTAAGACCATTAGTTCTAGCACCCAGAGATTCTATGGTGATGTTTTGAGGTTTTTATAACACATGTGGATACCTCTAGAAGGATTATACCATTGAATCCTTTAACACAAATATAGTATGATAAGAGCGGTCAAACAATTTTAAAACCAATAAAAATTAACCAGAAAAGTTAACTCTTATTTATATAAATTAATTATAAAATATATGTGAAAATATTATCTCTTTAAACATTATAGGGTTGTATTCATCATGTTCTAGGGATTTATCCAAAGAAAATGATGAAACCCCATTTTAGGGAATGTGACCAACTACTTAGACTGATCCCCATAAACTTCACCTTGTACATGTGTTCATATCCTCTAGAATGGTTATGAAGATTATATATGTGTTTTTGATATATTTATGAATACTATTTTTCATTTTTTTCATTTTTATGGAGATGATTCATAAATAACGGTTAAGATATCCTCTTTTTATAAATTTAAATTCAATAAAAATAATTTATTTTATTAATGAATATAATCATATGTATTACCATTCTGGAATTATGAAAACATATTAAATTTATAATTATTACATCATATTACTAATATTTAAGTTTTCTTAATCATTCATGATATAAAAATTATAACATTTATCATGTAGGTGATATAATTGATCCAAATAAGAATGTGTTAAAACTAATGAATAAATAAAAATGTGATATTTTATATCTATAATATCAACTTTATAGAATATTAATGGTTTAAAAAAAATGTTATTAAAGTGATAAATCTGATTCAATAAGAGGTGGATGAAAAGGATAAAGAAAAATGATTAAGGAGGTGATAACAATTACTTTGAAGGATATGATCTTCTCTTAGAGAGACTATTAAAAATGATGGATTTGAGGTTTATTATGACCATTGGTTACCAAAAATGAAAGAGTATTATTAGGAAGATAATTTAGGTCATGATTCATGAGAAAATGGAATGAAAATTATATTTTGAGGTGGGTAGGTGATCTTGTGTGACATTTCCACAAATATTCATTACTTAATGTGTAAGAAATATCATTTTACATGGAAAATGGATCCAACTTGGAAAAATAATTTGTAAGGGATATGGGGAGGTTTATCATTACCTCATCTACATATTTAGAGATAATGTTTTGTGATATTTGTTTTGTAATCCACATTTTAACCTTTTACCTCTTTTTATCTCTTTACCGCAACAACTCACTTTTAACTTGGAAACTTATTTTTTTACTAAAAAATAAAATCAACCTTATTATATAATTTTTAAATTATTATTCCAAATATGAAATCCATTTTATTAAATTAAGTTTATAAATGTTACAGAAAATTATTAGAAAATAATAAATGTATTACATATAAATATAGTTTAAAAAAATATTTTCAAGCACAAAAATGGATTTATTATTATTCCTTACCAAGTAATAAACATTATATGAATAGTAATTTATTTGATTATATATATAAAAAATAAGTTCTATTATAATAATTCTTAAAAAATGACCAATTTAATTTATTAATATAAAAATATCTAAAATAATTAAAAACAATTATATAAGAAATATCTCTTTTTAAAATTAAATAATTTTATTCTTATTTTTAACCAAATAATAATCATTTTATGAATAATTATTCATTTTTTATATATAAAAAATAAATTTAATTTAATTTAATAATCCAAATATGATAAATTTAACTTATAAATATACAATATATAAAAAATTATTAATTTTAATTAAGACATATTTTATTGTACATGAATCATTAAATTTTTATTCATTATAATTAATTTTTTTCATGGATGTTTACTTTTATTAAAAATCATAACCTTTATTTAAAAAACCAATTTTATTGAAATCATTTTTTAAAAGTAATAAATTTAACAAGAAAAAATATTTCATAAAAAAAATTAGAATAAAAGTTATTTTCACAAATGAATTAGTATATTTTTATTCTATTCCTAAATCATTTATTTTATTCCAAATAAATTATTTATAATTCAAATATATATTTTTAACATCAAAATTAAATTTATTTATATCAACTGCATACTGGTAATTTTATTATGATAATACGTTTATTGTTATTATACTCAAAAGCTATATATCTATTTATAATAGTCAAATAATGACTTTTTTACACCCATTAGATTCTATAAATTCATTCCATTCTAATTTCACAAATAAAACATCTCATTCCTATAGTTTTCATTTAGTATTTTATAAGATGCCTTCTACTTTCATGCTGATTTTTATCATTATAGTTTTAGTTCTACTAAAAGATATTCTCAATGATGGAGATGAACCCCAATATTTCCTAGTTGTAAAGATATTAATATTTTCTATTTATTTTCCCATTTGTTATGTACTTTTAAGGGATATAATTATACATGGTAAAAAATAATCTATGGCTTGTAATAATTGGTTTCATATACACTTCTTATAACATACTATTATGAGTGAATAAAGTATTTTTAATTTAATTTATATATTGTATGTTTTATTTTATACCTAGGTTTATATTCATTAGAAAGAATAAAATAAGAAACTTAGGAAAAGAAAATACATACTTAGATATGTGATGTTACATTCTCCTATCTAAAATAAATTACATTGATAAAACATAATTTTATTGAATATTTTATTGATAATAAATGAAATAATTTCCTCAAATTGTGCTAAATATGTTTATTTATAGAATATTTGGGATTAGATCATTCATTTGAAAATTTGATTAAAATTTCAGTTTTACCCTTTTAAAATTCACTATAGTATTTCAAGCATAAATATTTTTATTTAAATTATTTTGACTTAAAAGTTTGTAACTATGTTCTTGAATTAGTGGGATACAAATTATATTCAGGATATGGGAGTTGGATCATGTAGTTGTGTGGTCTAAATGGTCCATGAAGTCAAAGATGGACTGGATTCACTAGATTAGATATCACTTCAGTGTTTGGGCCATATCTTCTTCATACAAGCTTGTATTGGGCCCAAAATTGGAGGGGAGCTCAAAGATCTAATTATTCACAAATCATCCTTCTATAAGGATGGCTAATTCACACGTTTTGGAGGTCAAATATGCGGTGTAAGTAGGGTTAAAATATTTGGTTGAATTTCCCTTTCACACTTAAAATAGTTTTGTAACCCTAGATCTCCCAAAATCTATTTAAATGATATTTTCACTCTTTGGGAGGGTTTTTTCAAGGATTTTGTAAGGTTTGGAAGAATTTTTGTCTCCTAAGAGCATATCAAACCTCTTTTAAGTAATAAAAACTTGTTCAAAGAACTCTTCCAAGAAGGCTCTCCTCTCCCACCCCCATTTTGTGTTTCTTTATTTTTATACTTGTAACATGAATTTTATTCAATAAATGTTCTATATTATTTTATTTTAATCTTTATATTTTTATTATTAGTGCTATAATATAAGAGTAGACACGAGATTGGTTTTTCCCCTTTTAATCCATTACTTATGAAAAACGCCTCCATGATGAAAACTCTGACCATGGAAAAGTGATTTTGTTCATAGTTGATCTAATCCCCAATTCCTTAATTTATTTATTTTGAATCCATAAACATACTTTAATTCATAAATTGTGATCAATTAATTGAGTTTAAATTTCTAATTTACTTGATTGACTTGCACTTGACCACATGGCTGGGCTTGTGTAAATTGTGTGAGTGAAAGCTCAATCAAAAAATATAATCAACCTGGGATAGAATTGTAGGGTTAGATTCTCTTCCCAAAACACAATTAATTCTAAAATATAGGGAGGATATGCTTCCATAACTTACCATTGACCATAAGTTGCATTTTGGATCACAATCAAAGTAGGGTGTTGTTATTGGAAGTCCCAATGTTGACATAAGGCTCCTTTTTTCGATATTTGCGGTCTTGTTAATTTCCATAGGGTTAGGAGGTTTACAAGGTTAGGGGATCATAATTGAAATAATTATAATCATATGGGATAAAGATAATTTAATGATTAAGGGGATATATTAGATCGACTACGTCTTCTCATATAAGTGTTTTTAAGAAATTGTGTCTTTGATTGTTCATTCTCTTTTGTTGTTTAGTGTATTATATGAAAGTCACTAACCCCCCCCCCCACCATCTTGTATTTAATTTGTTTTAATTTATTTTCTTGTTTCATTCAATAATATTAAGGGTAGTTTAATTCACTTCCTCCTTGAGAGAATGACCTAGGTCATCCACTGTGCTACACCTAAATGACCTAAAATCGAATATCATTTGAGAGCACCCACGACAGCACCTTTTAAATAAGTGTTGTTTCTGGGGAGGCAAGTATTTTACTCAACTAATTAGAGGTATTTGTTGACTTTTATTTTATCATTTTTTATCTTCATTCTTCATTATTCTTTCCCCTTTCTAATTTTTTTTTTGTTTTTTTCTCTCTCTTTCTTATTCCTCTCTCTTTTCTTCTCTATTAGACCAAAAATTGAAACTTATTCTCATGATATTATGGTCTAATTTTCCCAATTTATAAGATTTATGACATAATCCCATTCCAAGAATCTCTTTGATCTAGACCCCAAGATTGAACTCAACCTTAGGGATCGAATCATACAATCTTAGTGTGAGGGAAGTGTCAATATTTACTCAACTAGAGAATTCGTACACTCTAAGAACATTGAATTGGAAAAACCCATGAATCCAACATGAACCAAGAACCAGTGGCTGAGAAAAATAATATTGAACTCAATAGAACCATTTGAGAGTTGTCTACACCAGACATTAACTATCAACCAATTTGCATTGCATATCTAAACCTTGAATCAGACTTTGAATTGAAATCTGGGTTAATTCACCTACTTCCAAAATTTCATGGATTATATGGTGAGATTACAAACAACATTTAAAAGAATTTAATGTGGTTTTATCAACCCTTAAACCAAGAAATGTCTCTGAAGATAAAATAAAACTAAGAGCATTCCCATTCTCACTTGATAGAGCTACAAAAGACTGGATGTATTATTTACAACCTGAATACGTAACATGTTGTAATGATTTGAAACATATTTTATTATAGAGATTTTTTCCATAATTGAGGACCACTTCCTTTTTAAAGGAAATATCAGAGATTAAGAAAGAACAAGGGGAGTCAATGTATGAGTACTGTGAGCGATTCAATAAATTGTGTGCAAGATGACCACATCACCAAATCAGTGAGCAACTACTCATATAGTACTTCTATAAAGGACTAACACCTATGGAGAAAAAGCATTATGGATGTCATGGTTGGAGGAGGGTTGGTCGAAAAAACACCAGTATTAGCATGTGCGTTGATCAAAAATATGGCACAAACTCCCAACAATTTGGTGATCGAGGTATACCACATGTTAGAGGAGTACACCAGTTAATTCCATCTTCTCTTGAATGTAATTTAATTGATACCAAGTTGTAAGAGTTGACCAATATAGCGAGGTAGATTTATTTGTCTCAAAAGACATCCTAACCCACTCATGTGAGACCATGTGGAATTTTCACTGAAACATACCACTCAACCGATTGCTTCCCCCAACTACAAGAGACGGAGGATTGCACAACAATATTTCCTAGGAGACCATATCAGAAGAAAAAACAGACACATCCATAGAAGAAGTATGATTCCTTTTCACCAACATACAACCAAGGGTGTAAAGATCAATAATACATGAGGTATGGATCTGGAAAACAACAAAGGCACCCTTTTTAACAAAATTTTCAATAGCCTCCGCCTTACCAACAGGGTTTCCAACAACCCCTAAGGAGATTTGAAGCTCAATCATAACAAATTCAACAGCAAGGGACTTCTCAACCAAAGGTATATTCTAATACATATTATATTTTGAAAAAAAAAATGTTCTTAATCAATGGAATGAACTGAAGAGTCAAGGTTTAGAGTTGAGAGAGTTGAATACTCAAATAAGCCAGATTGCCACTACCCTCCATGAACTAGTGTGTAAGAATTAGGAGAATCTACCTTCCCAACCTACTCCAAATCCCAAAGGGAATTTTATTGCTATCACATTGAGAAGTGGGAAGCAAACAACTGATACATCTACAACTTTCGTTCCACCTGGATTCTCCTTAACTCCAGACAATCACCATTCCATACCAACTGAAGAGAAACCAAAGGAGAATAAAAAATTAAGAAAAATATTGATGATGTTCCTCATAAACCCCTTCCCTTTCCAAATATAGTTGTTCAAAACAAAAATATGGTTTAAGAGGTAATTAAAAAAGAGGTTTTGGACACATTCAATCGTGTGGAGATCAACATCTCTCTACTTGAATCCATCAAGAAAATACCAAGGTATTAAAAATTCTTAAAAGAACTTTGTACCAATCAAAGAGGGATCAAGGGAAATGAGAGGATCAATCTTGAAATTAATGTTTCAGTACTCATTACACCAACTCCAAAAATGCCAACAAAGTGGAAGGATCTCGGAAAATTCATCATCCCATACACCATAGGAGAATTTCAATTTTATGATGATTTATGTGATTTGGGAGCTTCCATAAATATGATGCCTCACTCTGTATTCTCTTCTTGATAGTTTAGTGAGTTAAAGATGACGAGAGTAGTGGTGTAGTTGGTGAACAAAGCTATAACATATCCATTATGTGTCCTTGATAATATACTTGTTTGGGTAAGAGACATGATCTTTCCAGCATATTTCTATGTGCTTAACATGGAGGATGATCAGGTAAGTTCTCATGCTCCCATTATATTAGGTATGCCCTTCCTTAAAACTAAAAAAATGATCATAAATGTCCATTAGGGTACACTTTTGATGGAGTTTGGAGATAAAGTTGTTATATTTAATGTTATGGACTCCATGAAGTACCCCTCATAGGACCAATCTACTTTTGTTATCTCTCATTTTGAACCACCAAATAAAAACCCCATAGATTTTGATTATCCTATTCTTATGGGTATTATGAGAATTGGTTCTATTTTGATGTCTAAGAGAACTTTCACACTGGTTTCTAATTCAAAAACCCCTCTTATATTTTATTTTTAAATGGATTCATATTCTAATTTTGATCATGTGAACTCTGATTATGACATGGATGTTGATTATACAGATGGATTTGATATTTTATTCTCTAATTTTGATGATGTATATTCTGATACTAATTTTCATTGTGTACATATTTTAGTTATTTTAATTACTCCATCTATACATCACCCCCTATACTAGAACTCAATCCATTTCCATTGAATCTAAAATACTCATACTTGTTGAGTGGTGAGAAATTACCTGTTATCATTACTAACAATCTCCCTTTTGAACATGAAGAAAAACTTTTAAATCCGTTTAAGGAGAACATCAGGGAAATCTAGTGGAGATTAGATAACCTATCAGGTATTAGCCCCCCCATTTGCATGAATATGATTATTTTGAAGGATGGGGATAAACTAGTTAGGTATCTACAAAGGAGAATAAATCCAACCCTTCTGGAAGTTATTAAAAAAGAGGTTGAAAATTTGCTTGAGGTAGGTATAATTTATCCAATTTAAGATTCACAGTGGGGAAGTCCTATTAAATTTTTGCCTAAGAAAATTGGTGTTGCTGTTGTTAAAAATAATAAATAGGGGTTAGTTCCAATGTGGGTGAAAAATAGTTGTCATGTGTGTGTTGATTATAGGAAACTAAATCAGTCCACTCACAAGGACTATTTCCCCTTCCCATTTATTGATCAAATTATTGAGATATTAGCTAGGAAAACACACTATTGTTTCTTGGGTGGATTTTCTAGATATTTTCATGTTCCTATTGATTTGGAGGAATAGGGTAATACAACATTCACTTGTCCATTCAGCACATTTTTCTACCGAAGTATGCCATTCAGACTTTGCAATGTCCCAGTTACCTTCCAAAGATGCATGGTGAGTATTTTTTCAAATTTCATTGAGACATGCATGGAGGTATTTATGGATGATTTTATAGTGTATGGGTATTTATTTGATGATTGTGTCTCTATTTTGGGAAAGGTTTTGAATCGTTGTATTGAGAATAATCTGGTCTTAAACTTTGAAAAGTGTCATTTCACGGTAGAGCATGACATTGTCTTAGGAAATGTAGTGTCAAGACATAGAATAGAGGTTGATAGATCTAAGGTAGATATTATTTCATCTTTAACCTATCATTCATGTGTGCATGATGTTAGATATTTCTTAGTACATGAAGGATTTTATCAGCTCTTTATCAAATATTTTAGTAAGATTGATTTTCCTATGTCACGATTACTTCAAAAGGGTTCTGATTTTGTGTTTGATAATTCTTGAATGACTTCAGTTGATGAGATAAAGAAGTTTCTGACCACTCCACCAATCATACAACCCCCATGGTGGGAGATTCCTTTTGAGCTTATGTGTAATGCCTCCAAATTTGCGGTCAGAGCTGTCTTATCTCAAGAGGTGGAGGGATGCTCACTTGTGATTTCATATGCATCAAGGACATTGAATTCAACCCAATCAAGCTACACAACCATGAAAAAGGAGTTTCTTTCCATCATATTTGATTTATATAAATTCCTTTCATACTTTTTGGGCTCTAAATTAATTGTTTTTTCTGACCATGTATCTCTGAGGTACTTCTTAAAGAAGCCAGATGAAAAGACCAGACTTATTCATTGGATTCTCCTTATTCGGGAATTTGATATTGAGATAAAGGAAAAAAAGGGGTTAGAGAACATGGTGGAAGACCACATGAGTAGACTTACTCACACCTTAGAGGATGACACCTTGGACCAGGTACCACTTTGGGAAACTTTCCTTGATGAGCATCTTTATTCCATCTCAGGTATGCATCCTTGGTATGCTGATTTAGTTAACTACCTCATTACCTCTAAAATTACAGAAAATTTAAATAAACATCAAGTAAAAAAAATTAAAGAGTGATTCAAGATTTTATGTATGGGATGATCCATACCACTGACACATGTGTAGTGATCAAGTTATTAGGAGGTGTGTTCCTGATCATGAGTTTGAGTATGTTTTTCATTTCTTCCATACACTTTCATATGGAGGACACTTTGGACCCCAATGAATAGCTAGTAAAGTCTTAGACTCTGGATTATATTAGTCTATATTATTCCATGATGCCCATGTGTTTTATAAGTCATGCTCTCATTTCCATATCACTGGGAACATTTTTAGGAGACACAAGATGCCCCAAAAACCCATACTATCCTTTGAGATTTTTGATGTACGAGGCATCAGTTTTATGGGGTATTTTCCTAGTTCATTTGTTTTTTTTATATTTTGGATGCTATTGATTTTGTGAGTAAATAGGTGGAGTCCAAGGCCACCAGGACTGATGACTCTCATGTTGTAGTTGACTTTTTCAAGGCACGAATTTTTTGCAAGTTTGGAGTACCAAAGGATATCATTAGTGATCAAGGTACACACTTTTGAAATAAAAATTTGGATTCCCTCCTTAAGAATTATGGGGTGACACACAAAACATAAACACCATACCATCCCCCAAAAAAATGGCCAAGCTGAGGTTTCAAATTAGGAGTTGAAGATTTTTTTTGAAAAAAAACGTGCAATCAAATAGGAATGATTGGAGCAAGTTCTTGGATGATGCACCATGGGATTATATGAAAGCATACAAGACACCCATAAATATGTCCCCATTTCATATTTTTTTTGGGAAATCATGTCATCTCCCTGTGGAAGTCGAGCATCAAGTATATTGGGCAATAAAGAAATGCAACATGGATTTAGCCCAAGATGGAATTCAAAGGAAGCTTTAAATTGAAGATCTTGAGGAGATTATATTTTCATCATATGAGAACTAAAGGCTCTACAAGTAAATATCAATAGAATATCATTATATAATGATCCAACAAAGGGAGTTTCATGTTGGAGAGATATTCCTACTCTACAGTTCAAGACTGAAGTTGATACCTGGTAAGTTGCATTCCAGATGGTTAGGTCCTTATATTCTATATAATTTTTTCCTTATGGTGTGGTGGAGATCACATAAGAGGACACTAGAAGAAGCTTTATAGTCAACGGGAAATGATTGAAGCAATACATTGAGGGACTTTCTACTGATGTAGTGGATTTCATCACACTGCATGACCCCAAAATTACTTGAAATTTTCAGGTTGTTCCTAACCCTTTCTCTTTTATATTACTTGTCCTATTTAAAATTATATATATCATGTGCATATATCATATCATAGGTTCACATTTAGAATAATGAAATATTTTAAGTGTGGGGGATGAGAAAACATTTTGGGGTAGATATTTAGGATTTTCATTTGTATGTTTGTGTGTATTTTCTATTTAGTTTTTGGTTAAAATTTTCAAAAAAACTATAAAAAACAAAAAAAACCAATAAAAAATATATATCATGTAACATTATCATGTGAAACATATTAAAAATGCATTTTTTTGAAAAATTCATTGGTAGAATGATAATCATGAGTAAGATTTCATCATCAAGGGTTTATTTTTATAAAAATCGATGTCATCGATGATATGAATAGTTGTGTCATTATAAAACCTTTTAGGTTTTGACATCATTATTTTTTATATTCGTTCATGGTAAATTGTGTCATTAATTTCTCCAGAAAAAAATTTCACTCAACCATGACTTGTGAAAGTTTTCCAACTCAATTGAAGGTATAGTCAAGTTAGGTAAAAAAAATAATTGGTTGATCCATACATCTGTTTATCTTTTTATCAGTTTCATTACTGTATCGAATTGACCTATGCATGTGTACCTGTTATCTGACTATTGTACGCCCTAAAAAACAAAAAAATCAAAAATTTGGGTTTTTTCTTGGGCAGGTCAAAAACCATTCTTCCTCGACCTTTGATCTTGTTATAACTATTACAATTAGTATCATAAAGAGATCAAACATGAGTTGAGAGATGATTGTGATATTTTTTCCAAGTGCAATTTAAAAAAAAATGAGGGGAGTGATGAAATATAAAACATATGGGGATACACTAGTGAAAAAAATGTTTTTTACATTAGTTATTTTTCATTTTTGACGTCTTTTTTTTGGATGATGTTATTGCAGAGGAAGTTATAAATATTTATTTTTATGTCGGTTATTTTAAAACCGTCATAAAAAAAAGAAATCTAAAGCCATTTTCACATCGGTTCCTAAAAAACTAATGTGGAAAGAATTTCGTAGTCATGATTTATTACATTGGTTTTTAAATAACTATGGTAATATGTTGTTTATTTTGTCAGTTATTAAATAATCGACGTAATAAAAAACCCCTCTGAAGCATTTGTCACATCAGTTTTCTAATAACCGATGTAAAAAACAAGGTTATCATGTTGGTTATGAAAATAACCGACGTGATAAACCAGTCTGCAAATAGGTTTTTCACATCAGTTAAAAAATAATTAACTTGAAAACATATACACTTCATAGGTTATTAAATAAATGACATAAAAAACCACCCCTAGGAATTTATTACATCGATTGTAAAATAACTGATATAAAAACAATTTTTTTTAACAATACAGTTCAACCATTACAATGCGCTACCAAAGAGGACCTGAAAAAACTAGAAAACAGACCAAAACCACTGGACAGCCCCCCACCCCCCAGGACACCCCCTACCCCCTTGGACACCCCTACCCCCTTGGATATCCCCCCACCCCCTAGACACCCCCTACCCCCTGGACACCCGGCCACACCCTGGAACCCCCTACCCCCTGGACACCCCCTACCCCCTTGGATAGCCCACCCCACCCCCCTTAGACACCCCCACCCCCTCAAAACCCCCACCCCCTAGTCACCCCCACCCCCCTGAACAGCCCCCCCCCCCCACCCTAGACCACCCCACCCCCTAGGAACCCCCCCCGGATACCCGCCCACCCACTGGACAACCAACCACCCCCTGGACACCCGCCCACCCCCTGGACAGCCCCCCACCCACTGGACACCACCCCACCCCACCGGACAACCCCCACCCCCATGGACACCCCCGACCCCCTTGGATATCCCCCTACCCCCCCCCCCCCCTTGAACACCCCCACCCCCTGGACAGCCCCTCCCACCCCCCTAGACACCCCCACCCCCTGGAAACCCCCCACCCACCAGGACACCCTCCCACCCACTAGACACCCTCTCACCCACTGGACACCACCCCACCCCACTAGACAACCCCCCCACCCCCCTGGACACCCCCACCCATCATGGACACTCCCGACCCCCTTGGATAGCCCCCCACCCCCTGGACACCCCACCCCCTAGACAGCCCCTCCCACCCCCCTAGACCCCCAACCCTTGGACCCCCCCACCCCACTCCCCACCCCCCTGGACACCCTCTCACCCACTGGACACCCTCCCACCCACTGGACACCACCCTACCCCACTAGTGACCCCCACCCCCTAGACACCCTCTCACCCACTGGAAACCCTCCCACCCACTGGACACCCTCCCACCCACTGGCCACCACCCCACCCCACTGGACATCCCCCCCACACCCTGGACAACCCCCCACCCCCTGGACACCCCGACCCCCTTGGACAACCCCCACCCCCCTGGACACCCCTACCCCCTGGACACCCCCCCACCCACCCCCCCAGACACCCCTGCCCCCTTGGACATTCCCCCACCCCCCTGGACACCCCCACCCCCTGGACAGTCCCCCACCCCCTAGACCCTCCCACCCCCCATGGGTATCCCCCCTACCCCCTTGGACACCCCCACCCCCTAGACACCCCCTACCCCTTGGACACCCCCCCGCTCCCAGACACCCCCACGAAACCATTACTATGATCTGACAAAGTATGAAACAAGTAGAAACCGGACCAAAAGTAGACCAAAACCATACCAGAATCCAAACCATAAAAACATCAGAACTAGACCAAAACAAGAATATCCATAGAAAAATTAAACATTCACATATATAACATTCAGAACTTATAATTTCAACTAAAAAACCTAAATCCAACCAAAACAACTACCAAATACACAATTATAATTACAATATTCAAAATTACATTTCACACTACAAACAAACTAAAATCCAATCAAACCTATAAAATAATTTGACCATTCCACTTGTAAGTGTTTGAAATCTTGAGAAATATAGGGTTGAGGGTCATCAAATAGCTATAAATTAAAAAATATAGTATTTAACATGTATAATGAATAAATCAAATTAAATATTATGGAAAAGTTTATAAGGAAATCTTACCAGGTCAAACTTCACAAGTGTTCCAGTTGTAATTATTTCATACATAAATCTTAACATATAATATCTGTATTCGACGATGCCATGTTGTTCATGACAATTCTATTTAAATGAGTGTCAATTCAAAAAATTATTTTTATATAATACATCAAAAAGTACAAATTATAAATGGATAATTACCTTTACTTTTACATATTTGATCTTGGCACTATTTTTATTTGTTTTTTTTCAAAAGTAGACCCATCCCCTATTAGAAAATAATAAAAATGGGATAAATTTAAAATTAATTATAATATAAACAACTATTAAGAAATTGAAACATACTTTTCCAACATATTCTAAAAACTTTCCCGCACATCTCCATGGACAGAGCATATCCAATAAAGTGTTTTCTCCCTTGTACAAAAAACACCTAGCATCCAATGATCACTGATATAAAAGAAAATTTAAGGTCATTGGATTTTTATGTTAAAAGATAATGAACACTTTTCCAGATATATGTTTCATACCCCTCACAAAAAGGCATCATCCAACACTGCGTGATTATATTCTGTTCAAATCAATCAGTAATATAAAGTGTTCTTTATTCCTCATCCAATGCATGTCCTTCAGGGGAAATCAATTGCAGGTCCATGAATCCATATACATATTTCCACTCATTCTTCTTACACATGTTATAAAGATACCTAATATGAAACAGACATAAGTATACATTTTTAATAAATATAACGCGGGGAAAGGTGTTAAGACTTACATGGAAAAAATATTCACCACGTTGATGCCCAACTTATCTCTAGTAACAAGATCCATGATATCATTTTTCAGAATCCCCACATTGATTTCACATCCACAAACATGAGATTCCATTAGAAACTCATAATGATCCGCCAAAAAATTTGAATATCTTGAAAATCGGTCAAGACTACAAGAATTTGTATCTAATGTCATATCCATTTTTCTTTGTTGTTGTCTATACAGCATTTATTTACCTTTTAAGTATTCCTGTAAAAATGAATTGAAAAATATATTAGTTTTAAAATATTAAAATTTTAATAAAAAATAAAATAAAAGATATAACATACATACCTCTATGGTAATGAGTTATAGAAGTTTGGATGGCCAAACTAAAAACTGGACGATACTATGTCTGACTATCATCACCTCATCTGTAGGTAATGGTTGTCAATCTGATCTATCTATAATATCATGTATAGTGACCCTATGATGCTCTACCTCTAACTTTTGATGATGAACTATATCTCCTATACAATATACCAGCCCATATGAAACTATATGATGGTGAGGATCATCAACATACAACTCAAAATAAGTAGGAAGCTGTGGTGGAGGATTAGGATAAAAAATGGGGTCCACAGGTTGAGGTGGGGGAGTGGGAGCTACTGGCAGAGGTGGAGGATAAATAATGGGGTCTGTAGGGGGAGGTGGAAAAGTGGGAGCTGTAGTCTGAAATTGTCTTTGCATGTCTGCAAACATAGACTGTACTAAAGCTCTAATCTTTTCCACCATCTTCACATTAATATTATGAACTTCATCCTCTAAGGTTTCTTTTTTATAAACACCCTCAATGGAAGAATTTTAAGAACGTGGAAACACTTTTCTTACCGATACACCCGTTATATATCCTCATACACGACCGGGGTTTTCGAACTTTCCCAATGCTGTAGATAAAATATCTTGCCTCCCAAAAGCTTTAAATTCCCCCTATGAGCTCTTCTCCTCAAGAGAATCTTGTATTAATTAATTGAACATTTCTGTAATGATTCAAATTATATAAAGAATATAATTAACTAAAATAAATAAAATAAATATCTTACAATCCTCTCTACTACGATTCTCTATTCTTCTGAAAGATATTGTCCCTTTTTCCTCATCTGATCTCTCTTCCATTTTTTATGTCTAGATATAGTGGATGGAGGGGCAAGCTCTCTAGAGCTTAAAGACTCAGCTCTCAGTTTTTGTAATTTTTCCGCCATCATTTGTTCTTCTAATAATGTATACCCTCCCCAAGATAAACTATAAGGGTAAACTTTTTTAGATTGAATCTTCTGATGTGATGTCCTTGTTTGTTATAAATTAAGATTAATAAATCATTAACAAAACATTAATAAGATCATTTATATAAAAATTCTTATAAAATTTTATATTTCCCTTACAAAAAATGAATCTTTTCTTCTACTTTCAACAAATTTCATCCATGTGCCTTCATCTATAAAAGGATATATATGACATGAATTGTTATGATTCCTATGACCAAAAATGAAATCAGATGTGAGGGTTGATATGAAATCCCTCCATCTCCTGGAAGCCATTGATAAACATTTCTTCCTAACTCCTCCAGTGTCAAGAATATCAAATGTCATCTAATATAGAAGAGGTGAAACATATTATACTAGAAACATTTAAAGATTAGTCAAACAATAGAAAAATATCTTACCAAAATCATCTCCCACAACTAAGATATTATTGCTTTGTCCACACTTCTCCAATCGTCATACAAAACGCTTACTTTGATTTTACCCTGAGTTGATACAAAAATCTTAAAATCTTTTGAATTTGGACCTCTAGGAATATCATTCTCATCAAACTCAACCAATATCCTCTGGTCCTGGCTACGAGCAAGTGATAATTTTGGTAAATGTGTGCAACCATGTTTACCAACTCTTGAACTCTTCTTTGTTGTTATGGGAGCACATGAGGAATATTGGGGAACATCAAGAGGAGCATGTGAATGTTCCTCCCCAGAGGTATGATCATGATTCTCATCTCCAGAATCATGTGGTTGATCAACTGATTGATCTGTCATTATCCTTCAAATAAAAAAAGAAAACATTAGTTCACAAATATAAAAATTCAAATATTACAATACTAATGTAAAAAAAATGAAAACTAAACTAAGTTATGTAATATTAGACATGGTAAGTTTGGTAATCATGTTAAATAATGGTAAGGATGGTAAACATAGTAAACATGGTAAACATGGTAGTGTAATTTTCATTCAAAAAAGTCAATAAATATATAAGTTACGTAAGGTAAACTATGGTAAACTATGGTCAACATGGTAAACGTGGTAAATTAATTGTCATTCAACAAAATCAACATATATATAAGTTACATAATGGTAAAAATGATAAACTAAACTAATAAAAATTAAAATAAACAAAAATTTATACTTATTTGTTTTAATATGAATTTTAATAAAGACAAAAATTATAATATCTAACATTTTATGAAAATAGTAACTGTAAAAAAGAAATAAACATATGTTACTTGTAAAATTAGGAATGTAAAAATGTATTTTTTTTTCAAATTCCTTCATCATGATCGTTCCTTATGGCACAAACCATGTCTTCAACATGCTCATCATTATTTTCTACTAATCTTTCCATGGAAGTAGGTATCTTCCATAAATTAGCATCTTCATCAAGTTGATCCTCACCAATATATTGTTTTTTCCATTGTAAAACAATAGACCACTGCATATCTGATTGATCAACTATATAGAAAGTCTATTTTTCATGTGTTTCTATTATAAAATAATCTGTTGTTTCTTCCAATCTATTCAGATTAACAACTGTCATTCCGAATTCATCATGTTTGACATTGTTGTTACCGATAAACCATTTGTAGTTAAAAATAGGAACTTTAATTTTAAAGTAATCAACCTCCCATATTTCTTCAATGACTCCATAATATGCACTTGATTCAGAAATTGAGTTTTTGTCTTTAGAACTCAAAAAATGCATTGTTTCTGCAAACACCAATACACCACTATTCTAAACTGCACTTCTATTGTCCTGATCTTTTGTATGAAATTTATAGCCATTAATTTCATACCCAGACCATGTTATCACATTTAAATTTGGACCAACCACTAACCATATTAATGTCTCTAATACATCTCATCTACCAAGCAAGGTCTTTTTAAACCATGGCAAAAATGTTTTGTTGTGCTCATTCAAAATCCACATTTCTTTCTTCTTTGGATGACATTGTTTAAACTCATTAATATGCAATGTGATATACAGTTGAGCATCAGCTATGTTATTCAAGATGTATAATTATACCTTCTTAATTTTTTCATCTGACAACAATTTGACTTTCAAGCCACAAATCTTCCTACCCTCATTATTAACTCATTCATGGAAAGATGGAGGCAAACCTATGTGCTCCGTCGTAGACAAGTATCTCATACAAAACTCTACAACCTCCTCAGAAATATAATTTTCAAAAATGGAGGCTTCGGGTTGATATGGATTCTTAACATACCCCTTTAATATTTTCATATACCTTTTAAAAGGATACATCCAACAAAGATAAACTTGTCCACATAGCTTTATTTATCGAACCAGATGAACCATTAAATGGACCATTATATTAAAAAAATATGGAGGAAAATACATTTCAAATTGACAAAGTATAGAAATTTCATCCTTTTCCAAAATGTTCAAACCATTCACATCAATCACCTTATTAAAAATTGAATTGAAAAAATAACACAAATTTATTATAGTCTTTCTAACACGGATGGACAATATTCCACGCAATGAAACTGGTAGAAGTTGTTGCATCATGACATGAAAATCATGATATTTCATACCTATCAACTTCAAATCCTTTAAAGATACAAAAAAATTATATTTGAAGAATAACCTTAAGGCACTTTGATATCATGAAGACACTGAAAAATGCTAATTTTCTCCATCTTGGATAATATATGACAAGCTGGGGGAAGAAATGTTTGTATTCCATTAGGAGTGAGAGCTAACTCCAAACATATTCCCATTGATAGTAAGTCTGATCTTGAATTCAATCCATCTTTAGTCTTTACTTTAATATCTAACAATGTTCCAATCAAACTATCGAATATATTCTTCTCCACATGCATGACATCAATATTATGTTTCACTT
Organism: Viscum album; assembly: GCA_963277665.1. Classification (NCBI taxonomy): domain Eukaryota; kingdom Viridiplantae; phylum Streptophyta; class Magnoliopsida; order Santalales; family Viscaceae; genus Viscum; species Viscum album. Next base: position 76,908,499 of record OY728145.1, read on the forward strand.
CATGATATCTCCAATATGGTAGCTCAAAAAATATTGACCTTTTCTTCCAAATATGACTATCATTACCAGATTTATGTGTCTTTCCCAATGACACATTAAGATTTTTCACCCTCTCAAAATACACATCAGGGGATAAAGGTTTTGGAGCAATATCAAATTCTTATGATCCATTGAATGCCTTTTTTAGTCTTCTATAGGAGTGATCCATAGGCAAAAACTTTCGATGAACCATGTATATTGTTTTCCTCCCATGATTCAATTGATAATATGAAGCCTGTTGTTCTCAAATTGGACATGCTTTATGCCCCTTAACACTATATCCATAAAAATTTTCATATGCTGGGAAGTCATTTATAGTGAACATAAGCACTACATGCTGTTGAAAATATTCCATTTTATAAGAATCATACACCCTAATACCATTCTCCAATAAAAGTTTCAAATCATCAATCAATGGTGACAAGAAAACATCAATATCATTTCTAGGTTGCTTCAAACTAGAGATCATTATACCCAGCAATGACATATTTTCACTTCATACAAACTTCAGTAGAGAGGTTGTAAATTACCAATAAAACAGGCCATGAACTATGTGTGATATTGAGGGTTTGGTATGGATTCATTCCATCTGTGCACAACCCAAGTATGAGATTTCTAATTTCATTTCTAAATGTAGGATACTTCTCATCAATTTTCTTCCATTTTGGACAATCATCTAGATGTCGTATTTTTTCATCACATATCCACTCATCAGCATGTCATCTTAACCTTTTTTCATCATGTGAATTAGCAAATAAACATATCAAATCATGAATTATAGGAAGATACCAAAATTCATTGGTAGGGATCTTTGTAATCTCTACACCATCCTGTGATTTTTCTTTTAACTTATACTGTGATGTCCCACATTTAGGAAACTCTAAAAGAAATTCATATTCCTTACTATATATCATATGGACATTCAAAGAGGAATGTATTTTCTTGTATCTCAATCCAATCAGGCATAATATTTTCTTTGCTTTATAATTTGAATCTGGAAGATCGTTGTCTTTTGGAAGAATTTCTTTCAACAATTGAAGCAGTTCTGTAAAACTTTAGTCACTCCATCCATGTTTTTCTTTTAGGTTAATCAATCCTAACATCACCGACAAAACTATAAAATCTGTACAACCAGGATATAATGGGTTTTCAGCATCACTATATAGATGTGAAAATATCGATTCTATGTCAATTTGTTCTGCTACAATATCACGAATCATTTCTTCAATTCCATCAGAGTTACCATCTTTCAAATACTCATCATCAGTAGATCTGACATTGTGTCCATTTTCAACATTACAAATATAAGGGTTGTAACTTGGATTAAAACCATGACAAATTAGATGATCTTTGATGTCTCTACTTTTCAACTTCTTCATATTCAAACATTTCAAGCATGGATAGAAAAACATGTCACTTCTTGGAACATTTCATTTAGAGAATTCCAAAAAGGCATCAACACCTTCCTCATATTCATTACTCATTCGATGTGTCGTAATCCAACTTCGACTCATTATTACCTATAACAAATATCAAAATTATACATCTTGTTAAGATAATCCAATTTTATATTTATATGAAAAATATCATATTTTGAAAGTAAAACAATTTTGAAATATAAAACAAATCTATGTGTATTTGAAAAATATATGCATGAAAATGATTTTAAAAAGAAAATATAGTTAGATATAATAGTTTTAAATTCATCTTGGATCCTTTCTTCTTAAGGTACACAAAGAATAAATCCTGGTGCAACTGGATACCAAATTCACCCTTTCATAAAAAATAAATATGAAGTATAAATATTAAAATATGTATACATTCACTACTTAAAATTACACATATCCCAATGATTTGAAACCATTTGGATAGTCCTTGAAACTATTGGGATAGAATACCCCAATGATTTTACACATCGTTGGCATGATGGTTTTTGAAATAACACTATACTGATGATTCTACAGGAACCGTTGGTATAGACTACCTGAAGTTAAAATATGCCAACGGTTTCAATGAAACTGTTGGGATATATATATATATATAAAGGGGGTGTCCAAGGGGGTAGGGGATGTCCAGGGGGTGGGGGATGTCCAAGGGGGTAGGGGTTGTCCAAGGGGGTGAGGGTGTCTAGGGGGGGTGGGGGTTGTCCAAGGGGGGGGAGGGGGTTGTCCAGGGGGTGGGGGAGTGCTGTCTAGGGGGTGAGGGGGTTGTCTAACCCCTACCCCATTGGACACCCCCACCCCCTTGGACACCCCCCTCGACACCCCCCCCCCCCCCAGATAGCCTCCCCACCCCCTAAACAGCACCCCCCACCCCTCTGGACAACCCCTACCCCCTGGACACCCCCACCCCCTTGGATACCCCTACCCCCTTGGACAACCCACTCACCCCCAGGACACCATCCCCACCCCCTGGACACCCCCCACCCCACCCCCTGGACACCCCCCACCCCCTACCCCCTTTGACACCCCCACCCCCTTGGATATCCCCCTCACCCCTGGACACCACCCCCACCCCTTGGACACCCCTACCCCCTTGGAAATCCCCCTCACCCCCCCGAGACACCACCCCCCACCCCCTTGGATACCCCCTGAACACCACCACCCCCTTGGACAGCCCCCCCCGCCCCTGGATAGCCCCCCCCCCCCACCCCTCTAAACAAACCCCCTGGACACCCCCACCCTATGGACACTCCCAACCCCCTTGGATATCCCACTCACCCCCCTAGACACCACCCCCCACCCCTAGAAACCCCACCCTCTAAACATCCCCCCCACCCCTCAGAACACCCCCACCCCCCCTAGACCCCCCACCCACCCACCCCCTGGATACCCCCTACCCCCTTGAACATCCCACTCACCCCTTGGACACCACCCCCACCCCCTGGACACCCCCACCCCCTACCCCCTTGGACACCCCTACCCCCTGGATAGCCCCCTCACCCCCTGGACACCACCCCCACCCCCTGGACACCCCTACCCCCTTGGAAAGACCCCTCACCCCCCTGGACACCACCCCCACCCCTTGGACACCCCCTAGACACCACCACCCCCTTGGACAGCCCCCACCCCTCTGGACAACCCCCCCACCCCCTAGACAAACCCCCACCCATCTGGACAGCCCCCAACCCCCTGGACACCCCCACCCCCTGGACACCACCTACCCCCTTAGAAAGACCACTCACCCCCCTGAACACCACCCTCACCCCCCTGAACACCCCTACCCCCTTGGACATCCCCCTCACCCCCTGGACACCCCCACCCCCATGGATACCCCCAACCCCCTTGGATAGCCCCCGCACCCCCTGGACACCACCCCCACTCCCTTGGACACCCCCTGGACACCCCTACCCCCTGGACATCCCCCCACCCCCTGGAGACCCCCACCCACTTGGACACCCCCCCACCCCCTTGTACACCCCCTGTATGCGCACACACACATGATAGAACACACGAAAATTGTAAAATTGCATGATATCACTTCTATGGTTTATTTTACAAGAAAATAATTTAACATGGTATAAATGAACACTATGAAACTTTCCATGATAGAAAGAACAAATATAAAAAAAATAACATCTCAAAAAATTAGTTTAGGGGATTGAAAAAAATAAAAAATGAAATAGAGCCGTGTGAGGCTTACTTGAGTGTTGCAAGTTGACCTGATAGATCTGGTGATAATAAATATGATGAATGATGTTGTCAAAATGAGGCATGAGGTCATGACTTTGAAGAATACTTTCTATATTTTCCGCGTGAGAGAGACGAGTCGCGGGTCTCCCGATCGAAGAAAATAGAATGACTAAATATGGGGCGTGATAAATCATTTAAAAGCTTTATCACATCAGTTATTTAATAACCAACGTGATAAATTATTTTTTTATGTTTATAACGTCGATTATTTAAAAACCGATGTATAAAATTATTTATCACATTAGTTATTTTATAACCGACCTTATAAATGGCGCTTTATCACATCAATTATTTTATAACTGACGTGTTAAATTGCTGAGATTTTCTTTATCACATCGGTTATAAAATAACCAACATGATAAAACACCCAGAATTGATATTTCATGTCAGTTATTTTATAACCAACGTGATAAATCTAATCTCAGTATTTTTTATATCGATTATAAAATAAACGACATAAAAATATTTATTCTCATCGATTTATCATGTCATTTATTGTAGAACCGACATGATAAATTGATTTTTATAGCTTTTCACGTTGGTTATATAGAACCGACTTGAAAAATGCCGACGTGTTAAACATTTTTTCCACTAGTGATATCTAGTTCGGGAGCTTAAGGTTTAACTTTTAGGAATGGGTAAGTGAGTGGGTCTTGAAATTAAATTTCAAAGGAATGTAAAATAGGTTTGGTGAATTAAACTAGTTAAGAATAATTGTTTTAATTGATGTGAATATACTGAATAAAGGGTGTGTTTATGAGTTTGGAATGGTTGGAACACACACACATGGAAAAATAGTGGAATGGTAGACCCATGACCAGTTTCACTATGATTAGTGTTATGAATCTCACTAGATTTCATCTTGACACAATTAATGAGACAATGAATTTAAAAGTTATTGATATTGACTCTTTATGGGATTATTACTTTGCCTATATTTCCACTGTGGATTGAGAAATATGAACATGCATATCTTGCTACAATTTTTTCAAATACATGATATGAATTTTTTCTCATGAGTGCAAAAGGGTAATTATGGGGGAGCTGATAAAACATAATTTTATTGAATATTTTATTAATAATAAATGAAATAATTTCCTCACATTGTTCTAAACAAGTTTATTTATAGAATATTTTGGATTAGATCATTCATTTGAAAATTAGATGGAAATTCAAGTTTTACCCTTTTAAAATTCACTGGAGTATTTCGAGAATAAATATATTTTTTTAAATTATTTTGACTTAATTTTTTTTAATTATGTTCCTTACTTAATGATGTACAAATTATATTCATGAAACGGGAGCTGGATTGTGCATTTGAGTGGTCTAAATGGACCATGAATTCAAAGATTGATTGGATTCACCATATTGGATATGACTTCAGTGTTTGGGATGTATCGTCTTCATTCATGATTGGATTTGGCCCAAATTTGGAGAGGATATCTAAGACCCAATTATGAATAAATAATACTTATAAAAGGATGGATAATTTACAAGTTTTTTAGGTCAAAGATGCAGTGAAAATGGATTTAAAATATTTTCCAGAATTTCCCTTTCACAATTAAAAAAGTTTTGTAACCCTAGCCCTTCCAAACTCTGTTTAAATGATATTTTAACTATTTGGGTGGTATGGTAGAGGATTTGGGAATTTGTGGCCAAATCTTTGTCTCCTGGGAGCATCTCAAACCTCTTGGAAGTAGTAAGGACTTGTGCAAAGAACTATTCCAAGAAGGCTCTCCTCTCCCACCTCCACTTTGTGTTTCTTTGTTTTTATGCTAGTAACGTGAATTTTATTAAATAAATATTATGTATTATTCTCTTATAATCTTTATATTTTTCTTCTTAGTTCTTGAATATAAGATTGGATATGATATTGGGTTTTCCACTTTCAATCCATTGATTATGAAAAATGTCTCCACGATAACAACTCTGCCCATAGAAGAGTGATTTTGTTCGTAGTTGATCTAATCCCTACTCCATTAATTTATTTATTTTGAATCCATAAAAATTATTTAATTCATAAATTATGATCAATTAATTTATTTTTATTTTATAAGTTACTCGATCGACTTGCACTTGACCGTGTGGTCAGGTTTGTGTAAATCGTGTGAGTGAAACCTCAATCGTAAAATCTAATCAACTTGGGATAGAATTGTAGGGTTAAAGTCTCATAAAAAAACAATTAATTCTAAAATCTAGGTAGGATATTCTTACTTAACTTACCATTGACCATAATTTGACTTTTTTATCACAATCAAAGCAGGGTGCTACGATTGGAAGTCCCAAAGTTGACATAAGGCTCATTTTTCCAATATTTGTGGTTGTGTTGATTTCTGTAGGGTTCGGGGGTTGACAAAGTTAGGGGATCATAATTTAAATAATTATAATCATATGGTATAATGATACATTAATTATTAAGTGGGTATATTAGACCGACTACATATTCTCATGTAAGTTTTTTTTAAGAAATTGTGTCTTTGATTGTTCCTTCTTGTTAGTTGTTTAATTTATTGTATGGAAGTCACTAAACCAACCCCCCCATATTGTATTTCATTTGTTTTAATTTATTTTCTTGTTTCATTCAATCCTATTAATGGTTTTTTAATTCACTTCCTCCTTGAGAGAACGACCAAGGTCATCTACTATGCTGCACTTAGTAAAATCACAAATATTTTTTTTGTGAGCGTGCACGACAATGCTCATCATACATCCTTACCATTTTTATTTTCTCTTACTAATGAAAACAACTAAGTATGTCAATAAGATATACATAACTAAATATATAATCTATAAAAATATATCAACCTAAATATATTGGGTAATACTATGAAAATAATATTTTCCCTCATAATATTCATATGATGAGGTTTTCATTTATCTTAACCATTTATTTCAAATATGATTCCTTAATTGGTTATAAGAAAGATGAGTTTTTAGAAAAATACCATTCACACCTCATTTTTATGATCCTATTTCAAAACAAATACTAAAATCAAAACATGTTGTCTTAGACCAACACCTCCTTGTTTTAATGATATCAAATCATGTTTATAATGTTATTAATGACTTTCATGTTTTTTGTTAGAAAAAAGATTACTAGATTTTTTTTTCAAAAATGGATAAGTGTGGAGATTATCATTCCACCTTTCCATGTGAAGTTCAAGTGACTATGTCACCTTACCACATGTTATACTCCACCTTACCACATGAAAAAATTTCTTACCATGAGTTATATGATAAATATTTTTCTAAGTTATGAACTAGACATGCATTAAAGATTCAGCTTACCATGCATTGAGAATTGCCTTACCGCATGTACAATCAACCTACTATAAGATCAAAAGACCTGATAGTGAAAATCAGTGAAGTGACCACATGAATGAAATTACCTACCACATGAAGATCTCATGTTACCATGGAAATGTATGTATAATTTTTCATAAAGTATTATACTGACCATTTATTTTATTGTAGTGACCGCACAAAGAAACAATATACCACATGAAGTCATAAACCCGCCACATGTACAAAATAATCGACTGCATGAAGAGATGAATCGACTATTTCACCTTTACACATCACTTGATAATGTTGAGTTACCATGATATCAACTAATTATACCTTAAGTGAAGATATATTTCTATGTCTAACTTAGTAATGCAGCGTTTCAAATCTTCAATGACTAGTTTTTTGAAGCATTAAATATAGATACATCCAATTAATAAAGAATTATTATTCTCTAATGGAAACTTCTGATTAATATATCTTTAATATAAATATTATAACTTATGGAGATGGTGCCTTGTGATGAAAACATTTTTCTTTACATAGAGAACAACTGAGGATTCCATATGCGGGAGCTTGTACTATAGAGAAGACTCTACAACACTCTATTTTATATATTTTTTTGAGAAACTTATCTAAGATCCTTCCAAAGATAATTCAAGTACTCTAGATAAGAAAAGATATAGTGATCAAGATACTTCACATTTTAACATTCTTAATCTCTTTCAAATTTTTTATGCTTAAAATTATGAGTTGTGTTTATATTGCTCTGTTTATCTGCAAAAACATAGTCTGTTGTTCTAAACTAGAGAATAATCAATATTCTATCAAATTATTTTATTTGTATTCCCATAAATAATTGTGGAATAGGTCCTACATGACCTGATATATTTTTCATCCCATGTATATATATTTAAGATGCCATGTTCCTAGAAATCCTTGTGTGTGGTTGATTATAAAACCTGGTCCAAGTTGTGGATTAGTTTATGTATTAATAAACTGCTTAGAAATAGGTGATTTCCAAGTGGAGGGGATTAAGTTTTGGCATTATACTGAACCCCATATTTAAATTCCACTATGTGATTTTCTATTTTTTTTTTAATTTATATATCTATTTCTATTTTTTAAACATTAAAAAATATTACTTTTATGATCAATATTAATTTGAGTTTATATAAATTTTTTAATTAAGTAACTTAGATTCAAAATTTATTGTATTTAAAAGTTATTTTAACTGGGATTTGATCCAACATATGAGAAATTATTTGAAATATCAAATTGATATATTTATACTATTTTGATTAATTGATTTTTTTATTAAATTAGGGTATTTTAATTTTAAATTATTTTTGTATAGAAATTTTATTGGAAACTAAATTCAAAACTTTCTATTGATTTGTCCACTCCGACCAACATTTGGTATCATAGGCTTTAAAAAATATTTTTAACTATGATTTAGTTGCATTTAATGATATTAAATTTCTATTTTTTATAAATTTAATTCTTTAAGGATGAAAATAATCAAGAAGGAACAACCACTAATCGGCCTCCTTATTTTAATGGAAATAATTATGCTCAATGGAAATTTAAAATGAAAATTCACTTATAAATTATGGGCTTTTATATCTATACCTTCATTGAAGATAAATATGAAAAAATCAATCTTATATAGATGCTTTGAGTGATGCCACTAAAGAATCATATGATTGTAATTATAAACCTATGAATGATTTATACAGTTCATTAGGAAAAGATGAATTTAATAGAATATCTATATGTGCTACTAATTTTTAAATATATGATGATATTTCTATATATCACAAAAAAAATGTTAAAGAAATGAATTTAAACACTAACACTATTAAATATTATAATTTTATGATGAATCTTGATGAATTGATATCTGACATGTATCATAGGTTCAATGAAATAGTTAACATGATTAATGCACTAGGAAATAAAATTACTGACAAAGATCAAGTCATGAAACTTCTCAAATTCCTTCTAGAAATATGGAGATGAACATTTATATCCTTAAGGGATTCATGTGACATTATTACACTACCAGTATGAGAGATAATTGGAAATATCATGATATATGAATAAGAAATTTAGGTAAAAAAATAGGAAGTGTATTAACTAAAAATAAAATTTGTATCTTTTAGGTCTCCTGGTTTTAAACAACAAGAGAAGATCAAAGATAAAAGTTCAAGTGATGAATAATCACATACTAACAGTGATAAAGAAATGAAAGATCAAGCTCGACCTTTCAAAAAATTCTATAAAAATAAGGAGTTATTCAAGTAAACCAATTACATAGGAAAAAATGAAAATAAAGGAAATTTGAGAAAATATTGGGGGAAGGATGATTTTACAAATGAAGTAATTTTATATGAATGTAAAGTATAGGTCACATCAAATTAGACTATCCCAAGTTGAATTATAAGAATAAATATGAGTAAAAGATAAAAAAGTACAAAAATGATATGAAATCCACTTAGAGTGACTCAAAGGATAGTTCAAGGGAATTAGATTCTAACAAAGGAGAAATAAGTGAAAAGGCTAATATGTGTTTTATGACAAACACATCAAAGACATTAAATGTTTTTTTTTTATGAATCTCCTACTCAAAATTCAAATCATTATGAGATTGAAAATGATACTAAAAATAGTTCCAGTGATGAATTATTTTAATAGTGTAACTTTTTGTAAGACATATTTAATGAATTAAAATATAAGTACAAAATTTTAAAGAAGAAACCTACTTTGTATAATCACTATAAAATAGATCTTACAGTATAAAAAGATAATAATTCTCAAGTTCTTAAAGAAAAAAATGAGCTTAAATTGTCTAATGAATAATTACAAAAGGATCTGGAGATATTTACCAATGGAAGAAAAACCCCTTACATAGATTCTTGGTAAAAATATATCTCCTAAATATACCACTAGAATAGGATATCAACATGTATATAGGAAAATAGATAAAAATAAATTTGTTCCAATTTTATATTCCGCTTTTTCTATTAATAGTGTTTATTCTGCTAGATTTAATAAGGTATTTATTTCTAAAAGTATAATATGTGCTTGTAGGAAACCAATTAAAAAAATATGAATTCCCAAATCACTTTTTACTAACATATCTAGATATAAGAAAATATGGGTACCAAAATAATTTTTGGTTTAAATATATTTTATAGGTAACCTGCTTGAAAAGATCCAGTAAAAACTATGGTACCTAGATAGTGGGTTCTAAAAACACATGACTGGGGACTACTCAAGCTTTAAAAACATGATTTAAATGGATGGTGGACATCTCACTATTGATGATAACTCCAAAGGTAATATAATTGGGATCATTCAAATTAGTAACTCTAGTACATTTTTAATTTATAAAGATTTGTTTGTGGATGGATTGAAATATAATATTATTAGAATTTCACAATTTTGTGATGATGGTTTTCATATTAAGTTTGAACACAATTCTTGCAATGTTTTTTATTCCAAACGTGCTTTATCTTTTATTTCTTTGAGAAATGAAAATGTTTATGCTATAGATTTAAACTCCTTATTTTCTCAAAATCATTCTTATTTATGTGCCTTTCACAAAGAATATTTTCTTTGAAATAGGAGACCAGGCCATTGAATATACAATATATTATAAAGATAACTAGGAAATTTTTAGTTAAGGATATACTTAAGCTAGAATTATCAATAGAAAATGTCTTTAATCCCAGTTAAAAGGGAAAGTAGCACAAAATGTCTTTCAAAACAAAGAAATATGTTTCAACTTATCATCCTTTAGTTCCATTTCACATGGACATGTTTAGACCCTATATAGTTTCTAATTTAGTAGGAAAAAATTATGCCTATGTTATATTGAATTATTATTCATGATATACATGGGTATTTTTACTTGATCATAAAAGTGAATCTCTTTCCTATTTTTCAAAATATACTAGATCTGTAGAAAATATTAGTGGTCTTAGAATTAAAAACTTAAGAAGTGATCATGAAAATTAGTTTTAAAATCAATAGTTTGAATATTTATGATCACAATATGGCTACAGTCATAACTTTTCAAGCCCTAGGAAACCACAACAGAATGGTGTAGTAGAGAGAAGAAATAGAACCCTTCAATAAATTTCCTAGAACATGCTTAGTGAGTATGATTTACATGTATATTTTTTATGGTGGGGTATATGGAATTGGTTTTTAGGTTTAAGGCTCATATTTTAGATTTAGATAGGTGGTATTAGGGTTTCAGATACAGTGTTTTGGGTCTAGGTTTTAGGGTTTTTTTGTTCGGTTTTAGGTTTTAGGTTTATGATTCCAGGGGTAGGGTTTAATTTTTATGGTTTAGGGTTTACAATTTTGAGATAAGGGTATAGGGAAGATTTTTTTGGGTTTAGGGTTCATATTTTAGGAATTAGGGTTTAGATATTAGAGTTTTGGATATAGGGTTTTGAGTCTAGGTTTTAGGGTTTTTTAGGTAAGGATTAGGGTTTAGGTTTAGGATTTCAGGGTAAGATTTATATTTTATGGTTTAGAGTTTATTATTTTTAGATTAGGGTATAGGGAATATGTTTTTAGGTTTATGTCTCAGATTTTAGGTTTTAGAGTTTAGGTATTAGGGTTTCAGATATAGTGTTTTCAGTCGAGGTTTTTGGAAATTTTGGTTCTGTTTTTGGGTTTAGGTTTATGATTCTAGGGGTAGGGTTTAGGTTTTAAGGTTTAGGGTTTATAATTTTTCGATTATGGTAAATGGAATATTTTTTTGGTTTAGGGTTCAAATTTTAGGTATTAGGGTTTAGATATTAGGGTTTAATATATAGTGTTTTGGGTCTAAGTTTTAGGATTTTTTTGTTCAACTTTAAGGATTAGATTTATGATTCTAGGGGTCGGGTTTAGGTTTTAAGGTTTAGGGTTTAGAATTTTGAAATTAGGGTATAGGGGCAATTTTTTTATGTTTAGGGTTCAACTTTTAAGTATTAGGGTTTGGATATTAGATTTTTGGATATAGGGTTTTGGGTCTAGGGTTTAGTATTTTTTGGTAAGGAATTAGTGTTTAGGTTTATGATTTCAAGGTAGGGTTTAGGTTTTATGGTTTAGGGTTTATTGTTTTGATGTTAGGGTATATGTAATAAGTTTTTAGGTTTAGGTATCAACTTTTATATCTTAGATTTTGGGTATCAGAGTTTCAGATATAGTGTTTTGGGTCTAGGTTTTATGATTTGTTTTGTTCGGTTTTAGGGTTTAGGTTTATGATTCCTGTTGTAGGGTTTAGGTTATAAGGTTTAGGGATTATAGTTTTGTGATATGATTTTATGGAATATTTTTTTGGGTTTAGGGTTCGGCTTTTAAGTATTGGGGTTTAGTGATTAGGGTTTCAGATATAGGGTTTGTGGTCTAGATTTTAGGATTTTTTGGGTAAGAATTTAGGTCTTTATGTTTATGATTTCAGGGTAGGGTTTAGGTTTTTTGGTTTAGGGTTTATTATTTTTAGATTAGGTTATAGGGAATAGGTTTTTAGGTTTATTTCTCAACTTTTAGGTTTTAGATTTTTGGTATTGGGGTTTCAGATATAGTGTTTTCGGTCTAGGTTTTAGGATTTTTTGGTTGGGTTTTAGGGTTTAGGTTTGTGATTCTAGAGGTAGGTTTTAGGTTTTAAGGTTTAGGGATTATGATTTTGAGATTAAGATATTGTTAATATGTTTTTGGTTTTATGGTTCATATTTTAGGTATTAGGTTTTAGAGATTAGGGTTTCAGATATAGGGTTTTGTGTCTAGGTTTTAGGATTTTTTTGTATGGATTTAGGGTTTAGGTTTATGATTTTAGGTTAGGGTTTGTGTTTTAAGGTTTATGGTATATTGTTTTGATGGTGGAGTATATGGAATTGGTTTCTAAGTTTAAGGCTTGGCTTTTATGTTTAGAGTGGTGGTATTAGTGTTTCAGATATAGTGTTTTGGGTCTAGGTTTTAGGGTTTTTTTGTTCGGTTTTAGGGTTTAGGTTTATGATTCCAGGGGTAGGGTTTAGGTTTCATGGTTTAGGGTTTAAAATTTTGAGATAAGGTTATAGGTAATATGTTTTTGGGTTTAGGTTTTGGCTTTTAGGTATTAGGGTTTAGATATTAGAGTTTCTGATATAGGGTTTTGGGTCTAGGTTTTAGGATTTTTTAGGTATGGATTAGGGTTTAGGTTTATGAATTTAGGGTAGGATTTATGTATTGTGGTTTAGAGTTTATTATTTTTAGATTAGGGTATAGGGAATAGGTTTTTAGGTTTACATCTCAGATTTTAGGTTTTAGAGTTTAGGTATTAGGGTTTCAGATACATTGTAGCAATGGCGGATACTGTGCAGTACTGTAGCAGGTGGAGTACTGTAGAAGTACTTTTCACAGAATGGGCATTGGGCCAAAAATTTGGGCCTATAGGCTATGTAATGGGTTTAATGCCCACTGGGCCTTCAGGCTATGTAATGGGTCTCCCTCTACCCAGTTAAAAGAGGTATTTTATTTGCTTTAAATAATAAATGAGCCTTCGGCCCCAACCTTTAAAAAAATAACCCTTATGAATTATGGAATGGTATAAAACAAAAGGTTAATTAATTTAGAGTTATTGGTTGTAATGTTTTTAAACTCAATAAAAATATAATTTAGACAAGTTTGATTCAAAGAGTGATGAAGGAATTTTGATTTGATATTATATAACCATTAAATCATAAAGCGTGTTTAATAAAAGGACTAATATTCTGGAATAATCTGAACATATAAAATTTGATGAAACAAATCCACATGAGCCAAATATATCTTTAGAAAATCTTGAGTATGACCTTTCTAGTCTGGACATAAATGCTAAATATGGTGACAATTCTACCAAAACTCTTGTAAAGAAATCACCCAGTTTTGAAGAACAAAATGGATATGAACCTGTAGATGAGAATGAGGTGTAAAATGCTTATATTCGTAGAGCTATTAGAACTCATAAATATCACACCTTATATATTGTAGTTGGATACCAAGAAAAATGAACCTAGACTAGAGATTCTATAAGAAAGTAGGTTTAACTTCAAGACTTGTTGTCACAAATTAATCTTAATAGAATCAATGATTCAATTAATGGTGAATTTTAGGTAATAGAAAAGAAAGAATAACTTAATCAATTTGAAAGAAATAGTTTTTAAAACTATTGGAAATACCCAAAGACTACCTAACTATTGGCAGTAAATGGGTGTTTAGAAACAAGGTTAATGAGTTAGGAACAATAGTAAGAAACAAAGCTATATTTGCTACACATTCATATAGTTAAGAAGAAGGTATTGACTATAAGGAAATATTTACTCCAATAGGTAGACTTGAATCCTTTTGAATTTTTCTTTTGTATACAATATATTTTGATTTCAAACTATATCAAATTAATGTCAAGAGTTTATTATTAAATGGTTACATTTATGCAGATGTTTTTGTGGAAAAAACCCCTAGATATCAAAACCCTTGCGTTACAAATCATGTTTTAAAATTTAAAAAATCATTATATGGTTTAAAACAATCTCATAGAGTTTGGTATGATAGGATCAACACTTTTTTTATTTTAAAAGGATTTACTGAAAGAATAACTTATCCTACATTATTAATTTTTAAAATAACTCCAAAAGATGTTTTAGTAGTAAAAATCTATATTGATGATATTATTTTTAGATCTTTAAGAAATTATTCATTTACTAAATTATTAAAAATGATGAAAAGTGATTTTGAAATAAGTTTGATGGGTGAACTTAATTTCTTTTTTGGTTTTCATATTTTTCAAAATAAAGAAGTGATTATTTTAAATAAAATAAAGTGCACTAAATATATTTTAAAATGTTTTGGTATGGATAATAGTAAAGGTAATGATACTCCCCTAAGTAATAGATGTAAGTAAGATATTGATGAAGTTGGGAAACCAGTTGATCAAACCACTTATAGAGGTATGATTGGAAGTTTTCTATACTTAACTATTAGTCATCCTGATATAATGTTTAGTGTATATATGTGTTCCCACTTTCAATAAATTAAAAAATATTTTTATTTAATAGTTGTCAAAATAATTTTCAAATATCTCAAAAATACAACTAAATTAGTATTATTTTACACTGGAGAAACAAAATTTGATTTGGTTAGTTATTCAGATGTAGATTTTTGTGGTTGTAAGTTTGATATAAAAAACACTTCTATAACATGTTTCTTTTTGGGAAATTCTCCATTTTCATGGTGCATAAAGAAACAGAATTATGTTGTATTATCCACTGCTAAAGCTAAGTAAATAACTATGGAAAGTTACTGTGCACAAATTATATGGATGAAACATACATTACTAGACTATGGATATAAATTCCAACATATCCCTATAAATTGTGATAATAAAAGTATGATAAATATTTATGAGAATTAAATATCACACTCTAGAACAATGCATATTGATATAAGATATCAATTTATGAGAGATCATTTCTATAAAGGTGATATAACTCTAGAATTCATTTATACTATACATCAACATGATAATATGTTTAAAAAGCCTTTAAATTTTGAGAGAATCAATTATATCTGTCATGAATTGTGAATGATAAATTTTTTCTGATTTTTTTAATTTATTTATAATTATCAATTCCTATATTAAACTATTTTAATTTTATTTTATTTGTTTTTTTAGAAGTAACTATAAAGTATAGGTCACATAGTCAATATTTCAACCATGAGTTTTTGGTCACATGGTTAGTATTTCTATCATGAACACTTACTCTTATGATTTCCATACTTACCGTGAGTATTAACTCACATGGTCACTATGCTTACCATGAGGATTTAATTCGTATGGTTAGAATACCTACCATAAGGTTATGGTCAGCATTCCTACCATGATTATTTTATTTATATATCTCTGATCACTAGACTTACCATGTCTATTTACATTGATTTTTTTTGTGAAATTTTTTTAGTGGGATTTATTTTAAGTTTATTATTATTTTATTTCCTAAATAATTAAATTTGAATTTGAATCTAAATTCAAAACGTTACCTATTTTTTCCTTTAAATCTCCTCTTTACTTTCAATATCTTTTGAGTGGATAGATTTACCTCATCTCAAACCTCTATCTATCTCCAACTCAAACCTCTTTATTTTACCTTCCATTTTTGAACCTTCAAAGATATCAAATCAAACCAAAATACCAGGACAAAGAGAATTTCAAATACTGCATTTCTTGTTTAATCGTCTCCTTATAAGAATTCAAATAAGTAAAGAGCTATCTTGAGCATGTTATTAAAGAAGAATAATACACATCTAATTGATCATATAGTTTCAGAGGAAAAATACGTCGATGCTCAAGGGTTGAAATTGGGAAGATTTTTGGTCTATAATTTCATTAAAAATCAAGGATGTGATGATTAGTTTAGATAAAATTGAATACCTTTCTATCCAAATATTTTCAAGTAATTTTATACAAACCTTGAGTTTTTCCTTGGAGAGAATAGGGATATAGTAAAATTACGGATAAATGGTGAAGTTTTTGAATTTCCCTCAATGAACTAGGTAAAGTGTTTGAGTGTTCTACACAGAGAATAATATGAGGATTATCAAAGTTCATATCCTATTAATCATCCACATTTTGAGTTTCATAATGTCGTAGATGATCTTACTAGAAATGGAACCCCAATAGAACTTTATCTATTGTGTTGAATGGAGAATGTAGGTTGCTAGTAAAGTTCATCTGATACGAAATATGCCCAAGAAAATGAGACTTGATTATCCTGAGGTAGAAGGACCTGTTTTTATTATTTTTGATGAAGAATGATTTTTATATCAGTATTTGTAGATATGTCATGAAGAATATCATTGAGTTGCAAAATCTAGATTCAAGGTTCAATTTCTTACATTATCCTAATATCATTTCTAAATTTCTAGAGTATAAAATATTAGTTCCTCAATGGGATGAAAGGATAAATTTGTATGATGGATTTTTTCTTACCCAAAATATTTGTACAAAAATGAGATTAAACTAGAATCCATGGAAATAGGAATGCATGGATAACCCAAAGAAACTGTATAAATAGTTTAACCCAGTAAAGTATCCCATTAGACTTAGGGATCTAGTAGATACAAGTCTTGAACCTAATGAGGTTGTGTAGTATTCATATGATGATGTTTCTGTATCTAGAGAAGTAGAATATGAAGTAAATGTATAAAAAAGTGGAAGAATAAGAAGAAACAAAAGCTTTATACCTTGATTAAGAACCTATATTAGTTTTTTAGGATGAAGAAGAATGGGATAAGTCTGTTGAATTTGATGAATTTTTGGATAGTTCAGTAATATCTCCTATTATTGGAAGTAATCCTTGACAGCCTATAACAAGTAAAAATTCTAAGGGGATATAATTCACCTAAATCTATGGTATTGGTCTTAGACTATCATAACTCTGATGATGAAGATCGTAGAGGTAGTCCACCTGAATATGGTGGACCTTCCATTCTCTCTTTTTAAAGAAACATTAAAAGGATCTTTGATTGCTAAGGTTGACATTCAAGAGAGAATTGAGGATTCCTAGATTATTGTTCATGAGAATATAGTTGAATATTCTGATAAAGATGAACACTACTAGAAATATGATCTATACCAATGATTTTGGGAAAACCGTTGGTGTAGGTCACTTATATGGACTTATACCAACGGTTTGGCCAAAACCGTTGGTATAGGTCACTTATATGGACCTAGACCAACGGTTTGGCCAAAACCATTGGTATAGGTCCATTATAGAGACCCTATACCAACGGTTTAGCCAAACCGTTGGTATAGGTCCCCCCTATACCAACGGTTTGTCCAAAACCATTGGTATAGGTCCCAAAATCAAAGAACCTATACCAACGGTTCTCAAAACCGTTGGTATAGGTACATGTATTTTTAATGGAATCTTCTTACAGAGGACATTAAATAAATCAAAATTTAAAATAATTATGATAATACGTATATATATTTATGAAATTATATTCACAAAAGTAAGTTAGGTTAGTGTTTAGGTCATTCATTCACAAATGGGAGGTGCTGGGATCAAAACCAAACAGATGATTTTTTTTGAATTACATATACGAATGGTTTTATGCAACCGTTGGTATAGATTTTCATATTACTTATACCAACAGTTTTCAAAACTGTTGGTATAGGTCTATACCAATAGTTTTCCCAAAACTGTTGGTATAGACCTATCATCACAACTTACTTGGCAACAGTTCTCCAAACCGTTGGTATAGTCTATACCAACGGTTTGGAGGCCTATACCAACGGTTCCAAACCGTTGGTATAGGGTATTTTTTCAGTAATGGAAGTTTAATTTTTTGATAGAATTAAGGATTAGTCTATGAGAGATAGACCAATGGAGGATATACCTAAGGTAGAAGATAGACATCAGGCTTGTGATCCATCCCCCTCTACTCCTAAACCCTTCATTCTATCTACTTAATATTTCACTAAGGATGACATGGTTGTGCTTAAATCATAAATGATGGATATGTTCAAACAAGAATTTATTAATTTTGACATCTCTTTGCAACAAGTCAGAAATTTTGATATCTATGAATTTATGACTTTGGTGATTAATCATATTTAGCCTTTATTTAATTTTAGAATAAAGATGGTGAATAATGAGATTTTATATTTGAGAGATCATTTTGGTTCTATTCAAGATGATCTATCTGACATGATGACTCAATTAAATCAGTGGTTCATGAATGTTGTGTTTTAACCTACTCATATGTCTTCTACTCCTCCTGATCAGTCAGTTTTTTATGAAGACAATATCAAATAGTTCATATAGGATGAGTTGAAAGTTTTTTTTGAGGATTTTAGCAAGACTCATAAGGCTATGTATGATGGGTTTCAAACTCATCCTACCAAGACCATAGATCTAGTTCATGAGGATGTCAAACAAGCTAGTCAATACCAAAAAACCATCAATATGGTGATTGATTATTATATAAGTAGGATCTTCAAAAAGTTAGATCTGAAATGGATGTTTATAACTCATGTTATGGAATTTAAGATTCCCCTTATAAATCAATCTTTTAAGTCACAAGTTGAGAAGTTTAGAGTTATGAATCCTAATTTATAATCTTTTTTAGATAATTGGTAATATTTTCTCTAGGCTCTAGAGGATGGTTCACGGGATATCATTTATTTCACCCAGTTGATATATCCCTATCTTTATACCTCTTAGATAGATATTTTATCCCCTTAATCCATTCCTTTATCTTATCATAATACCTAGTACACCATTAATACTTGTGTCCTAACTCCTTCCCAAGACTTTCAGTAGCTTAGAATAGTTTATAGGTGTGTAGTTATTGGAGACCATCTCACCTCATCTTCTCTTGTGACTACTTATACTCCTACCTATACATCCAAAGAAAATGACCCTATTATTCATATGAATTTCAAAGATGATCCTTATTCATATTTTGATTAGGGTTTTTGATAGGTAACTTCTTTTAAATATGTTTTTACCACTTTAGATATATTAATGGAATACTTTCTTTTATTCTCTATTATTTATATTTGTATTTCTTATTCTTTTTTTCTATCCTTTCCTTTTTGATAATCTAAAAAGGGGGAGAAATGAGTGATGAGTGAGTAATGATAAATTAAAATTCATTTAATTCATTAGAAAATTTTGCATGATTTCAAGAACTTTCTAAACATTTATTTTAATCCTATACAAATATACTTTTGTTGTATTCAATTAATTTCAATTTAAATGTCATGATTTATGATAATAAAAAGGGGTGATTGTTATATTAGACCTTAATATTCTTATTTTAATGATCCAAAATCATGTTTATAATGTTATTAATGACTTTCATTTTTTATGTTAGAGAATCGTTTAATGGAAAAAAATTACAAAAATGGCTAAGTCTTGAGTTTACCTTTCCACCTTACTGTGTGAAGGTCAAGTGACCATGTCACCTAACCACACATTATACTCCACCTTACTACATGAAAAATTTTATTACCATCAGTCATATGAGAAAAAAAATTCTAGGTCATGAATTGACTATGCATTAAAGATTGAACTTACTATGTGTTGAGAATCACCTTACCACATGTACAATCAACCTATCGTGAGATCAAAAGACCAAACCATGAAAATCAGCGAATTGACTCATAAAGGAAATTACCAACCACATGAAGATACCATGTCACCATTCCAAGGTATGTATAATTTTTAATAAAGTAGTATATTGATCATGTATTTTAATTTAGTGATCATATAAGAAACAACCTACCGCATGAGGTCATAAACCTGCTGCATGTACAAAATAACTGACTGGATGAAGAGATGAACTAACCATGTTACCTTTTTGTATCACCTTTTTGTGTCAATTTATAGTGAGATCAACTAACTATGCCTTAAGTGAAGAAAAATTGCTTTTTCCAACTTAGTAGTGGAGTATTCCAAATATCCAATGGACAATTTTTTGAAGCATTAAATGAAGATTTTTCACATTAATAAATAATGATTATTATCCAATGTCTACTTCTGAGGAATATCAATTTAAGAGAAATATGCAATATTATAGAGAGGGTGTACTATGCTGAAAACATTTTCTATTACACATAGAATAACATAGAATTCCATACATGAGAACCTGTGCTACAGAGAAGAATCTACAATGTTCTATTTTCCAGAATTTTTTGAGAAACATGTACAAACTCCTTCTAAAGAAAAAATAAAGGACTCTCAATAAGAAAAGCTATTCATATCGAGTTGCTTCACATTTTCTCACTTCTAATATCTTACTCTTTTCGTTTATTCTTAAAATTGTAATATGTGTTTTATTTTAATTATTTATCATTAAAAATATAGTCTCGTGTGATAAACTTTAGAATACTAAATATCCTATCAAATCCTTTTATTTTTATTCCCAAAAAATTACTATAGAAGAGGTCATACATGACCTAGTATCATTATCATCTCATGTATAATTGTGGAAGAGGCTTTATGCATGGAAATCCTTATATGTTATTAATTGTAAAACTCAATATAGGTTGTGGATTGGTTTATGTATTAATAAAATGTTTGGTAGTAGATGGTTTCCAAATGGAGGGGATTAAGTCTCATCTTGAGACTAAACCCCCTGTTTAAATTCCACTGTGTGATTTTCTATTTTTATTGTTTTAATTTACAAATCATTTTATGTTTTCTAAACTGTAACAAAAATTGGATTTAATAGTTAGTATTAATGTTTTTTATATAAATTGTTTTATTAAGTAAGTTAGTTTCAAAAGTTAAAGTATTTAAAAGTTATTTTAACTGAGCCTTGATCCCGCTTCTGGGAAATTTTTGGAAAGATCAAATTTATATATTTCTACTTTTTGATTAACTGGGTGTTTTTATTAAATTTGATGATTTAAATTTTAAGATGTTTTTAGATATAAATTTTATTATAAAATCAATTTACCCCCTAATGAGTTGTCTACTAATACTAATAAAATGGTTGTCATAATATCTAATAAAATTAGAGTAAATAATTATATGAATATGAAAAAAAAAATCAATCCTAAGATGTCTTACTCTATGACGCCTTCAATTAAACCTATGATTTTTTAGTTCCACATAGTCTTATTTAAGTTTGTTCCTATTATAATTATTAATCTAATCACTAAAAATAATTAGAACCATCTCTATTACCAACTAAGATAACTTGATCATAACATACATAGATCTTAAATCATTTCACATAACTGAACATTACATTTCATAAATAAAACACACAATCTCAAATTTTAAAATTTTAGTTATTTGTAGATTAGTTATATAAATGAAATATTTTTCATTATTTATTCAAAATCTCACACAATATTCTCCACACATGACTTCCTCCAAGGCATATTCTTGTATATAGTTTCTTGGGTAAAGAAAGAACATAAGGAGTGAGCTCAAACGCTTAGTAAGGAAAAAATCCTATAAATGATTCATAAAGGGATAGATCATATGTATGTGAGAAAAAAAATGAGGGAAATAAATGTTTAAAAT
This sequence comes from Viscum album, assembly GCA_963277665.1. NCBI lineage: Eukaryota > Viridiplantae > Streptophyta > Magnoliopsida > Santalales > Viscaceae > Viscum > Viscum album. The sequence goes on from OY728145.1 coordinate 76,930,577, forward strand.
GAACATGATATCATAAGAGTTAATTATTAAAAATGATATAACCACATAGATCATGGAATGGGAACATTGGACTATAAAAGGATCATTAGGGAAGCATAAAACATATAACATGGTATGAAAACATGTGACAATAATCATAAACCCTACAAACATAATATGGGAATTTGGCACAAACATAATAATAAAATTCATAGAATATGTCAAGTTTAACCACCAAGACCATCATAACATAGTGTATCAAGCATCACTAACTAAGTCTCATAACGTAGAGAATCAAGCATCACTACTTAAGTCTAATAGTAGATAGAGCATCACTACTCACATCCCATAATAATATCATGAGATATAAAACATTAACTAATACATTATAGGGATATAATGTGCCCAAAATTCACATAATGTTAAACCATATATATGGGTTCCACATTAAATCAATCATACATTAAATCTTGACTAACCCATTGAATAAAAAGGGTTATATAACATTTTCGAATTGTATCATATAATAAGTAATCAATAATTGGATTGGATGATCCCAAAAATTCAATCACCCAAAATAAATATATCATATGGGAATTTAGAGGGTGATACATGAAAATTTAATCTATAAGAGATATATACTTTTAATATAGATAATAAAATAGAGGTGAAATCATAAAAAGAATTTTTTAAGACTATATAACATTTAAAAAAAAGCAATAATTCACTTTCAAAATCCTTTTTAAGAGGTGACAAGAAGACATTTTAAATATTATTTTAAAAAAGTGTCATAATAATCCAATCTTGATAATAAATAAATTTTTTATAATGAAATTTATATTAGAAGGTATAAAATATATAGAAATGGAAATACATGCATTTTTAATCACTTTTGATAGTTTTAAAAAAATCTACATAATTATAAAGAATTATAAAATTTCTATTTAAATAGATAAAAAGGGATATAATAAGGTTATATAATAGAATAATTATTTAACTTTAAAAATAGGAAAATAAAACATTTTTTTAAAAGAAATATTATTGACATGGAATAGAAATACCTAATATTGGGGATGATAATTATTCTTAATAATGTTATATTTTTATAATATAAGATATTGATCAAAGAAGATGATTTGAACATGAAAAATGTAATTTCACCATAGAAAATTGAAAATACATGATGAAATATTAAAATATAAGAATACAACAAAATTATATGAACATAATCAAGGAAGAAATATTGTGACCCATTAAAATGGAAATTGAGCCAACAAAACCCTTACATTGGATTCCTTCTTGGTTAGACATGCTTTGAACTATTGTATAATAAATCAAGGTTTATTATTCATCTATATCATAACCATATTTATATTCATTTTACTTGATTTCATTCTTTTATAATTTCTCACTGCACATTTATTAACCATTATTTGTTAAAATTAATATTCAGGTGTTAAAATTCCAGTTTGTTCTATACTAGTTTCGATGTGGGGGTTTTGGTCACTAATACTTGATCATGTGTTCATGAACTCTATAATTATAATGGAGATTATATAGTATCATTTGATATATCTTTTAAATCAAATGGTTATTTTATGGATGTTATAGTGATGATTCATAGAGAGTGATTAAAATCTCTTTTTATTTTTTGAATTCTTATTCAATAAAAAGAATTGATTCTATTAATGAATATAATTATATATATTACCATTACATAAATATAAAAACATATTAAATTATTCATTATTATATCATATTATTAGTATTTATGTTTTATTTATCATCCATGATATAAACATTACAACATCATTCATGTAGGTGGTAGAATCGACCAAAACAAGAACATATTATAACTAATGAATGAATCGGTGAAGGTACTAGGCACTATAGAAGTGCCTTGGATGGGATAAACAACTCATATTTTAGTCTTAATTTACATGTAATAATTGTTTTACATGAAAAAACATCATGTCCAATGAAAAACGTAGATTACTTGACTAGAGAAAAACATCATAGCCATAAAAGGAAGATCTTCACATGTAATATATAACTAATCTATGAGAAGTTATAGATTTAATTGAACTTATAATTATATCTTAATTGTTGATCTAATTTATTAGATCTCATCGAACTGTCATTGCACTATAGAATCCAAGTGTATAATTCCTCTAGTGGTGATCCACACATGCAACAAAATCTCTGAATATTGTTGTATAATTGTTAGGTGCTAGCATGGACGGTCTGAATATCTTTCATTGTTCGTTGTTGATTGTAGTAAAATACTTCTCAAATGAGGAATAAATCTTGATTTTATTTTGATGTTATGATAGATATGGGATAGATAGATCATTATATATCTTTAGATCTCCCTCTAAGGCTTAATAGGGTCTCTCTCTATCCATTGTGTACAAAAAAGAGTGATTATGGAAAGTGTTATAATTAAATATTTATTATGGAAGGTTTAGGGTTGGAAAATTTCACAAAATCTATTTCCCTACATATAAATTCTTAGTTGACCCCATATTCAATAATAATAATAATATTTATTACTTGACATGCGTAGCACTTTATGAATGTAAATAAATATATTTTATACCATTTCCAATTGAACAATTAAGCTCAATCTTATTTCCTTGTAAATATTTATTGATCCTTGAATAATGACTTTTTATTAAATAAATAAATATCACTACATTATTCATTGATAAATATAATAAATATTATATCCTCCAAGCTTGAAAATAAATATTTATTATTATTTAATTCACTTATTCTTTCAAATATATTTTGATTAAATCATAGTCATAAACCAAACCCTAATAAATATTATTTATTCTAACTTGTTAAATTCAATTCTTGGATTTAACCAAGATTGTGGATAAACTTAGTGTGTGGCCCTCTAGGCCTCTTTCTCAGTGGAATTAGGCATAACAGACTAAATTCTAAGGTTAAAATCTAGCAACTTGATAAGGCACCCATAGAGAAAGAATTTATTGTGGTAATGACATCCAACCTCATACAAATGCTTACTATGTAATATAATCCCCTTATCGTGATATTTCAAATCAAGTTGGTTGCATGCTGGTGCCATCAACCTATATGCTTAATGACACTTTCTTTGAATTTCCAAAATTGAACTCACCCATCAAACACCATGGTCATGAATTTATTTAGGAAGTTTCATTCCCATCAAAGGGCCTATGATATAAATTTCTTTCAAGGAAAAAAAGGGATGAATCCTTTCTCATATTATCCATTAATTCAATATCATTCTTGACGTACCCAATGTATCTTACCTCATTGTTAGAATATGTTATCACAGTTTTTGTCAATACATAAAATTACGCGAGTCATGATATCCATTAATGATAATATTAAAGTCTAAGTATCAATACACACATACACTGATAGGAACACCCAATGATACATGGAAATGTGGATTTCCTATTAACGGGTATGTTCTCATAACCTATTATCTTGGATATTACAAAGGGTAAACACCATGAGATGGTGTCTCATTGCATTATGAGCCTCCTAACCCTAATAGCCTATATCTTATGGGTTCCATTGAACAATATCATCTAACCATAGAACTATATTCAAGAATACTATTGTGTAACCCTATGGTTTTCATCATAGTGGGAAACTACTATGATATTTCAGTATGACACATATTATTAAGAAATTATCACATATAAATTTCATGTAGAGGAACAATCATGATGCGATAAGAAACTTCATTAATAGTTAAAATACATAATAAATTACTAAACAAGTCAGTTATAGGGAACCAACTCAAACAGACTCCTGCTTACACTAGAGCCAACTCACAAGAACTTTTAGTCTAGTATCTCTCACATGATACTCATACCTCTACTGAGATAGATCCTTCATCAAGGGTCCACCATATTTTCCTACATAGACACTCTTCTCACTGTAACCTCACCTCGTTGAAGAAAATACCTCAAGAGATGAAACTTAAAAGTGTGGGATTTGTCCTTTGATGTGACCTAAACTCTTTGGAGAGATCCATCGATGTTGTGTTATCATAGTAAACTGAAATAGAATCTTGACTATTAGGTGCCACATTAAGATCATTCAAAAAAAACTAATCCAAAATGCTTCCTTGGATGCATCAAAATCTACAATATACTCATAATCTATTGTATAATCAACAATAACTTGATTCTTTAAACTCTTTTAGATCACAACTCTTCCATTGAGACAAAAGATATATCCATCCTGTGACATCAGATTATTTTGATCTATTTGAAGGATAACATATGTATAACCCTTGAGGAATAAATCTTAATTTCCTCTATAAATTGGGAAGATATCCTTAATTCACCTAAAATACTTAAGGATAGCCTTAACAGTAATATAATTTCGTTCACATGGGTCTTCTTGATATCTACCTACCATGTTTAAAGCATAACAATATCAAGACCTATACATAACATGGAATACATGATAGATCCTATTGTAGAAGCTTATAGGATCCTACTCATTCTCTATCTTTCCTCTCATGTTTGAGGGAACATTTTCTTGAAAGGATGTATACCATGTGACACTGGAACCAATCCACTCTTGGATTTTTCCATAATGAACCTCTTCAGTATCTGGTCAATTTTTGTACTCTTACTTAGTACGAGTAGCCTATTGGATCTATTAGGCATGATCTTGATCCCAAGAATGTAGGATTCTTCACCTAAGTCATTCTTAGGTAAGCACTTTCTCAACCAGGCCTTAACCTCTTATAAGGATGGTATCTCGTTTACAATTAGTAATATGTTGTCAACATACACTACTATGAAAACAACTACACTCTCACTAAAATGCTTGTAAACACATGAATCATGTTCATTATTAATGAAACCAAATTCATTTATGTATTCATCAAACCAAATTTTCTATGATTGAGATGTTAAAGTTAGTCCATAAATGGATCTATGAAACTTCCATACCCATCTGGTATTTCCTGGAGTCATAAATCCTTCTATTTGTGTCATATAAACATCCTTTTGAAGGTTCCTGTTAAGGAAATCAGTTTTGACATACATTTTCCAAATCCATAGTCACAGAAAGCTACTATGGAAAGAAAAATTCTATTGGATTTAAATATAGAAATTGGAGAAAGGGTTTCAACATATTGAATTCCTTAATTTTTTCTAAAACCTTTAGCTAGTGGTCATGTTTTATAGGTATTTACTCTACCTTCCATGTCTAGTTTCCTCTTGAATACTCCTTTTCACCCAATGGGATTTACATCAACTAAAGGATCAATCAAAACCCAAAATTGGTTTTTATACATGGAATCCTTCTTAAAATTCATATATTTTTTTCATCTTTAATCTTATGATCACTCTACTACCTCCTTATAGGATAGAGGATCATTATAATCAACCAATAACAAATCACCATCATCGATGGATATAAACCCATATCTATATGGTTCTCTTACCTCTTCAGCCTCTTATGCAGTACTTGTGTTTCAAGAACAACTTCTTCCATGGGAACCTATAGAGTATGTTCCCATACCAACTCTTATGTATCTTGAAAATCAACTTCATTAGATTTAATCTTACTCCCACTATACTCCTTGAGGATGTTCTCTCTCTTAAGAAAGATGGTATGTCTTAAAAAAGTTAATTTGTTATCTGAAGGATTGTTTAGATAGTATCCCTTTGTTTACTTATGATACCATATAAATATATACTTCATGACTTAGGGTTCTAGTTTATTTCTTATGTTATCCTTAATAAATGCCTCACAAACCCATGCACAAACATGTGACAAAATAGGTTTCTTTACACTCTATAACTCAAATAGAATACTTTTTTCCACTTTAGTTGGTATTAGATTTAGTAATTATGATATTGTATATAATGCATATCTCAAAAATTATAATATAAGGCTTATGTGACTCTTCATAGACCTTACCATATCCAATAGTGTACGATTACTCCTTTCACTAACACTATTCCACTATTGTGTATAAGTTGGTGTGAGTTGAGATAAAATCCTAAAATCCTATAGAAAGTTGATAAAGTATTGGTTAATATATTCACTACCTCGATCCAATTGAATTTTCCTTATATTCTTACCAATATTATTCTCAACTTCATTCTTAAAGTCTTTGAACTTCTAAAAGGATTTGGACTTATATCTCATCAAGTGGATATAACCATATCTACTCAATTCATGTCACGACCCGTCCCCCAGGGCCTATGTCGTGACTACCCCAAGACCACCTTCTATAGGCCAAGGGTTGGCGACTAGCACCAGAAAGGAATATCCCAAAAAGGGAAGGCATTGCCTTTAAACCTGTACATACATAGACTAGGTACACAACAAAAGAAAACCACAAAGTATAACTGTTGATAATAAAAGTGTGAAACAAAAGTAAGAAAGGGCCAGTATACAAACCCAACTGAAAAGAAAGTATATTAAAAAGGGAAAAACGTGCTCTGAAGGTCATCCACCAAGGATCCTACCTGAAGGGTAGGTAAAGCTCATTGTCTGCAGTCACTTCTGCTCACCATGTCTATCAATCACCTCCAAGCATTGTCTAGCCCTAGCTCCCCAAGTCTCAATCAAGTTGTTTGTCATCTTTATAAGACACAACAAGATGCAGGTAAAGCTCGTGCAAGGGTGAGTATCACAATACCCAGTAGGGACCCCGAGACCCCCAAAGGTCTCCCAGAATTCCACAAAGGAAAAACCAAAAAGCATATCCTCAAGTGTCTATATGGTCCACTCCGTCTGACCATCTGTCTGAGGGTGAAAGGAGGTGCTAAAGTGTAGCTGAACCCCAAATGCCTCCTGTAATCCCCTCTACAAAGGGGATGTAAAATGAGTGTCATGATCTGAAATGATCGTCGATGGTACCCCATGAAGTCGTACTATCTCCTGAACATAGAGGCGCTCCAAGCCCTCTACTGATCCCTACTTCAGAATGGGTAGGAAGTGATCCGACTTGGTGAGTCGGTCAACGATCACCCAGATAGAGTCATGGCCCCTGGACATACGTAGTAACCCCATTACGAAGTTCATTGAGATACCATCCCATTTCCACTCTGGTACCTCGAGTGGCTGAGTCAAGCCTACTAGAACCTAGTGCTCGACCTTCACTTGCTGACAAGTGAGGCATCGTAAAATGAACTCCTCCACTACTTTCTTCATCCATGTCCACCAGTACTAACGTTAGAGGTCCTGGTACATCTTTTCCACTCTAAGATGTACTACCAAAGGGGATGTATGTAACTCCTTAAACACCTCCTCCTGATACATAACTGGTACTATGGTGCGCCCTCTGAAAAGAATGACATGCTCCCCACCTATTGAAAATCTATCAAGAGTTTGTCCTGAGGATATTTGATCATGTCAGGACTCTCAATCAATGTTTCCAAGTTGTGCCTCCTAAACTCGCTGAAGGAGTGGAGGAGTGACAGTCATAGAGTGGAGGTAATATGCTCAATCACTATCCACAAAGGATATATGTAATGTGGCTAGTTTCTCTGTCGCTTCACTCATCAGTTGTAGACCCAGCCTCTTATTGAGTGTGTCTGCTACTACATTTCCCTTCCCATGAGTGTATATTATATCAAAGTCATAGTCCTGGAGGAACTCCATCCATCACCGTTGTCTTAGGTTCAGTTCCTTCTGTGAGAAGATGTACCTGAGACTCTTGTGATCAGAGTAGATAGTAAATCGTTCACCCATCAAGTAGTGTCGCCATATCTTCAATGCAAATACCACTACCGCTAACTCCAGGTCATGGGTCACATAGTTCTTCTCATATTTCCTTAGCTATCGTGATCCATAGGTGATCACCGCTCGCTCCTGCATTAGAAAACATCCCAATCTGGTCCTTGATGCGTCGTAGTAGACTACATACCCAACACCCTCTTTTAGTAGCCTCAAGATGGGGGCACTCGTCAGTCTCTTCCTCGACTCCTGGAAACTCTGATGGCATCTCTCCATCCATATGAAGAGTTGTACCTTCTTAGTCAAAGATGATAAGGATGTTTCTACTCTGGAAAAGTTGGGTACAAATCTTCGGTAGTACCCAGCCAACCCTAGGAAACTCCGCACCTCAGTCACACTCCTGGGTGGCTCCCAAGAAAGCACTGCCTCTATCTTCACCGGATCCATCGCAACTCTAGCCTCCAAGATAACATGTCCCAGAACGTGGACCTCTCATATCTAGAACTGTAACTTTAAGATATTACCATAAATCTAGTTCTCTTGTAATGTATCCAGTACTATTTGTAGATGTGTGGTGTGCTCCTCCTCCGATACTGAGTACACCAAGATGTCGTTAATGAAGACCACCATGAAGCGATCGAGGTAAGGCTGGAAGATAATGTTCATGAGTCTCATGAACACTACTGGGGAATTTTTCACATCGAAATTCATCACCAAGAACTCATAGTGGTCATAACGGCATATGAAGTTTGTCTTCGGTATGTCCTCATCCCATACTCTGAGCTGATGATAGCCTGATCTGAGGTATATCTTCGAAAACCACTGTGCTCCCTTCAGCTGGTCGAAAAGATCATCAATCCTCGGTAGAGGATACTTGTTCTTCACGGTTACCTGGTTCAGGCGCCAATAGTCCACGCAAATCCTAAAACTCCCATATGACTTCTTGGCGAACAAAATCAGGGCTTCCCATGGAGATACACTGAGTCTTACAAACTCCTTCCTCTACAAGTCCTCCAACTATACCCTCAACTCACGAAGATGCACGAGAGCCATTTGATATATTGGAATAGATATTGGTGTCGTCCGGGGTTAAAGGTCGATGTATAAGTATACCTCTCTATGAGGAGGTAGTCCCAGAACATCCTTAGGAAAGATATCTGCATACTAGTCCACCACAATAGGATAGCTTAGACTCCTCTTGTCCACTATACTGTGGGCGAGGCTATCCAACTGATGATTGATCGGTTTCACCCTCCTCCGTGAAAGTCCATCCTATATTGTAAAGGTTTTCTTCTCACTGGTGAAGGAAAACTTGGTTCCATCCTCATGGAAACACCGTACTTTTCACCTAAAATAGTTTATCTGAGCATGGACTGTGGATAACCAGTCCATAATCAAGATGACGTCGTAAGGCCTCGACGCTGCTACTAGGAGATCCCAGTCGAATCTCTCACCTACTAGAGTAATCTCACACTACATGTACCGGTGTGTAATCGTTGAATCCTCTACCATAGGAGTCTCTAAACATAATGATCAAGCCAACGACTCCACCAGAATCTCTGATCTCTGAACGAGATCCATGGAAATGAAAGAGTGACTAGAACCTGTGTCTAAAAGAACTAAAACTAGGGTGGAGTAGACATAGATCATACCTTGAATCATCTCTGGAGCACCGTGGTCATAGGCCTCTGCCGCTTGAAGCTGAACTTTCCCCTATCCACCTGCTCCCCGAGGTCGGGGTGGACCACCTGGGGGTGGTAGCAGTAGTACCTCAAACTGTCGCCCACCGCCTGCCACACAGCCTGCTCCTCTGCCACATCTGCCACCCTATGGACCTCCTCGCTCAAACCTTTGCCTATATCTTGACAGTCCTTTGACCATCTGCTGATCATTAGTACAACGGGTCAGGAAATCGCAATCCATGTGACCCTGCCCGCCGCATGAGTAGCACAGTATGCTCCTCTGATGACCCCCTCTTCCATGTGATCTCTGCACCTCTGACCCTACATCCTAGGGTCATCCTCTAGAAGGTATGTCTCTCTTGGGACTCTATGTCATCTACCTACTTCCTGTTGTAGATGACTCGGCTGCATGTCGTCCAGTGGTGGCTCTCACCATCGGTGTCTGCTCAGCTAGGAATATTTCCACGAATAGTGTTCTCTCAAACACTCCAGCCTGCATGGGGATGTTGAATGATATCATTGACACTCTGATCTCCCGTTAGAGTCCCTTCTCAAAGGTTCGGGACCTGAAGAAAGAGTCTCGTACCGTGTCAGTGGAGTATAGAGAGTGGTTAGTGAATCACGCTAAGTACTGGGCCACTGTCAGGCTTCCCTTATGTAAGTGCAGTAGCTCCTAAATACATATTGATCATAGAGTCACTAGAACGAACTTATCCTAGAAGAGGATCTTGAAGAATAACTAGAAAAGAGTCGTCTCCTCGTGTGTCTATAGCGTCAGGCTCCACCATCTTCCTGTTATACCCTAAAAGAGAATAGCATCTACGATCACCATCTACACTGCTAGTGTCTCGACCAAGCGAAAAACTCATGCCACAACCTCTAGCCAGTCCTCAGCTGCCTTCGGGTCTATCTCGCCTTGAAACCTCATAGGCCTCTATCTCTGGAACTTGTGCAATGCACTTAGTCAGCATGCAAGGTCTTTTGGTGGGACTGGTGGAAACTGCTTCCCTATGGGTGGTGGTGGTGTTGGTACACCACCCAAAGGTGCTATTGTTGTAAGAGGGCCCTACACCGACACCTCATCGCTTTGTGGGCCGTCATTATGATCTCTCACTAGAATCCTGGATGGATGTCTACGTGGCGGAATCCTGTAAAGAAACAAATGTGTCATGGTCAATAAGTTATACCTGGTGAGCTGACTCAAAAGAGATTAAAAAAAACATTTTCAAAACACGTGTGAATAGTGTTTTTGTGTATCGAGTCGGAAATCAGAAATTAGGGTCCTGGTGTATGGATACGTCTGTCTCTACACCAACACTGGACTCCCTGAACTGTAATCCAAACTCAAGACACTTAACACTATTGCTCCATTGAAAACACAGACTCTTAGTTCTTCTAGTAGAACCAACCCCTCTAATACCACTTTGTCACGGCCCGTCCCCTGGGGATCGTGTCATGACTACCCCAAGCCCGCCTTCCATAGGCCAGGGGTTGGAGACTAGCACTGAAAAGGCATATCCCAAAAAGGGAATACATTCCCTTTAAACCTGTACACACAGAGACTAGGTACACAACAAAAGCAAACCAAAAAGTAGAACTACTGATAGTAAAAGTGTGAACCGAAAGTAAAAAGGGCCAGTATACAAACCCAATTGAAAAGAAAGTACAACAAAAAGGGGGAAAATGTTCTATGAAGGTCATCCACCAAGGATACTTCCAGAAGGGTAGGTAAAACCCATCATCTGTCGTCACTACCACTCACCACGTCTATTAATCACCTCCGAGCACTATCTATCCCTGGCTCCCCAAGTCTCAGTCAAGTTGTTCATCGTCTGCACAAGTCACGACAAGGTGCGGGCGAGGCTCGTGTAGGGGTGAGTATAAAAATACCCAGTAGGGACCCCGAGACTCCCGAAGGTCTCCCAAAATTCCAAAAATAAAAAACCACAAAGAATGATCTCAATCACAAATCATAAAGTAAAAGACAACTCACACCAGGTATACAACTTAGAGAATAGAAATAAATATGATTAGTCTTGATCTAGATCATTTTATTCTGTTGAGAAGTTCTGATGTTGATCCATGAAGGGTCTCTATACTGCTGATACACAAGGGGGTCGCTCCACTGTCGATCCACAGAGGGTCGCACTACTGCTGATCCACAAAGGGTCGCACTGCTGTAGATCCACAGAGGGTATCTCTCATGCTGATCCACAGAGGGCCTCTCTATTTCCGATTCACGGAGGATCTCACTATTATCGATCCACGAAGGGTCACTCTCATGCCGATCCACAGAGGGTCTCTCTTCACTTGACAGTCAGCCACAGGATTTCTGCACTTAGTGCACTTGAGTTCTGTTAGTTCTGCTCCTCAAGCTATTGGTTTTACATCAAATGCCATGAAATACCATAAAGAAGTAACCCAAAGGACTGCCTTGTCTTAAGGGTTCCAATGCGGCTGACAGTGCGTCAATTGGACACCCGGTCTGTAAGATATAAGCAAAAAGGTAAATAGGGCCTAGTTGGGTTTGAGTCTGATACAGCCTGGTCATACTCCAACTTTTTCCAAAACTCTAGTAAAGTGTCTCAAAAGGACCGCCTCATCACAAGGGTCCCCGCACCATAGACGGCACATCAATCGGACGCCCAGTTTTCGAGTCACTCAAGTTTTAGTGAAACGGGGCGGTCAGGTCCGGGTCCGGTAGGGGTCTGGCCTGGCCAGCCCGTTGGGCCCATGGGTTCTACCCAGATGGTGGTTCTGGCCCGCTTGGAGAACCCGTCTAATGCGGATGCGGGCCGGTTTTTCTAGACTGGATGTGGTGCGCCCGGTTCACCCAGCTAACAGCGCCAACAGGGCGTCTCCCCACCTCCCAGAATGGCCGGCTGGAGCTAGCTGTTGTGCCAGCTGAGCAGCCCGAGCAGGCCGCTCCTCTCCCACATGACACACTGGCGTTCCGTCTCCACCTGCTGCGGTCGTTCTATCATGACTCTTACTGCCGCGACGCCTGTGGGTGCCACTAGAGATGCTCTGGTGGTCCGTTTTTCTTCCTGTCTGCGCCTATGGGCCTCTCAGGTCGCCACCTTCACTACGAAGCCCACAGAATCACCTTGTCGCCACATTTCTTGGTTGGTCATGAAGAACACTCAATATCCAAGATCATTGGAGGGTCTGGGCCTTGTTTGGATTGGCTCGTGCCCTCCACATTAACGTTTTATCAATGGGGGGTGATAACAATCATCATATAGGATAAAGAAAATCCCAAATCAAGACCCAACAACAACCTCCCGCAAGAACGAACGAGTCGTGGATCAACCCGTTAGTTGGTTGATCTGAGTTCATTGTATTTTCAAGAATAGGAAAGTGGAATCATTTTACACATAAAACATATGAACCCCCTACCTAGATTTGGTGGAATTCGTTGCAGAAAAATGAAGGAGTTCCGCGTTCGTTGTCATTTGACGTTTGTCACCACTTGTCGATCCCTAGATCGATTCCTCCAACGATCGTCGTTCGTTCACCATTCTCCATTTGAATAGGAAAGTCATCGGTGCTTTGTCAGAGGTTTCCTCACGATTTCCAATTTGTTCTCCAATGAATTGATTAAATAAAAAAACCACTCCAGGTTGCGTTCATTAATGTGGTTCGTTAATGAACCATAATTAATGAACCAATTAATCACATGAACATTGCGGTTACACAACCAAAGAAATGATTCATTAATTGTTATTAATTTAATGATCATCATTACACTATTATTCTGACAACTGTCTCTCAACGGTGGAAGAAAAGAATAAAATAACTTATAGTTATTTTATTATTTTTTTTCCAAAAGTCCAAAAAAATATCTTTTTCATTTGACCATTTCCGATCAAAGTTAAGCTTCGCCTAAGTGAATCTCAGCACTGGGAATTCAACGGTGCCCTCAGATTATCAATTTGAGCACCATTTCAAAAGATAGAAAAACTCGCTCGCACGTTTACTGAACGTACCTTAAAAAAAGTTCAAAATTCCGTTTTGGCCTCTCCGGGCCTCAAAATCACGTGTCGTCGATTTTCACAGTATCATAATAATTCCATATAATTAAAAAAATATACCTAATTTTTGTGACTTTACAATTCATCAGTAAAATAAATAAATTATTAGAATCCACCTCTAGATTTTACTTGAAAAGGTCCACACACATCAGTTTGAACCAATTTTATAAGCTTTATGACCCTTTCACCTTGACCACTAAATGGTGGTTTGATCATATTTCCTTTTAAAAAAGAATGACATCTTTCAATTGGTTTAATCTCTAAAGAGTCTAAGTGACCATCGTGATAGAGCTTTGTCAAATGCTTCTCATTTACATAACGATGAAGGTGATGCTACAACTAGGTGTAAAATGAGTCGCATGTATTTGTTTCATTATCAATTTCCAATATTTGGATTTCATAATTTAATACATAAAGACGGTTATTTAATTGTGTCATACCATAACATGTGTTATCTTTATAAAAGTAGCAACTCTTATTTCCAAAACTGAAAATAAATACATCCATGTATAAACAAGAAATGGAATGATGTTCTTGGAAATAGTAAATACATAATAAAAATTCTTTAAAACCAAAATCAATCATGTTGGAAACATGATATGGTAGTCTCTAATGGATAGAGTAGCCAACCTCACTATATTGGAAACCAATAGATCCACCTCACCACTAGAAACCTTTTGAAATCTACTTGTTTCCTGTATTTGGATACAAATATATGTGCCACATGCATTATTTAATACCCAACTTGCAGATATGTGAAGATTATACTCAATAAATACTTCACCTGAAGCTTCCATTTTAATCTTTTTCTCAGTGCAATTCCTCTTCCAATGGCCCTTCTTGCCACATGAAAAACTTATCGTATCATATTCCTTTCCTTGGATTTGGATCATCTTCTTTTGGAAGGACAGTGCACTAGATCCTTAGACATAGAATGAATTTTTTGCCCCTTTTCCTTATTCCTTATTTTTTTTAACCATAGGGATTGTTGGTTTGTCACAATCCATGACTTTATCAACTTAGAAAATAAGAGTAAGATTTTACAAAATTTTATTCTTGTTATTTCTCATATTATAATTCATAATAAAACTGGAGATTTTTTAAGTAGTGGGGAAAGAATGAGATCTACACACAGATCATCAGGGATCTTAAACCCCAAGATGTCCAAGTGCTCAATGTAACCAATCATATTGACTACTAATGGTCCATTTGGAGCCAACTCTCCAAGATTTCACATGAACAATGCATTAGAGATCTCATATATCTTTGATCTCACCTTCTCTTGATAGATATCCTGAAGGTGAGAAACAATGATATATACATCCATGTCCTTACATTGATTTAGAATCTCATTAGACATTGACGGTATAATGAAACATTGGACATATATTGCACTATCCAATTTCCTCAAATAGAGAGACACTTCTTCCTCACAAGCCTCTTTAGAAAGCGACTCAGGAAGTGGGGTTTCTAGCATGTATAATTTCCATTTTTTGTGTAGTAAAATGCACAAACACATATATAATTATTATAAATTCACTCTGGTGAGAAGGTTATCCTTGTCTAGTTTGGAATGCAATGATATTTTTGAAGTCGTTTGATTTTCCATTTCTACAATTAAGAGTAGATAATTAGTACTTGTTTGATTATAAAAATAGATTATTAAATTTAAATTCCATTAATCTATAACTAATTTGATGAAACCTAATATCTCTGACCATTAGTTTTGGAATATCTCATCACATATATATTCTTGTGGAAATGATCCATATTAGTCTTTCCATAACCCAAACTTGGGACTGACAAGTTATTTGAAGGGTTTTAGGTAGGCATAACTTGAAAACTACATTAACTCGCAATTCCTTGATCTATTGAGTGAAATCACCAATCTTGAAATCCCAAATAAATATTTCCTCAATTGTTTCCTCTTAGTTACACTAAGTCCTGCTTGGGAAGTCAACCCTTGATTAGAACAAAGTCAACCCAAAACTTCAAGCTAAATGTTCCATGATAATTGAAAGCACCCCAACTTGGGTTGGTTAAGAACTCTGGACTATGAGGTTGATTCTAAATTTAGAAGATGAAGGCTATACCGAATTAATATTTTAGTTTATAGATTTTTTTCATTATGTGTAAAATCCCATTTTATCTTTATCATATGTCTTACTGATATTAAGTGTATTTTACTTAATTGATTAACCATGTTTGATAAAATTTACACATAATCTAGTTATATTTTATTCAGTCATGCATGCTTGTTAATTAATTTATCAGGTGATAACACAACATCCACAAACATAAATAATTTACCATGAAAATGACCAAAATAAAATACAAGTGCCAATATCATGAGATTCTCTATTGGTTAGTTTATCTAGCATATGATAAACTAACCCTCAACCCTAGGGGAAAACACCTGGTTTGGGTTGCAACATTCCACCTCAACTCCTATGTATTGCTCTGAATGGTTTTCCTTAGATCCTTGACTCGAACCACATCTATTCTCTTGGGATATCCATCCTTAAATAATATTTTACTTTCATATAGGTGAGAGGGTCTGATAGATTGGAAAAGGGGGGTTTACATAAAAGAAACTGTGAGCACGCAGACCCTTGCATAATAAGGAGGAGGGGATGACACACATGCCATCAATTTTAATGTAATATATTAAATGAAACCAATCACATGCATAGGTATGGTCTAATATCATGATCATCCACACAATAATCAATGAACATACACTTACAATATATTTATCTATTAATTCGATTCATGTATTAATTAAGATAAAACACAAAGAAATAATCCAATTAATTCAATTAATCTTAATTACATCCAAGCATCCTTAAATTACCTTCATCTATAATTTTAAATAAAATTAATTTCATTTAAAATTAATAAAGTACACAAGTGTACTTGGAGGCAACTACATGTGTCCGTCAAAACTTTTCCATAGAAATTTATTCAATAAATAATTATCAATCCCATGACATAGTGTGTATTTTCAAATGACTGAAACAAGAAACACATGTGAATAGGTTAAATAATATATTAAATTCTTCCGTCTATGAAAAATTGTGAACACTACCTGCAATAGACTACATGGTGTGTACAATGTTACACGGCGTGTACTTTCTTCTTCCCATGTTAGGGAAACATGCATTGGAATTGGACGAGTTTTCTATCATAAACAAGTTTGAGGTACATAACGTGTTGTCCAAAATACATGGCATGTGACCTTGAAGTTACACGACATGTTAGTCACTGTGTTTTGTTTTTGATACATGGAATACTGGGATACCTCATGTTTTAATCTTTAAGAAACTAGGTACTACATGTCATGTAAAATGGTTAGATGGTGTTTAGTTATTCAAGTCACGTTCCAGTCTGTTCGTATCAACATGACGATATGATTTTTTCGGATCTTAGATCTGATTACCTCTAATATATCCAACATTATCATGATATACATATTTGAAAATGCTAATACACATAGGGTGTTTAGGAAGTACACACCGTGTACTCTGGTTTTGTCCAGGAAAAACCTTTGGCACCTCTAGATGGTGCTTTTTGAATGCTTTTTCTTTTTTAAACCTTAAATGATTACTGATTATGTTAGAAAGAATAAATAAAGGAAGAGATGAAGATGTTTGGATATTAAAAAAAAATCTATATAAGTAAAATAAAATGAATACACATGAAAACAATCAATGAATAATAAATAATTATAAATTAAACATGTGACCGCTCTGAAACCACTTATAGGTTCCGGGAACAACAGAAGTACCTTGGATGGGATGAATAGCTCGACTTTTATTCTTACGTGTAATCATTTCGGCACATGAAAAATATATTTTCCAAGAAAAAATTTAGATTACTTTACTAGAGAAAAATGCCAAAACTAAAAGAGGGGGATCTTAACATATAATTAATAATTAACTTATGAGAAGATATAGACTTACATCAACTTTTAATTATCTCTTCATTGATGATCCGTTTGATTGTCAACCCATTTTTGTGTTGTAGGATCCAGGTGAAAAATACCTCTAGAAGTGATCCACACATGCACCACAATCGATGAACATCGTCATTGAATCACCGAGTTCTAGCATGGCTGATCCTGATCGCTTGTTTTGTTCGTGGTTGATCGAAACAGAGTTCTTCTTGAAGGATGAAAAACTCTTAATTTTCTCTATATGGAATGAGAGAGGAGGGAGAGAGAGTTCATTATATATCTCTATATCTCTCTCTAGGGATTGAGATTCTCTCTTTATCCATTGTTCACAAAAAGAGTGATTATGGAAAGTATTATAATCAAATATTTATTATGGAATGTTTAGGGTTGTAAAATTTCACACAAACCCTTTCCCTACTTAGAAATTCCTAGTTGTCACTGTTTCCAATAATAATAATTATTATTATTATTATTTGACTTTTAAAACATGTTAAGAATATAAATAAACAACTTTCACGCAATTTCCAATCGAACCATTTTTCTTGGTCCACTACTGATCCTTAAATAATGACTATTTATTAAATAAATAAATGTCACTGCATTATTCATTGATAAATATAATAAATATTATATACACCAAAATTGAAAATATATATGTATTGTTATTTAACTCACTTATTCTTTTAAATAAATATATATTAAATCATGACAATCAACCAAAACCAAATAAATATTATTCATTCCCACTTGTTAAATTCTATACATGAATTTAACCAAGATTTCAGATACATTTAGTATGTAAACCTCTAGGATTCTTTCTTAGTGGAATTAGGCATAATCAAATAAATTCCAAGGTTAGTTTATAGAAACACACCAAGGAACCCATAGAGAAATAAGTTAACATCACAATGAAATCTAACCTCTTATAGATGATTATCGTGTAATATAATCCCTTTATCACGAAATCTCAAATTAAGCAGGTTTCATGCTAGTGTCATCAACCTATATGCTCAATGATTATTTATTTGACTTTCTATAAATGAACTCACCCACCAAACACCAAGGACATGGATTTATTCATGCAGTTTCATTCCCATCAAAGGGACTGAGATATCATCTTCCATCAAGGGATAGAATGGATAAATCATTTGTCACATTATCCATTAATGTAATATCACTCATGATGCACCCAATGTATCCCAACTCATCATGAACATATGTCATCACAATTTTCATCAATATATCAAAGTATGCGAGTCATGGTATCCATTAATAATAATCTTAATGTGTAAGGATAAATATACATGTCCGCTGATAGAAACATCTAATGACACATGGAAATATGGATTTATTATTAGAAGTTTTTTTCTCATAACCTCATATCTTGGAGATTACTAAGGGAGGACACCATGAGAAGGTGTCACAATGTATTATGAACCTCATACTCTGAATAGCTTGTATCTTCTATGTCTCATCATACTATATCATTGGGTCACATAACTATATTCAAGAATACTGTCGTGGCACCTTATAGTTATCATCATAGCAGGGAACTACTATGACCTTTCAGTGTGACACGTATTCTTTAGACATTATCACATAAAAATGTCATGCGGAGGAACAATCATGTTGTGACAAGAAACTTCATTAATAATGAAAATACATAATCAAGCACTAAACAATTCGGTTCTAAGGAACTAACTCCAACAAAAAGAACGTGTTATTTTATAATTATAATATCATCATTATAGAAGAATAATGGTTTCAAAATCATTATATTAAAGTGATAAATCATATTAAAGAAGCAGTTGTAGAAAAATATAAAAAAAATATTAGGGAGAGGATAACACTTATGTTGAAGACTTGAATCATCTCTTAGTGAGCCTCTTGAAAATGAAGAATTTGGGACTCCTTATTGTGACCATAGGTTAAAAAATGTGAGAGAGGATTGTTAGGGAGAGAATATGGGAATGGATTACAGAGGAAACCAAAGGAAATGTGTGATTTGAGGTGGGTAGAAGAGGGATCCTTGTATAAGTGCACTTGAGTAGCATTTCGGTAAATAATCATCCATTAATGTGTAAGAAATGTCATTTTACATAGAAAGTGGATCCAAAATAGAAAAATAATGGAAATGTGAGAAATGAAGATAGAGTGTTATCTTATATATACATTTTTTATAATATTTTTTGATATTTTATAACATTTACCAACATTTTTACTCTTTTACATCACTTTACCCCTTTACTGTGGTAACTCATTTTTACCATGGTAAATTATTTTTTACTAAAAATTAAAATTTACATTATTAACTAATTTTTACATTATTATTCCAAATATGACATCTTTTTTATTGAATTTAATATCTAAAATTGATATAAATTAATTAGAAAATAAGAAATTTATAACGCATAAAAATAGTTTTTCAAAAAATATTTTCAAGCAAAAAAATGATATATTCTTATTCTTTACCAAGTAATAAACATGAGATGAATTTTAATTTATTTTATTTTACATATAAGAAATAAATTTCACTAAAATCATTTTTCAATAGTGACCAATTTAATTTATTAAGATAAAAACATCCAAAATAATGAAAAATAATTCTTTAAAAAATATCACTTTTAAATATTAAATGATTTTATTCATATTTATAGCCAAATAATATTATCATTGTATGAATATTTATTAATTTTTTTATAGTTTTATAAAAAATATATTTCATTAAATTTCATAATCCAAAATTGAGAAATCTAACTTTTAAACATACAATATATAATAAAAATTATGTTTTTAAATAAAAAATATTTTACTGCCATCAATCATTAAATTTTTATTCATTATAATTCCATTCTTATTTCATTGTTGTTATATACTTATATTACTAAAAACTACTTGTATTTTGTCAATCTATTTTATTGAAATCATTATTTGAAAGTAATAAATTTAACAAAAATGCATATTTCTTAAAAAAACAATTTCTTTAGAATAAAAGATATTTTCATAAATAAACTAGTATATTTTTATTTTATTGTAAAATCATTAATTTTATTTAAAATAAACTATTGATAATAAAAATATATATTTTTAAAATCTAAATGAACTTTATTTATATCAACTACATACCATAAATTTTGATATGGTAATATGTTTACTTGTATTATACTCAATGATTATATACCACTCTATAATGGTCAAATAATAGATATATTACTGTAAAGACTTGTAAAATTCAAGGTAAATTTTTTCTTAATTTTCTTTAGAATTTTACAAGAGCGCGGTTTCTGACGGCACCTGATTCCGAGGCCCGGTGTGCCAGGAATCAATTTCCGAAGTTTGGCTCGGGTACGTTCAGTGAACGAATGAGCGGGAATTTCTAACTTTTGAACCGGTGCTCGGAATTGAATTCTGAGGGCACCGATGAACTCGCAGCGCCGATATTCGCTTAAGGAGACCTTTTCTGAGGTTGCGTTTTATGCGGGATGAAAGTTAGTTTTGGGGGAAATTAGAAGTTAAATAAATTGTGGAACACAATTTATTTTTAACCTTGTTGGTTATTTCCTCCCAAAGGGATTTAGGGGTGGGACCCACATCCACATAACCTCCCTTGAGAGGATTAAGTGTGGTGGGGCCCACACGAGCCCAACTCTTCAACTTCCCTTAAACTCCCCAATAACTCCACTCTAATTAATTTGACAACTTTTGTTATTAATTAAGATGAGTTACTTAATTTCAAACCTTTGAAATTCAAAGAGGTTGGATTGTGTAAATAAAATAAGGCTTAGAATTATTTTATTTTGGTTAGTATCTTTTGCCACCTTGAGAGGATTGGGAAGCATTCTTCATCTTCTTCAACCTTGACGAAGAATGCGAAGAACACTTAGGCTCCGATGAAGAACGCCATCACCATAAGAAGAGAAAGACATATCGTCTCTTCCCTTCTTCGCAGCCAGTGTGTTTCCGAAGATCGACGACACTGCTTCTTTCGATCTTCTTCCCGTGTCAACGAAAGGAGACGCCGCTTCCTCCTCAGGCTTTCTCCGTCAGCTTACAAAGCTTCTCCAGTGACGTTACCTCTTCGGACCCACCTCAACGTCAACGGAATTGACGTACGATTCCCGCAACGCCCGACCTCCGCGACACTTGTCTTCCGCGGCTTGTTGACGTGCTCCGCTCTTGAAACCGAGGTAGGGGGTTATTTGTTAATCTATTAAATTATTTCCGTTCTTGTTTTTGACATGTCGAACTTCGTGGTTAATCGACTAAATGTTATCGTTTAACGAGAGGGGGTCGGACCGCACAAACACGGCCTAACCCCCTCCTTTGTTCATGATTGTTTCATTGTGAATGGAACGGGATGGCGTGGTGCCGTCGCACCACGCGGGAATCACACGACAAGTAATGCGCGGCGCCGTCGCGCCGCGCCGTGGAAAGAAATTCAAGAACGCGACGCCGTCGCGCCGCGTTGAAGGAAATCGAAGGCGCCGCGGCAGGAGCGGGGCCACGACGGAGGGGCGTGGTGTCGTCGCACCACGCCGGACAACAAGGGTCGCGGCCGGTTCCGGGCCGCGGCAGAGCATGGTGACCGGCGGCCAGCCGGGCCGCCGGTGTCGGAGCCGGAAAGGGACCGGCCACTGCCGGTCCTGTTGAGGAGGAGCCGTCCGGCCAGGTCGGGTCGGCCGGAAATGGGGAAAGCTGGGGGAATTAAATTCCCCCGGCCAGCTTGAACGGCCCCCCATTATTGGGGGGGGGTTACTCAAGGGGGGCAGGCACCCCCCGTTTTTCCAACAGATCGGCCGAAGGCCGAGCTGGCAGCGCGCTGCGCTGAGCCGGACCGGCGCCTGACCGGTCTGCCAGGCCGGGCCGGGCCGACCCTATCCGGGGTGGGTTGACCCGGTTTGGGCCAGCCGGGGGGTCTCGGGTCGGGTCCGCCCGGGCCCGAAACCCCCGATACCGAACTGTTTGGGTTCAAATGCCCATAACTCGGACTACCTACCTCCAAACGACGCGCCATCAGCGGCGATGCGATCCTTGGATCGGGACGGTCGATTCGGTATATCTCACCCAAGGTTTCGGAATAGTTTTAGTTCGTCCGGGTTGGTTCGTACACGAAACCAACCGGGCCCTCGGAGCGGAAACTGTCATATCTTGAGCTACGGACGTCCGATTGACGTGTCGTCAACTTTGTTGAGTTCCTCTTAGTGAGATGGATCTTTTGGCACACTCTGCTCGAGGTTTGGACGCTGGTGGAGTACGGTCGGGTTGGTTTTGCCTTAAAAACCAACCGGGCCCCTGGAATGAAAAAGCCAATAACTCTCAGACCGGGCGTCCGATCGACGCGCCGTCTGCGACGTTGAGTTCCTGTTGACGATACGGAACTTTTGGATACATCAACTCTAGACTTTGTGACAGTTGATGTATCAGCCTCTCGGCTCGTGGAGCGGACCCTCCTGAACGAGCTTGCTGTGTGCGGGAACCCTAGAGCTGGCTGCGACTGCTACTGTGTCTGCGACGACGACTGTGTAGAGATCCTTAGTGGATTCGACGACGACGACTACAACACTCAGCGATCCTGTGTGGATCAGTGCTACCGATCCTGTGTGGGTCCGATCCTATGTGGGTCAGCGCTCAGCGGTCCTGTGTGAACCAGCGCCTACAGATCCTGTGTGGGTCCGATCCTGTGTGGGTCTTTGCGGGGGTTAGTACCTATCGATCCTTTGTGGGTCCGACGATTTAGATGGATCAGTGATCATCTCTATCGTCTTCGAAGATGTATACATGTGTGAGCTGAATCCTGTTTACCTTCCTGTGTGGATTGTGTTGTGCTATCCTGTCTGGATTACGTTTTGCTTTCCTGTGTGGAATACGTATACTTTCCTGTGTGGACTGAGTTGTACTTGGGCTCGGAGGTTAGAGCGTATTGAAATGATGACTTAGGTATATGTATGGGCATATACCTAAGTAGTGTCGATTGTTACTTCATGATTGTATCTTTCCTTTGTGGTTTATCCTTTGTGGATTTTTGGAGACCTTCGGGGGTCTCGGGGTCCCTACTGAGTAGCTTATACTCACCCCTGCACGGGCTATGCCCGCACTACGTTGTGTTGGTTGCAGACGACGGACAGCGTTGATCGTGGTTGAGGCTTGCAGAGCAGGACGGTACCTGGAGGTGGACCACTGGGCGGGACGTGCTCGGAGCGGACGGAGGGACCCGAGGAGCAGTGGAGCTATCTGTACCCACCCTTCAGGTGGGATTTCCAGTGGACAACTCAGTGTAGCGGCTTTAATTTACAGTTGTTGTTTTCCCTTTAGAGTTGTACTTTATAGTTGGGCTTGTATTTCCGGCCCCTTTTAATTTCTGTACTTACTGTTGTACTCAGTTTTTACTTAGTGTTTACTTCTTCCGCTTGTACTCTGTGATGCTTGTTTACTTTACAAAGGAAATGTCTTTCCTTTTTACTGGGATTTACACCTTGGTGCTAGTCGCCAGCCCCTGGCCTATGGAAGGCAGGCTTGGGGTAGTCACGACACGGGCCCCGAGGACGGGTCGTGACAAATTGGTATCAGAGGAGTTCGGTTCTACCGCGAAATCTGATCTTTTCTATGTGAAGCAATAGTGTTTAGCGTATTGAGTGTGGTTATCAGTCCAGGGAGTCCAGTGTTGGTGCGGCGGCCGACGTATCCGTACACCAGGACCCTGACTTCTGATTTCCGACGTAATGCACGAAAACATTGATTGCGTGTGTGTTTCAAGTTTTCTTTGTGATTACTTTGTATCAGCTCACCAGGTATACTGTTCTGACCGTGGCGAACCTGTTTCCTTTTCAGGATGGCCCCACGACAGCAGCCAGCTAGGGTTCCGAGAGTCGAGCGTGACGACAGCCCACCGAGCGACGAGGCCTCGGTGCAGGGCCCTTTGTCAGCAGTGGCACCGGCGGTAGCACTACACGCCGAGCCACCGATACTTCCAGCACCAGCCGCTGACGATGCACATCGCCTCAGCGCACTGCATGAGTTCCAGCGCCAGCGACCACCCAGGTTCCGTGGGGAGACGGACCCCCAGGAAGCCGAGGACTGGCAGGAGGCAGTCGTACGAGTTTTTAGGCTAGTGAGGACACCAGCAGACCTCATGGTGATCCTCACAGCGAGCCTACTGCACGCAGCAATGGGCCGATGGTGGAGCTTGATGCTCCAGGTGCACGATGAGGAATCTCTACTTTGGACGGACTTTGAGAGCCTCTTCCGCTCGGAGTTTGTCCCAGCCACCCTCCGTGCGGTGCGCATTTAGGAGCTTCTTCAGCTGTGGCAGGGCAGCATGACGGTCGCTCAGTACTTGGCGAGATTTACAGATCTCTCGCGCTACTCGACCGATATAGTACGGGACCCATTCTTCCGGGTCCAGACCTTCGAGCAAGGATTGAGACACGAGATCAGGGCATCGCTGATCTCCCTCAGCATTTCGACTCAGACGGGAGTACTGGAGCGGACCCTTTTGATCGAGAGCTTTCTTGCTGAGTCTACACCAGCGCCAAGACCCACCGCAGGGCGGCACGTAGCAGAGTCTTCTGCAGAAGGCAGTCGACGGATGAATCTTGGGTCCAGGCAGACCATACCCTCAGGCAGACGATCTCAGGACACTGGCTCCGCAGTACGGGGCACACAGCGTGGAGCCAGTCTTTCGAGAGGCTGACAGTGCTACTCATGCGGCGGGCAGGGTCACATGGCTCGTGACTGCCCGACCCGCCGTACCGAGGAGCAGCAGACGGTTGAGGGACCACCGAGGCAGAGGCAGAGGGTCGACCGTGACGGTCCGCAGGGAGGAGGTGGACGAGGCAGAGGAGCTGGCCGAGCAGCAGGTGGTGGGCGACGCTTTGAGGCTCTACCACCACCACCACTAGGAGGTCCACCCCGACCACAGGGAGCTGGCGGGCAGAGACAGGCACAGCTCCAGGCAGCGGAGGCCTACGACCACGGCGCGCCATAGATGATTCGAGGTACTATCTGTGTCTATTCCACCCTTGTTGCATTACTTATAGACACAGGAGCGAGTCACTCTTTCATAGTCGCTGCCCTTGTTCGGAGCTCGGAGATTCCGACAGAGCCGTTGGCTCGATCCTTACGGCTAGAGACTCCTACGGGAGTAGACTCGATGATTACGCATTGGTGACGGTAGTGTGAGCTTACTCTAGGAGGCGAGAGCTTCGGCTGGGATCTTCTTGTAGCAGCATCGAGGCCTTACGACGTCATCTTGGGCATGGATTGGTTATCTATGGTCCATGCACAGATTGACTGTTTTAGGCGCAAAGTGCGATGTGTACGCACCGTCGGGAGCAGGTTCACCTTCACCGGCGAGAAGGGAGCCTTTGCAGCACAGGATGGACTTCCGCGGAGGAGAGGACATCCCATCACTCATCAGTTGGCTAGCCTCATCCTAGGAGCAGTTGACGTGCGGAGTCCTGGTTTTCCTGTAGTGGTGGATCAGTTTGCAGACGTTTTTCCCGACGACGTTCAAGGGCTACCTCCTCGTAGAGAGGTAGAATTTTATATTGACCTGTACCCCGAGACAGCCCCGATATCGACTCCAGCATATCGGATGGCCCCCGCTGAGCTTCGAGAGCTACAGGTACAGTTGGAGGACTTGCAGGGCAATGAGTTCATCTGACCCAGTGTTTCACCCTGGGCTTCCCCGATATTGTTCGCCAAGAAGGCAGACAGGAGCTTGCGACTGTGTGTCGATTATTGTCGCCTGAACCAGGTGACAGTGAGGAAAAAATATCCGCTACCAAGGATTGATGGCCTCTTTGATCAGCTCAAGGGAGCACGGTGGTTCTCGAAGATAGACCTCAGGTCAGGCTATCATCAGCTCAGAGTTAGAGACGAGGACGTGCAGAAGACGGCCTTTAGATGTCGGTATGGACACTATGAGTTCTTGGTTATGCCTTTTGGCGTAACCAATGCTCCAACAGTGTTCATGGCCCTCATGAACAGGATCTTTCAACCATACCTCGATCGATTTGTCGTGGTCTTCATCGATGACATTTTGATCTATTCGACGACTGAGGAGGAGCATGCCTACCACTTACGGGTTGTACTAGACACACTCCGAGAGCACCAGCTTTATGGTAATCTCTCGAAGTGTCAGTTCTGGATACATGAGGTCCACTTCTTGGGACACGTCATCTCTGAGGTGGGAGTTGCAGTGGATCCTGCGAAGATCGAGGCAGTGTTAGCTTGGGAGCCACCCAGGAGCATGACGGAGGTGCAGAGTTTCTTGGATCTAGCTGGATACTATCGGAGATTCGTGCCAGAATTCTCTAGAGTTGCGGCACCACTCTCAGCTTTGACGAAGAAGGGGAAACCCTTCGTGTGGTCAGATAGATGTCAGCAGAGCTTCCAAGAGCTAAGACAGAGATTGACCAGCGCCCCTATCTTGAGGTTGCCTGAGGAGGGAGTAGGGTACGTAGTCTACTGCGATGCATCAGGGACCGGACTCGGTTGTGTCCTGATGCAGGAGCGGGCAGTGATCGCCTATGGATCACTTCAGTTGAGGCCACATGAGCAGAACTACGCTACCCATGACCTGGAGTTAGCAGCAGTGGTCTTCGCTCTGAAGACATGGCGACACTATCTGATGGGCGAGCGCTTTACAGTCTTTTCTGACCATCAGAGTCTCAAGTACATCTTCTCTCAGAAGGACCTGAACCTGAGACAGCGGTGATGGCTCGAGTTCCTCCAGAACTATGACTTTGAGATAGTCTATACTCCTGGGAAGGGGAACGTAGTAGTCAATTCCCTCAGCAGGAGGACGAGCATTCAGCTACTTGAGGAGGCGACGGAGCAGCTATCCTCTTTGCAGATATCCTTCGTGGATAGGGATGGACCAGCCTTCCTTCAGTCTCTCACAGTCACTCCTTCACTTCTGCAGTGGGTCATAGAGGCACGGTGTGGAGACGTTGACTGTGAGACGCGGCGTGCACAGTTATCCTCAGGACATGCACCTGATGGTTTTTCCTTTGGAGCAGAACACGACATCCTTTTCAGAGGACGTACCATGGTACCAGTCGCTTTACGAGAGGAGGTGCTGAGAGAGTTTCACACTTCTCCTTTGGCGGTACATCCTGGAGTGGCGAAGATGTACCAGGATCTCAGACGACAACACTGGTGGTCGGGCATGAAGAAGGCTGTGGCAGAGTTCGTTTCTCGATGCCTCACCTGCCAGCAGGTGAAGGCTGAGCATCAGGTACCAGCAGGCTTGGTACAACCATTGGAGGTTCCGGAGTGGAAGTGGGACGACATATCTATGGACTTCGTGACTGGACTTTCACGCACTTCCAGAGGTCACGACTCCATCTGGGTGATTGTCGACCGACTCACCAAGTCGGATCACTTCTTACCCATCAGAGAGCAAGGCTCAGTGGAGAGCTTGGGACGACTTTACGTTCAGGAGATTGTACGGATTCACGGTGTGCCATCTTCTATCGTCTCCGATCGAGATGCTCGCTTTACTTCTTGGCTATGGAAGGGATTATAGGAGGTGTTCGGGACGCAGCTACGTCTGAGTACAGCCTTTCACCCTCAGACGGATGGTCAGACAGAGAGGACCATTAAGACTCACGAGGACATGCTCTGCGCATGTGTCCTCGACCTTGGTCGTAGCTAGGAGGACCACCTACCCTTGGTGGAGTTTGCATACAACAACAGCTACCACTCCACCATCGGGATGGCACCGTACGAGGCGTTGTACGGCCGACCTTACAGATCTCCTTTGTGCTGGATAGACCCTGGAGAGTCAGCACTTGTGGGACCAGAGATGGTCCAGGCCACGACAGAGAAGGTCCAGGTCATCCAGGAGTGGATGAGGACAGCTCAGAGCCGGCAGAAGTCATACGCTGATAGGAGGCGGAGGCCACTAGAATTCGAGGATGGCGACCATGTCTTCTTGCGTGTCTCACCTCGACGTGGTTTACAGAGATTTGGCCGTGGCGGCAAGTTATCCCCGCGCTTCATCGAACCATTCCAAGTCCTCAGCAGGATTGGCGAGCTGGCTTATCGTCTGGCTCTACCACCTCAGTTGCACCGAGTGCACGACGTCTTCCACGTATCTCAGCTGAGGAGATACGTTCACGACCCGATGCACATCATTGACCATGGGGAGCTTGACGTTGAGGATGGGGCGACTTTTACGGAGGTCCCGGTGGAGATCGAGGATCGACAGGAGCGGGTCCTACGTGGACAGTCGATTCCTCTAGTGCGCATCAAATGGCAGTACGGGAACCTCCAGGAGAGCACTTGGGAGCGGGAGGCTCAGATGCGTGCTCAGTACCCTCATTTGTTTCCCTAGTTTTGATGTATCTTTACGGGGACGTAAATCCCTGAGGTGGGAGTAATGTAAAGAACCATAAAATTCAAGGGAAATTTTTTCTTAATTTTCTTTGGAATTTTACAAGAGTGTGGTTTCTGACGGCACCTGATTCCGAGGCCCGGTGTGCCCGGAATCAATTTCCGAAGTTTGGCTCAGGTACGTTCAGTGAACGAACGAGCGAGAATTTCTAACTTTTGAACCGGTGCTCGGAATTGAATTCCGAGGGCACCGATGAACTCGCAGCGCCAATATTCGCTTAAGGAGACCTTTTCCGAGGTTGCGTTTTATGCGGGATGAAAGTTAGTTTTGGGGGAAATTAGAAGAAGTTAAATAAATTGTGGAACAAAATTTATTTTTAACCTTGTTGGTTATTTCCTCCCAAAGGGAGTTAGGGGTGGGACCCACATCCACATAACCTCCCTTGAGAGGATTAAGTGTGGTGGGGCCCACATGAGCCCTAACTCTTCAACTTCCCTTAAACTCCCCAATAACTCCACTCTAATTAATTTGACAACTTGTGTTATTAATTAAGATGAGTTACTTAATTTCAAACCTTTGAAATTCAAAATAGGTTGGGTTGTGTAAATAAAATAAGGCTTAGACTTATTTTATTTTGGTTAGTATCTTTTGCCACCTTGAGAGGATTGGGAAGCATTCTTCATCTTCTTCAACCTTGACGAAGAACGCGAAGAACACTTAGGCTCCGACGAAGAACGCTGTCACCATAAGAAGAGAAAGACGTATCGTCTCTTCCCTTCTTCACAGCCGGTGTGTTTCCGAAGATCGACGACACCGCTTCTTTCGATCTTCTTCCCGTTTCAACGAAAGGAGACACCGCTTCCTCCTCGGGCTTTCTCCGTCAGCTTACAAAGCTTCTCCAGCGACGTTACCTCTTCGGACGCACCTCAACGTCAACAGAATCGACGTACGATTCCCGCGACGCCTGACCTACGCGACGCTTGTCTTCCGCGACTTGTTGACGTGCTCCGCTCTTGAAACCGAGGTAGGGGATTATTTTTTAATCTATTAAATTATTTCCGTTCTTGTTTCTGGCATGTCAAACTTCGTGGTTAATCGACTAAATGTTATCGTTTAACGAGAGGGGGCCGGACCGCACAAACACGGCCTAACCCCCTCCTTTGTTCATGATTGTTTCTTTGTGAATGGAACGGGATGGCGTGGTGTCGTCGCACCACGCGGGAATCACACGGCAAGTAATGCGCGGCGCCGTCGCGCCGCGCCGTGGAAAGAAATTCAAGAACGCGACGCCGTCGCGCCGCGTTGAAGGAAATCGAAGGCGTCGCGGCTGGAGCGAGGCCACGGTGGAGGGGCGCGGTGCCGTCGCACCGCGCCGGACGACAAGGGCCGCAGCCGGTTCCGGGCTGCGGCAGAGCATGGTGACCGGCGGCCAGCCGGGCCACCTATGTCGGAGCCGGAAAGGGACCGGCCACTGCCGGTCCCGTTGAGGAGGAGCCGGCTGGCCAGGTCGGGCCGGCCGGAAATGGGGAAAGCCGGAGTAATTAAATTATCCCGACCAGCTTGAACGGTCCCCCATTATTGGGGGGGGGGGGGGGCGGTTACTCAAGGGGGGCAGGCGCCCCCCGTTTTTCCAACAGCTCGGCCGAAGGCCGAGCTGGCAGCGCGCCCAGCGCGCTGCGTTGAGCCGGACCGGCGCCTGGCCTGTCTGCCAGGCCGGGCCGGGCCGACCCTGTCTGGGGCGGGTCGACCCAGTTCGGGCCAGTCGGGGGGTCTCGGGCCGGGTCGGCCCGGGCCCGAAACCCCCGATACCGAACTGTTTGGGTTCAAATGCCCATAACTCGGGCTACGGACCTCCAAACGACGCACCGTCAGCGGCGATGAGATCCTTGGATCAAGACGGTCGATTCGGTATATCGCACTCAAGTTTTCAGAATACTTTGAGTTCGGTCGGGTTGGTTCGTACACGAAACCAACCAGGCCCTCGGAGCGGAAACACTCATATCTTGAGCTACGGACGTCCGATTGACGTGTCGTCAACTTTGTTGAGTTCCTATTAGTGAGACAGATATTTTGGCATACTCCGCCCGAGGTTTGGACGCTGGTGGAGTACGATCGGGTTGGTTTTGCCTTAAAAACCAACCGGGCCCCTGAAATGAAATAGCCAATAACTCTCAGACCGGGCGTCCGATCGACGCACCGTCTGCGACGTTGAGTTCCTGTTGACGATACGGAACTTTTGGATACATCAACTCTGGACTTTGTGACAGTTGATGTATCAGCCTCTCGGCTCGTGGAGCGGACCCTCCTGAACGAGCTTGCTGTGTGCGGGAACCCTAGAGCTGGCTGCGACTGCTACTGTGTCTGCGACGACGACTGTGCAGAGATCCTTAGTGGATTTGACGACGAAGACTACAGCACTCAGCGATCTTGTGTGGATCAGTGCTACCGATCCTGTGTGGGTCTGATCCTGTGTGGGTCAGCGCTCAGCAGTCCTCTGTGAACCAGCGCCTACAGATCCTGTGTGGGTCTGATCCTGTGTGGGTCTTTGCGGGGGTTAGTACCTATCGATCCTTTGTGGGTCCGACGACTTAGATGGATCAGTGATCATCTCTATCGTCTTCGAAGATGTATACCTGTGTGAGCTGAATCCTGTTTACCTTCCTGTGTGGATTGTGTTGTGCTATCCTGTATGGATTACGTTTTGCTTTCCTGTGTGGAATACGTATACTTTCCTGTGTGGACTGAGTTGTACTTGGGATCGAAGGTTGGAGTGTATTGAAATGACGACTTAGGTATATGTATGGGAATATACCTAAGTAGTGTCGGTTGTTACATCGTGATTGTATCTTTCCTTTGTGGTTTATCCTTTGTGGATTTTTGGAGACCTTCGGGGGTCTCGGGGTCCCTACTGAGTAGCTTATACTCACCCATGCACGGGCTATGCCCGCACTACGTTGTGTTGGTTGCAGACGACGGACAGCGTTGATCGTGGTTGAGGCTTGCAGAGCAGGACGGTACCTGGAGGTGGACCACTGGGCGGGACGTGCTCGGAGCGGACGGCGGGACCCGAGGAGCAGTGGAGCTATCTGTACCCACCCTTCAGGTGGGATTTCCAGTGAACAACTTGGCGTAGCGGCTTTACTTTACAGTTGTTGTTTTCCCTTTAGAGTTGTACTTTACAGTTGGGCTTGTATTTCCAGCCCCTTTTACTTTTTGTACTTACTGTTGTACTCAGTTTTTACTTAGTGTTTACTTATTCCGCTTGTACTATGTGATGCTTGTTTACTTTACAAAGGCAATGTCTTCCCTTTTTACCGGGATTTACGCCTTGGTGCTAGTCGCCAGCCCCTGGCCTATGGAAGGTGGGCTTGGGGTAGTCACGGCACGGGCCCCGAGGACGGGTCGTGACAATTACCCCCATTACATTTTATAAATTCATTCCATTATAACTTTACAAAGAACACTTCTTATTCAAATAGTTTTCATTTAAGATTTTTTAAAATTCTTTCTTCTTTCATGATGTTTCTTTCTCATTATATGTTTATTTATATTAAAAGTGATTCCCAGGGGTTAAAATAATCCAGAGGATTTCCTAGTTATAAAAATATTATTATTTTCTATTTAACATCCAATTTTATTTTATAAACTTATATGAGATGTAATTATCTATGCTATGTAATACTAGGTTTCATGTTCTTTTTTTGTAACATGGTACTGTGAGTAAATAGAGTGTTGTTAATTTGATTCATATCTTGTATGTTTTATTTTATACCCAAGTATCTATTCATTAGAAATAATAAAACAAGTTACTTAGGGAAATGGAATGCATACTTAAATTTGTGATGTTATAGTGGCCTCAGGGGATCAGGATTAAAAATGGTGAGGGTTTCTTCCAGACAGTCGAGTATGAAGATCCTACTTTGTTTTGTCTGAAATATAAGAGGGGCAGACACTCAGCTTCTAAATGTAATCAGCCTTGATTAATCTAGCATGAAAAAGGTTCTCAAGTTATGGATTTAGGGGGAAGAATTCCATAATAGGATTAGGCTTTAAAGGCTGATTTTTCTAGTCCACCATTTACCTACTCTGAGAAGTTAGAGGCTTCAGGATTCATTAAGTAGCCAGGAAAGGCGGTTGTTGATAGGGGGAGTTTGGTTCATCTAGATTGTTAGGGGATGGAACTAGTTC
This sequence comes from Viscum album, assembly GCA_963277665.1. Classification (NCBI taxonomy): domain Eukaryota; kingdom Viridiplantae; phylum Streptophyta; class Magnoliopsida; order Santalales; family Viscaceae; genus Viscum; species Viscum album. The sequence continues at coordinate 76,963,466 of OY728145.1, forward strand.
ATCCTCTTAGGTTGGAATAAACTCAATTGCACCTAACATGGATGGTTTTAGAGGCTTTGAATACAGGGGAAATGGTTTTGTCTTAGTCAAACAATGCTTGGGCATCCAATACTTTTGAAGGGAATATAGATGGGATGATTACTACTATTATTTATATTGATTCTTGCACTTGTTTATTTGGATTCAGCTCCTATTACTACTAGTTCTAACATAAACTTTTCCATTATTGTCTCATCGGTTTCCACTGATAATCAAGCTAGAGAACTTGTGGATTCTTATCATTAATCAGAAGAAAAAAAAGTTTGTTTCTATTGATCTTGTTTATATTGCTCCACCATTTGATTCTAAATCTTATAAAGTTTTTAATTACCTAGAATTATTTGTAATCTGTTTTATGGCATGATTTGACTTGAATAATGAAGTGGCCTCACAAAATGGCTCTCCTAAATACCCCACCAAGAAAGAACTCACCAAACCCACAAGTTTGTTTATTTCATTCAAGAAATAAAGAGTGAATAAATCTTTTATTCAATGGCGATGGATTTTTCTTTCTTAAAATGAAAAATTATAGACAATATAAGGACTGTCCAGGTTTACCTAGGATGGTTACCACCAAATGTTTAATGAAGTGTTCTCAAATCTCAGCCACCTCTTATAAGGAAGAGTCTAATGTTTTGGACCAATTTGATAAAGATCTTTTAGACACTGCCTCTTGGAAGATATAAAATGGTCAAAACCTTTTACTTGAAGTGTATACACTAAGAGTCTTCTCTGTTGGGATTTCTAGGCGGTGTTGGGGTGGGGTTTCTTATAATCTTTTGGTTTCACTACTTTTTGTATACCTTTTCAATCTTTTAGAAAACAATTTTTCCTTTTTTCTTCTCCCCACAAATATACATATGTTTTTTATAAAAAATATTATATATATTTTATATGATTTTCATATAAAAGATTTTCAAAAACCACATTTTTTTTATTAAGTCACATGTTCTATGTATTTAATTTTTTTTATTAATGATTTTTTTTGTTATGATTTTTTATTTATATTTTTTTACAATATAGTATGTGTTGAATTTTTCATTCCATTATTATATTAATAATAAAACATGGGATCTGTATTATAATCTTTTGTTCTTTTATTGTAAGATAATTTTTTTATAATTTTTTTATTGATTTTTTAATATAAAAGAATGAACATAATAAGAATAATTTTAAATAAGAATAATTTTATCCAAAAGAAAATATTTAGGGCATATTTAATTTTAAATAAGAATAATTTTTTTTAAAAATGAAACTAAATTTTATCTTCATACACTAAACTACTACTAAATAGAAACTGGATTCCCAAGTATGTCAATAAGATGATCGATTTTTCATCTTTTTATGTAATTCTATTTAAGGTTTTCTTGGTTATTCAACCTTTGAAAAAATATATAATGAAAAGATGTCATTGATTTATTTATTGTTATTATCATTATTATTGTTTTTTATTAGTTGAGTTATAGACCAATTTGGTCATGGACTTGGCTGAAATCCATAAGATTATATGTTATATGTTAGTGATTCATTATGTTTGTATGTGTTTGTCTGAGTGATTTTTTATATAATCCTCCTCTGTGTATTGTCTCTGCATTCATCAATTTTTCTGGATTTTTAGGATAAAATATCACTTTTGTGGGTGTAAGTGAGAACCTATACAGAAAAATAATCTTCTTTTTAGGCGTCTCAACCTTAGAACAATAGTCACTAAGGGGGATTTTTAGGGTGGCCCAACCCGATAACCTCTACAATACAAACACACAATGGAGTCATTTTTTAAATACCACAAACAAATCCCCTTGACCAGAAAAAACATAGGAGATGACAATATCATGGTCCAGCCAATCATACCAAATTGAAACGGTGTGTTCCAGTGCCAATTTTTTTGGGCACCTCATCACCTCGACATCCCCTCCCCTATGTAATAGACTGCCAGACACACCCTCGAGCACTGTGCTAAGACCCGCCACACCCGCCACACTGATAAACGCCATCAGGAGGACTTTTGATGAAGGAAAGAATGAATCCTTAAAGAGGTTCCAGAATCTCCACATAGGGAGATCACTCTGCCTAAACCAAGTTAATAGGAGAGGTTCCTCAAACAACAGGGAACCGCTGCAAGCCACATACAACCCCAAGGTTCATAAGGACAAACTCTAAGATGCAAGACACCAATGATCTAAGGGAAGCAAGATACCGACCAAGAAATAACCCATCCTAGTCTAGCTTCATTGCAATATAAGGTTATAAATTCTCAAAAAAACCTATACCGATCCACAAAATGGTTGAATCAAAAAGGATAAAAGGGCTTAGTGGCCAACCAAGCATCAAACACCGATGCAACACCTAACACTGCCCAATCCCAATCACTGCTTGCAATAGGCAATAACCTGGAGACACCAGTCCTATCCAGGTCATGAAACAGAGGAACAAATAAAAGTGCCTAATTCTCACTCTTCTAAGGCTTAAAGGTAGAACAGAGGAGAGAAAACAACCAGGCAATGCCCTGTCACACTCCCCACTTCTAAAGACATTCTCTCCTAGGCCAAACTCACATAAACCCCTTCCCATACCATAATATGAGACACAAACTAGAAAACAACAAGATACCTAAGGTCTCTACCAAGTCATACAAAATAGGGATACAACAAGAGAAACAACAATCAATAGCATATTGAAAAATTACAGCTAAATAGAGAACAAAATCAAGATGAACAAATAATCAAAGCATGCTACAAATTAAAATCCACTAACAAATCATTTAAAGTAACAAATAATTTGATTCTGAATTTTCATGACACAAAATTATGCCCAGTTTGGCTTGATACCAATTTTTGGGGGATGCGCTGCACAAGGCAGTCCCCATTCAACTGCCAAGGATCCATTGGGTATAAAATTGATTCGCAAACTCAAAATACAAATTCTAAAACTAATGTTTATATTCTAGTTCAATAAGATGAAACAAATAAACATGAATATATTTGTAAAACAAATTCCAAGATTCCAAGATTCCAAGAATTCCAAATGAATTTACAGTAGTGAAAAAATCACTTGAAAATGGCTAATAAAACAATTCAAGCAAAAAATTATCATAACAGAAACATAATTCTGCATAATATGATTCTACAAACCCAGAACCAATAACCACGAGAAAACTGAAACAGATCAAAATATATACATTTTCAGAACAAAAATAAAGTTCTCATACATAAACAATCAGACCACCAAGCAAGAACAAAGGCAAAAACAAAAAGAAAAGATAAATCCAAACATAAAAATGCTTAAATAGCTTCCTCTGGGGCCAAGGTCAAGCACTGCTGCCACTCCACAGACAATCTCGTCATTGATAATTCCCTCCAATGGACAAGAAACATGCATTCAGGGTCTCTCCTTTCTCACGCCAAGCCAGTAGGAAACAATGTGGCACCACCCGAGACTCTCCACCAAGAAACATGCCAAACTGAGGAAAACCTCTCCCTCTCCCCTCTTGCGGTGAACCAGGGGGAAGCAACCAGAATTCATCACCTTACAAATCTAGTGTGAGCGATATCTTTCTCCCTCTTCTTGTCACTGTCCCAGTTAGAAAAACCAAGCCCCGAAAAACTCAAGCTGTAGCCTACCGAGTGCTAGAAAAGGAAACAACGTACCTGAAATTGAAGAGGTTGAAAGAAATCAAGTGGATCAGGTGGGCGTGCATAATCTGGGACACGCGTATGGTGAAAGGGCACCGAGACCTAACTTTCTAACAACTTAGTAAAGAAGCAGTGGATAAATCCGAGCACAACATATGTAAATAATCCCAACATTTATCATATAAAAACATCATATAAAAAATGTCATTTAATTAACAAAAAATGAGAATATAAAATTCACAATTCTCCACCTTGGTAATTAAAATGCATAACCACAATTTAATATGAAACAATGCTACAAATACATACCTTACAAATTAAAACCTCCACGTAAAGATTCTACACCACCAACAACCATTATTTCGGGCATCACATCCTAAACAGGAAATACCTATAGGATACAACCCAAACAGTCCCCCGTCATGCATTATTCTAACATGTCACCCGAAATTAATGAAATTTGAAAGCTACCAAACATGCTCAGAATTTAAACAACTTTAAATATAAAAAGAACACATACCTGCACATACCGGAGTATTCCTCCAAAACAATACCAATTAGGAAGTCCCAGACTGCTAATCAGTACCTACAACACAAGCAGAAAATAGTAGCACCCATCCTCTAAAAAAACATGGAAAAAAACCTCAGAAAATACACAAAGAATATAACCTAGAAAACCAGTACAATCATGAAAATAAAAGCAGAAAAAGAATAAAAAATCATAAATTAAGCATCGAAAAAACACAAAAGATAAAGTCTCCACCTGAACCTAGAAAACCATGGATCAAACACCTGCCTCGTCAGCTCATACCAAGACACTACTAAATATGAGACCCGCCACACTAATAAACATCATTATGAGGACTTTTGATGATGGGAAGGATGAATATCCTTAAAGAGGGTCCAGAATCTCCACCTAGGGAGATCACTCTGCCTAAACTAAGCTAACTGGAGAGGTTCCTCAAATGATAGGGAATCGATGAAAACCACATGCAGCCCCAAGGGTCCTAAGGACAAACTCTAAGATGTGAGACACACCGGTGATCCAAGGGAAGCAAGCTACCGACCAAGAAATAACCCATCCTAGCCTATATTTCTAGTGAAACAAGGTTATAAATTCCCAAAAAAACCTACACCGAGCTACTAAAGGTTTGAATCAGAAAGGATAAAAAAACTTTGTGACTAACCAAGCATCAAACACTGATGCAACATCTAACACTGCCCAAACCCAATCACCACTCGCAACAGGAAATAACCTAGAGACACCGGTCCTATCCGGAAAATAAACTAGAGGAACAAACCAAAGAGCTTAATTCACACTCTTCTAAGGCTAAAAGGCAAAACAGAGGAGAAAAAACAACTAGGAATACCCTATCATGCACCCCACTGCTAAACAAGAAACTTTCACCAAGGACAACCTCGCATAAACCCCTTGCCATCTTAGAATGCGAGACGCAAGCTGGAAAACTCCAAGATGCCTAAAGCCTCTACTAGGGCATAAAAATAGGGATACAACAGGTGAAACAAAAATCAATAGTATATTGAAAAATGGCAGCCAGAGAGAGAAAAAAACACAGCTAAACAAATCATTAAAGTATGTTGCAAAGTAAGATTCACTAAAAAATCATTTAATGTAATGAATAGTTTGAATCTGAATTTTGACAACACAAAATTATGCCCAATTTTCTCCAATACCAATTGTTGGGGGATGCACTGCGCAAGACAGTCCCCATTCAACCGTCAAGGATTCATAGGGTATAAAATTGGTTCAAAAACTCAAAATATGAAATCTAAAACTAATTTTTATTTTCTAGTTCCATAAAATGAAACAAAAAAACATGGATATATTTGTAAAAAAAATTCCAAGATTCCAGGAATTCCAAATGACGTAACAGTGAAAAAATCACATGGAAATGGCTAGTAAAACAATTCAAGATGTAAATTCTCATAGCGACAGAAACTTAATTATGTGAAATACGATTCTACAAAACCAGAACCAACAACCATGAGAAAACGGAAACAGATTAACATATAAACATTTCTAGAACATAAATCAAGTTCTTATACATAAAAAATCAGACCAGCAAGCAATAAAAGAGGCGGCAGTAGTAGAAAAAGACAAATCCAAGAATAACTATGCTTAAATTTCTTCTTTATCAACGAATGAATTCAAACCAGATTTGAATTAATTTTAGTAGTGTCAATATTAACCAGGTTGGAAAGATAAAATGCTGAAAGAAGTATAGAGGACACATAGGATTTACATGCTTCGGCCAATTGGCTTACATACATAAGGCAGAGTCACCATGGGTTTCCCACTATTCAAGGTAAAAGAGTACAATAAGCAGCAACGTAGAAGCACAATACTGACATGAACAAGAAATAAATACCCAACAAGGAACAAGATACCGAACAGAGACCCCCCTTACCAGGGGTATGGTTTCACCTTTATTGCCCTTAAAATCCATGAAAGAAGCTACAGGTCATCGTGGTCTAGTCCATGCTCTCCCAGACTATTCTCCTGCACCATCAATGTTTTTCCAAGTGCACCACAACCTTCCAAGTGCGCCGCCTCTGTCCGAGTTCGCAGAAACCAAACCCGTCTTCCTATGGGGCCAAGGTTGAGAACTTCTGCCTCTCCACAACCAATCTCTCCAATGCTACTACCCCTCCAACAAATAAAAAACATGCAGTCGGAGTCTCTCCTTTCTCACGCCAAACCAGGAGGAAACAATGTGGCGCCACTACGGACTCTCCGCCAAGAAACAGTCTAAACAGAGCGAAATCCCTCCCTCTCATCTCTTGTGGCGAACCAGGGGGACACAACTGGGAGTCATCACCTTTTAGATCTAGTGTGAACCAGATCTTACTCCCCCTTCTTTATTCGGTCCCAATAAATGAAACCGAGCCCCCACAAAACTTGAGCTATAGCCTACCAAGCACCGGGAAAAGAAGCAGCGTACCTGAAATTGAAGGGGATGAAAGAAATCAAGAGAAGTAGGTGAGAGAACATAATCTGGGACACTACGGTGGAAGGTCACCCAGAAATAACTTCCAACAGCTCAGCAAAGAAGCAGTTGATAAAGCCGAGCACAACATATTTAAATAATTCCAGAATTTATCATATAAAAATAACATATTAAAAAATACAATTTAATTAACAAAAAATGTGAATATAAAATTCACAATTCACAACAACATAGAAAGATACATTACCTCTAAAGCCAAATTGAATCCACCTGAAACCTAACAAATTGATATAGCTTCTCTAGTGCAACCCAACTCATCACTATTGTCACCCAATATCAACTTCTCAGGAATACATCATTGTGCTCAGAATGTCTCTTCTTCTAGAGAAAAACATCCTCAATAAGTTCTATGAACCACTGCACTAAATGTCGATTAGATAGATAAGATTGAAGAAACAGATCAAAATACCAATATACAAGAGCACCAACATCCTGTTTTTTTAAACCAGAATAGTTAGGGGACCAGATACGAATAGATGAGGCACCACCCAATAAAAAAAAGCTAAAAATCCTCATCATGAATCCATCCAATGAAATAACCATGACCAAAATACTGGAACAATATAAAACAACATGTCGATATGGGTTTTGAAAATTCTTTTGGAAATTGAATTCTAGTCCCAAAGTTGGAAATTTTGAGAATTAGGATTCATATTGGGATTTTGTGTGCCAAGAAATCTCTAGAATATGTTTATATATGTGGATCAATGTATGAGTGATGTTTTTGGGTGCTCAGGTGAGCTTTCATGTGTGGCCATAGTGACAACCCCCTTTTTATTTCCTGGCTGCAGGTGGAGAATGCGTCGTGACCCATGGGTTGTACTGCGACGACTTCAATGTGAGGGCATCAAAGAAAGAGAGTCGTGCCATGAGAGGGAGCAAAGGGCAACACACTATAAGAGAGATGGTTCCATGTTGTAAAGGTTGAGGAGCCTTGGCTGTGGTTCTTTCATAGTATACATGACACAACTGTTGGATTTGGTGGCCTAGAACCAACTACTGTGTACTTTATTCATTAATAAATACCTTATCACATCTTGATTGTTCTTATGCGTGACAATACATGTGATAATGTCCTAAGGATAGCTGTTGCATTAAAGGGTCATAGCGGATCCCTACTACGATAAGAACTCAGAAGTGTCATAACACTGTTTTTGAATATATGTTCTATGGTCGGATGATGTTATTTGAGGGACACAAATAATACAGGCCATTCAGGGCGCGGACTCATAAAACTTTGAGGCACCTTCTCATGGTGTGCACCCTTGGTAATATTCAGGAGGATATTATGAGAACGAGACCTACCAGCAGGAAATCCACATTTCATAGTGTCATTGGATGTTCTTATCTACGGGCGTGTGTATTGATCCTTAGACTTTAAGATTGTTATTAATGGGTATTACAACTCGCGCACTTAGCTGTATTGACGAAAACTGTGCCAATGCACTATTCGCAACGAGGTAGGATATGTTGGGTGCGTCACGAATAATACTGCATTAATAGATAATGCGAGAAAGGATTTATCCCTTATGTTCCATAACAGAAATAGATATCTCAGGCCCTTTGATGGAATTGATATAGCCTAAATAAATCCATGACCATGGTAAGGAATGAGCGAGTTCAATTTCGAAAAGTCAAAAAAAGAATAATCGAGCAAATGGGTTGATGACACTAACATGCAACTCGCTTGATTCAAGATACTGAGACAAAGAGATTACATTACACGGTAAGCGTTTGTAGGAGGTGACACGTCATTGCAGCGTTAACTTTTTTCTTTATGAGTGCCTTGGCGTGTTGCTAGACGCTAACCTTGAATTTTAGGCAAGATTCGCCTAATTTCATTGAGAAAGAGGCCTAGATGGTCACACACTAAGTGAGTCCGAGTATCTCAGTTAAATATTAATTTAACAAGTTGAATAATGATTATTCCCGATTGTGGTTTAATAATTATTCAAGGATGCTTGATCACATTTATTTCGACACTAGTTATTCGAGAGAATATATTGTGGGTAAAATAATATATTTATTAGCGAGTAATGCAGTGATATTTATTTGAGAAATAAATAGTCATTATTCAAGGCCTAATAAATGTGGTGGAGAAAATAAAGAAAATAGAAAAATAAAAGTACACACCATGTATATTAACATACACGCCGTGTAGTTTTTCTGGGGGTTTGTGAGAAATAATATTATTTATTTAAATAATATTAGGTGTAATTCATTGGGCGCATGTCAAGTAATAATAATAGTCAACTGTTATTATTAGACACACGGTCTTATTAAGAATTAAATGAAATAAATAAATGATTTCAGGTAATTAATTCATTTTATTATTCTATGTAATTAAAATCTTAATTATATAATTCTCATTACCCTATCCATTTTTTGGGGTGTGCACATCGGATCTAGAGAAATCTCTCAAGCCAAGAGAGAATTTCTTTTCTTCTAAGAATACTTTCAAGCTACGATAGAGAGATCCTCCTCCATCGGATCAAGGTGATCAAAGGCGGACATCGTAAGCAAAAGCTCTTCTGCGCTAGCACCTGGAGATCCCTTCGGCAACATCCAGAGATACGTGGAGCACATGTGGATCACCGCTAGAGGAATCCTACACTTGGATTCTACGATGCAACGACGGATCACATTGGATCATGACTGAAAACATAAATGGAGAGAGAATTCCATCATGGTAATTCTTGCCTTTTAATTAAATTAATTATAACCAACATATAATGATCCTCTCTATGGTTTCGGGACTCCCTTCCATTCTTTCGTTCTTCATTCTATTACGAAGATCCGGCGTTTTATTGTCATGACAAATCTCGGATTGTTCATTGTTAACGGAAAAATTAAAGTTGGGTACACCCACCAATGCGCTTCCGCTGTGCTCGGAACCTACAAGTGGTATCAGAGCCAGGTTATATCATTAATTATAAATATTTAGTTTTTCGTTGATGATTTACGCATTTAATAATTTAATTGTTTCAATTCAAGTTAATCATTCTACAAATCTGAATCTCGAGATATATTCCTCCTATTTCATTTCTCATTCACCTTACATAAACGATTTTTTCTTTTAATTTTGATTAAAATAAAATAGAGGATCTCATCTAGAGGTGCCAAACGTTCCTGGCCATACAACACCAGAACACATGACGTGTATTTGGAAGTACACGCCGTGTAGTCTAGGTTCCATGCATCAGACTGGTCCGCCAAACCAGGTTGTGTTAATGGATCCTATCTAAGTCTTTAAGACTCCGTGTGTTGACTAGGAACAGGTGGCACACAGTTTCCAGATTACACACTGTGTGGCCCATTAAACACGGCATGTAGTCCCTTCAGGTTTGGGTAGGACCGTGTACCCCGTACATGGCTTGCCCGACTGGAAACCGTGTAATGTAGATACTACATGGCGTGTATCCCACTGAACACACCGTGTACTCTAAAGATTTCCGAAGTACATCTACACGCCATGTCCCTAGGCGTGTACTTCGGATGGACTGTGAACAAAAGTACATGTCGTGTAGTCAGAACTACACACCGTGTACTCATCCAAATTACACAGATTTATTAAAATTTATTATTATATTATACAAACCTTTGAGACGTGTACCATAGTGCAGACGTAAAGTTGAGGCACAATACGTGATAAGTGTTTTATATATATGTGTTTAATTTAACATTTGTGTAATGTTCATTTCTAGTCATTGGGTAGTTATGAACGAGTATTTACCGGGTTGCCTCCAAGGTACAAGTTACATAAAAAGATAATTTTAAATGAATTTATTTGTTTAAAATTATGATGGATGAGAATCTCAAGGAAATTCAGAAAAGGGTTTAAGATAAAAGGATTGATTAATTAAAGATAATTAATTGATTCGAGTGTGATTTATCTTAAAAAAGAATGATTAAATAATTGAATGCTAGTTTTATTTATGAGTAAACATCGTTGCATGTATGGATGATCATGAGCCAGACCAAAACCTTTGTATGTGAATGATTTCTTTTAATTAATTTATTTAAATTAAATTTGTTGTCCTGCGAGCCTTCTCCTCATTAATATTTAGGGCCTACGTGACCAATGTTTCTTTTATGTATAACCTTGTTTTACCCCTCACCTGCAAGTGAGATAAAATCATATGTAATGGATGGAGCTCCCAAGCTAGTGGAGGTGGCTCAAGTTAGAAGCCAAGGTGAAACCAATCCAAGGAGATACAAAGGTGAACATGTGGAAAGCTATAAACACGAACCCAAAAGGTTCAAGGTGTTTCTCCCCTAGGTATTGGGTTAGTTTATCAACCGCTAGATAAACTAACCAATAAAACAAGCTGATGATCATACTATTTATTTTATTTCTATTAGTTACATGGTTTATTTATTGTGGGTGTGTTGTCACAATCACACAATTAATGAATTAAACAAGCATGAAAGATGAAACTAAAATAAGACCGACTTATGGATAAATATTATCTTAGACATGGTTAATCACTTAATTATATCCCATATAACATTAACAAGCATGTAAGAAAGATAATAAAATGGAAATTTATGTATAAGGATAAAATCCCTCAAAGAAATATTAAGTCGGTATAGCCTTCCATAATCTTGGTTAGAATCGAACTATAGTTCATGGTGCTTGACCAACCCTAGTTGGGATGCTTTCAATTATCAGGGAATTCTAATTCAAGGTTTTGGGTTGACTTGACTTGGTTCACATCAAGGGTTGACTTCCACAGTAGGACATAGTGTGACCAAAAGGCAAAGGTTGAGGAAATCCAAAATAAAAGGATTTCAGGATTGGGGAGTCCGCTCAGCAGATCAAGAAGCTGCAAGTTAATGTAGTTGGCATTTGGAATGACTACCTAAAACCCTTCAAGTTGTTTGACCAACCCTAGTTGGGGTAATAAGAAGGGAAATATAGATCTTTTCCACTAGAATATTCAGGCAACATAATATTCTGAAGTCAATGGTGAGAGCTATTGGATTTCGATAAAATAGTTAGAGACTAATAAGTATTAATTTATTTATTTGTCTCAGTTTTATCATGATAAAGTACTAAAACTTTGGTCATCTTAATTTGTAGAAACGACAAGAAAAAGGACTTCAAACATATCATTTCAAACCATACTTGAGAAGGAAAACCTTCTCACCGGTACCAATTTCTAGGAATGGCAGAGGCGTTTACGCGTCATCTTTCACCACGAGAGGAAATTGTATGTGTTGGAAGAGCCTGTTCCAGTTGCGCCTGGAAAATAGGCCAATGATGAGGAACTATCTCTCTATATGAAACATATGAATGATTCCATAGATGTCCAATGTTTCATGCTATCAGCCATGTATAATGAACTCTTGAAGCAACATGAAAACATAGACGCATATAACATGATGTCTCACCTTAAGGATCTCTATCAAGAGAAGGTGAGACATGAGAGATATTAGATCTCCAACACTTTGTTTACAACTAATCTTGGAGAGTCTGCGCCAGCTGGGCCTCATGTAGTCAAGCTTATTGGATACATTAAATGCCTAGACATCTTAGGTATTAAGTTCCCGGATGAGTTGCATACAAATCTCATCATATCATCACTGCCCAAGACCTTCTCTAGCTTTATTGTCAACTACAACATGAGAAACAATGAGAAGAGTCTATCAAAACTTCTGACCTTAATTCACCAGGTAGATAAGGAAATGGGGCATGAAAAACCCACATTCTTTATGGTGAATAATAAAAGGAAGGACAAGGCAAAGGGGTCAAGGATTCACAAACGGTCTGAAGCCCCTGAGCATTGTCCCTCCAAGAAGGGGAAGATCCTGAGGCAGGGCAAGGAACAAGAGGTGATATGTTTTTCATGTGGCAAGCCAGGCCACTGGAAAAGGAACTGCACCCAGAAGCATGGGGACGCTAAAGGTGCAGTCATTATTAAGTGCAATCTTTCCATTTCTACATATTGGGTATTAGATACAGCTTATGAGGATCACGTCTATATTCAAATGCAGTAACCAAGTAGATTTAGAAAGATTTCTAAAGGAGAGGTGGGTCTTTGAGCTTCCAATGGCGCGAGGCTGGCTGTGTTGGCCATTGGCGATTACCATCTCTCATTTCCAACTGGAATGATTTTGGTTTTACGCAACTGTTATTATGTTCCTAGTGTTACCAAGAACATAATTTCTGTATCTTGTTTGGATATGGATGAATATATTTTTAAGTTTGAAAATAAGGGTTGTCTCTTTTATAAGAACAACGTATGTTATGGTATGACACATTTAAATAAGGGTTTGTATGTATTAAATTATGAAAAAACAAGTGTTGGCAATCAATAATGAAACAAACTCACATGACTCATACATCACCCAGTTGTGGCATCACCATCTCGGTCATGTAAATGATAAGCACTTGACAAAGATCTGCCAAGATGGTTATTTAGACTCTACTGAGCTAAAACCACTTGATAGATGTCATTCTTGTTTACAAGGTAAAATGACCAAGCCGCCTTTTGGTGGACAGGGTGAAAGGGCCACAGAGCTTCTAGGATTGGTGCACACGGATGTGTGTGGATCATTTCCAGTAGAAGCTAGAGGTGGATATTCTTACTTCATTACTTTTATTGATTATTTGAGTAGATATGTCTATGTCTACTTAATGATGTATAAGTTAGAGTCCTTAGAGAAATTTAAGGAATTTAAAAATAAAGTAGAGAATCATCTTGGTAAGAAGATAAAGAAACTTCGATTGGATCGAGGTGGAGAATATCTGAACCAAGAGTTCATCGATCTTCTACAGGAGTTTGGGATTCTATCTCAGCTCACTCCTCCTTATACACCATAGTGGAATGGTGCTAGTGAAAGGAGGAACCACACATTGTTGGACATGGTGAGGTCAATGATGAGTCATGCAGATCTTCCATTATCCTTTTGGGGATATGCATTACAAACTGCAGCATACACATTAAACCGAGTACCAACTAAGGTGGAAAATAGAATTCCCTCTGAGATATGGAATGGAAAGAAACCCATTTTGTCATACACATGTGTATGGGGATGCGAGTCATTTATCAAGGCCTTCTCAGGCAACAAACTAGCACCTCGGGGCAATAAGTGTATCTTTATAGGATATCCCAAGGAAACGAAAGGATATTACCTATATAACACTTCAGACAAGAAAGTCACTATCGCCAGACAAGCCTTCTTTCTTGAGAGAGAGAACATCCTCAAAAAGGATAGTGGGATCAAGATTTAATTTGATGAAGTTGATGCTCAAGATACACAAGATTTGGTACAAGAAAAAGTTCCACAGGTCCCCATGTAAAAGGTTCCAAAAACACAAGTACTGTGTAGGAACTCAAGAGAGGCAAAGGAACCAGAGAGATTTGGTTTCCTAGTCACTGGGGATGGTGAATCATTATTGTTGGAAAATGATGAACCTCTCTCCTACAAGGAAGTAGTAGAAAGCTCAGAAGCTGCAAGATGGCTAGAAGCTATGAATTCTGAGATGAATTCCATGTATTAAAACCAAGTCTGGGTTCTGGTCGATGATCCAGTTGATGTAAAGCATGTTGGATGCAAATGGGTATTCAAGAGAAAACTGGACATGGAAGGTCAAGTTAGAACCTATAAAGTAAGGCTAGTGGCTAAAGGATTTATATAACGTCAAGGAATTGACTATGATGAAACCTTCTCACCAGTTTCCATGTTTAAATCCATAAGAATCATACTTACCATAGTAGCTTACCATGACTATGAGATTTGGAGAATAGATGTCAAAACATAATTCCCTAATAGGAACCTTCAGGAAGATGTCTATATGACACAACTAGAAGGGTTTATGACACCAGATGAAGCCAAACAGGTTTACAAGTTACAGAAATCCATTTATGGATCAAAGAAAGCATCCAGGTCATGAAACATTCAATTTGATGAAGCCATAAAATAATTTGGTTTCATTAAGAATGAATGTGATCCATGTGTTTATAAGCGGTTTAATGAGAATGCGATTGTTATCCTAGTAGTATATGTTGATGACATATTGCTTATTAGAAATGATGTACCAATCTTACAGTCAGTTAAGGACTGGTTGAACAAGTGTTTCTCCATGAATCACTTGGGTGAAGCAGACTACATTCTAGGGATCAAGATCATTCGTGATAGATCCAAGAGGCTTCTTGGACTAAGTCAGGTTACATACATTGACCAGATACTAAAGAGATTTAGTATGGAACAATCCAAGAGGGGACTAGTTCCAGTGTCACATGGCCTACATATTTTTAAGAAAATGTGTCCTCAAACACAACAGGAGAAAGATAGAATGATTAAGATTTCATAAAATTCGACTATAGGATCCATCATGTATGCCATGTTATATACTAGGCTTGATGTTGCCTATGCACTGAGCATGGTAGGCATATATCAAGAAGATCCAGGAGAACAACATTGGACTGCTATCAAGACTATCCTTAAGTATCTGAGAAGAACTAAGGATATGTTCCTAGTGTATGAAGGATATTAAGAGTTTTTCATCAGAGGGTATGTTGATGCTGGTTTTCAGAAAAATCAGAACGATCTGAATTCACAATCTGGATATGTTTCCTATCTCAATGGAGGAGCTGGGAGCTAGAAGAGTTCAAAGCAACCAGTTGTCACCAATTATACAGCGGAGTCCGAATATATAGTGGCTTTTGATGCAGCCAAAAAATCTATTTGGATTCAAAACTTTGTCTAGGAGCTTGATGTGGTCACTAGCAGTAAAGATCCTATCACATTGTATTGTGATAATACTACAACGATGGATCTTGCAAAATAACCAAGGTTACATCAACGGAAAAATCACATTCTCCGAAAGTATCACCTCTTGAGGGATTTATATCAAAGGGGTGAAGTTTTAGTGAGAAGAGTGTCCACAAAAGAGAACACGGTGGACCCCATGACTAAAGTCTTATCTTAGAATAAGCATGAATATCATGTGAGAGTTAGTGGGATAAAGGTTGTCAGTAGTTGGCTCTAGTCCAAGTGGGAGTCTGTTGGAGTTGGTGACCTAGAACAAACTACTTTGTACTTTATTCATTAATAAATACCTTATCACATCTTGATTGTTCTTCTGTGTGACAATACATGTGATAATGTCCTAAGGCTAGCTGTTGCATTAAATAGTCATAGCGGATCCCTGCTATGATGAGAACCTGGAAGTGCCATAACACTGTACGTGAATATATGTTCTATGACTGGATGATGTTATTTAAGGGACACAAATAATACAGTTCATTAGGGGTAAGAACTCATAAAACTTTTAGGCACCTTCTCATGGTGTGAGCCCTTGGGATATTATGAGAACGAGACCCGCCATCAGGAAATCCACATTTCATAGTGTCATTGGATGTTCCTATCTGCGGATGTGTGTATTGGTCCTTAGACTTTAAGATTATTATTAATGGGTATTAAAACTCACACACTTAGATGTATTGGCGAAAACTATGACGACACACTGTTCTCAGTGAGGTAGGATATGTTGGGTGCGTCATGAGTAATACTGCATTAATAGATAATGCGAGAAAGGATTTGTCCCTTCTGTTCCATAACAGAAGTAGATATCTTAGGCCCTTTGATGGAATTTATAACGACCCATACTTTACATACATTGTTATTACTTCAAAATTGAAGCACACTTATTACAACATATAACAAAACTAGGAAAGGACCGTATAGGTATAGAGTCTTTAGAAACTGGGAAACATAAATAACTGGTTCATAAAGCATCTACTTTGCCTCCCATTTATTTCATCATATCTAGAGTCCCTTTTGGCATATCCTACTTAATAAACTTCTTCCTGACCTGGGGAAATAAAACATACAAAAGGGTGAGCTCAAATGCTCAGTAAGGGTAAACAAAATAAATATCAATCACATCATATACATAAGAACATAGCTTTTGGAAATATTAACCCCCAAAAGAGATCATAATTTCGTAACATGGGATAAATCATAGAAGTGAAATGTAATCCCAATAATCATAACTTAAAACATGAAACTTTGTGGCATACACACATAATCATAGATAATCATTTCTTATTAGTCAAGACTCATTTCCAAGACTATCTTAGTGGACAAAGCCCATTTCTGAACCGAGTTCACTCCTCGTTTCAGTCCTGTTTCACTGAACCGGTTTAACCTGCCGTTCCAGCCATGTCTATCCCATGAGATATAAAATCTTTACCCAATGCATTGGAGGGAGATATAGGTCCCACCCATCTCATAATGATACCATTCTTATATGTGCCACAAAATCATAAATCATACATCATTGCATAACCCATGTAATAAAAATGGGATTCTTAAACAACATGACATCATAAAACAATTCATATAAGATAAAGGAATTCATAAAAATAATTCCATCACAACATAATCAAATCAATTTAATAATAGGGATAGAAACAGAACCCTATATTATCTTAGATGGAAAATAATTTTGATAAAACACTTGAACTCCATTCTTGAGGAAAATATCCTTTCTACTTCAAAAACATTTTCCTTTCTTAACATGTAATACAATTTTAAACTAAAAGAAGTTGATTAAAAATAAACTTGAAAACTTGTAAAGGAAGCTTCTTGGAAATAATGTTTTAAAAATCCATTCATGTCGTATAAGTTAAAAAAAACATTCTTCTCGTACTTTTGTCGGAAAAGTCAAAAAGTACCTCGTACGAAAAATGACAAAAGATTCCTTTCATATCTTTTACTAAAAACTCACCGAAGGGTAAAATTGGATTTAAAAAATTTTAGGTGGATGGAAACAATATTACATATTGAGGAAACATGGATGTGGACGATAAAATACACCCCAGTAAATACCAAAGTATAAACAATCTCAAATAAAATGAGATTGTGATATTTTCCCTTACCTTAGGTTCGATTTTCTTCGTAAGTGTCCGAAACTCCTGTATAATGATTTAAATAATGTTATTGACTTATTCCATAATCATACTTATTTTTATGATATCATATATGGTCATATTATTAGCTTCTTATTAGTAATATTTCATTATTACTTGTTATTCGGGTGTTTATTACTTTTTGTTCTTATGCGTGCTTTGTCGAATAAATTCTTATTTTTCTTTTTAGGTTATAGATACCTCATTTCCAGAATGGTATTAGTGTAATATATATCATATTAATTCATTCAATTCATTTATATAATCATTATGCAATGAATATCATGTAGAACGAGTCGCATCATATCGTGGAGAAGGTATTCCGTACGTACGCACGAGCGATGATATCGTTCCCATGATTGTGGAATTGTATTGGAGTGTATGTATACTATTTCAGAATCAATATCACTTTAAAATAATAATATATAGTCATTATTTACACCATTATACCCATCCAAGTAAGGTGGTGGTGGAAAATAGATTACATCACGGCGTCGAGATGGTATTCCGTACGTACGCACGCGCGGTGATTTTGTTTTCCGTAGGATGGATAAATGGAGAAATAGGGTTGTTTCATACTTATAATAAAATATCAGCATATGAGTGATACTGATGTTATTACTTCATAATGAAACAACTAAAGAAGAAGAAGTGGAAGAAGAAATAAAGTTGAAAGAATCAGTAACGGACATTACCTCTTCTTTGAAGCGCCTCTTTGAGACCTCCTCTTAGGGAACTAAAATTGGTCTTTGAAGAAGACCAGGACCTCTAGGATTTTTGTAGGGAAGTGGAGAAGAGAATTTGGCAGGTTTTGACCGATCTTGAAGGCTCAAAGTGGTGTGAGGAAAAGAGGGAGGAGGTGCCCTTTTATAAGGGAGGAGAGGGGCACCTTTGGAATAACTAAAAATATTATTTTATTATAAAGTCAAATTCGATTTTTAATAGCTCCAAATTGATATATTTCTAAGCTAAGGTGGGTATGGGTTGCACTCCTCTCATACAATAGAATTTAGACAAGTTTAGGTCATTATATTAACCTTATCGTTTAGTTTTAACTCATAGTTAATTAGATTGACATTTACCATGTCACTTTGTATTTTTATATTATATAGTTAATAAACTTACCATATACATCCAAGAGACCCCCAAGTGGTCCATTAATGATACAACTATCATGATATAAGTATCTTGGCCGAACCTTAGATTTTTAGGAATATAATAAGAATTAATAATATAATATTTGTTTTAAAAACTATTTTATGTCAATTTTGACACTATTTGGTAATTGATTTTTGTGAAAATCATAACAGAATTATTAGTTCGAAAAAAATTAATTAAATCAATACTAACATGTCATATTAACATATAAAATTATTGTAATTCATAAAAAGTCTCAAATTACATTTATTTAGGTATTTATAACATCAATTATGTCAATATTCCATTAATAAGATAATTACTGCATCATCATTGTATCATAAATAAATTAAATTATTTTAAGTATAAAAATTACAAATAAAATACCATTATGTTGGAAATATGTTTAGATTTCTAATTAATATTTATAGTCGAATTTATCTTATGTATAACCCTGTATTAAAAATGATTTATTTATTAAACTTTGATTTTAACTATTTTAACCCTTCTTTAAATAAATTGATAATAAATGTCCTAATATAATCCAAGTGGGTCTAAATGGTCATATTTTATTCCTAAGGTTGTTTTTGGTCGAATTACACTTATCCAATAGAATTAGAACATGTGTTAGGGTAATAATAATAACACTTTTACCCTTAATTACCCTATTTACTTTTAACCGTGGTTAAAAAAAGTAAAAAGTTACTATTCAACAAAAATTATTTTCATCTCATTGAACCACATTTTAGTCCTTGATATTAACAGTGTCTCTTGGATTTTCGAAATTCTACTCACAGAAGCGGTAAAATTAAGTTTTATGAAAAATTCAGTTTTTTTAACTACCACTTAGTGGTTTCACTATTCATCAAAAAATGAAAGTTTCCAGAAAAAATACAAAAAATTAGGCCTAAGCTATATTTGATATTATGAATTCAAAAATGATTTCTATTTTACCAAATTCAAAACATATCAGTTACATTAACTAATTTAAAAATTAATTCCCGTCGTCAAAACAAATAGCGTGTTTTTAAGAGATAATAACTATCAAAAGATTGACACTTGTTTATGCCTGGTTTAAATGTGAAATTACATCCAATGAACAACATTGTATTAAATTGTAAAAATATATTCTAATTATACTTTAAAACCACTCAAATTAATAATTTATCACTATTAATTATTTCGATTAAAAAAGTTGTTTTTAATTAAAATTTAGTAATTTTCACTATTCATCAGAATATGAAAGTTATCCGAAAAGTACCAAAATTTCACCCTAAGCTAATTTCGATATTCCAAATCCAAAAATGAAGCCTATTTTGAAAAATAAAATTTAAAAAATTTCAAAAAGTGGTTATTACAATTCATAACGGCTAGTTTTAATAATATTTTAATAGCACATCGTTGTTTTGTGAAACTCGGTATTGCGTACGACGCAAGCTATCGAGGAAGGCCATGGTTGCGTGTAAAGAAAGCCAAGCTAGTGTTGTGTGTAGTGAAAGATTCCTTTGATGATTTATATAACATAAAAACAAAATATTTCTCATAAAAGTCTCGGGTGTTACATTCTACCCCCCTTAAAATGAATTTCGCCCTCGAAATTCCTCACTTTATAACAAAAAGATGAGGATACCTCTCCCTCATCATATCCTCAAGATCCCATGTAGATTCTTCTAATTGGTGGTTCCTCCATAAAACTTTCACCAGTCGAGTGGTCTTGTTTCGTAGGACTTTTTTGCAACGATCCAGAATCTCTATCGGCTGTTCTTCATAAGAAAGATCTTGCTCCAACGGTACAACTTATGAGCTGAGTACATGTGAAGGATCAGGTATGTACTTTATCAGGAGAGATATATGGAACACATCGTGAACTGAATAGATATTCGGTGGAAGCTCCAATCAGTAAGCTACCTTTCCAACACAATCCAGTATTTCGAAAGGACCGATATATCTAGGGCTCAACTTCCCCTTCTTTCCAAATCTCATGACCCTCTTCCAGGGAGATATTCGTAAGAACACTTTATCACCCACTTAAAACTCTAGGTCTTTTCTTCGGTTGTCGGCATAACTTTTCTGTCGACTCTGAGCTGCTCTTATGTGTTGTTGAATAGATCGGACCTTTTCTGCCATCTCATCAACAAGATCAGGTCCTAATAGCTTTCTTTCACCAACTTCATCCCAGCAAGTTGGAGTCCTGCATTTCTTTCCATAGAGAGCTTCATAAGGATCCATCTGAATACTGGAGCGAAAGCTATTATTATAAGAAAATTCCACCAAAGGTAGGTGTTGATACCAACCACCTTTGAAATCCATAGAGCAAGCTCTCAACATATCTTCTAGAGTTTGAATTGTTCTCTTAGACTGACCGTCTGTCTGAGGATGATAAGCAGTGCTGAAACTCAACTCTGTATCCAGAGTATGCTGAAGACTTCACCAGAACTTTGAGGTAAATCTCGGATCCTGATCAGATACAATAGAAATTGGTACTCCATGCAATCTTACCACTTCCTTTACATATATCCTGGCAAGCTGATCCAGAGAGAAATCCTCTCTAATAGCAATGAAGTGTGCAGACTTTGTAAGACGATCAACTATGACCCATATAACATTATTGCCTTTGGATGTTTTAGGAAGTCCTGTGACAAAGTCCATAGTGATGTTTTCCCATTTCCATTCGGGTATGGGTAATGGTTGTAACATCCCCTTAGACTTCTATCTCTCAGCATTAACTTGCTGACAAACCAAGCATCGAGAGACATATTCAACAACATCTCTTTTCATGCCATCCCACTAGAAGTACTCTTTCAGGTCCCTATACATCTTTGTGCATCCAGGATGAATAGATAATGAAGAACTATGAGCCTCATCCAGCAGCTCCTTCTTTAATTTGGGGATGGGAGGAACACAAACCCGATTCCTGAACTTTATTATCCCATCACAATCAAGGTTGAATTCAGGATTATTTCTCACCTTCTTTTGTAACTCTATATCTTCTTTATGTGCCTCTTTAATCTTCACATGTATAGATGGTTGAACATTCATTTGAGAAAGATACGATTTCCCCCTTCCATTATAATTCCAATATCCATCCTTTGTAAATCCATAAATATTGGATCTTTTGTGATCCTCATCATGGATAAACTGGCATGGTATTGTCAACTTAATGCATCGGCCACCTTGTTTGCTTTCCCAGGGTGGTAATGAATTGAGCAGTCGTAATCCTTAATCAGCTCCAACCATCTTCTTTGGCGCATATTCAACTCATTTTGTGTGAAAATATACTTTAAACTTTTATGATCAGTATAAATATCACACCTTTCTCCATAAAGATAATGCCTCCAAATATTTAATGCAAAGATTACCACAGCTAACTCAAAATCATGAGTTGGGTAATTTTGCTCATGGATTTTCAACTGTCGTGAGTCATAAGCTATCACCATATCATTTTACATAAGAACACACCCCAATCCATTCTTGTATGCATCACTGTAGATCACAAACCTTTCTCCACTATAAGGCAGTGTGAGCACAGGTGCACTGGATAACCTTCTTTTCAACTCCTTGAAATTCTCTTCACATTCCTCCGTCCAAACAAACTTAACTCCTTTTCGAGTCAACCTGGTGAGTGGATTAGATAATCGTGAAAAATCTTTCACAAAACGTCGATAATATCCAGCAAAACCAAGAAAACTTCGGATCTCAGTTACTGTTGTTGGTCTCGACCATCTTTTGATAACCTCTGTTTTTGTTGGATCCACAGATATCCCCTCTTTTGAGATTCTGTGACCCAAAAATGAAACTTTTTGAAGCCAAAATTCACACTTGGTAAATTTGGAATAAAGCTTCTCCTTTCTCAGGGTCTTCAATATAATTCTCAAGTGATCTTCATGTTCTTCCTTGCTCTTTGAATATACAATAATATCGTCTATAAAGACTACCACAAACTGACCAAGATAGTATCTAAAGACTCTATTCATCAGATCCATGAAGATAGAAAGGGAATTAGTAAGACCAAATGGCATCACTATAAATTCATAGTGTCCATACCTTGTACGGAAAGCCGTCTTTGGTATATCCTCCATTTGACCCTTAATTGATGATACCCTGAATGAAGATCAATCTTGGAAAAGTATTGAGCTCCTCGTAGTTGGTCAAATAAGTCATCAATGCGCGGGAGAGGATATTTATTCTTGATAGTGATCTTGTTAAGTTCTCGATACTCAATGCAGAGTCTCATTGATCCATCTTTCTTCTTAACAAACAGAACAGGTTCTCCCCAAGGTGATGCACTAGGGTGTATGAATCCCTTATCAATATTCTCTTAGAGTTGCTTCTTTAATTCCTGCAACTCAATTGGGGCTATTCTATAAGGTGTCTTTGAAATAGGCAAAGCACCCGGTACAAGTTCTATTGAAAACTCAACTTCACGATTTGGTGGAAGACCCAATAATTCCTCCAGAAAGACATTGTCAAACTCCCGTACAATGGGCATATTCTTAATCGTGAGTTTCTCTCCAGCTATTTGAGATAAATAACCCTCATTTAGTGGAATCAAGACCCATAAGATGGAAGAAATTTCCACTGGAAGGTTATGTTCATCCTTGCATCGATAGACGATCATAGATTGATCTGGAATATGAAATGTGACTTCCCTTCTTTGGCAATTGATATGAGCTCCATATAAAGAAAGCCAATCCATGCCAAGAATCACATCAAATTCCACTATATGAAGGATCACAAGATTTGCAGGAAGCACTTTCCCACAAACTTCAATCAGGGAAGAATTATAAAATTTTGATTCGACTGTTGTGCCATTAGGAGTTGTCACAGCTAACTCAACATCTAATTGTTGAGGTAATACGGTGATACCCTTAGAAAAATCTTCAGAAATAAAAGAGTGGGTGGATCCAGAATCAAATAAAACATTTTCTACTTTATAGTGGATGATAAGTGTACCTTTCACCACATCATTATCGTACTCCACATTGCTGATAGAAATTGCATGTGACTTTCCTTTGTCTTTAGCCTTAAGAGTTTGTTGACGTCGACCATCATCATCAACCCTTGGATTTTTTCATTGATTAGCATAATGAACCATCTCCTTGCACTTGAAACATTGAAGTGTAGTAGGTTCATTCTGTGTATCCCTTCCTTTGTTTGCATTATTAGACATCTTCTTCCCATCATTGCGGCATTCAAATGCCCGATGACCTTCCTTTCAAAATTTGAAACATTTACTTGTCCCTTTAAGACAACTCCCTCCATGTTTCTTTCCACACTTTGAGCATAAGGGAAATCTCATCTTCTTTTCAGTGTGCTCTTTAGATTTTCCATTGAATTCCATTTTCCTCTTCTTATCAAACCCATATGACTGATGGGTTACACCAATCTCCATCTCAACCTTGAGAGCTCATCGAAAAATTTCCTCATAGCTATTGAAGTCCCTTATGGCTAACGCCTTCGACGACTTGGTTTTAAGCCACTAAATAATCGATCGATCTTAATCTCAGGTTGGATAATAATACCAGAAGCGTACCTTGCAAGTCTTGTAAAATTTTCTTCATAGGTACCAACAGATTCATCATCCTTTTTCTTTAGTTCAAGAAACTCCTTCTCCATCTTTGTTCAGAGAATACGAGGGAAGTACTTATTGAAAAATAAGTTCTTGAACTCGTCCCATTCCATGGACTCAATTTCATCCCTTTGCCTCATATTCTTAATAAGATTCCACCATTGATCAGTATCACCTTCCAAACGATAAACTGCTAATATGACTTTATCATGTTCAAAACATTGAAGAACTGAAAATATATTTTCAGTAGTACTAATCCATTGTTCAGCAAATAATGGATCAGTAGACCCGCTGAATGAAGGTGGACGCTGCCTCATGAAAGATTCAATAGAATGTTGCTCCTTCCTTTGCTCGTTTGGAAGTCCTGATGGCTACAAGATTTTTCATTCCAGCTCCCATAACGTTTGGTTGCTCAGGGGGACAATCATTGCATTGCCTGTCGCATTCCGCATTAACACGGTTCCTTCGGGTTCCATCCATTGACTAAAACCAAGAAGAATAGTGTGAGAAACACTAATTATAATAGAAAAACCACATAATCAAGAATAAAATTTCACACTTAAGGTCTTATGATAGGTTATTCATGGACATTTCTAAAACACTAAGATTGTGTTCTATGCTTAGACTTATCCTTAGGGTTCTTACTAAGGCTTTCACATCCTAGTTTCCAAAGGTCGACTATACCTTTCCTCTGATACCAACTATAACGGTCTGGAATTACTTCCAGTGGACTATAATTGATACCTATCAGGGCACTCCATGGGCAGCTATACTCCCTAAGCAGGACACACCACCATCCCCAGTGGCAGCCATTTCCTCATGAAGCCCTTGGGCAGAGATCCATGCTTCGTCCAACGCTCACATGTGAGAGTTCCCAAGGATCAGATACATTCCTACCTCCTTTGCCTCTGATACCAACTATAACGACCCATACTTTACATACATTGTTATTACTTCAGAATTGAAGCACACTTATTACAACATATAACAAAACTAGGAAAGGACCGTATAGGTATAGAGTCTTTAGAAATTGGGAAACATAAACAACTGGTTCATAAATCATCTACTTTGCCTCCCATTTATTTCATCATATCTAGAGTCCCTTTTGGCATATCCTACTTAATAACCTTCTTCCTGAACTGGGGAAATAAAACATACAAAAGGGTGAGCTCAAATGATCAGTAAGGGTAAACAAAATAAATATCAATCACATCATATACATAAGAACATAACTTTTGGAAATCTTAACCTGTAAAAGAGATCATAATTTCGTAACATGGGATAAATCATAATAGTAAAATGTAATCCCAATAATCATAACTTAAAACATGAAACTTTGTGGCATACACACATAATAATAGAGAATAATTTCTTATTATTCAAGACTCATTTCCAAGACTATCTTAGTGGACAAAGTCCATTTCTGAACCGAGTTCACTCCTCGTTTCAGTCCTGTTTTACTGAACCGATTTAACCTGCCGTTCCAGCAATTTCTATCTCATGAGATATAAAATCTTTACCCAATTAATTGGAGGGAGATATAGGTCCCACCCATCTCATAATTATATCATTCTTATGTGTGCCACAAAATCATAAATCATACATCATTTCATAACCCATGTAATAAAAATGAGATTCTTAAACAACATGACATCATAAAACAATTCATATAAGATAAAGGAATTCATAAAAATAATTCCATCACAACATAATCAAATAAATGTAATAATAGGGATATAAACAGAACCCTATATTATCTTAGATGGAAAATAATTTTGATAAAACACTTGAACTCCATTCTTGAGGAAAATATCCTTTCTACTTCAAAAACATTTTCCTTTCTTAACATGTCATACAATTTTAAACTAAAAGAAGTTGATTAAAAATAAACTTGAGAACTTGTAAAGGAAGATTCTTGGAAATAATGTTTTAAAAATCCATCCATGCCATATAAGTTAAAAAAAACATTCTTCTCATACTTTTGTTGGAAAATTCAAAAAGTACCTCGTACGAAAAACGACAAAAGATTCCTTTCATATCTTTTACTAAAAACTCACCAAAGGG
The DNA here is from genome assembly GCA_963277665.1 of Viscum album. Taxonomy (NCBI): domain Eukaryota; kingdom Viridiplantae; phylum Streptophyta; class Magnoliopsida; order Santalales; family Viscaceae; genus Viscum; species Viscum album. The sequence continues at coordinate 76,989,858 of OY728145.1, forward strand.
TAAAATTGGATTTAAACAATTGTAGGTGGATGGAAACAATATTACATATTTATGAAACATGGATGTGGATGATAAAATACACCCCAGTAAATACTAAAGTATAAACAATCTCGGATAAAATGAGATTGTGATATTTTCCCTTACCTTAGGTCCGATTTGCTTCGTAAGTGTCCGAACCTCCTGTATAATGATTTAAATAATGTTATTGACTTATTCTAGAATCATAATTATTTTTATAATATCATATATGGTCATATTCTTAGATTCTTATTAGTAATATTTCATTACTACTTGTTATTCAGGTGTTTATTACTTTTTGTTCTTATGCGTGCTTTGTCGAATAAATTCTTATTTTTCTTTTTAGGTTATATATACATCATTTCCAAAATGGTATTATTGTAATATATATCATATTAATTCATTAAATTAATTTATATAATCATTATGCAATGAAGATCATGTAGAACGAGTCGCATCACATCGTGGAGACGGTATTCCGTACGTACGCACGAGCGATGATATTGTTCCCTTGATCGTGGAATTATATTGGAGTGTATGTATACTATTACATAATTAATATAAATTTATAATAATCATATATAGTCATTATTTACACCATTATACCCATCCAAGTAAGGTGGTGGTGGAAAATAGATTACACCACGGCGTGGAGACGGTATTCCGTACGTACGCATGCGCGGTGATTTCATTTTTCGTAGGATGGATAGATGGTTAAATAGAGTTTTTTCATACTTATAATAACATATAATTATATTAGTGATACTGATGTTATTACTTCATAATGAAACAACTAAATAAGAAGAAGTGGAAGAACAAATAAAGTTGAAAGAATCGGTAACGGACATTACCTCTTCTTTGAAGCGCCTCTTTGAGACCTCCTCTTAGGGAACTAAAATTGGTCTTTGAAGAAGACCATGACCTCTAGGATGTTTCTAGGGAAGTTTATAAGAGAATTTGGTAGGGGTTTTCTGAGCTTTAAGGCTCAAAGTGGTGTGAGGAGAAGAGGGAGGAGGTTCCCTTTTATAAGGGAGGAGAGGGGTACCTTTGGAGTAACTAAAAATATTATTTTATTATAAAGTCAAATTCGGTTTTTAATAGCTCCAAATTGATATATTTCGAAGCTAAGTTTGGTATGGGTCTAAATACTCTCATAAAATAGAATTTAGACAAGTTTAGGTCATTATATTAACCTTATATTTTAGTTTTAACTCATAGTTAATTAGATTGACATTTACCATGTCACTTTGTATTTTTATATTATATAGTTAATAAACTTACCATATAAATCCAAGAGACCCCCAAGTGGTCCATTAATGATACACCTATCATGATATAATTATCTTGGCCTAACCTTAGATTTTTAGGAATATAATAACAATTAATAATATAATATTTGTTTTAAAAACTATTTTATGTCAATTTTGACACTATTTGGAAATTGATTTTTGTGAAACTCATAACAGAATTATTAGTTCAAAAAAAATTAATTAAATCCATACTAACATGTCATATTAACTTATAAAATTATTGGAATTCATAAAAAGTCTCAAATTACATTTATTTGGGTATTTATAACATCAATTATGTCAATATTTCATTAATAAGATAATTACTGCATCATCATTGTATCATAAATAAATTAAAATATTTTAAGTCTAAAAATTACAAACAAAATACAATTATGTTGGAAATATTTTTAGCTTTATAATGAATATTTATAGTCTAATTTATCTTATGTATAACCCTATATTAAAAATCATTTAGTTATTAAACTTTGATTTTAACTATTTTAACCCTTCTTTAAATAAATTGATAATAAATGTCCTAATCTAATCCAAGTGGTCCTAAATGGTCATATTTTATTCCTATGGTTGTTTTTGGTCGAATTACACTTATCCAATAGAATTAGTACATGTGTTAGGGTAATAATAATAACACTTTTACCCTTAATTACCCTATTTACTTTTAACCGTGGTAAAAAAAAGTAAAAAGTTACTATTCACCAAAAATTATTTTTATCTCATTGAACCACATTTTAGTCCTTGATATTAAACGTGTCTCTCGGATTTTCAAAATTCTACTCACAGAAGCGGTAAAATTAAGTTTTATGAAAAATTCAGTTTTTTTAACTACTACTAAGTGGTTTCACTATTCATCAAAAAAATGAAAGTTTCCAGAAAAAATACCAAAAATTAGGCCTAATCTATATTTGATATTATGAATTAAAAAATGATGTCTATTTTACCAAATTCAAAGCATATGAGTTAAATTAACTAATTTAAAAATTAATTCCCGTCGTCAAAACAAATAGCGTGTTTTTAAGAGATAATAACTATCAAAAGATTGACACTTGTTTATGTCTGGTTTAAATGTGAAATTACATCCAATGACCAACATTGTATTAAATTGTAAAAATATATTATAAATATACTTTAAAACCACTCAAATTAATAATTTATTACTATTAATTATTTCGATTAAAAAAGTTGTTTTTAATTAAAATTTAGTAATTTTCTCTATTCATCAGAATATGAAAGTTATCCAAAAAGTACCAAAATTTTACCCTAAGCTAATTTTGATATTCCGAATCCAAAAATGAAGTCCACTTTGAAAAATAAAATTTACAAAATTTCAAAAAGTGGTTAGTACTATTTATAACGGCTAGTTTTAATAATATTTTAATAGCATATCGTTGTTTAGTGAAACTCGGTATTGCGTACGACGCAAGCTATCGAGGAAGGCCGCGATTGCGTGTAAAGCAAGCCAAGATAGTGTTTTGTGTAGTGAAAGATTATTTTGATGATTTATATAACATAAAAATTAGATACCCAAAGCTTGACGTACATGGACATTACATTATTTTTGCGGAATACTTAATACATAACAAAAACAGACACACAAGGACCGTAATAGTTTAGTGTCTTTGGAAACTTGGAACGTAATCTTCTAATTGTGGTGAACGATCTTCAACATCTCCAATAAAGATCTTCCACTTTTTGTTTCCTTACCTAAAACCTTTCTTTTAATCCTGGGGGAAAATAAAACATAAAAAGGGTGAGCTCAAATGCTCAGTAAGGGTAAGCATGGATAAAATAAAACATACCATATAGATTTGAACTTAAAAACATGAATATAATGTTTAAACATAAAAATCTTGAGCAACGACTTAAAACATGGAAGTAAATAAGGCATAGATCATAATGGAACCTAAATCATGATAACATAGCATGGGAATAAAACATGTAATTGTGGCATCCATTAAGCACATGTAATGATTTCCATAGTAGCCAAGAAATTTCTGCCAAGACCATCTTAGTGGACAAAGTCCCTTTCTGAATCAAGTTCACTCCTCGTTCCAGTCCTGTAATACTGAACCGGATTAACTTACCATTCCAGCCATGTCTATCTCATGAGATATAAATCTTTACCCAATGCATTTGAGGGAGATATAGGTCCCACCCATCTCATAATGAAATCATTCTTACTTGTGCCACAAAATAAACTTAAAACATTCATCATAACCCAAAGAATAAAATGGTTTTCATAAACATCATCCCATCATCACATAATCCATATAAAACAAATGGATATTTCATCATAAGAAAAGTGAAACCATGTAAATCAGAGAGACGTTATACTTGAAACATACACATATGAAATAATGTCATCGTAGATGGAAAACGGTTTTGATAAAACACTTGAAATGAATTCTTGAGGAAAATATCCTTTATTCTTCAAAATCATTTTCTTTTCACAAAATGACTTGAAATTTTAAAAGAAAAGGATTTTTTTTAAAAAGAGTCATGAAATCTTGTAGAGAAATCTTCATGGAAATAAGACTTTATAAAGCCGTAAAAATCCGTTCATTCCATATAAGTTAAAAAAAACATTCTTCTCATAATTTTACTGGAAAAGTCAAAAAGTACCTTGTAACGTAAACAAAAGAAAGATTCATTACATACCATGTAGTAAAATTCAAGAATGGGTAAAAAGGAATTTAAACATACATGAATACACTTTTATAAAACATGGACATGGATGATAGCAATAACCCCAGTAAATACTTACGAATAAGCAATCTCGGATAAAAATGAGATTTGAAAAATTATCACTTACCTTAGGTCTGATATGCTTCATACGTATCCAAACCTCCTTTATAATGATTTAAATAATGTCATTGACTTATTAAATAATCATATTCATTGTTATGATATCATATATGATTCACTTATGACTTTATATTACCCGTTCTTTTGTAAATTCCATGTTAAAGAGCGTTTTGGGTAAAATCGTTTCATTTGTCGTCCGTGTTTTGACTTGTAATTATTCATATGATTACTTAGATCATGATTACTTAATTCCAGACTATAAAACATTATTTATATATAATATATATTCAGAATATACATATACATAATAGATCGATAAATGGAAAGAAATACACCGTTCATGGAGACGGTAGGCCGTACGTACGCATGAACGTTGTTTTCATTTCCTCATTGAATTGAATGGAATTAATTGGATGACATACATATATATATATATATATAAATACAGAATCATTATTATGTCATATATTTCATGATTAATTATTATATATACTTTATAATCATTTATGAATGGTTAATCATTGAGAATGATTCTCATCACGTCGTGGAGACGGTATTCCGTACGTACGCACGAGCGATGATATCGTTCCCATGATCGTGGAATTTTATTGGAGTGTATTTATACTATTAAAGAATAAAAATCACTTTACAATAATCATATATTTTTATTATTTACACCATTATACCCATCCAAGTAAGGTGGTGGTGGAAAATAGATTACACCACGGCGTGGAGACAGTATTCCGTACGTACGCACGCGCGGTGATTTCATTTTCCGTAGGATGGATAGATGGTTAAATAGGGTTGTTTCATACTTATAATAAAATATCAGTATATTAGTGATACTGATGTTATTACTTAATAATGAAACAACCTAATAAGAAGAAGTGGAAGAAGAAATAAAGTTGAAAGAATCGGTAACGGACATTACCTCTTCTTTGAAGCGCCTCTTTGAGACCTCCTCTTAGGGAACTAAAATTGGTCTTTGAAGAAGACCAGGACCTCTAGGGTGTTTCTAGGGAAGTGTAGAAGAGAAATTGGCAGGGGTTTCCCGAGCTTTAAGGCTCAAAGTTGTGTGAGGAAGAGAGGGAGGAGGTTCCCTTTTATAAGGGAGGAGAGGGGCACCTTTGGAATAACTAAAAATATTATTTTATTATAAAGTCATATTCGGTTTTTAATAGCCCCAAATTGATTTATTTCTAAGATAAGGTGGGGATGGATCGAAATACTCCCATACAATAGAATTTAGACAAGTTTAGGTCATTATATTAACCTTAACGTTTAGTTTTAATTCTTAGTTAATTAGATTGACATTTACCATGTCACTTTGTATTTTTATATTATATAGTTAATAAACATACCATATACATAAAAGAGACCCCCAAGTGGTCCATTAATGATAAAACTATCATTATATAAGTATATTTGCCGAACCTTATATTTTTAGGAATATAATAACAATTAATAATATAATATTTGTTTTAAAAACTATTTTATGTCAATTTGGACACTATTTGGTAATTGATTTTTGAAAACTCATAACAGAATGATTAGTTCGAAAAAAGTTAATTAAATCAATAATAACATGTCATATTAACATAAGAAATTATTTTAATTCATAAAAAGTCTCAAATTACATTTATTTGGGTATTTATAACATCAATTATGTCAATATTTCATTAATTTGATAATTACTGCATCATCATTGTGTCATACATAAATTAAATTATTTTAAGTCTAAAAATTACAAATAAAATACCATTATGTAGAAAATATTTTTATATTTATAATGAATATTTATAGTCGAATTTATCTTATGTATAACTCTATATTAAAAATGATTTAGTCATTAAACTTTGATTTTAACAATTTTAACCCTTCTTTAAATAAATTAATAATAAATGTCCTAATCTAATCCAAGTGGGCCTAAATGGTCATATTTTATTCCTAAGGTTGTTTTTTTCCTAATTACACTTATCCAATAGAATTAGGACATGTGTTAGGGTAATAATAATATCATTTTTACCCTTAATTACCCTATTTACTTTTAACCGTGGTAAAAAAAGTAAAAAGTTACTATTCACTAAAAATTAGTTTCATCTCATTGAACCAAATTTTCATCCTTGATATTAACCGTGTCTCTCGTATTTTCAAAATTCCACACACAGAAGCGGTAAAATTAAGTTTTATGAAAAATTCAGTTTTTTAACTACCACTCAGTGGTTTCACTATTCATCAAAAAATGAAAGTTTCCAGAAAAATACAAAAAATTAGGCCTAAGCTATATTTGATATTATGAATTCAAAAATGATGTCTATTTTACCAAATTCAAAACATATCAGTTGCATTAATTAATTTAAAAATTAATTCCCGTCGTCAAAACAAATAGCGTGTTCTTAAGAGATAATAACTATCAAAAGATTGACACTTGTTTATGTCTGGTTTAAATGTGAAATTACATCCAACGACCAAAATTGTATTAAATTGTAAAAATATATTCTAAATATACTTTAATACCACTCAAATTAATAATTTATCACTATTAATTATTTTGATTAAAAAAGATGTTTTTAATTAAAATAATTTTCACTATTCATCAGAATATGAAAGTTATCCGAAAAGTACCAAAATTTCTCCCTAAGTTAATTTCAATATTCCGAATCCAAAAATGAATTCCATTTTGAAAGATAAAATTTATAAAATTTCAAAAAGTGGGTATTACTATTCATAACGGCTAGTTCATAATAATATTATAATAATATCTCGTTTAGTGAAACTCGGTATTGCGTACTACACACGCTATCGAGGAAGGTCGCGATTGCGTGTAATGCAAGGCAAGTCAGGGATGCGTGTTGTGCAAGCTCCTTTTGGCGTAGCGTACAACACAAGACATTAATGAAATTAAAAAGAATATATTTCATAAAATCTCGGGGTGTTAAATGGGAGCTTGAGGATATGATGAAGGAGAGGTATCCTCATCTTTTTGTTACAAAGTGACGAATTTTGAGGGCGAAATTCATTTTAAGGGGGGTAGAATGTAACACCCGAGACTTTTATGGGAAATATTTTGTTTTTATGTTATATAAATCATCAAAATAATCTTTCACTACACACAACACTAGCTTGGCTTGCTTTACACGCAACCGAGGCCTTCCTCGATAGCTTGCGTCGTACGAAATACCGAGTTTCACTAAACAACGATCTGCTATTAAAATATTATTAAAACTAGCCGTTATGAATAGTAATAACGACTTTTTGAAATTTTGTAAATTTTATTTTTCAAAATGGACTTCATTTTTGGATTCAGAATATCGAAATTAGCTTAGGGTGAAATTTTGGTACCTTTCGGATAACTTTCATATTATGATGAATAGTGAAAATTACTAAATTTTAATTAAAAACAACTTTTTTTAATCGAAATAATTAATAGTGATAAATTATTAATTTGAGTGGTTTTAAAGTATATTTAGAATATATTTTTACAATTTAATACAATGTTGTTCATTGGATGTAATTTCACATTTAAACCAGACATAAACAAGTGTCAATCTTTTGATAGTTATTATCTCTTAAAAACACGCTATTTGTTTTGACGACGGGAATTAATTTTTAAATTAGTTAATGTAACTGATATGTTTTGAATTTGGTAAAATAGACATCATTTTTGAATTCATAATATCAAATATAGCTTAGGCCTATTTTTTGTTATTTTTTCTAGAAACTTTCATTTTTTGATGAATAGTGAAACCACTAAGTGGTAGTTAAAAAAAACTGAATTTTTCATAAAACTTAATTTTACCGCTTCTGTGAGTAGAATTTCAAAAATCCAAGATACACGGTTAATATCAAGGAATAAAATTTGGTTCAATGAGATGAAAATAATTTTTGGTGAATAGTAACTTTTTACTTTTTTTTACCACGGTTAAAAGTAAATAGGGAAATTAATGGTAAAAGTGTTATTATTATTAACCTAACACATGTCCTAATTCTATTGGATAAGTTTAATTCGACCAAAAACAACCTTAGGAATAAAATATGACCATTTAGGCCCACTTGGATTAGATTAGGACATTTATTATCAATTTATTTACAGAAGGGTTAAAATAGTTAAAATCAAAGTTTAATAACTAAATCATTTTTAATATAGGGTTATATATACGATAAATTCGACTATAAATATTAATTAGAAATCTAAAAAGATTTTCAACATAATGTTATTTTATTTGTAATTTTTAGACTTAAAATAATTGAATTTATTTATGATACGATGATGATGCAGTAATTATCTTATTAATGAAATATTGACATCATTGATGTTATAAATACCCAAATAAATGTAATTTGAGACTTTTTATGAATTACAATAATTTTATATGTTAATATGTTATGTTAGTATTGATTTAATTAATTTTTTTTGAACTAATAATTCTGTTATGATTTTCACAAAAATCAATTACCAAATAGTGTCAGAATTGACATAAAATAGTTTTTTAAAAAAATATTATATTATTAATTGTTATTATATTACTAAAAATCTAAGGTTCGGCCAAGATACTTATATCATGATATGTGTATCATTAATGTACCACTTGGGGGTCTCTTGGATGTATATGGTATGTTTATTAACTATATAATATAAAAATGCAAAGTGACATGGTAAATGCCAATCTAATTAACTATGAGTTAAAACTAAAAGATAAGGTTAATATAATGACCTAAACTTGTCTAAATTCTATTTTATGAGAGTATTTAGAACCATCCCCACCTTAGATTAGAAATATATCAATTTGGAGCTATTAAAAACCGAATTTTACTTTATAATAAAATAATATTTTTTGTTATTCCAAAGGTGCCCCTCTCCTCCCTTATAAAAGGGCACCTCCTCCCTCTTTTCCTCACACCACTTTGAGACTTCAAACTCGGCAAAAACCTGACAAATTCTATTCTAAACTTCCCTAGAAACATCCTAGAGGTCATGGTATTCTTCAAAGACCAATTTAGTCCCCTAATAGGAGGTCTCAAAGAGGCGCTTCAAAGAAGAGGTAATGTCCGTTACCGATTCTTTCAACTTTATTTCTTATTCCACTTCTTCTTCTTTAGTTGTTTCATTATGAAGTAATAACATAAGTATCACTCATATAATGATATGTTATTATAAGTATTAAAAAACCCTATTTCACCATCTATCCATCCTACAGAAAACGAAATCACCGCGTGTGCGTACGTACGGGATACCGTCTCCACGCCGTTGTGTAATCTATTTTCGACCACCACCTTACTTGGATGGGTATAATGGTGTAAACAATGAATATATATGATTATTATAAAGTTATATTGATTCTTAAATAGTATACATACACTACAATACAATTCCACGATCATGGGAATGATATCACCGCTCGTGCGTACGTACGGAATACCGTCTCCACGATGTGATGCGACTCGTTCTACATGATCTTCATTGCATAATGATTATATAAATGAATTTAGTGAATGAATATGATATATATTACACTAATACCATTCTGGAAATGAGGTATCTATAACCTAAAAAGAAAAATAAGAATTTATTCGACAAAGCACGCATAAGAACAAAAAGTAATAAACACCCGAATAACAAGTAGTAATGAAATATTACTAATAAGAAGCTAAGAATATGACCATATATGATATCATAAAAATAATTATGATTCTAGAATAAGTCAATAACATTATTTAAATCATTATACATGAGGTTCGGACACTTACGAAGCAAATCGGATCTAAGGTAAGGGAAAATATCACAATCTCATTTTATTCGAGATTGTTTATACTTTGGTATTTACTGGGGTGTATTTTATCATCCACATCCGTGTTTCCTCATTATGTTATATTGTTTCCATCCACATACAATTGTTTAAATCCAATTTTACCCTTCGGTGAGTTTTTAGTAAAAGATATGAAAGGAATCTTTTGTCGTTTTTCGTACGAGGTACTTTTTAACTTTTCTGACAAAAGTACGAGAAGAATGTTTTTTTAACTTATACTGCATGAATGGATTTTTAAAACATTATTTCCAAGAATATTCCTTTACAAGTTTTCAAGTTTATTTTTAATCAACTGATTTTAGTTTAAAATTGTATGACATGTTAAGAAAGGAAAATGTTTTTGAAGTAGAAAGGATATTTTCCTCAAGAATGGAGTTCAAGTGTTTTATCAAAATTATTTTCCATATAAGATAATATAGGGTTCTGTTTCTATCCCTATTATTACATTGATTTGATTATGTTGTGATGGAATTATTTTTATGAATTCCTTTATCTTATATGAATTGTTTTATGATGTCATGTTGTTTAAGAATCCCATTTTTATTACATGGGTTATGCAATGATGTATGATTTATGATTTTGTTGCACACATAAGAATGGTATCATTATGAGATGGGTGGTACCTATATCTACCTCCAATTCATTGGGTAAAGATTTTATATCTCATGAGATAGACATGGCTGGAACGACAGGTTAAACCGGTTCAGTGAAACAGGACTGAAACGAGGAGTGAACTCGGTTCAGAAATGGACTTTGTCCACTAAGATAGTCTCAGAAATGAGTCTTGACTAATAAGAAATTATTCTCTATGATTATGTGTGTATTCCACAAAGTTTCATGTTTTAAGTTATGATTATTGGGATTACATTTCACTACTATGATTTATCCCATGTTATGAAATTATGATCTCTTTTGCAGGTTAAGATTTCCAAAAGTTTTGTTCTTATGTATATGATGTGATTGATATTTATTTTGTTTACCCTTAATGAGCATTTGAGCTCACCCTTTTGTATGTTTTATTTCCCCAGGTCAGGAAGAAGGTTATTAAGTAGGATATTCCAAAAGGGACTCTAGATATGATGAAATAAATGGGAGGAAAAGTAGATTATTTATGAACCAGTTGTTTATGTTTCCCAGTTTCTAAAGACTCTATAAGTATACGGTCTTTTCCTGGTTTTGTTATATGTTATAATAAGTGTGCGAGTTCAATTCCATAAAGTCAAAGAAAGAATAATAGAGCACATGGGTTGATGGCACTAACATGCAGCCCGCTTGATTCGAGATATCAAGACAAAGGGATTACATTAAATGGTAGGCGTTCGTAGGAGGTGAAACGTCATTACGACATTAACTTCTTTCTCTATGGGTTCCTTGGCATGTTTCTAGATGATAACATTGGGCTTTAGGCACGATTCTCCCAATTCCACTGAGAAAGAGGCATAGAGGGTCACACACTAAGTGTGTCTGAGTATCTCAGTTAAATATTAATTTAACAAGTTGAATAAAGATTATTCCCAATTTTGGTTTAATAATTATTCAAAGATGCCTAATCACATTTATTTTGACACTAGTTATTCGAGAGAATATATTGTGGGTGAAATAATATATTTATTAGCGAGTAATGAAGTTATATTTATTTGAGAAATAAATAGCCATTATTCAAGGTCTAATAAATGTGGTGGAGGAAATAAAGAAAATGGAAAAACAAAAGTTCATGCCATGTAGTTTTTCAGGTGGTTTGTGAGAAATAATATTATTTATTTAAATAATATTAGGTGTAATTCACTAGGCACATGTCAAGTAATAATAATAGTCAACTATTATTATTAGACATGGGGTCTTACTAAGAATTAAATGAAACGAATAAATGCTTTTAGGTAATTAATTCATTTTATTATTCTAAGTAATTAAAATCCTAATTATACAATTCTCATTACCCTATACATTTTTGGGGGTGTGCACAATGGATCTAGAGAAAGCTCTAAAGCCAAGAGAGAATTTATTTTCTTCTAAGAACGCTCTCAAGCTATGAGAGAGAGATCCTCCTCCAACAGATCAAGGCGATCGAAGGCAGACATTGCAAGCGAAGGCTCTTCCGTGCTAGCACCCGGATATCCCTTTGGTGACTTCCCTAGATACATGGAGCACATGTGGATCATTGCTAGAGTAATACTACACTTGGATTCTATGACGCAACGAAGGATAAAATTGGATCGTGACCGAAAACATCAACAGAGAGAGAATTACATCAAGGTAATTCTTTCATTTTAATTAAATTAATTATAACCAACATATGATGATCCTCTCTATGGTTTCAGGACTCCCTTAATTTCTTTTTTTCTTTGTTCTATTCTAAAGATCTGGCATTTTATTATCGTGATGGATCTCGGATTGATCATTGTTAACGAAACAATTAAAGTTGGGTACACCCACCAACGCGCTTCCGCTGCGCCTAGAACCAACAGCCACAACCCAGAGGGGTCATATAGAGATAGTTCTTTTCTAGGGGTCGATCCCTCTTCCAAATCTAGTAGAAATGTTATTCATAAGGGTGACACAAAAATGGATAATTATAGGGGTGTTGGGACCTATACCCGGTGGATCATCACACCAAGACACCCATGGCCATTCCATGACATGACTGCATGCCTATTTTTCTAATCATTGATAGATTTGTAATTTACTAGTTGACTGCCTTTGGTTTTTGTCTGAACAACCATGCAGGGGATGGAAATTTGGCTCAATCCCCCCATTCTCACTCCCATCAAATCCACCTTGAATAGGGGTGGTATTGTGGAATTTTCCATGATGATTCTAGGTGTGTTATTCCCTTTACCTCTCTCCGCTCTTCTCCTCTTTTTTCATCACTGATTTATTATAATTTTTTCTAGGGATTTAGCAACAATTTCAACCAAATAATGTTAAAAATCATCCAGGATGATGGTTATTTTATCATACTTGATAGAGGGAACCCTGAGAGGATTATTATAAGCCATTTCTCACTATTTGGTTGGAGATATTTTTCACTATTGTTTTTATAGTGTTTTTGATGAAATTGGGTTTAATTTATTGTTATTTCATGTAATTAAATTGGGTATTTCATGTGTCATAAGACCAGGTGTGTGTTAAAAGTGGACTAAACCCTATCACTTGAGGTTTTGTTTAGTGAGCATAGCTCATTGAGTTTTTAAGAAATTATGCCTTATTTAATTAAATTTAGAAATTAATTATAAATTTTAATAATTAATTGATTTGGATATTGTGGCTTGATATGGGATCTTGATAGAAGGTACGAGGCTTGTATGAGATTAGGTAATATTGGAAGGGATATTATTAAAGGGAATAACTTTGAATGAGGTAAGTGGTCCCTGAATATCTTCCATTGGTAAATGAAGAGTGTCTATATGTATGTGGTATTCAGTATCTCCACTTATTGGAAATTGTCCGTAAATTTAAAATTAATTATTTTATGAAATACCATTATAGGGATCAAGTATCAAGGCACACGATGGAACCCTAAACATTTTATTGATGCCTAAACTACTGATTTTTTAAGGATTGATCATAGATATGTGAGATGAGATGCATAGACCCTAGAGGGATACCAGAGAGAGGATTAAAATATAATAGGCATTGAGATAGGTTTGATTGGTTCCCTTGAGAAGGAGACGTTGATGGATCAAGAATGGTTGTCCTAGGGATACTCAATAAGTGAACAATGAGATGCCTTCAAGAAAACAAGCTAGTTAATAAGAGAGCGGGCTGAGAGTTCCTTCCCCACCGGTCTTTGAGTGCTCGATTGGGTAAACCCTAAGTACGATATGTGTACCTTAGTCATGAGATGACTAACCTAGGACTACATGGGAAGGGATATGGTACTTATTCCATCTCCTAAGGGTGATGATTATATGACATGGATGTCAAGTCCAATGAGGCCATGATGAAATCATGATGAGGTTAAGGGATAAGATCCCCAATGAGCAACTAGATTCCTCCCTAGAATTGGAAATGATATAGAGGAACCAATACAGGGTTTCTAGAATGTGTGGAAGCTAGGAGAAATTTGGTGGGTTTCCTAGGATTATCGTAACCATAGAGAGGTTTAGTATTTGGAGGCACCTGATGGTGATTCCGTGCAGCACCTTAGAACCTAAGGATTGATTGGGATAACCTACTGTGGTTGTAGTGATGAGGATAAGTTGTATTCTTTGGAGGAATACCCAATAGACATGATCGAGGTTCGACTGAGTGGCTAACATGTGTGGTATGGTGTGAGGTTCTAGGGTGGATTATGGCCCCCAGGTATATGTAATTTATATATTTATACATATTTTTGTGATATTTTAAATGAGGGTTTAGGTGCTAGGGGGGATTCACCCCCGGTTAATGGTGTCTTTTTACTACTCCAAGGTGGGGTGGAACACTCCTGGGTGTATGTTACATTATTCTAAGATGATCTGAGTTTCCATCAAGTGTATTTTTCTGATATGGTTCTAAGTTGAGTTGATTTTACCTTAGGTGTATGATTCTGATATAGTTTTCAGGTGAAATGAGTTGATCCTAATTGCAAGTTTCTTATATAGTTCCTGTGTGAGTTGATTTACCCCTGGGTGTAAATATTTCTATATGGTTCTAGGGCTGGTCATGGTCCCCCCCTGGGTGGTATGTTTTATGCTTAGAGACACTCAAAACTAGATGAAGAATATATGATATTTGGGTACTGATTGTGGGGAAGTATTAGTCCCCCTTAGTGATATTCTAAGGATCATCTGGGGTAAGAGGTGGTTCCCTCAAGTGGTTGGGGTGATGTTCTTAGAGACACTACGACATTGGTTCAATCAAGTATGGCCAACCTTGTGTATCACCTTACAACCCAAGGATCAATGGTGGTAATTTTATTTACCTTCCATATTTTATTTCATTATGCTGGGAATATCACATTATGAATACAATATTATACTAGTTAAGTTAGGGATACCATATGTGTTTTATTACTTATCTTAATCACACCCTGCTCAGGAAACCATGAAACTTTTGTACCTGATCAGACCTCATTGTTTACAGGTTGAGGTAAGGTAGAGGCCCAATGTTTCATGATCAAGCAGGATAGCTCAGATGAATTTTGGAGATTGGGATTTTATGTGGCTTGGAGTATAGAAGTAATAACACATCTTATATTTTATTATTTTGTTTATTTTTTAGATGCGATCAGTGAGATGGGTGATCAATTGGGATTTGTTATTGTATGTTTCATTTCATTGTGATAATAGGAATATATTTTATTACTTTTGTTTACTTTAATTTATAATGTGGATGATGTATAACTATTGTATGATATTTATGCTATTGTATCAATATGATATAAAGGTATCATCTCCCCCACAATATCACCTTATACCCTTGATGCTAATAAAAAAACTCTAGAATATATGGAAGTACTTCAAGGTCACATGAAAACCCCATTTGGATGTGGTGTTTTTGTCGATAGTTTTAGTCCAGCTTCAGGCGAAGACATTTTTTTTTCAGACAATGAGCGGTAGAAATGGTTGGATGCATGGTGCCAACGATAGTGCTCCAAAAGTTTGAGATGTTTTTTTGATGGCGGTTAGTGATGTTTTGGCTGGGTTCGTGTCCCTTTTTGATATTGTGTGGCTATGGTTGGATATGTTTTGCATCAAGGTTCATCTATGGCGGTGTAACTGGTTTCGTTCGATTGTTTTCTTTCTAATGGTGTTGTGTTTGAGGTGACGTTGATGCGAGGATGGTGCTGAGGTGATGGGATGGTGGGTTTACAACCTGAGGTTTCTCAGTACCCAATGAGTTGACAGAGGCCCTCAATGAAGGTTCATTCTGTATTCATGGTTTTTTTATGTTTCTATGGGGAATGTTTTGGTTTTTTTGGCTGTGATGATGAACTATGGATAATGGATCTTTCGGCGAGATGGTGTGGACTTGTCCAACGATGAAGATGGTGATATTGGACGATGACAGAAGACAGTGACGACGAAGGTTGGAAATTGATGCAATTTATGATGATGGGCGTCTCTCAGGTCAAGGTCTCCTTGATCCATAGGTCCATCATGCGTTTTTTGAATTTTGAATTTCAAACTTGTAAACTTTGTTTTTGTTTAACGTGTGGTGTTTGGTTACCGCTCACCCTAAAATAGACTATTTTTAAAATCAAAAAAGATTATTTGGAGTGTGACACTATAAAGTGGTATCAGACTGGAGGGACATTACAAAATTTTATCAGATAATATTTTTTAATTGTATTGCTATTTGGTGTATAGTAGAAAGGGAATAGGGATGTGTCAGAGCATGTGATGGGAATCATATTGATTCTTCATGGACACTTTTTTAATGGGAATTATAGGTTACCAGGGGCATGAGATTGCTGTTTATGGTTTTTATTGTTATTATTAATATTTTTTTTGAAATATGAATTTCTTATTTTAGATAGTTATTAATAGTTTTGGCTCTTCTTCCATGGTGTAAATAATAATGTGTATATGCATCATTATTGGCATGTGTGATTCACATAACATTCATGTGATTGAATGTAATTTATATTACCAAAAATAGATGGTTTGACTATTTAAAGTTACAACTATGACTTATATAGAGTTTTCTTATATAAAATTTTGGTTTAATTCTACTCACCTAAACTACACTATTTCCTTCTGATGACATGTCATATGGATCCTAGGATGGGATTTTCTCCAATGGTAGTTATCCATACTATTTATACAATATATGTATAGTGACCCTGAGTGTGTCAATGGATCCCTTGTGGGTGATTGGGATACTAGATCAGTTACATAAAGTTTAAAAAAAAACCTATATGGTGTTTTACCATATACATTTTTAGTGGAATTCTATTTAACCAAATCACATGATCATTGTTTTACTTGATATGAATATTCATAGGATGATGTAATGGTATGAATTTGGATGTGACATGGTCCTTCAGGGGATAGTTTGGTGCAAAGATAACCAATTAGGATGGGTTCCCAAGGAGTGGGTGATTTACTTGGAATGTATTTCCTAATATGTATATATGATAACCCCAGAGTGAGTGTGTTGGTACATCAGTTACCTGGTGATATTTTAGATGTTAAAAGAGTTGTTTTTTGATGAACAGTGACCTATGTGTGGTACAATTATGGACTAGGTGGGAGATACTAGTGGATTTGAGTGATGGATTCAGATAATAATGATCCATGGGTAACCTGAGGGGGGGGGGGTTATCTTAGACTTGTGAGTTTCCTTAGATATGAGAATTATGGGTAGGTTCTTTTCATATGATATTGACGCATGTAAAATTTTATTATATATGTGGTTAGGAAATGTATATACCTTATATATCATAGATTTAGATTATTGATGGTTGGATCGAAAATGGGTAGAGTTTGGGTAGATTATTTTAGTTGTAGAAAAAATACATGGGGTGGAAAGTGATCATGTGATAGGCCTTGGAATGAGAAAGATGCCTTAATATCATCAGATGATTCCTGATAGCTGAGGGGAACATGATCAATGGTATATGCACATGAGCCTAGGTTTGATGTCATTAAACTCATGGGATCACGAGTCTTGTTCATTGATTTGGTGGTATGGGAGTATACACCTACTAGGTTCAGATGATATTGAGATGGATGGAGGAAAAGAACCCATTAGAGGGTTCTTATTGGACAATATACCTTAAAATAAGGAAATTGATGCATGGAAATGATATTAGGTAAAATTCATGATGCGTGATGGAAAGTTCACACCGATTACACGCAATGCATGTGGGTTTTTAGATCGGTGAGTGACCATGTGTGGGTCAAGGAATGATGGATTTGATGGACTCTTGCTGGTGTGGAAGCTTGGGGTGTTGTATGAGAATGGGAGGTGTCCCTTTGAGGTGTGATGTGACATTAGTAATGGATCAAAGTGTAGTGGAAAATCCAATAATACCGTGTGTCATGACAGGGGTTGATAAGATGGGTGAGCATGGCTTAGGAGGAGCCACACACCTGCGGTTTTTGGAATCTGGCAGTTGTTGTGCTTGAGGAGTGGTACAATGGAATCTATATGGTGGGTATCTCACCATTTAATGTAGTAGGGTTTGAACCTCATTGAGTATTTAAGTTTTGGAAGATGCTGAGGAAGATGTTCTAGGTGATCCAGGAATAAGTAGGGATCATTGTTTTGTAATGGCACTTGGGTATGAGCAGGATGACCACATCCATTCATTATATGTGGTAATGGAAGGAGAATGGGATATAAGGATTAGTGTTTTATATTGGTAGAGAGATAACAAGGATACATCTAAGGAGGTGAAAATTGAATCAACAATGGAGGTATGCACCTTGTGTTTATAGGGTCTTGGGTGCTGATACCGGTTGATGGGTAGCTGAGGTGACACATAGATGTTAGTGAGTGGGAAGATAAAATGTGATATGGTTCCTTATTAAATTCTAGAATTGGTATTTTAATGTGGTATTAAATAGAGTTTGTGCATGACATCGAGCTCAAGATGGATTTGTGTGTGATATGAGAGCAAGTTAAATTGGAGGTGCACCACTGCTCGGGATGAGAGCGTGATGGTTTGTATATATGGTTGGTGATCCAATTATAGAATCACATTAAGAATTGGGTTTGCAATTCAGTGTGGGAATTTGATTGATATCATTTTGTCCTCAGGAATTTATGCATCATAGTAGGGCAATGTCATGAACCTCAATAGGCGAGGATGTGAATTTTTGGGAAAGGACAACTAATACATTAATCGATGGTGTTTTTTTTCATATAATTGAGTTTAATTAGGTGAAAAAATAATCAATCATATCATTGGATAACTAGAAATAAATTTCAGCAGGCGACTTTGGTAGTGGGAATCACCATGGTTCAAATTTGCCTTTATGAGCAAAGACTTTTTTTGGGAAGAACCATAATCCTAGGGATGAATCAACCAATGATACATTGGTGTATTTATATATAAAGTGGTGGATGATCATTGTATCAATATCGGTGATGTCATCAAGTAAGTGGATTGAATTTTTCATAACAGAGCACCTTAATGTTTAGAGTTACACAATGGAAGATCATTAAGTTTTTTGGGATATAACATGATGAGTTGATCATGAATTTAAAATTAGGGTAGGTCAGGACTAATGGATATAGGACCACCAAGACTTATTGAGGATGAGAAGTTAGTGGGTATGTTATAAAACCCCATGTCAATATGGGTTGTGAAAATTCAGTGGGAAATTGAATTTTGGTCCCAGAGTGGGAGATTTTTTTAGAATTAGGACTCATATTAGAATTCTGAGGGTTGAGAAATCTATAGAAGATGTTTGTTATGTGGATCGAGGTCTGGGTGATGTTTCAAGTGCTCATGTGATCTTTAAAGTGGGTTCAACATGAAAAAACCCATTGCTATTTTTTCGGCTACAGGTGGTCGTCACGTTGTCACCCCTAGGTCATGCTTCACCAAACTACAACTCAAGGGCATCACTATTGGAGCACTTTACTGCAAGTCAGAGAGTGGGGTATCACACCGTGAGAGAAGAAGCAAAGTGGTATGAAGTCCAAGGGGTCTTATGTGTGGTTATTCTATAAAAGGAATCATACTATGACATAGATGGGTCACACAATGATAATTCTTAGTCAAGGGTTGATCCCTTTATGTGATCCTTCCACATCATGTTGGAGATAATAAGTATAGATTCCCTAGTCTAGTAGAGTATCTTGCCTCGACCTCTATGGTCACACCATGAATGGGTTGAAGGACTATTTTTTAAGAGGGGGAGAATGGTAATTTAATATTCACCCCTTCAATTTTTGGATGAACAACCATATAGGAGAGGGTCATTCAGTTAGGTCCCCCCCTACTTAATCCCATTAAACCCCTGAGAAGAGGGGTGGTTTTGAGGTTCTCTCCATAATGATTGTAGGTGATTTATTCCCTACATATATCTTTAATACTTTTATCTTTTTTAATTTCTTATTAATTATGATTTTGGATAAGGATTTAGTGAAAATTTATATTGGATCATGGTGAAGATCATTCAAAATGATGTGGATTTTTTTTATGGATATAGGATTTCTTAGGAGGATGATCCAATGTCGTTTATTGCTGGTTAGTTAGAGGTATGTTTCCCTACAAACTTTTCTTGGTTTTTTTGGTGAAATTTAGTTTAATTGGAAATTATTTTGGGTAATTAAAATGGATATTTTATGTGTATCAGGTTTAGATGTGTTTAAGGAGGGTGCCACACCCCATTTCTCAAGGATTTATTGAGCGAGAGCCGCTCATTGAGTTTTTTTTGGAAATTATGACATACTAAATTGATTAATTTAATTATAACTAATTAATTTAGATGTTTTATCTCAAAAATAAGAGATCATAATATGGTATGAGGCTTGGATGAACTTCTGAGAGAGTGAGAAGGATTTACTTAAAGGGAATAAATCTGAATGAGGTAGGTGGTCACTGAATATCTTCCTTTGATAAATGAATTGTTTTTATATGAATGTGGTATGAACTCTCTCCACTGATGATAGATTTAAAATAAATTTAAATGAGTTATTTTATGAAATACCATGAGAGGGACGATGTTTCAGGGTCCACGATAGACCTCCAAACACTAGATTGATTCCTCAACCACTGATAACCGAGGGCCTAATCATAGATATATGTAATGAGATGCATAGTCCCTAGAGGGATAATATTGTGATGATTAGAACATAATGAGACTTGAGATAGGTATGTTTGGTTCCCTTGAGTAGGGATGAGTGAGGGACTAGGAATGGTTATCCTAGGGATAATCTATAAGATAATCTTGTAATGAATTCAAAGCTATGTTATAGTTTTTCTGAAAGCAGGGAAAGAGTTCCTTCTACACTAGTGTGTGAGTTCCTAGGTGGGTAGACCATGGGTAGGATATGTGTTGCTTTATTGTGAGAGGATTGACATAGGATGAACTGGGAAGGGAGATGGTCTATATGAAATCTTCAAAGGGTGATGTTTTTATTGAACGATTGATGAGTCCAATGAGTCCATTATAAAATCATGGTATGGTTTCAGTATGAGATTCCCTTTTAGGGATAGCCTTTATCTTGAGGATTGGGGATGAGATAGAGGAACCCATATAGGGTGTTCAGGATGTGAGGTGACTAGGAGATTTAGTGGGTACCCCAGTCTTATGAAAACCTTAGATAGGGTTAGTGAGGGGAGTAAGGTGATGTAAATTTCAGGTGTCACCTCAAAACATGAGGATTACTAAGTATATCCTAGTGTGACTATAGTGTTAAGGATGGGTTGTGCACTTATGACTCCACCCCAGGAGTGTTTAACCAAGTTTGAGTGAGTGGGTAACCCAAATGGTATAATGTGAGGAACTTGATTTGGTTGAAACCACATGGTATATACAATTTATATATGTATACATATGTATTTGATATGTGAAATTAAGGTTCAAGTGTTGGGGGAAAGATATGACCCCCTGGGTAATGAAGGTCTGGTACCACTCTAGGTTGAGGGTGTGACCCCCTAGGTGTATGTTATATGGTTTCAGGGCAAGAGATGAATTTTCCTCAAGTATATTATTATAATATGGATCCTATGTGATTTGAGTTTCCATAGGACCTATTATTCTGATGTGGTTCCATGGTGAGTTGAGTTTCCCTTGAGTGTATATTTCTTATATAGTTCCAAGGTGAGATGAGTTTTCTTAGGTTTTATGGATTTATATATGGTTCTAGGATTAGAAGTGGTTTCCCTTAGGTGTTATATTTTATGAAAAAAAACATTAAACATTTTGATGATGTCGGAGGTCGTCAGAGACCTCAAAATTAGATTTATTACTCCTACACTAGCACAGGGGTTGATCCACAGAGAAGGCAGGTAAGTGCTCTAAGGTTTTTTTTGAAACCCCCACTATTTTCAGCAGTGGGGAAACATTTTTTACTTTTCAACTTTTTATTTTTTTTATATTTTGTTTATGTTGAAGTGAAAACAAATGACAATAATTCTATAGATCTCCTATATACTTAACTGGAAAATTAGACAGCTAAAAGTAACAGTATAAACTAAAGATAACATGAAATATAAATAGGATTGATAAAAATTGATCATAGAATGAGCTCAGAAGATTTGAAATATAATTTTTAAATGAATGAATCTTTATATGATTAAATTCACACCTCAAAAATTAGTCATTAATCCTTCCTATCCAGAATAATTAACACTCTGTATTACAGTTCTCGAAGTTCGCCACTACAAAAAACCAAAAACAGCAATGTGATTTTAAGATATCAACAGGAAGCTATCTCGCTGATAGTTTCTGTAATTTGAATTTATAGTTTTAAAAGAAAAACATCAATGATAAATCTCACCGAAAGAACATTGATGTTGAAATAAGATTCATTCAGGTGAAAATTCAATTTAAGTTGAGAACCTGATTCAATATCACCAAAAGAATCTGGTTCTTTTAAAAAGAGTTATAATGAAGAGAATAAAGTATGAAACATTTGTTGGAGTTGGTGGTCTAGAACCAACTACTTTGTACTTTATTAATTTAAATAAAAGCCTTATCACATCTTAATTATTCTTCTGTGTGACATTTCATGTGATAATGTCCTAAGGACAACTGTTGCATTAAAGGGTCGTAGCGGATCCTTGCTATAATGAGAACCCGGAAGTGCCATAACACTATTCTTGAATGTATTTTCTATGGCCGGATGATATTATTTGAGGGACACAAATAATACAGGTCATTAGGGGTGAGGACTCATAAAACTTTGAGGCACCTTCTCATGGTGTGCGCCCTTGGTAATATCCAGGAGGATATTATGAGAACGAGACCCGCCAGTGGGAAATCCACATTTTATAGTGTCATTGGATGTTCCTATCTGCGGACGTGTGTATTGGTCCTTAGACTTTAAGATTATTATTAATGGGTATTACAACTCGCGCACTTAGATGTATTGACGAAAACTGTGACGACACACTGTTCGCAGCGAGGTAGGATACGTTGGGTGCATCACGAGTAATACCGCATTAATAGATAATGCAAGAAAGGATTTTTCCCTTCCATTCCATAACGGAAGGAGATATCTCAATCCCTTTGATGGAATTGATATAGCCTAAATAAATCCATGGCCATGGTAAGGTATGGGAAAGTTCAATTCCGGGAAGTCAAAGAAAGAATAATCAAGCACATGGGTTGATGGCACTAGCATGCAACCCGCTTGATTGGAGATATCGATACAAAGGGATTATATTACATGGTAAGCGTTCGTAGGAGGTGACACGTCATTGCGGCGTTAACTTCATTCTCTATGGGTGCCTTGGCATGTTGCTAGACGCTAACCTTGGACTTTAGGCAGACTCAGCCTAATGCCACTGAGAAAGAGGCCTAGAGGGTCACACACAAAATGTGTCCATGTATCTCAGTTAAATATTAATTTAACAAGTTAAATAAATATTATTCCCGAATGTGGTTTAATAATTATTTAAGGATGTCTGATCGCATTTATTTTGACACTAGTTATTCGAGAGAATATATTGTGGACGAAATAATATATTTATTAGCGAGTAATGCAGTTACATTTATTTAAGAAATAAATAGTCATTGCTCAAGGTCTAATAAATGTGGTGGAGAAAAATGGAAAATAAAAGTACACTCCATGTATATTAAATATACATGCCGTGTAGTTTTATGGAAAACAAGTACACACCATGTATTAATTATTACACGCCGTGTAGTTTTTCCAGTTGGGATTTTGAGGATTTAATATTGTTTTATTAAATGATATTTATTATAATCAGCGTGGGCACATGTCAAGGAATTAATAAATCGACATGGGGGTTTTCAATAATAGTTAATGAAATAAATAAAATGCGTAACGCGTTTATTTATTGTCATAACTCTATTAACCTCAAACCCAATTATAAATATCCTCGCAACCCCAACATTTCGAAGAGCCATTGTTGTGCACAATGGATTTGGAAATACTCCCAAGCCAAGAGAGAATTCCCTTTCCACCAAGAACGCCCTCAAGTTACGAGAGTAAGATCCTCCACCGGATCAAGGCGGTTGAAGGCGAACATCGCAAGCGAAGGTTCTTCTGCGCTAGCACCCAGAGATCCCTTCGACGATGTCTGGAGATACGTGACACACGTGTGGATCACCGCTAGAGGAATCCTACACATAGATTCTAAGACACAACGACGGTTCACCGAATCATGACCAGACACATCAACGAAGAAAGAATTCCAATGAGGTAATTATTATGAATTAATTAAATTAATTATGATCAACATATGATGATCCTCCTCAAGGTTTCTGGGACTCTTCTTTTATTTTTCGTTCTTCGTTCTATTCTGAAGATTCAGAGTTTTATATCGTGACGGATCTCAGATTGAACGTTGTTTAACATTAAAATTAAAGTTGGGAAAACCCACCAACACGCTTCCACTGCGCCCGGAACCTACAAGTTGTATCAGAGCCATGTTATATCGTTGATTATAATTATTTAGTTTTTCATTGATAATTTACGCATTTAATAATTTAGCTATTTCAATTCAAATTTAATCATTGTGGAAATCTGAATATCGAGATCTATTCCTCCTCCCTCGTTTCTCGTTCACCTCACAGAAACGATTTTTTATTTTAATTTTGATTAAAATAAAATAGAGGAACTCATCCAGAGGAGCCAAACATTTCTAGCCGTATAACACCAGAATACACGGTGTGTATTCGGAAGTACATGCCATGTAGTCTAAGTTTAATGCATTGACTGATCCGCCAAATTAGGCCGTGTATTGGATTCTTTCTAATAATTTAAGACACCGTGTGTTGACTAGAAATAGGTGGCACACGGTTTCCGGAATACATGTCGTGTGGTCCAATAAACACGGCGTGTAGTCCCTTCAGGTTAGGGTTGGGTCGTGTACTCCGTACACGGCCTGCCCGGCTGGAAACCGTGTAACGCGGAAAATACATGGCGTGTGTCCCACTGTAAACGCCGTGTACTCCAAAAATTTCCGAAGTACATTAACACGCCCTGTCCCCGGTCCTGTACTTCGGATGGACGGTGAAGAAAAGTACACGCCGTGTAGTCGGAACTACACGCCGTGTACTCACCCAAATTACACAGATTTATTAAAATTTATTATTATACTATATAAACCCTTGAGACGTGTACCATGGTGCAGGCGTAAAGCTGAGGCACAACACGTGATAGGTGTTTTATATATATGTGTTTAATTTAACATTTGCATAATAAATGGAAATTCACTGGGTTTCCTCCAAGGTACAAGTTACGTACAAGGATAATTTTAAATGAATTTATTTGTTTAAAATTATGATGGATGAGAATCTCAAGGAAATTCAGAAAAGGGATTTAAGATAAAAGGATTGATTAATTAAAGAAAATTAATTGATTCGAGCGTGATTTATCTTAAACAAGAACGATTAAAGAATTGAATGCTAGTTTTATTTATGCGTAAATATCGTTGCATTTATGGATGATCATGAGCTAGACCGAGACCTTTGTATGTGAATGGTTTCTTTTAATTTATTTATTTAAATTAAATTTGTTGGCTTGTGAGCCATCTCCTCATTAATATGTAGGGCCTGCGCGTCCAAGGATTCTTTTATGTAAAAACCCCTTTTACCCCTCACCTGTGTGTGAGATAAATGTATATGAAATGGATGGAGCTCCCAAGCTAGTGGAGGCATCTCAAGTTAGAAGCCAAGGTGAAACCAATCCAAGGAGATACAAAGGTGGACAGGTGGAAAGCTATAAACACAAACCTGAAAGGTTCAAGGTGTTTCTCCCCTAGGACTTGGGTTAGTTTATCAACCGCTAGATAAACTAACCAATAGAAAAGCTCATGATCATACCATTTATTTTATTTCTGTCAGTTTCATGGTTTATTTATTGTGGGTGTGTTGTCACGATCACACAATTAATGAATTAAACGAGCATGCAAGATAGAACTAAAATAAAACTGACTTATACGTAAATATTATCTTAGACATGGTTAATCACTTAAGTATATTCCACTTAATATTAACACGCATGTAATCAAAGATAATAAAATGGCAATATACGTATAAGGATAAAATCCATCAAAATAAATATTAAGTTGGCATAGCCTTCCATATTCTTGGTTAGAATCGAAACATAGTTCAAAGTGCTTGACCAACCCTAGTTAGGGTGATTTCAATTATCGGGGAATTCTAATTCAAGGTTTTGGGTTGACTTGACTTGGTTCGCATCAAGGGTTGACTGCCACAGCAGGACTTGGTGTGACCAAGAGGCAAAGGTTGAGGAAATCCAAAAAGGATTTCAGGATTGGGGAGTCCACTCAACGGATCAAGGTGCTGCGAGTTAATGCAGTTGGCATTTAGAATTCCTACCTAAAACCCTTCAAGTTTCTTGACCAACCCTACTTGGGGTAATGCGAAGGGAAATATGGATCCTTGCCACTAGAATATTCATGCAACAGAATATTCCCAAGTCAATGGTGAGGGCTATTGGATTTCGATAAAATAGTGGGAGACTAATAAGTATTAATTTATTTATTTGTCTCAAATTTTGTAAAAAATTACTAAACCTTTTCTCATCTTAATTTGTATAAATGGAAAGAAAATGAATTAAAAAATATCATTGCGCACCATACTCAAAAAATAAAACTTTCTCACCGGCACCAATTTCCAAGAGTGGCAGAGGCGTTTACGCGTCGTCCTTCGCCACGAAAGGAAATTATATGTGCTGGAAGAGCCTATTCCAGTTGCGCCTAGGAAAGAGGCTAGTGATGAGGAATTATCTCTCTACATGAAACACATAGATGACGCCATAGATGTCCAGTGTTTCATGCTATCGGCCATGTCTAATGAGCTCTTGAAGCAACATGAAAACATGGACACGTATAGCATGATGTCTCACCTTAAAGATATCTACCAAGAGAAGGTGAGATAGGAGAGGTATGAGATCTCCAATTCTTTGTTTACCACGAATCTTGGAGAGTCTACGCCAGCTGGGCCTCATGTAGTCAAGCTTATTGGCTACATTAAATGCTTGGACATCTTAGGGATTAAATTCCTGGATGAGTTGCATACAGATCTCATCCTATCATCACTGCCCAAGACCTTCTCTAGAACTATTGTCAACTATAACATGAACGGAAATGAGAAGAGTCTATCGGAGCTTCTGACCTTGATTCGCTAGGTAGATAAGGACATGGGGCGTGACAAACCCGCGGTCCTTATGGTGAACAAGAAAAGGAAAGACAAGGCAAAGGGGCCAAAGACTTATAAACAGTCTAAAGCCCCCGAGAACCGCCCCTCCAAGAAGGGGAAGATCCAGAGGAAGGGCAAGGAATAGGAGGCAGTGTGTTTTGCATGTGGCAAGCAGGGCCACTGGAAGAGGAACTACACCCAGAAGCGTGGGGACGCTAAAGGTGCATTTGTTATCGAGTGTAATCTTTCTATTTCTACACATTGGGTATTAGATACAGCTTTTGGGGCTCACATCTGTATTCAAATGCAGGAACCAAGTAGATTTGGAAAGATCACTAGAGGAGAGGTGGATCTTCGAGCTGCCAATGGCGCAAGGATGGCTGCGTTGGCTATTGGCGACTACCACCTCTCATTGCCGACTGGGATGATTTTGGTTTTACATAACTGTTATTATGTTCCTAGTGTTACCAAGAACATAATTTCTGTATCTTGTTTGGATATGGATGGATTTGTTTTCAAATTTGGAAATAAGGGTTGTCTCTTTTATAAGAACAACGTATGTTATGGTATGACACATTTAAATAATGGTTTGTATTATGAAAACCAAGTGTTGGAAATCAATAACGAAACAAACTCACATGACTCATACATCACCCAGTTATGGCATCACCGCCTTGGTCATGTGAATGATAAGTGTTTGAAAAATCTCTACCAAGATGGCTATTTAGACTCTACTGAGCTAAAACCACTTGATAGATGTCACACTTGTTTACAAGGAAAAATGACTAAATCGCCTTTTGGTGGACAAGGTGAAAGGCCACAGAGCTTCTAGGATTGGTACACATGGATGTGTGTGGACCATTTCCAGTAGAAGCTAGAGGTGGATATTCTTACTTCATTGCTTTTACTGATGTTGGGAAAAAATCCCTCAAGGTATCATTGAAGCCTTTTTGAGGTGATTGTGTTTGTTGACAAAGTGGACATCTGAGTTGTGATTGTTGACAAAGAGGATTTCATGGTGGAATGTTGAGTTCAGGAGATGAGGTCAACGATCCATGTTTGATTCAAGAACGTCGATAAAAGGAATGGATGATCTGGAGTCGGTACAAAAGAACAGATACAAGGTGGCGCCGTTTTCCAGTGTTTGCCAAATTTTTGGGCCTGAAAATCGGAAAATGAAGAAAAGTGTTTTTGGAAAAGGGACTTGCGCACCGTGGACTTGGAGTATAGGAAACTTGCGCGCCATATGTTTTTAAAGATCAGAAGATCAAAATATGGCTAAGGAAATAGGTTCGCACAAGTTTGGGAGTTGGTCGCGCAAGTGTCTAAAAGGAGAGAAGACTTGCGCGCCGAGATTGGGTCGCGCAGGTGACTTGCGCGCCGTCGCGCAGGGTGGTCAGATTGCCTATAAATACTGGACCACCCCTCCTCATTTTTCACCGGAGTTCAAAACGAGAGCTCCCGTCGCGCAGGTGTGGTGGTCGCGCAAGTGGTGTGTGTGGTCGCGCAGGTGGGACTTGCGCGCCAGTGGTTGAAGTTGTGCGCCGGTGTTAGAAGTTGCGCGCCGGTTGGCAGTTACGCTCCAATATTGGTTTGGGCGTAAAAGGAAGAGAGTCGCGCAAGTTTGGAGTTGAGGAAGCTTGAGTCGCGCAAGTGTCTGAGGAGGACTTGCGCGCCCGTTGTGACTTGCGCGCCGATACTTGTGCGCCGAGGTTTACTTGCGCGCCAAGTAAGGTTTGTTCCAACAGTGTTTTTCGGGCTGCGTGGAAGCTGGAAGTTTGCCCGATACTTTCGGTGCAAAGAGATATTCATCTACGGGTGAAATTTGTACTTCAACAGAGCATCTACACATAGAGGAAGATTCATTCATTCATGCAAATGAAGAGACCTACAGGTCTATAAACTGTGAGTGGATTCCTTCCAAGAGCAGTGAGCTTAGGAAGAGGAAGAAGGTGATCCTCTCCACCGGCAGTGAGCCAGAGAGAGAGAAACAGGGAGTGACCCTTGGGAAAGCAGTGAGCTGACCCTAAACATTGTAAAGGCAGTGAGCCTGGGCATAGAAGTGATCTAGCCCGAATCTTGTAATCCACAACTAGTGAAGATTAGTGGAATTTGGTACGACTGGAAACCTGTCGGCGTATGCTCCTTGGACGTAGCCCTTAGCGGTGAACCAAGTAAAATTGTTGTGTCCTGTGCTTGCTTTACATTCTGTTTATATCGTGCAACATGAAAAAGAGAGAAGAGTGTTTTGCTTGACAGCGAAACAAGATCAGAACGGGCATTAATTTTTAATTAGTCATACCCTGATTCACCCCCCCTCTCAGGGTATCCAGCCTAGTGGACCTAACAAGTGGTATCAGAGGGAAGGTTGAAAGTTGTTCTTCTCTCAATGGAGGTAACCAATCATAAAGGGATTCCGATCTTCGACGGATATAATTTTCAGATATGGAAGAATCGGATGAAACACTATTTCCGATCCTTGGGAATGGATGTGTTTTCAGCAGCTATGCATGGTATCACAGCTGATATTAATAGTGGTGCCTTATCAGAGGCTGAACATAGAGAGTTGGATGCTGATTTCAAAGAAACCCAGGGGGAGCAGAAGTGGCAGAAGCTGACTCAGAAGAAGATACTGATGATGAAGAGGAAAGTGTCAAGTCGGTGTCTGTGAGAAAGCCAAAGAGTCGAGCTGAAATTGATAGACAGAATATCATTGGTGATCAAACAGCTCCAGTTCAGACTCGAAGAATGAAATAATCACAGCAAGCATCATTTTTGTCTCAAGTGGAGCCGAAATGTTTTTCTGATGCAACTGAAGATGAAAACTGGGTTCAGGCCATGAACAAAGAGCTTGATCAGATTGAGAAGAACCAAACATGGGATATTGTTTTGAGGCCAGCAGACAAGAATGTCATCGGGACTAAATGGGTCTATCTCAACAAGATGAATGAAGATGTCATAGTTATTTGGAACAAAGCACGACTAGTGTGCAAGGGATACTCCCAGATAGAGGGAATAGATGTTGATGAGACATTTTCACCGGTTGCAAGGCTGGAGACAATCAGATTATTTTTGGCCATAGCAGTGCAAAGAAAGTTCAAAGTGTTCCAGATGGATGTCAAATCCACATTCTTGAATGGGGTTCTGGAAGAAGAGGTGTATATTGAGCAGCCAGATGGTTTTCTCATTCATGAGGATGAGAACAAAGTTTTCAGGCTGAAGAAGGCGTTGTATGGGCTGAAACAAGCACCAAGGGCATGGTACTCAAGGCTTGATCAGTACTTAAAGAATCTTGGTTTCCAGCGTGGAGGAGTTTACTACAACCTCTATTTCAGCAATGACAGTAATCAAAGGATGATGGTGCTAGTGTATGTCGATGACATAATTTTTGGCGGATCAGATGAAGCTCAGTGCAGACAGTTTTCCGAATTCATGAAAAATGAGTTTGAAATGTCAATGATTGGAGAGCTGACGTTTTTCCTTGGTCTACAGGTGACACAAGGAAGGAATGGAACAATCATTTCTCAATCCAAATATGCTAAGGAGGTTCTAAGAAGGTTTGGAATGGATAATTCCAAGGAAATGAAGACTCCGGTTGCTACCCGGATGAAATTATCAAAAGATGAGGATGGCAAGATAGTTAATATCACAGAATACAGGCAAATCATTAGAAGTCTGTTGTACTTAACCGCAACAAGGCCTGATATTGTTTTCGCCACATGCCAAGCAGCGAGATATCAGAGTAATCCCAAGGAAAGTCACATGCTTTCAGTGAAAAGAATACTTCGGTATATCAAGGGCACGGTGGACTTCGGCTTGACATACAACGACAAATCTCAGACAGAGTTATTGGGATATACAGATGCAGACTGGGCCGGTTCAGCAGATGATAGAAAATCAACGTCAGGTGGTGCATTCTATCTTGGTGGATTGTGTATTTCTTGGCTAAGCAAGAAACAAGATTTCATTTCATTGAGCACCGCAGAAGCTGAGTATATTGTGGCCACTCAAGCATGCACACAGTTATTGTGGATGAAGCAGCAGCTTGAAGATATGGGAGTTGAAGTGAAGTCTCCGATCGGAATCCAGTGTGACAACTCAAGTGCTATAAATCTTAGCAAAAATCCTGTCCATCATTCCAGGACAAAGCACATTGAGATCAAGTATCATTTCATCAAGGAGAAGGTTGAGAAGGGCATCGTGAAGTTGGAGTATGTGCCTACAGAGCTACAGGTTGCAGACATTCTGAAAAAGGCCTTACCCAAGGAATCTTTTGAGAGGCATTGACTAGCTCTGGGAGTTCAGTCGATTCCCCGCACTTGAAATAGTGTGGATGCGGGACACCCCCCTTCTCCCCGAGGTATGATGTGTTTTTCCCTCATATGCTGATATGTGTTCTCTACTATGTTACAGACTACAAAGGACTGTCCTTTGGGTTCGTTGACAAAGGGGGAGAAAATAAGTGATTGTTCACGGGGGAGACAATGTGGAGAGTTGATAAATTTTGAATGATATGGGGAGAAGCTGACAGGCGGAGCAGCCAGATAGGGGGAGTTGAATCCAATTGAACGTGCTTAGCCAGAGCTTATCTTGGACAACCCAGGAAGTATGGCTAAAGAGGTGTTGAAGCTGTGAGCAGAAAGGGGGATCATATTAAATCTGACGATGCTAGAAGTGATCGATCAAAGAATAGATATCACGGCAGCTGAGGATCGTGATAAAAGCAGAAGAGTGGTGTTGGACAGTGTTTGGTGTCAACAGTGGATGTCAGAGACAAAGTGATTCATTGATGAACTTTTCATTTACTCTTGTTTCTCACGCCGAGCATTGCTCATGTGGGCTTAGAGTATGTGTTGAGTAAATCCTTGGTCGCTATCAGAATCGCAATGAGGCGAATGGAGGTTGAAGAATCAATGACGTATCTTTGTTTGGAAGAGTTGTCAACAAACCCAAAGGGGGAGATTGTTGGGAAAAAATCCCTCAAGGTATCATTGGAGCCTTTTTGAGGTGATTGTGTTTGTTGACAAAGTGGACATCTGAGTTGTGATTGTTGACAAAGAGGATTTCATGGTGGAATGTCGAGTTCATGAGCTGAGGTCAACGATCCATGTTTGATTCAAGAACGTCGATAAAAGGAATGGATGATCTGGAGGCGGTACAAAAGAACAGATACAAGGTGGCACCATTTTCCAGTGTTTGCCAAATTTTTGGGCCTGAAAATCGGCAAATGAAGAAAAATGTTTTTGGAAAAGGGACTTGCGCGCCGTGGACTTGGAGTATAGGAAACTTGCGCGCCATATGTTTTTCAAGATCAGAAGATCAAAATATGGCTAAGGAAATAGGTTCGCGCAAGTTTGGGAGTTGGTCGCGCAAGTGTCTAAAAGGAGAGAAGACTTGCGCGCCGAGATTGGGTCGTGCAGGTGACTTGCGCGCCGTCGCACAGGGTGGTCAGATTGCCTATAAATACTGGACCACCCCTCCTCATTTTTCACCGGAGTTCAAAACGAGAGCTCCCGTCGCGCAGGTGTGGTGGTCGCACAAGTGGTGTGTGTGGTCGCGCAGGTGGGACTTGCGCGCCAGTGGTTGAAGTTGTGCACCGGTGTTAGAAGTTGCATGCCGGTTGGCAGTTACGCTCCAATATTGGTTTGGGCGTAAAAGGAAGAGAGTCGTGCAAGTTTGGAGTTGAGGAAGATTGAGTCGCACAAGTGTCTGAGGAGGACTTGCGCGCCCGTTGTGACTTGCGCGCCGATACTTGCGCGCCGAGGTTTACTTGCGCGCCAAGTAAGGTTTGTTCCAGCAGTGTTTTTCGGGCTGCGTGGAAGCTGGAAGTTTGCCCGATACCTTCGGTGCAAAGAGATATTCATCTACGGGTGAAAGTTGTACTTCAACAGAGCATCTACACACAGAGGAAGATGCATTCATTCATTCAAATGAAAAGACCTACAGGTATATAAACTGTGAGTGGATTCCTTCCAAGAGAAGTGAGCTTAGGAAGAGGAAGAAGGTGATCCTCTCCACCGGCAGTGAGCCAGAGAGAGAGAAACAGAGAGTGACCCTTGGGAAAGCAGTGATCTGACCCTAAACATTGTAAAGGTAGTGAGCCTGGGCATAGAAGTGATCTAGCCCGAATCTTGTAATCCACAGCTAGTGAAGATTAGTGGAATTTGGTACGACTGGCAACCTGTCGGCGTATGTTCCTTGGACGTAGCCCTTAGCGGTGAACCAAGTAAAATTGCTGTGTCCTATGCTTGCTTTACATTCTGTTTATATCGTGCAGCAGGAAAAAGAGAGAAGAGTGTTTTTCTTGACAGCGAAACAAGATCAGAACGGGCATTAATTTTTAATTAGTCATACCCTGATTCACCCCCCCTCTCAGGGTATCCAGCCTAGTGGACCTAACAACTGATGATTTGAGTAGATATGGATATGTCTACTTAATGAGGTATAAGTCAGAGTCCTTATAGAAATTTAAGGAATTCAAGAATTAAGTAGAGAATCAGCTTGGTAAGAAGATAAAGAAGCTTCAATCGGATCGAGGTGGAGAATATCTGAACCAAGAGTTCATCGATTTTCTACGGGAGTCTGGGATTCTATCTCAGCTCACTCCTCCATATACACCACAGTGGAATGGTTTTAGTGAAAGGAGGAACCACACCTTGTTGGACATGGTGAGTCATGCAGATCTTCCATTATCCTTTTGGCGATATGCATTACAAACTGCAGCATACACATTAAACCGAGTACCAACTAAGGCGGAAAATGGAATTCCATATGAGTTATGGAATGGAAGGAAACCCACTTTGTCTCACACACGTGTATGGGGATGCGAGGCGTTTGATAAGGCCTTCTCAGGCAACCAACTAGCACCCCGGGGCACGAAGTGTATCTTTATAGGATATCCCAAGGAAACGAAAGGATATTACCTATATAACCCTCAAGACAAGAAAGTGACTATTTCCAGACAAGCTGTCTTTATTGAGAGGGAGCACATCCTCAAGAAGGATAGTGGGAGAAAGATTGACTTCGACGAAGTTGATGCTCAAGATACATAGGAGTTGGTACAGGAACAAGTTCCACAGGTCCCTGTGGAAGAGGTTACAGAAACACAAGTACTACGTAGGAGCTCAAGAGAGGTAAGGGAACTAGAGAGATTTAGTTTCCTAGTCACCGAGGATGGTGAATCATTATTGTTGGACAATGATGAACCTCTCTCCTACAAGGAAGCAGTAGAAAGCTCAGAATCTTCAAGATGGCTAGAAGCTATGAATTATGAGATGGATTCCATGTATCAGAACCAAGTTTGGGTTCTGGCCGATGAGCCAGTTGATGTAAATCCTGTTGGATGCAAATGCGTATTCAAAAGAAAGTTGGACATGGAAGGTCAAGTTAGCACCTATAAAGCAAGGCTAGTGGCTAAAGGATTCAGACAGCGTCAAGGAATTGACTATGATGAAACCTTCTCGAGAGTTTCCATGTTTAAATCCATAAGAATCATACTTGCCATAGCAGCTTACCATGACTATGAGATTTGGTAGATGGATGTCAAAACAGAGTTCCTTAACGGGAACGTTCAGGAAGATATCTATATGACACAACCAGAAGGGTTTGTGACACCAGGTGAAGCCAAACGGGTTTTCAAGTTGCAGAAATCCATTTATGGATTGAAGAAAGCATCCAGGTCATGGAACATTCGATTTGATGAATCCATAAAGGAATTTGGTTTCATTAAGAATGAATGTGAGCCATGTGTTTATAAGTGGTTTAATGGGAATGCGGTCATCATCCTAGTGGTATATGTTGATGACATATTGCTTATTGGAAATGACGTACCAGCCTTACAATCAGTTAAGGACTGGTTGAACAAGTGTTTCTCCATGAAGGACATAGGAGAAGCAGCCTACATTCTAGGGATCAAGATCATTCGTGACAGATCCAAGAGGCTGCTTGGACTAAGTCAAGGTACATACATTGACCAGATACTAAAGATATTTAGTATGGAAAAATCCAAGAGGGTATTGGTTCCAGTGTCACATGGATTACATCTTTCTAATAAAATGTGTCCCCAGACACAATAGAAGAAATATAGGATGAGAAAGATCCCATACGCTTCGGCTATAGGATCCATCATGTATGCCATGTTATGTACCAGGCTTGATGTTGCCTTTGCACTGAGCATGGTAGGCAGATATTAAGCCGATCCAGGAGAATAGCATTGGACTGCTATTAAGACTATCCTTAAGTATATAAGAAGAACTAAGGATATGTTCCTGGTGTATGGAGGAGACAAGGAGTTTGTCATCAGAGGGTATGTTGATGCTAGTTTTCAAACAGATCAGAATGATCTGAAGTCGCAATCTGGATATGTTTTCTATCTCAATGGAGGAGCAGTGAGCTCGAAGACTTCAAAGCAACCAGTTTTCGCCGATTCTACAGCGAAGTCCGAGTATATAGCGGCTTCTGATGCAGCCAAGGAAGCCGTCTGGATTCGTAACTTTGTCTAGGAGCTTGATTTGGTGCCTAGCAGTAAAGACCCCATTACATTGTATTGTGATAATACTGCAGAGGTGGCTCTTGCAAAAGAACCAAGGTCACATCAACGGACAAAGCACATACTCCGGAAGTATCACCTCTTGAGGGATTTCTATCAAAGGGGTGAAGTTGCAGTGAGCAGAGTGTCCATGGAAGAGAACGTGGCGGACCTCATGACTAAAGGCCTA
This sequence comes from Viscum album, assembly GCA_963277665.1. Lineage (NCBI taxonomy): Eukaryota > Viridiplantae > Streptophyta > Magnoliopsida > Santalales > Viscaceae > Viscum > Viscum album. The sequence goes on from OY728145.1 coordinate 77,025,752, forward strand.
TCTCAGCAGAAGCATGAATATCATGTGAGAGCTAGCGGGTTAAAGGCGGTTAGCAGTTGGCTCTAGTCCAAGTGGGAGTCTGTTGGAGTTGGTGGTCTAGAACCAACTACTTTGTACTTTATTCATTTAAATAAAAGCCTTATCACATCTTGATTGTTATTATGTGTGACATGTCATGTAATAATGTCCTAAGGACAGCTGTTGCATTAAAGGGTCGTAGCGGATCCCTGCTATGATGAGAACCCAGAAGTGCCATAACACTGTTTTTGAATGTATGTTCTATGGCCGGATGATATTATTTTAGGGACACAAATAATACAGGTAATTAGGGGTGAGGACTCATAAAACTTTGAGGAACCTTCTCATGGTGTGCGACCTTGGTAATATCCATGAGGATATTATGAGAACGAGACCCGCCAGTGGGAAATCCACATTTCATAGTGTCATTGGATGTTTCTATCCGCGGACGTGTTTATTGGTCCTTAGACTTTAAGATTATTATTAATGGGTATTACAACTCATGCACTTAGATGTATTGACGAAAACTGTGACGACACACTGTTCGCAGTGAGGTAGGATACGTTGGGTGCGTCACGAGTAATACCGCATTAATAGATATTGCGAGAAAGGATTTTTCCCTTCCGTTCTATAACGGAAGTAGATATCTCAAGCCCTTTGATGGAATTGATATAGCCTAAATAAATCCATAGCCATGGTAAGGTATGGGAAAGTTCAATTCCAGGAAGTCAAAGAAAGAATAATCAAGCACATGGGTTGATGGCACTAGCATGCAACCCGCTTGATTGGAGATATCGAGACAAAGGGATTATATTACACGGTAAGCATTCGTAGGAGGTGACACGTCATTACAGCGTTAAATTCTTTCTCTATGGGTTCCTTGGCATGTTGCTAGACGCTAACCTTGGACTTTAGGCAGGCTCAGCCTAATGCCACTGAGAAAGAGGCCTAGAGGGTCACACACTAAGTGTGTCCATGTATCTCAGTTAAATATTAATTTAACAAGTTAAATAAATATTATTCCCGACTGTGGTTTAATAATTATTTAGGGATGTCTGATCGCATTTATTTTGACACTAGTTATTGAAGAGAATATATTGTGGACGAAATAATATATTTATTAGCGAGTAATGAAGTTACATTTATTTAAGAAATAAATAGTCATTGCTCAAGGTCTAATAAATGTGGTGGAGAAAAATGGAAAATAAAAGTACACACCGTGTATATTAAATACACACGCCGTGTAGTTTTATGGAAAACAAGTACACGCAATGTATTAATTATTACACGTCGTGTAGTTTTTACAGTTGGGATTTTGAGTATTTAATATTGTTTTATTAAATGATATTTATTATAATCAGTGTGGACGCATGTCAAGGAATTAATAAATCGACATGGGGGTTTTCAATAAGAGTTAATGAAATAAATAAAATGCGTAACGCGTTTATTTATTGTCATAACTCTATTAACCTCAAACCCGATTATAAATATCCTCGCAAACCCAACATTTTGAAGAGCCATTGTTGTGAACAATGGATTTCGAAATACTCTCGAGACAAGAGAGAATTCCCTTTCCACCAAGAATGCCCTCAAGTTATGAGAGCAAGATCCTCCACCGGATCAAGGCGGTCGAAGGCAGACATCACAAGCGAAGGTTCTTCCGCGCTAGCACCCGGAGATCCCTTCGGCGATGTCCGGAGATACGTGACACACGTGTGGATCACCGCTAGAGGAATACTACACTTGGATTCTACGACGCAACGATGGTTCACCGAATCGTGACAGGACACATCAACAAAGAAAGAATTCCAACGAGGCAATTCTTATGCATTAATTAAATTAATTATAATCAACCTCTGATGATCCTCCTCAAGGGTTCCGGGACTCTTCTTTTCTTTTTGTTCTTCGTTCTATTCCGAAGATTTGACATTTTATATCATGACGGATCTCGGATTGAACACTGTTTACCGTTAAAATTAAAGTTGGGCAAACCCACCAACGCGCTTCCGCTGCGCTCAGAACCTACACCATTAGTCATTCAAATTTACTGAACAAGAAATTAAACTAAGATCATCTTTAATAAAAAACAACAAATACAATGTAAAAATAATAGGATAGAGGAAGGGGAATCCTTTCTCTGTGAATGATGTTCATGATTTTCTGCCCTGCTCCTGCAACTCCAGTCTCCAGTACCGCTCTTGGTGTCTCCCGGGAGTTCCGCTCTCGAATTGCATGATATGGAATTAGAACGAGAATCCCCTTCAAAATTCTACTACTACTCTGCTTTTAATCCCACTGTCATCTGTTGCACATCACCGCACATTTCCACCGACTTCAAAAGGCCTTCACTTGTGCACCGCACATGTGTGTTTTTCGTGACTAACACGTCGCACTAGTTTTTCTCAAGTAACTAACTCTGAGTGAGTTGGTTAAATGAATATGGATTTATTCCCGTCTCTTGAATGAACCTTCATAATTAGAATAGAAGAATAAATAAAAACACAAAGAAAGGAAAATAATTATTTTTTTAATTTAATGTTATATTTCTTGTTAAAAAGTTAACTAAAATTAATTAATAAATATCTTAATTAATAATTATTATTAAATATAATTATTAGAATTATTAATTTATAACTAAATATTTAATTAAATAAAATTATTATGTTTTAAATTTATTATTATAAATTAAGTTATTAGTGTAAGTATTATTAATAATTAGACAGTATAGCTTAATTAGATTCTTAAATCAGATTATAATCAATTAATTTATGAATTTAATTATTATATCTATTCTGTTGAAATTATATTATAATTAAAGAGTTAATTTAAATATATTAACTGATATTAATAATTAATTTTATTTATAGATTATTATATTAGTTTTAATAAATCATATTATTTTATCTTAAAATTAAATTAATAACTAATTTATTTAATAAAATCATAACAGTTATAAATTAAAATTATTATATATTATATTATGTTATATTAATTTGCTTGATTTATTAATTATTAATTCTAACTTTTATCCTTAACTTTTCTTTATTATTATTTTTTATTTTTTTTACTTCTCCCCCCCCATTTTAATGCTATAGGGGGAGAGTTCGTTTTCCTTATCCTCTAATCCAGTAGCAGCGTGACAGAACGGGGATGGATCCTACTTCTTCTGCAAACAACAATGGTGGCCTCTTCTGATCGGACTCATCCTTCAATCGGACTGGCAGCGTGATCAGCGACGGTTCGGGTGGCGTCGACTCATCTAACTTGGTTTGCGGTGACTCCCCTCTACCCAGTTTCCTTTCCTACGACATGGTGTCTCAGATAACAGGGGTGTGGCTCCTGTTTGTAGTGGAAATGGCATGGCCTTCGGTCTACTCCAGTGGCGGCGGCGTATCCAATTTCTCCCGATGAGGCAATTCGCATTCCAGATCCGGATCTAGAACAAATCTGAGTTTGGCTTTGAAGCGAGTCTGGATTTTGAGAACTGAGATTAGAGGTTGTTTCTGTTCTCACTTTGTTAAATCAATGGTTTGAATCAGTGTTTTTAAGGATTAAGATGTCGGTAGATGTACTGGGAAAAAGCTCTGGTAATGGTGGGAAGAGACCGTGAGGAGAGGTATGAGATGAGAGTGTGAGGAAAAGGGAGGGATTATTGTGCTGCCGTGAAAGAGAAACAATGATGGTGTGTTGCAGGTGTGGAAAATGACAGGAGGACTGGTGAAAGAGATATGGTGACAAGGTTGTTGTGGAAGATGATACCATGACGTGAAGAAATGGTAGCAAAGCAAAGGGTGAAACAGTGAAAAGGAGGAAAAACAGTGGTGGAAGATACCGTGACTCCGTGAAAGAAGATGTGCAAAGGCAGGATGAAACAATGAGACCGTGTGGTGAGGAAGCAGTATTTCAAAGGGTTACAGTTGCAAGGACTTGTGGTGATACAATGAAGAGAGTCATTGTGCCAGGAATGAAAAGAAACGGTGAGACCGTGAAATGGAAGAAATGGTGGCTAAGGTTACAGTGACACTGTAAACCTGCAAAATAAACAGAGAAAAATAAATTGGAACAAAAATAAAAACTGAACCAAATACTAAATTAAAACTAATTATTAATTAAAAAAATGAAAATTTAAGTACATCATAAACTTTAATAAACTTATAAAAACATTTAAAAACTTAAATTACAATATTATTAAATTTAATTTATAAAGCATAAATCATTACTAAACTAAAACTAAATTAAAAAGTAATTAAATCATTAATAGTTAATATAAAATTTAAACATTTAAATAAAAAAGTTAAATTATTGCTGCTATAACAGACTAAATTAATTAAAATAGACAATTAATTATCATCTTATTGAATAATTGAATTAATTTTAAACTTAAAATTTATAAAGTTGAATAATTTTAATTTGTTTCAAAACTTAAATTAGTAATTAATGAATTATTAAAAGACATTTATAATTTATATTATATTAGTTTAAATTAATTAAAATTTAATACAAGAAATGCTAAATTAAAACTTCATTATTTGTATACAAATAATAATTAATTAATTAACTAAAAAGTGTTAAATAATTAAACATGAAAACAATAACACCAAACTAAATAATAAAAAAACATTGGACTATAAAATTAAAGTCAGAAATAAATTAACTAATTTTAAGCTTAAAATACACAATTAATTATAAAAATTAATTATTTGATAAATTCATTTATAAAAATTCAAAGGTGTTAATATATAGTGAAAAATGCACAAATTATTAATTAAAATTAATAAAAAATAATTAAAAAGATGTGGAAAACATGTGTTTTTAAGGCCACATCAAATTCTACCACACTTAAGCATTATTTGTCCTCAAACAATCCCATGTTTTATTATCATTGAGAAAACATACGTAAGATATGATTCAACTCAAATTGTAACATGTTCAGCGCTTTAAAACAGAGGACTGAAGTGTCAATAGGCTTTTAGAAAATGAATTGCTCAAAACAAGTCTCACCTAAAATAAAATTCTTACTGGTAGTCAAGAGAGCAAAGAATCATCAAGCAAAGAAAGTGTCCTGCCTCATTTGTGAACCCACCTGGTGACTTATTTCAACCTAGCTCAAGTTCTAAGTCCAAAAGTGACAAAAGGTAAATTATCAATGGAATTAAAAACTTAACAAAAAGAACCTTATACTTTGAATCAACACTAAGGTTCCAAAAATACATATTTTTGCGTGAATCGCCTTAATGATACAACCTAAATGACTACCATATAATCTAATTGACCCCTTCTTCATTTGGAGTTCATCATTCCTCTCACCTTAATGAACTCATTTTTGATCCTAAACACTTTATTTAATTTTTCACAATCCATGTATCATGTGATAAGAACTGTGCATATGCACTTATTAAAGGTGTACATAGGGCTTATTGTAAATAGAAATGCACCCAACATTTAGGGTCTTAGAGATTCATCGTGGGATCCGAGATTCCCAAATTACTCCAGTTTCAAAAGATTTCTATGGAAACTATTTACATCGTCTCATTAAGGTAATTACTTAAATAAATAATAAAAATGTATATCCCCTAGGATCAAGATCAATCTTCTAGTTCCAGGGGTTATGATCATAATTCCATTAAAAGGGTACCCATATCACTCTCATAAATAGTTCATAAATCAAATTTCCATAAAACCATTAAGAAAGGTCACTCAACAATCATCCAACCTCATAAATTTTAGATTAAAAGAAACTCTTAACTACCAATCAGGTATCATTCAAAGGAAATACCCAAATGAGAAACAATAAGAAACCTACAATTATGAATTTTTTTTGAAAAAATTTACCCATTTTTTAACAAAAAGAATGAAGTGAAGTGGGAATCGATGGGCTTTTAATTAATCATAGTTTAGTACAATCAAGAATTGACCCCCTCCCCTATAATTAAAACCCAACTTTGTCCCCAAAGTTGACTTCTAAATATGAAAAAAACAAATTGACATTTTAATTTTCAAAATAGATTTTCAATTTAGTACATCTATGACATGTTGAAAGGGTCTCTTTGAAGTTCAAAAATTATTGTTTGCCACAAATATTAATTTAACAGTAGGTTCACAAACAAGTACATGCATTAAAATTTAAATCCAGTGAATAATTTTCAATACAACTCAAAAGTAACACGTGAGGTGTAAATGCACAGTGTATAAGGTGTAAGCATTTTAGCAGATTGAGTTCAATAATGAGTTCAATAGAGCAGAAAAATGAATACTAGAACACCCCAATTTAAAGAAGATTCAATAAAAAAAATTTCAGCCTACAAATACCCCCACACTTAGTTTCAAGCAGTGAGAGAATTTTAATAACAATGAAATTCAATTTTTAGCAGTGAAGTACGTGCAGAATTTTTATTTCACAGTGACATACAATATACTATCATTCCGATACAAGCAGAATTTTAAACATATACAGAATTTTTTAAAGCAGAAACATATAGAGCATAATTTTTTCAAATAAAATGGACCAGAAATAAGTAAAAAATAAAAATGAAAGAACTTACCTATAAAAATTTGTGAATTATCTTTCAGCGTGGGAATTCCACTCCTTAAATGACACCAATCAGCAGCATCCTAAAAACACAAAGCATGTAAACCAAGAACAAAAATCCAATAGAGATAGAACATATAGAAGACCACACAACAACACTTTATTCAAAGTAAAACAAGAACAAAAAATAAAAACAAAGAAAGAGAATGGGTTGAATCCCATGAAGCACCGAGTTTAAAGTCTTTAGTTAAACCTTATTTAATTACATTTTTTGTTTGTGTTTTATTGAAATAAAAAAAAAAACCATGGGTTGCCTCCCATATAATGCTAGGTTTATCATACCCATCTGGACTCACATAGAAACTAACCATAGTCACTAGGTGGATGTGGTTTCCTTAATAGGAAACACCGCATGCGTTTTGCCTATTTTTTTAACAGAACAATGAAAATAGTGGGCTCCCAAGATAAACACAACCAAACTCTCATAGCTTATAAAAATCCCTAAGAAACACCTTTTAACAGTTGTGAGCATAATGTTGTCCACTTCCAGATTTGTTTCAAATTTGATACATTTAACTTTTTTAGGATGGGACGACAAAATAGGTGCTTCAAAGGGTGTGGCATTGTCCTCTAAGATAACCTTATCAACATCAACATAATTATATTCAAATTAAATAGTGATAATGGGCGAGTTCTGCTAAGTAGGTTCAAGAAGGGATTCAATAGAGTGCTGAACAAAATCATGTACAATGGAACTCAAGTGTGTTTCCCCCTCTAGACTACTATCAGTATAACAAGAAGGCTCAAAACCCTTCATAGTTGAGGATGGGAGTGATATAAAAGGAATAGATTTTATTTTATCACAAACAGATTCAGGATTAACAATGTTGTAAATCTCTTCTAAAAGTTCCTCATCAGTGAATGAACACTCAACATTTACTGCTTCAAACAAATCAATTATAAAACCAACAAATAGTGTGTGATCAACCTATTTTTCATGTTCATGTTCAAAAGGTTAATTCTCAAAAACAATGTTTATAGTGTTTTCTAGAAAGTTCAAATCAGGGGGAGAAATGTTCAACTCAGCATCAATAAATTGAAATTCCATATTGTTCAAATTCAAATAGTTTTCCCCAGGAATGAAAACACTACTTTCCATTTTAGTACACAATGTTTCATAAAAGTGATTACTATTAGAATAGGGAAATGAAAACTCATCAGTTAGTCTTTATTCAAATATCATTCCCTCATCCTCATCCTCCAACAACATTTCAGAAATTATTGGGTTTACAGGTTCAAAACACGGAAGAGTGGTTATCATTTGTGGTTCAAATATTTCAGATTCTTTAACTTCAAATTTAATGTTCTATTCCAGATTACTTCCCATTTTTAGTTCAATTTCATTGTTCAAAAAGTTAGAAAGATTGGGTGAAGAGTTTTTAACATTCAAGTTTTCAGTTTCAAGTTTGACTTCAACCCGAGTGAATTCATTCTCAAAATTTCTAATACATTGATTTTTCTCCAATGTAGGAATTATGAAGAGAACTGGGCATTCTTCTTCAATCTATTTCAATTCATCTTCAAAATTGTCCAACTTAATAGCATTAAAATTCTTTTTTGGATTTTCAATGTTATTCACTTGATTTAGTGAGTTGGTTATTTCTAGATTTAGTACAACAAAATCAGATTTTTCATATAGAATGGTTTCTTGCCCAGTTTGACTATCACTTTCCTCTCCCACTTGATTTTCAAATCTTTTATACACATTTTCTTTTTTATTTTCTTCAAATTCTTCTTATTATTTAACCCTATGTTGTAATTCCAAGAGCATGTTTTCCAATATTTTCATTCTTTAATCTTTCTCTTGAGAATATCTAACTTGTATTTCATGGGTTTTATTAGACCAAGAATTCCAAGCATCCCACCTAGTATCCAATCCTATTTCAATTAATTAAATTTTAGCTAGGAATTCAGGATTAGACTCATATTGTTCATTTTATTCAATGTAAACAACTTCTTATGGCTGGTTATAAGCACACTGCTAGGCAGTGTGTCCATAACAGTCATAACAAACACAATGAGGCCCCGGTTGATCCCAGTTTTCATGAAATTCCATTTTTTTAGAAGAGATTAAACACAAAATATCTCACATTGAAGCATATTTTTCAAAAGTATAACAAGAAGCAGATACAATTCACAGTTTTTTCTAAATTAGGTTTTTTTTTGTTTTTTTAATGTTTTTTAAATGTTTTTTATTTTTTTTCTAACCCTAGACTCTCAGAGCGTGCCTTCCTCAACAATGGCGCCAAATTTTGATGAGGCCAGAGGTCGTCACGGCCCTTAAAATTACATTTATTACTCCTACACTAGCACAATATTGCAGGGTCGATCCACATAGATGGCAGGTGAGTGCTTTAAGTTTTTTTGAAACCCCCACTATTGTCAGTAGTGGGGAAACATTTTTTACTTTTCAAATTTTTATTTTTTTATATTTTGTTTATGTTGAAGTGAAAAAAAATGAAACTAATTATATAGATCTACTATATACTTAACTAGAAAATGAAACAGCTAAAAGTAATAGTATAGACTAAAGATAACATGAAATATAAACAGGAGTGCTGAGAATTGATCACAGAATGAGCTCGAAAGATTTGAAATCTAATGTTTAAATGAATGACTCTTCATATGATTAAATTCACACCTCAAAAATGAGTCGTTAATCCTTCCTCACTAGAAGAATTAACACTATGTATTATAGTTCTCGAAGTTCTCCACTACAAAAACCACAAACAACAATGTGATTTTAAGATGTCAACAGAAAGCTATCTTGCCGATAGTTTCTGTAATTTTAATTTCTAGTTTTAAAATAAAAAACATTGATGATCAATCTCACCGAAATAACATTTATGTTGAAATAAGATTCATTTAGGTGATAATTCAATTTAAGTTGAGAACCAGATTTAATCTCACCAAAATAATCTGATTCTTTTAAAAAGAGTTATAATGAAGAGAAGAAAATATGAACCATTAGTCATTAAAATTTCCCGAACAATAAATTAAACTAAGATCATCTTCAATCAAAAAAAGAAAATACAATGTAAAAATAATATGATAGAGGAAGGAGAATACTCCCTCTGTGAATGATGTTCATGATTTGCTGCCCTGCTCCTGCAACTCCAGTCTCCAGTACTGCTCTTGGTGTCTCCCAGGAGTTCCACTCTCAAATTGTGTGATGTGGAATCAAAACGAGCCTCCCCTTAAAAATTCTAATGCTACTCTACTTTTAATCCCACTGTCATCTGCTGCATGTCACCACACATTTCCACCGACTTCAAAAGTCCTTCACTTGTGCACTGCACACATGTGTTTTTTCATGACTAACATGTCACGCTAGTTTTTCTCACGTGACTAACTCTGAGTGAGTTGGTTAAATGAATATGGACGTGTTGCCGTCTCTTTAATGAACCTACATAATTAGAACAGAATAATAAATAAAAACGCAAAGAAAGGAAAATAGTTAGTTTTTTAGTTTAATGTTATATTTATTGTTAAAAAGTTAACTAAAATTAATTAATAAATATCTTAATTCATAATTATTATTAAATACCATTATTATAATTATTAATTTATAACTAAATATTTAATTAAATAAAATTATTATGTTTTAAATTTATTATTATAAATTAAGTTATTAGTGTAAGTATTATTATATCTATTCTATTGAAATTAAATTATAATTAAAGAGTTAATTTAAATATATTAATTGATATTAATAATTAATTTTATTTATAGATTATTATTTTAGTTTTAATAAATCATATTATTTTATCTTAAAATTAAATTAATAACTAATTTATTTAATAAAATCATAATAGTTATAAATTAAAATTATTATATATTATATTATGTTATATTAAATTGCTTGATTTATTAATTATTAATTCTAACTTTTATCCTTAACTTTTCTATATTTTTATTTTTATTTTTTTACTTCTCTCCCCCATTTAAGCGCTACAGGGGGAGAGTTCGGCTTCCTTATACTCTAATCTAGAAGCAACGCGACAGAACGAGGACGACTCCTGCTTCTTCTGCAAACTGCAATAGCGACCTCTTCCGATCGGACTCATCCTTCAATTGGCTTGGCAGCGTGATCAGCGGTAGCTCGGGTGGCGTCGATTCATCTGACTTGGTTTGCAGTGACTTCCCTCTACCTAGTTTCCTTTCCTATGGTATGGTGTCTCAGATAACAGGGGTGTGGCTCCTGTTCTTGGTGGTGATGGCATGACCTTCGGTCTGCTCCAGTGGTGTCGGCGTATCCAATTTCTCCCGACAAGGCAATTCACATTCTATATTTGGTTCCGGAACAACTATGGGTTTGGCTTTGAAGCGAGTCTGGATTTTGAGAACTGAGTTTAAAGGTTGTTTCTGTTCTCACTTTGTTAAATTAATGGTTTTAATCAGTGTTGTTAAGGATTAAGACATCGATATATGTACTGGGAAGAAGCTCTGGTAATGGTGGGAAGAGACCTTGAGGAGAGGTATGAGATGAGAATGTGTGGAAAAGGGATGGATTTTTGTGGCACATTGAAAGAGAAACATCGATGGTGTGTTGCTGGTGTGGAAAATGATAGGAGGACCAGTGAAAGAGATATGGTGACAAGGTTGCTGTGGAAGATGATACCGTGACGCGGAGAAACGGTAGCAAAGAAAAGGGTGAAATAGTGCAAAGGAGGAAAAATAGTGGTCGAATATACTGTGACACCTTGAAAGAAGATGTGCAAAGGAAGGATGAAACAGTGAGACCGTGAGGTGAGGAATCAATATTTCAAAGGATTACGATTGCAAGGACTTGCATTGAGACAATGAAGAGAGTCACGGGGCCAAGAATGAAAAGAAACGGTGAGACTATGAAATGGAAGAAATGGTGGCTAAGGTTACAGTGACACCATGAACCTGAAAAATAAACAGAGAAAAATAAATTGAAACAAAAATAAAAACTTTACAAAATACTAAATTATAACTAATTATTAATTAAAATAAATGAAAATTTAAGTACATCATAAACTTTAACAAACTTATAAAAACATTTAAAAACTTAAATTATAATATTATTAGCTTTAATTTATAAAACATAAATTGTTACTAAACTAAAACTAAATTAAAAAGAAATTAAATTGTTAATAGTTAATATAAAATTTAAACATTTAAATAACAAAGTTAAATTATTGCTGCTATAACAAACTAAATTAATTAAAATAGAAAATTAATTATCATATTATTGAATAATTGAATTAAGTTTAATCTTAAAATTTATAAAGTTGAATAATTTTAATTTTTTTTCAAAACTTAAATTAGTAATTAATGAATTATTAAAAGACATATATAATTTAGACTATGTTACTTTAAATTAATTAAAATTTAATACTAGAAATGATAAATTAAAACTTCATTATTTATGTACAAAGAAGAATTAATTAATTAACTAAAAACTGTTAAATAATTAAACATGCAAACAATAACACAAAACTAAATAAAAAAAACATTAGACTATAAAATTAAATTCGGAAATAAATCAACTAATTTAAAGCTTAAAATACACAATTAATTATAAAAATTTATTATTTGATAAATTCATTCATAAAAATTCAAAAGTGTTAATATATAGTGAAAAATTCACAAATTATTAATTAAAATTAATAAAAAATAATTAAAAATATGTGTCAAAACATGTTTTTTTAAGGCCACATCACATTTGTTGAATCATGTATGATATTCGAGTACTAGTTTCATGGAAATACTTGTTCCCCCTAGGTGATGTTCTAAAAAGGTTCTAGGGTAGGATGTGGTTCCTGTAAGGTGGTTGATGTGATATGCATAGTGACACTCAAGCACTAGTCAAAGTTGGTATGGTCAATATCAACTGTCACTTTAGAACTAGAGCATCGATGATGGTTATTTTATTATGCTTCTGAATTTTATTTTTTATGATGAGAATATTGCATCGTGTGTGAACTTCTATACAGATTATATTAGGAAAAATTTAGTGGTGTCCTTTTGAGTTTTACTCACACCCTTCTTGGGAATCCATGACACTTTGTAACTTGAAAAAACATAATTATTCATAGGTTCAGGTAGGCCTAATGCATAGTGTCACATGATCAAGTGATATAACTCAGATGAAGTCTAAAGTCTGGGATGTGAGGAGGCTTAGGGATAGTAGTAGAGCCTCCTGTATTTTATTTATTTGTTTATTTTTGTATATATGATTGGACTTATGGGAGGTTAGTTGGTATGTATTATTTTACATTTCATTTCATTATTATAGAGTAAATATGTTTTATTGCTTCTATATACTCTGATTTAGGTTGTGAATGATGTTTTTCTATTTTATGATATTTGAACTATTGTATAACTCTGATATAAGGGTATATTCTCACCAAAAAATACTTATAACGTCACTAGTATGTAGTATACTATGGATTACGGGGAGGCATGTTTGATATCATATGAAGTACCCTACTAGGAAACTTGTAAGTGATCTCATGGTGTCTGTCTGACGAGGTATTAGACAAGAAAACCAAGAATCTTATTTAGCCTTCAAAAAGTGAATAAAACTACCAATGAATAGACCATTTTTGTAGGAACACTGACTCCACCTCTAAATCCATTATATCCAGACCTAGGACACTCTTATCTGGAATGGAATTCCCTAATAAGATCCTCAAAGAGAAGGTAAAACTAAAAGACACAACCCAAAAATATGAAACTTATTAGATCCTACCTCATTAAAAAACCTAGAAGGAGAATAAATCCATCATAGAAAAAAATGAAGCTTATGAAAATCTAAATAAACTAGAATCCAAAACTAATAACAAATACTTAAAATCATGTCTACCATGAAATGGAAAACTATGAAACCTGAGCGTTATAGAAGGAAATAGATGAGAGAAGAGAGGGAGGAGATGTATCACCACTAATTCAAATGATGATTGAAGGGATAAAGAGAAGTAATAACCCTTCAATGCTAATAGAGAATGGTTGTATGAAAATGGATCCATTCACCAAGTTCCTACAACTTGAATTAAAAATAAATATTTTATTAGTGCTAAAAAGTGTATTCACAGTACATAAAAATAGATAAGAAAACTGATAATGAGAAATCATGTGATAATTTCCCAATACTTTTTTAGTGCCGAGAAAGACCACATTTATCAATTATTTTTTAGCATGGAGAGAAGGAGTTATTCTCAATAATTTTTTTAGTTCTAGGAAAGGTGATCTTAGAGTGATCCACTCACAAAAATAGATTTTAAGTGAAATTATCACCAGAATTAGAATAATTCATAGTATAAATTAAATTATGAAAACAATAAGTATATTTATTTATCTAATAAAATATTTTTATATTAAAATCCATCAATTATTTTTACAATAATTATATATAAAATAACTAACAATAAAACATGTTAGTAATTTTTTTTCAGTGAATCAAAAATATTCTGAATTTTAACCTATCAAAGAAATGCATGTGTAATTAAAATGAGTTATATACAAGTAATGATAAAAATATGTGTTTTATTAATATCATATAACAAATTTAAAACTAATTACATATGAAAAAAATAATTTATGTAATCTAGAATACACTGTATGTTGGAATGATGTGTAACTCATTCATATATATCTAAAACAAATTAATGATAATTATACTAGAATTTCATGATAATATGAGATCATTTTATTAGTTTTGATAATGTGAAACATGTTGTAAAATAAAATATAATGTTTAAACTGAAAACCCTTATTATTAGTTATATATACCATATCAAAGATTATAATGACATTCAATTCATTACTATAAGTCAAAAATAAATCAACTATAATTGAATTAGTTTTCAATGATAATCTAATATTATTTTCTCATTTTTGATTATGTGACACATGTTTTTAATGAAATAACTCTTTAAAATTAAAAGTATGCATTTTTGATCCCTCATACCACATCACATATTATAACAAAGTATGGTTCATTCTTACATGTCATGATTGAATCAATGATTTTTGTCTTATAGTTTCATGATAATTTGATCTCATTTGCTTGGATTTGAGCATGTGGCACACCTTTTGAACCAAAACATTAAAAGAATGTTCTTTCAATAATTTTAACCACACTATGCATCATGATGACATGTAGTTCATTCTATAATATTATAAATGAATCTAAGATAATTTTCTTAATGTTTCATGGAAATATGAGTTTTTTCATGGTTTTAACCGTGTATCATGAGTTTTTAACTTCTTTAACACTTAAAAATAAAAATTCACTTTAAATCATTCCAACCACACCACATTTCAGAATGATGTGAAATTCATTACTAAAGGTAAAAAATAAATCAAAAGTCACTTCCCTAATGTTTTATAATGATCAAAAATCATTTTCTTGGTTTTTAATATGTAAATCATTTTTTAATTAAAATATCACTTTTAAATTAAAAATAAGCATTTTTCAGTCATTTGGGTCATAATTCACATTATAATGAGTTTTCAATAATTCCAATATGTTATACCAACCACATTTTCTTGGTTTTAAGCATGTGATATGTGTTTGGAAATTATTTATTATTTAAAATTAAAAAAATACTTTAGATCATATTAACTTCACCACATTTTAAAATGATGTGATATTAATTCCTATATATCATTAATGAGCTAAAGATAATTTTAATATATTTTCATCACATTACAAGACCATTTTATAATGTTTGACAATGTGACACATGTATTTAATTGAAATGCATTTTCTAAATGGAAAACAATCATTTTCAGTCATTCTAACCTCACCTCATTCATAATGTTGTTTGGTTCATTTATAAATTATATAGATTAATCTAAGATAATTTTCCTAGAGTTTCATGATTAACCATGTGCGGTTGAATGGTTTTGATCTTTTGACATTTTTTTAAACTGAAATATTTATTTTAAACTCAAAAGATGCACTTTCATTCACTTTGGACACAACATACATCAAAATAGTGCGTGATTCATTGATAAACGAAATAATTTAATTATAGATAATATTCCTTGGGTTTCATGACAATACAAGGTTGTTTACTTGGATTTGACAACTTGGAACCCATATTTAATTGAAATATCTCTTTTTAAATTAAATGCACACATTTTTAGTCATTATAACTACACAATGTGTCAGAATGATGAGTGGTTTATTCCTACATGTCATAAATTAATTAGAGATCATTTTCCTAGAGTTTCATAAAAAACCAAGCATGTATTTTTATAATTGATCACATGACATATTTTTTTAACTAAAATATATATTTTAAATTGAAAAAATTTACTTTCAATCACTTTAATCACACCATGCATTAAAATGATTAAAATTTTATTCTTATATGAAAAAATGAACCTTCGATCATTTTTATAGAGTTTCATAACAATTTGAGACTATTTTCTTATTCTTGACTATGTGTCACATGTTTTTAATTATAATATTTAATTAACATGGAAAACATACATTTTTAGTCATTTAGATTCCATTTTATATCATCATGATGTTTGATTCATTCCTATATTCTAAAAACTATTATAAGAAAATTTTCCTATATTTTCATTTCATACCTAGTACGTTGGTTTTTTTTTCAGAATTATGACATGTTTTTTGAATATAAAAATCCCTTAAACTAAAAAAATCTACATTACATCATATCAACCATTCCTCTCCTAAAACAATTGTACAATGTTAGGATTTGGCTGTGTAGATTTTTTTTTCATCTTAGTTTCAAAAACATCTAAAAGGTTTGATTTTAAAAAGTTTGATTTCAGAGCTTGATGATCAAGGGTGTAGTCAAATTTGGGTTTCTAAAACCAAGAAATAATAGAAATAGTAAATGGAAATTTCTGAAAGTGTGGAAGAAGTTAAGGATGGGTTCCAAATAATACACTGTTCACCAGATGTAGTAACTTGAGGTTGTGTAATCAACAATATTATGAGGTTATCTTGATTGAGAAACGATCATATAAAAGGATAGATAGGTGGTTGAATCAATTTTACTCATATTTAAATAGATGAGTGGGTTCACATGTTTGTATCTAGTACTATTAACTTGTCATATTCTATTTTTGAGTAGAGTTCTGATATTTAGGGATCTAGAAACTCAGATGTTTTCTCTCTTAATCCAATGGTTATAGTGTTCATCCCACAAAGTAGGACTAATTTTGAACCATGTAACTTCCATGTTTTGGTTTTATGTTTCTTTCTTTATTCATTCTAATCATTTTTTTGAAAAATTTCTGATCTATATGTGAGGGAATTCAAAAAAGAGATTCTAGAGCCAATATTCAATGCCTAGTTTCTAACATGGGTTTTTAAAATATTTTGTTAGTTACAAACCATCATTTAAAATTTGAAGGTCCCAGAGGATTGATTTAAGATCAGTGGTTTTAGAATAAATTTTGGTATCAGAGTTATAATATAGATTTATTGGTGGTTAAACCTTAGTTGAAAGTGAAAATATTAGGGTATAGTATCAATATTTTCTTGGATTTATAGGTGAATTTAAATAAGTAGTTCTTAATACCTTTACATTTATTATATTTTTTTTGGATTTCATTGTTTTTTTAGGATTATGTATGAAGGGATTAAGGTCTGTATTGATAAAATTGGTAGGAAATATTTAATTTTGGAGGATAAAAACTAAATAAATTATATTACATAGAGATCGGGAGGTTACATTGAATGGATTCAAACTAGAAACAATTCCAAGGAAGAATGATAAAGGATTGATCAGAAAGAATTGGGTGTTTTTTAGATAATGTTGGCTCAAAACATGGCCATCAAGACCTAGGAAGTGAATACAACTTCTGAGTTAATTACTACACTTTCTAACATGTATGAGAATCCAACCACTATGAACCAAGTGTTTCTCATGTGGTGAATTTTTTACATCAAGACATTGGAAGGGAATTATAGGGTGTATCATGTTAATTACTTCAATTTTATTTGGAGTTATTTGTAATAAATAGGTATGTAGTTTTATGGGAAAGTGTGAGGGATGATCCTTTATTCATTGCTTTCAGAATTTTGGGATGTGATGGTTACCATAGTGAGGAATTACAACAGTAAGCCTATCTTGGAGTTTAAGGGTATTCAAGATCTGATTTTAAGTAAATATATTTAAAGGAAGTAAACCTAAGATTTTACTAGAAATTCATTTCATGTGGAAGGTTTATGGAATTATATATCATTTAAAAGTTATAATATAGGAAAATAGGAGAGATAGAGAGAGAGAGTAGAGTAGAGTCAAGGTAATTATTTTGAGCCCGAACCCATATACTATAATTGGTGGATAAAGAGGAATTTTAAGAATGAAAATATGGATTAAGTATCAATTCCAAGAATTATTCTTATGAATTTTCATCCAAAAATCCTATTTTAGTAGATAAGGAAAGTTTTCTGCAAAGTTCTATTAGTCTTATTAAGTCATGAATACTTGAATTTGGGGATTATTTTCACTCTCCATCTAAGAGGGGGAGAATTGGAAACTATGTTTTTATAATATTCATTGGGTTTCACCTTGAAAATTACGAAAACTCTCAAAATTATGAGAAAGGGTGATGTTTCGATCCAAAATTCAAAAGGATTCTTACTTAAGTTACATGGAACGTAGTAAATTTTGGGGTTATTGAATAACCTGATCACAATATGATAACTAGAAAATGATAGTTTCATTAAAATTTTTTTACATGGTATATAAAAATTCACACAAGGTTTCATGGTGGTAGCCAATGGTGTGAAGGACTGTACATTATATCTAACCAAGAATTTGGAAGGACAAATACATGTAAGAAATTAAAGTTTTGGATCTACATGGTGGGGGTATGAATGCATCAACAACATAGGTGATAAGGGGATGAATGTAAAATATGTGAAATGAATATAAAAAAATAAGAATCATGAAATACAGAACATTCTAGGAGTGTATCCTTAGAAATAAGAAGAAGACATTATTCAATATGGATGTAAAGACATCAAAAAATACAAAGGTATATATGGTTCATATGGATGTATGAGATCCAAACCCATTTCATTATCACAGGGGATCACTATTCTATTTTACCTCCATTGATAATGTGACACAAAAAGTGTGGCTACTCTTTATCAAGAAAAAGTTTGAAGCTTTAAAAACCTTCAACAGATGGAAAGCCATGGTGGAAAAGGAGATTAAAACCAAGCTTAAAAGTTTGAGTTCTGATAAATGGAAGAATGTAAAAGTAGAAAGTTTTAGATGTTTAGTTGGTTAAAAGGCATATAATTTTAGAATATCATTCAAGGAACATTGAAGCAGAACAGTTTCATCGAGAGTATGAATTAAACATTTAATAATATGGCTAGCATTATGAGAACTCATGTCAATCACCCCAATAAATTTATAATAGAGACTATAATTTTTGTGACCTATCCCGTGAATTATAGTCCTTTTACTCTTTTGGGGTAGGAACATCAGTAATAACTTTGGTCCAAATGGATGATGGAAATATCTCATCTCAAAATTTTCAAAAGTATCTCCTCTATCAATGTCAATGTTATGGAAAAGGAAAAGATAGATGAAATTTCCCCATTTTTTTTATTTTTGAGTACGCTGATGAGGAATTTGGTTTTTTACTCTAAGATAATGTCTTATAGATGTTTTTCAAAAGTTAGAATGTTATCTTAAATAATAGGATCCTTAAAATGATTTGAATTTGATAGATGATGAATTTTTGTACAATGAATCGATGCATGCCAATGTCTATGTAGATGGAATTTTATAAAATCTAGTTAGTTTAGGAAGTAGGATGGTTCTGGATATACGATATTATCAATAAAGTGAAATTTTAGATGGAATTTGAATTTTATTTCTTTAAAAAAGTCTAAATATACTAGAATGATTGAGGAATTCAAGAAATTAGGGTAGAGATTATAAAGGTAGAGTTCCATATGTAGCGGTTAAAAAAAGAAAATGTGTATATTATTTTATAGAGGTTGACTTGGGCTAGGTGTCAAGTGTCGAAGTATAGAAGTGATATTAACTTCTTGATTATTACGGATGGTGTAGAACTAAAAATATTGAAATAAACAATAACTCTAAGTGACATGATAAATCAGGAGTTAAAAATGTTTGAATAAATGTATTCCTTTCATATGTTTAGAACATGGAAGCTAATGGACTTACAACTAGAAAAAACACAACATAGAACAAGTTGTCCTACCAGTTTAAAAATAAAGAATCTGGCAAGGAACAATCCAATGAAAGGATTTTTGAAAAATTATTTTAGTAAATAAAAGGTTTTAATTTCTCACAAATGATTTCTCTATTTATAAATCATTAAATAATTTAGATTATTTTTAGAATGGTTTCTATGGAGGGTCTATATAATGAAAAGTTAGATATGAAGACTATATTACTTTATTATGACTTAGATGAGAAAATATTCATGGATTATCTGAAAGTTTTCACATAAAGTGGAACATAAGTTCTAGTGTGGTATCTAAAATAGAGTTTTTATAAGCTAAAACATTCACCCAGGAATTGGAACAAGATGTTCAATTCCTTTATGAAAGAGAATGTGTTCATTTTAAAAAATACAAATCATTGTTGTTATTGCAAGGTGTTTGGGGATATGAGATTCATTATACTTATTCCCTATATAGATGATATTTTTCTTACAAGTATAAGAAGATATCATATTGAGGATCTAAAAGCTGATTTTTTCAAAAGATTTTAGATGAAATATCTTGGTTCTATAAAGTATATGTTGGGGATGCGAACTAGTAGGGACTTAAAATCTAGAACCCTATTTCTATTATATTCAAGGTGTATCCTAAATGTGTTGTAAAGATTCATAATGGGTTAATATAATATTGTGACAACTCCATTGTTTGGAAATTTAAAGTTACCTAATGAGAAGACATCAAGAATGAAATATGAGGCTGAGTACATGGAGTGGGTTTGATATGCATTGTCAATTTGTATATTTATATTTTCCTTAGTTTGTATAAAGACAAAAATTGTATATATAGTGAGAGTTTTCAATTGGTTGAAGGAGAATTTGATAAAAGAGAATTAATAAGTGGATAATTGGATACTCTAGTATATCGAAGGTTCGACATACATGTTACACTATTTTTGAATGAATGTTGACTTGCATGAGTTTGTGTATTTAGACTTTGGGGGATATGTGGACACAAAAATAATTACCATTGTATTTTTTTTCACTTTCATAGGAACAAATATGAGTTAAATTTGTAAAAATAAATAATTTATTCCCTTTTACACAATATAAGTATAGTACATGGTACTCATGAAAGCTGAGATGGAGTTATCTGGTTGAAGGAGTTGTTGGAGGATATTGTAAGAAGGTAAAAAAATAAAATTCTTTTCTATGAAATTTTGAGTTTGATTCATCTTGTGAAGAATATGATGTTTTACTCAAGGAAAAATCATAATTATAACTTTAAATGAATTTTTTGGATGATAGAGTGATGGGTGTATCAATGTTTGATGGATGTTTGAATCTGACGGGCATATAGATGTAAGTAATAGTTAGGGAAATTCTTGGGCGATGTTGCGCCTCAGTGGGACTTGGATGAATGGAATCATGGTGGATGACCATGGTGCCACTATTAAAGGGGGAAAGATAGAATAGAATTAAGTGATCTATAAGTCTTGGTGAATCATGGGAAAAAGTATTCATGTGAGATATTGTTATGAATTAGTTGTGAAGAACCATTTTTTTAGTTAAGTATCTGAATCTTCAAAAAGTAGCAATTTCTCGAAGTTCTGTTTGAAGGATAGATAATGCCGGTCACATTGGAACTAGGATTTCCAAAAATAAATAAGCATAAAAAACTATAAAAAAATAATTTTCATACATGTGGAGAAGTAGAGGATGAGTTACAAAGTGTTCACTATTCACTAGAATCTAAAATTTATAGCATTGAAATTAGTGGGCTATTGGTGATTATCTTAATCAAGTGGTAGTTTTCCTTGAATATTGATTGGAAGTGAAAACAACTATACTTTTCTATAAAAATATGGGTTTGGTCACTTGTTCAAATCCTATACTATTCACTTATCATATACTATTTATGAGTATAATTATGGTATTTCAAGTACTTGTAACTTAGGGTATTTCTCTCTTAATCCAAAGATCTAATTAATCCTCTCATGGAGTATGAATAAGTTTGAAAAAATAAATTCCATATGCTTTTGTTCCTTTTCATACTATGTTATTTAAGTTTGTCTATATACATAATTTATTATTTTCCTGTGAGGGGATTCAGTATAGAGATTCTAAATCCCAGTTTTAAAGTTTAGTTGCTAACATTGTGTGTCATCTACTTCAGTTGTTTTAAAACATTGTTCAATATTTGAAGGTTTGGGGGATTGTTTTTAGATCAATGATTCCAAAACAACATACATTTCATTCACAAGGTTCACAAATGCATCAATGATCATTTTATACAATATCAAAAAACTACGACATACTTTTCTTGAAATCGATCATGATATTTTCTCATGAAAATCCTGAATTAGATAATAATTTTAAATAAATTAGATGTATATAAATACTAATTCTAGGATTTTATATATATTATAACACAATATAACCTGATCATTTATCCCTAAATGGATCTGTAACATTCCATGTAAATGGTTTATTAGTAGTATCTGAATAATAATAAAAACACATAATTAAAGAAATAGTTAATAAATATTTTAATTAGAAGTGCATATATGAAAAGGTAAACACATATAATTGATACCCTTTAGCGTATTTGAATTGTGTAATGGGCTATAAAATCCTATAAATAATTTTAAACATATTAATCATAGTTGTCACAATTTTTTTTCATTATAAAAACAATATCAATTATAATAATTTTTTTACAATATATATTTCAATACTAAAATATTTTGTATATATACGTATATATATTTCCATTTATAGTAATTAATTTTGTTTTTATTTATTTTCATGTTCATTAAAACCTTTAATGATCGATACATTAACACTACAATACCAAAGAAAATATGAATGTTATTAAATATTATAAAACATATAATTAAAATTTAATAAAATACTGAAAATATAATATTTACTAATTAAAAAGGGAAATCATTTTGTGGCCAATTTATCAAATATCCAATCCTTGGATCAATAAAATATATAATTAGATTAAATTTATTTATCAAGATTAATAAATAACGTTACTTAATTTAAAAAAAACGAATTAGTACATGATATTAAGAAAAATAATTATCATAATTGTAATCAAATTATATTTTTACCTTTTCATGATAGGTGTAAAAATAACTTATCATTTATTGTATTTTATTTTAACACTATAGAAACTCTTTCTTCATTGCTTATAATTTTATTCCCCCCAATTTAATTTCTTTATCAGAATAAATATATAGACTTACAAATCTAAAAATATGATCAACGAGTCTAGAGACTCAGAAATGATAGTATAAATATCTGGAATAAAAAGAACATAGTTATTAATATAATATAAAAAATACCCTAATTGTAGAACTGTCGTTTTTTAGTAATTAACCCTTTATTTATGTATTTCAAGTATATAAAGTAATTGGGTTAAGTTTGGTAATGTTTGGAGGAGTTTTGAAATTTTTTTGGGCTTTTATGGAGGTTCATGGTTTGAGCGAATTTAGTAGAAACTGTGCAACACCTCTAGGAAACTGTTTAAGGGGATACATGGGTCACTGGGAAGGTGCATGGTTTGGGAAAACCATGCGGCCACCCAAGGGAAACTATGCATTTAATGTACATAGGTAAAAATAAGGTTGGCTCATGGTTTATCTAACCATGAAATACAATCATGCGAGGGGTGTTTAGAAGAATTGGTTGGTGCACGGTTTACGCACAGTTTGCC
The DNA here is from genome assembly GCA_963277665.1 of Viscum album. Classification (NCBI taxonomy): domain Eukaryota; kingdom Viridiplantae; phylum Streptophyta; class Magnoliopsida; order Santalales; family Viscaceae; genus Viscum; species Viscum album. Next base: position 77,049,253 of record OY728145.1, read on the forward strand.
TAACCGTGAACCCTAACCATGCACTGTTAAAAATAAGATCTGAAAATTGTGGATATAAATTTTATTTGACCCTTAATGACTCTTTTCCCCCTAATGAAACCCTAATAAGTTTTTATTTCCTCCCAATGGCTAGAGTGATCATTCCTCTTGATCCAAGAGTGATCTGTAGGTGATTCTTTGTACATTGGAGGCCTGAATTCCTTGGTAAGTGCTTGTTCTTAGTGGTTTTCCTTAGTTTTCTTCTTCTTATCTCTCTCAGATTCATAGATATAGTCCTTTGAGGATATATCCATGTTTTTTATGACAATCATGATGAGATATTATTGATTGGTTAATGGGGAACATGATCTAAGTATGGTTTTGGAATATCCATGCAAAGTTTGTTAATGTTTTGTGTCGTTTTTGGTTTTTGCCTAAGTTTGGGAGGTAGGTGGATTCACTATCAAATCCTCTTTCTATAATTATAATGATTGATTTTAAATTTATTTAATTTATTTAATTAAATTATTAATTTTTTGTGAAAATATTGACAGAAAACCCTCTTTAGTGATGGTTTGAGAAATTGTGTGAATTGGTTGTTTATGGAAAGTGAAATTGGTTACATGGTTTTAAAATGATGATTTTAAAATAGTTGTTTGGTTTTGATTTATGTAAAGATATTTATTTAAATGTTTTTCAATAAAAGGGAATTATTTTATTGAAATGGATTAACATAATTTGGGAATAATGGTTAGTCATTGATTGGAATGAGATAGATAAAGGCTCTGAAGTACCACAATCAACAGGATGGGTTATGGATGTGAAGTTACACCATCAGTGATAACACCAATATTGAGTGTGTGTGTGTGTGGACACAAAATGGGGTATTCTAATGTATTGATAAATCATTTAAATTAATTTTTTTAGTTTTCCTTGGAAATAAAGTTGATTTGTAAAAGTATTTTAGCATGGAAACTATTTAATGTTTTGATATAAACAGTTTTAAAATTTTTAAACAGTTTTAAAATTTTTAAACAGTTTTATATAAATTTTTTAACATATTCTATTATATCTTCATGAGTAGGGAATTCATTTTGGTAAAACCTACCGAGTCTTATACTCACCCCCTACTTGGGAACTTTGGCGCATTTGAAGATGTTTTATATCGAGCCACAAGTAAATTCAAGGTATATCATTTATTTAGTGATTATTTATGATACCTTGGGCTTGTATTGTGGAGTTAGATCTTGGAGTATGTTGAGATCTATGTATTTATGTCTTTGGAGTCTTTGTTCTTTGTTGGTTTTGTCTTTTCTTTATACTCTGATATGGTTTAAGGTTTTAGTATGGTATTGTTTTCATTAGGGATTAATTTGAGTTGTATTAAATTATTATAATGCATCATATAGTTATTTTTTTGTTATGGTTATAATAGTTGTGGTCATTTTATTTTTAAAGGAAAAACAATTCCCCAACTATATATGAAGCCCTTGGTATTTATTTCCAGCATTTGGTGTCTTGGGGATGTCACCTAAGGCCTAGTAATGTTCCATCACCTTTTCAATCCAATGAGTTGGGGTGGGATGTTACAAATGGTATCCATCTTGAATGGTCCATATTTCATTTTGGGACAAATGGTTTCATTTGGTTCAATTTTGGTGTTGTAAATTCATTATTGTGGAGTCCTTGAGTCTGGTTTCTAGAAAAGAGATAGAATCATCAGAATTTGAAATGTAGAGCATAAAGATGCATAACTAACCCATTTATGATTAACCTAAAGTTACCATAGAGTAGGATACATAAGTGTTTTTAGACAGTTGTAGGAGTTGTAACCTCATATTCACGAGTTTAGCCAATGAAAAAAGCATGACTTGCATTGATAAAAATCCCACGAGGAGTGCATATTTTAGTTTGAGTAATGATTTATGATTTGATGAAAAACAATTTATTTTTGAAAAGTGTTTAAAATGTTTTCAAATGTGAGATATTTAAAAGGAATGGTAGTGGTATTTTTAAAATTGTCTGATTTTAAAAATCATGGTGGAATTTTCAAAAATGCGAGGAAAATAGAAAGTGGTAAATTTTGGAGAGCATTGTTATGATATGTGTGAACTGGTAAATTTAAATTTTTTAAAACTTTAGTAGCTATAGTTTGAGACTAAATGGTGTTTTTATTTGGTTATATAAAATGTAATTGGTTATGTGTATAAGAAACCAACTAAATGTGGCTACTGATAATGCGGTTCCACCTAAGCCATAAGTGAACCAACAACTGGTTTAGAGTATTGTACAAGATTTTCATTTCGTGGATAGAGTGAACTAAAGTGATGAACTAGGGTAAGTGGATCATTCCATTCAGTTCTATAATCATAATCCACCCATATTTTAGGGTGATTTGGAACCATAGAAAGTAGTGGTGTGGCTGAATAGGATGGATCAAATCTTTGATTCCCTTATAACACCAACAAAGTTGAAAGTCAAGTTGGCGATGTTTATGCTAGAGGATCTAGCATTCCATTGGTGGGATTTAGTAATTCAAGGTAAATTAGACCAAGGACTTGCATGTGAGGATTTTGAAGAATTTTTCATTAAACAATTCCATCCCCATACGTTCATTATTGCTATTATGATATATATTTTTAGCTTGAAGTAGGAGAATATCTCAGTGATAGAAAAAGGGAATAAATTTATGAATTTAGTCCACTTTGCATGTCACAAAGCAGGCTGGGCTTCCATCTGACCCAACACCCGACTTGGTCAGCAATAAGGCCTAATAGGAATTCCTGATCCTCCCAAGATGATGACTAGCGCTGGGAATCAAAATAAACCAATTGGGAATTTTTTTCCCAATAAAAATTAGGATCAAATAACCAAAATAGAGAATGAAACATAATAAAAAACCAATAATCTAAATAAAAAATAGAATCCAAATACAACAATAGTAGAACGAAGTAGAACTACACAAGAAAAATAAAACCAAACCATAACATACACAATCTCCTCATGACCTCTTTGTCACCACCATCCACAAAACTAACCTACTCAAAGAGAAAACCCAAACCAAAAACCTGAACCTAAAAAATAGATCAGGTCTTCCGATGTTGAGTTTCATAATTAGGGTGTGAGCATAAAACATATCCATAAGTAATCACTATAGACTCCATATATTTCCTTTCCCAAAAAAGTCTATAAAAAGTGGTTTGAATTACATTTAGAGAATAGGGATTTATCATTTTAAAGAACCAAACATAGCTTTCCCTTTTTAAAACAACACACACCAATTTCCTCTTTTCAAAACATATTTCCACTTTAAAAGTCCATTTTGAAAACCCAATACCAAAAGAAGGAACAAAACCAGGTAATCAAAAGCTATGACATAAAATAAAGGAAGCAGTACAAGTGCAAGTGGGAAAATACTAGCAGGGTAGAGAAACAAAGTACATCGAAATAGAGCAGGACATACAAATAATAATCATGGGAATTTCCTAAACATCTCTTGAAAAAATCCATAGACATACTCGGTTTGGACTCACCTACAAGAGTATGGTGAAGCTCCATAGTCAATAACAAAGTTTATTCTCTAAACTATCCTCACTAGTGGAACAACCCACCTGACCTATCAAAAAATCCAGGGATACCAACCCATCTAATTTGGGTTGATAAGAAACCATCACTCAACCCTCTAGATGATGCCTAGGAATCCATAGAGAATTATGAGGTCCTCACACACGTGGTATGAACCAATAACCCATAGATTCCACTATGCTTGCCTAGCCCAAACTCCAACACTAGTTATGTGATGACCCTCTCCTCGGAGAGACTACCATAGATGTTCCCATCACACATCAAGTCATAAACAATTTCCAACCAAGCCTTCATATCACACGAGATCTAAAATCACTTTATAAAACATTATAATATGCCAACCAGGAATTTAACATTTCCAAACCCAACTCCATTTCCAAAACCACTTCCAAAACTAGGATGAACCATAAAATACACTCAAGGGTGCCAAATGGGCCTTTATGCCTTTTAGAAACCAAACCAAACTTCAAGATGCCAAACTAGAAAATATTTTGGAAAAAATATTTGAAACCACATTTGAGTCATTATAAATCCAAGGAGCCATTTAGTAACACTAGCGGTTTTATAAGAACTATTTAGAGGGAGATGATTAAGGATGGGAAGAATAAATAGGGAAGAATGTTTTTGGAAATTTGGGTTCAAGGTGGACTATATCATTAAATCCATTATCAATTGTGCGTCCATCCATATGTGCACCTAGTTCACATATGGATATGCCCACATACAATGAAACACATTTGATGAACTAAAAGAGCACCAAGGGTCTCAATTTAAGAATCACTAGGAGAATACATCAAAGCACTTATACACAAGCTTTAAACCATTTTAGACACCAAAACCTACACACCAATATCAATTTCACAATTCAACACAAATACCAATTAAACCAAAACCCAAATTACACCACACATATTTCTAAACACCAAAAATCCATTTAAAATACCATTAAGAATTTTATAAAACACATTACATAAATATACACATAGGCTAGATCATGGAAATCCTTTGAAAACCCATTTTCATAAAACTTCCATTATGAAAAAACAAAATCAATTTGTTCTAAAACACCACAACAAAGAGAATCACATTTAAAAAATTTAGGAAAGATAAAGCATCAAATGTAATGTTTTAGAAAGGAAATATATGAAAAAACCCACCTTAATGGAGTGTGTAGGCAATGAAACTCTCAGAGAAGGAATAATGAGTCTCAACCAACAATCTGCACACCCTAGAATCTAAGAATCACAAACCAAACATAATCCATTTCCTATAAGGTGTTTTCTAAGAGAGAAACCACCAAGAAAGATCCAAGACCCCAAGATAGGGAGAAGATAAGTGATGGAAATTAACCAAAAACTCACGGAAACTCACCTTAGAACCTTGAGTAAGCAACTAAGGTAGGAGGAGGAACCAAATTATAGAATATTGGGATCCTCCTTCATGTGCCTAGGTTGAACAAGAGGGTGGAGGGGCCAATTATGGTTAATATAGGGAAGCGGTAGAATAATAATTTCAAGATTTTAAAGAACTTGGGAAAACCACATGATTTGGCCACACATTTTCTACTAGGCCATGCATGGTTTGGTCAAACTCATGCTCAATCTATGAAAGTCAAATTGTGTGAGAAGAAAAATAACTAGAAACACCTTAGCCTTAACTGGCCACATGGTTTTCCCTCAAACCATGAAACCAAACCATGTATAGGGACAAAACACATCCAAAAACTCCAAAATTCAAAAAATATTGCTAGAAACTTGAACCATACCTCAACCAAAAGATCTAGATATAAGAAAAGAGTAATTTAAAAGAATAACTATGGTCAAGGTGTGAAAATTTTCCCCACCACAAAAAATTTATTCCCCCATAAAGTCACCCAATAAAATAAGGAACAAATCTAGATCCCTAAATAAAATGAATCCAAATGAAATGATGACACTCAGTGTGACCTTTTCAACTCCACCAATCACACCCGACCTTCTCTAGGGAAAACCACAATGAGGAGAACCGAGAGGAAAAGAAAAGAGGCCTCTCTCCACCATAAGAAACCAACCCACTCAACAAAACTAACACAGGAAATATCAACCCAAACCAAAACCCCCTGACACATGGATAAACCCACAAAAGTAACCCAAAATGAACAAAAAACCAAGATATGATCCATCATTTCCATAAGACACAAACTTCTCGGAAACAAGAACAATAAAAAAATAGAACCAATCCACAAACGTCTAACCATTTATATATCCACATCAATAAATCACAAATATAAAGTTACAAGATAATAGAACCACTAAGCCCTATACCACAAGGAGGAACTTACAATAGTAGAGAAAACTACAATAGATGAACTTAAACTGACTCTGATCTATTACTAAAGACAAGATCTAGGCTAACCACTTCATCAAACCCAATGATTCCTGACTGCATGAAGATATTCACTCCGGGGCCTATGGTTAGATACGTGAAATCTTAAAGTATATGATTCCCCAAAGTCAAGATATGAAAACCTCCACCCAAGACTTCTTCTGGAAACGATCCCTACAAAACTTCTCCAGATAACCAAAATGGCCACATCGACGAAAAATCTTCAAAAGACGATGACAAGATGGGTTCGAATGCCTGAATTGACCAAAATGGAATCACATGAGTGAATGGTTCAATGAATGAGAAGACAGAATTGACAAAGGAGCCTTATCAAAAACGGGTTCCTCTTAAACACACCTCTCAAAAGAGGAGGAAACTTTATGCACACAAACTACCAGTAACTGTCCCCTAAAAACCAACTATGTTAGAAAATCCTCATCCATGATATTCCCAAATAGTACTTATACAAGTGATATGAATCAATATTTAATATCTGGATGAGGGATCCAAATGAAAATAGTATATTTAAGCTAATCCTTTGAATCTATCTCTGGAGAAAAAATAACCAACTCCTGGAAATGGTCAACATAGTCCTTCACCTTCTGTTGACCCTACTGAATAACTAGTAGCTCCACCACTTTCCTCGACTTCACCTCCTTAGATATAAACCCTCAAATGGAAGTGGTATTGAAAAATTCTCAAGATATACCATCTTGTAATGATGGTTGAAATATCACCTTCCACTGATCCAATCCCATACCCTTAAAAAAACTCAGAATGAAACACACACTCACAGATTCTAGAGATCCCAATGACCTAAAGACATTTTTACTTTCTCAAACCACTCCAAAACCTCTAAAAGACATTGAACACCATGGAAAACAGATAATAGATGGAAAGAAATTGACTCTGCTACTCCTCTAGAAGTTTGGGTAGGTCCAACAATTGGAAAAGACTCACTAGACAACTTGGGGACCTTTTTGGGTGGAATATTCTAAAAAAATAAGAACAAAAAATCCAAAATTATCATCCAATGAAAAAACCAAGCTCAAAATCTAAACACAAAAAATGAAACCTAAATCCTCTTTCATAAACACCATTTCCTTTTCAAAACCCAAAATCCACTTTTCAAAATACCCAAATCACTTTTTAAATTCAATTTAAACACCGAATCCAAACATTTTAAAATAAAACCCCACTTCAAAATCATTTTCCTTTTGAAAACCATTTTTCTCAAAAAAAAAATTTATTTCAAAATCATCCCACACTAGCCAAAACCAAGACAAAACACAAATCACACTGAACTATTAGAATATATAAATAGTTTCCATGAAAAAACCAGCCACATGGTTTAGTAGAACATTCCCTAAGAAAGAACCAACCACTAAGAGTACCTTGAACTATGCACTCAGGCTCTACATGGGTTACTACTCCATATAAGCCCATTGCACATCACTAGTTCACCTCTATTGTCATTCCCCCATCCACATAGACCCAAAAACCCAAAAAAAGTCTCATGTACTAGACTAAACCTAGAAAATCGAGGCTCAAGATGAGTATGAGTTCATGATGATCTTCCCATACCTACCTATAGAGTTTCAACACTCCTAATATCCAACTATCTGATACCCTAAATAACAAAGGGATGCTCTGATACCAATTTTCACAAACCAGGATGGGCTTCTATCTAACCCAACACCTAACCCAATATATGAAAAGTCCTAAGAGGCATTACCAATACTTCTAGGATAGATAATATCACCGTACATAAAAGATAAACCAAGTAAGAATTATTTTTCTTAATAAAAACAATGATAAAATAACCAAAATAGATCACACAACATAATGAAAAATACACTGATCAAAATAAGCACAAAACAAAACCCAAATAAAAAACAATAGAACAAAACATAACCATAAAAGAAAAATAAAACCAAAATGCAATAGACATGATCTCCACATGAACTCTTAGTCACCACTGTCCAAAAAACCAACATGTTTGAAGTGCAAACCTGAACTAGAAACCTGAACTTGTAAAACAACTCAGGTCCACCAACACCAAGTGGAACAGGTAGGGTGTGAGCATAAACCAACTCAGTAGGTAAGCACCACCGAGTACATACATCTCCTTTCCCAAATTAGTCTATAAACCCTTATTTGAACTACATTTAGAAAATTTGGTTTTATCATTTTGATGAATAAAACACAAATTTTCCTATTTAAAACAACACACACCACAATACTCTTTTAAAAATAGATTTCCACTTTAAAAACCCAGTTTGAAAACCCAATAAAAAAAGAAGGGACCAAACTAGGTAATCAAAGGATATTCTAGAAAATAAAGAAAGTTGTAAAAGTGTAAACATGAAAATATTAGTAGGGCAGAGAAACAAAGTGAAAAAATAGACCAGAACATACAAATATTAATCATGGGTATTTACTAAACATATCTAGAACCAATCCTTCATTGTAATTAGATTAGACTCACCCACCGGTGTTTGGTACATTTCCATATTCAATGACCAACTAGCTACACTAAACTAGCCTCACCAATGACACAACCCACCTGACATCTCAACAAATCTAGGGGGTACCTACCTATCTAATCAAGGTCGATAAACAACCATCACCTAACCCTATAAATGATTCCCAGAAATCCTATTATAATGGTATATAGAGAATGAGGAGGTCCTAACATGCATGGAATGAACCAATAACCCATAGATTCCACTATGCATTCCTATCCAAAACTCCAACACCACCTACGTGATGATCCTCTCCTCAAAGGAACTTCCATAGAGGTACCCATCACTCATCAAGTCATACAAAAGTACCAATCATGCCTTTATATCACATGATCTCTCAAACCACTTTCCAAATCATTATAATATGAAAACTAGGACTTTAATAATTTCAAACCCAAATACCTTTCCAAAAATATTTACAAAACTAGGATGAACCATAAAACACACTCAAAGGTGACAAATGAGCCTTTTTTCCATATAGAAACCAAACCAAAATTCCTGATTCCAAATTGGAAAAGCTTTAGAAAAAAATATTTGAAACCAAATTTTAGTCATGTTAAATCCAATGAGCCATTTAGTAACACCAAGGGTTTTATAATAACCATTTATAAGGGGAGGGTTAAGGATATGAAGAAGAAAGAGGGAAGAATGTTTTGGAAATCTAGGTTCAAGGAGTATAATACCATTGAAGCTGTTATCATTTGTGTGCCCATCCATATATACACCCCATGCACATATGGATATTCCCACATCCAAAGACACACCTTTGGTAAACCATAATAACACTAAGGGTCTCAATTTAAGAATCACTAGGATCATACATCAAAGCACTTACACACTAGCTTTAAAACCATTTTAGACACCAAAACCTACACACTGAGCTCAATTTCACAATTCCACACAAATAACAATTTAACCAAAACCCAAATAACACCACACATCTTTATAAAGTCCAAAAAAATCATTTGAAATACCACTAATAATTTTATCAAACACTTCATATACATATACACATATTCTAGATCATGGAAATCCTTTGAAAAACCATTTTCATCAAATTTCCTTTATGAAAACACAAAATAAATTTGTGCGAATGCACCATAAGAAAGAGTATCACATTTAGAAAATATCAATCATAAAATCTAATGTTTCTAAAAGGAAATTTATGAAACCACCTACCTCAACAAAGTGCCGATGCAATGGAACTCTTAGAGAAGGAAGAACGAGGCTTAAGATAAAATCCGTACACCCTAGAATAAAAGAATCACAAAAAAATCACCCCTTACCACTAGGGTTCATAAAATAGAGAATCAACAAAGAAAGAACCAAGACCCCAAGATAGGGAGAAGATAAGAGTAGTAAATTAAACAAAATCTCAATGAAAATCACCTTATAACCTTGAGAAATCAACTAAGAGAGGAGGAAAAACTAAGGGTGAGGATATTGGGAGTGCACTTCATACACCTAGGTCAAAAAAGAGGGAGTATGGGATTATTGGGGTTAAGAGAGGGGAGGGGTAGCATAAGAATTTCAAGATTTAAAAGAACCTAGGAAAGCCACATGGTTTGGGTGCATGATTTTACAAATCATGTGCCAAACATGCACACTATAATGGATAGGAAAGGATAATGCATGGGTTGTCCACACAGTTTGGGAAACTATGTGTCAATTGTAAGAAATGGATCTATCAAATTATAGATCCTCCCTGCATGCTTTCCACAGGGTTTCTCTTAACAGTGTGAAATATTTTAACCTTATCCTAGACACTAGATACACACCACACGGTTTCTCTAGGGCCTTGTAAAGTTTGGTCCAAATCATGCTCAATCCATGCAATAAAAACCATGAAATAAGAAAAAGAACTGGAAACACTCTTAGCCTTAACAGGCCACACAGTTTACCCTCAAACTGTGCACCCAAACCACACACAGGGCAAAAATACATCCAAAACCTCCAAAATTTAAAAACTATCACATTGAAATCGACCAAGAAATCAATAAAATATCCAAATACATGAAAATAATAAATTAAAAGAAGAACCATGGTCATGGTTTGACATTTCACTAAAAGTTTCTGCATGTTCATCCTTCAAGGAAAACATTTTTGAATTGGGGTTGAGGTTATATATTCTCTCAAAAATTATTGTGCTATGTATAAAAGATTATATAGATATGGTCAATATATAAACAGTGGAAAAAAATAAAATCTCAAGAATTATAGATAGAGAAAGTATGTTGATACCTATAGTAAATGGTGGGAACTCCAATGCTGGAAATAATAGGAAGTAGGATACCTATTTAAATGGTACCAATATGACTTAGAATATGACATATGGATTGGTGAATCTTCCTCTAAATACAAAGTGTAAACATAGATTTTTTAAATGTGGTTCTTTGGACTATATCAAGTGTGATTTTATGGAACCACCTAGAGCATGCCACAATTTCACTAGATGGGGTATCTTCAGTGCTAATGTTGCAGTGATCCAAGGTCAGGTGCTAGGGACAAATATAATGTTTCATATATTTAGTATGCTTAAATGGGATGAGGGTAGAAAAATAACTCTTATCATCAGCTATAATGAATCCATGATGATTCTAGGAATAGCATGACCCCTCAACAAGAGAAATATCAATAGGGTAATGAATACCAAAGTGTAGTAAGTAAGAAACTCTCTGGAGCTGAGAAAGTGATCATGGATGATCAATATGGACCATCGATGGTGAAAAATATGATTCTTTTGAATTATACTCTTATGAAATCTTTGTTTGATATGGGTGCATCCCATTCCTTTATTTTTTTTCTTTTGTTGTTGATCTTCTTTGTTTGAATCTTGAGATGATGCCTTCTATTTTAAAACTTCAAACTCTTTTTGGTCAAATATAATGTTGAGAATTTTTGTGAAAGGTATAATCTATAAATATTTATGGAGTTTCACTAAGTTAGGATTCCTATGTTATTGATATTGATTTCTATAACATAATCCTAGGTATGTATTAGTTAAAAATGTTCAAATCTCACATCGACTGTTATAATCGAATGGTTAGTTTTACAACTAATGATGGTGTCAAACATCTTTTTATAGGAGATTAAAATGTAAAGGTAGGTAAAATAGGATTGTTGGAACCATAATTTGGAACTATATCATACCAGTTTGAAGCTTTGAACTTGGAATCAGTGGATGAGATTGAGAATAGTCATTTTCCAATAGTTTTTAATCAGTTTACAGATGTTTTTCCCAAGAATTTATTAAGGTTTACACCCATAATAGAAGTGGAGTTTATGATTGATCTCCTTATAGGGAGTAGTACTATTTCCCTTCCATATTATCAGATGATGCCAATATAATTAATGGAATTTAAATTATAATTAGAATAGTTTTAATGAAAAGGGTTTATTCATCCTAGTATGTCTTTATGGGTAGCACCCATCTTTTTTGTGAAAGATGGAACTCTAAGGATTTTTTTGGATTATCATAAGATTAAACAAGTTATGATAAATAATAGGTATCCATTTACAAGTATTTATGATCTGTTTGATAGTATTTGAACAATATTCAAGGTTTAAATCTCATTTCTAGAAATCCATATTGAAATACCTTGAGACTCAATTGACTATAAGTACGATGTATCATCCTCAGATGGATGGACAATCCGAAAGGATGATACAAACTTTGTATAACCTGATTCTGGATTTTTTAATGGATTTTGGTGGCTCATGGGAGGATCACATACCTTTAGGGGAGTTATCATCTAACAAAAGTTGTCAAGACTCGATACATATGGATCCTTTTGATTCATTTTATGAGCATCCCTGTCGTTCCCCACTTTCTTGGGTTGAAACCAGTAAAACTTCACTGGTTAGACCTAGCCTTATACAAGAGACAATGAAGAATATTTAGTTTATCAAGAAGAGAATGAAAATGGCTCAGAGTCGTTAGAAGTCATATGCAGATCATGTCGATGACCATTTTCATTTGAGGTGAGTGATCATTTGTTCTTGAGAATCTCTTTGAGGCTTGGACATCATCATTTTGGGAAGTAGGGAAAGTTATCTCCTTGATAGATATTCCCTTTTGAGATAATTGAATGGGCTGGTGAGGAAGTATATTGGTTGGATTTTATACAAAGGCTTAGTTCAATGAATAATAAGTTTTATTCATCTTAGTCAAAGAAGTATTATCCTGATCTATACCATGTGATTCTATGGGATCACATTGACCAATATCCAGATGCTTTGTTAGTTCATGTGCTAATTTTGATTGTGGATAGAAAAGTGAAAGTATTTCCTGGGAAAAGCATCAGTCTAGTGTGGGTTTTGTGGAAAACATGGTTAGATTTAGGAAGAAACTTGGGAATGGGAAATGGAAATGGTTGAGCAATGGCCCAAAATCTTTCAATAAAGTGGTGATTTTCTACTTTATGGGGATAAAAATACCAATGGTGGGTAACATGTATCACCCCTAATTTTAGGTAATTATACCTTTATTTATGTATTTTATGTATATAAAGTAATTGGGTTATGTTTGGGAAGTTTTGGAGGAGTTTTGACAAGTTTTTTAGCCTTTATAGAGGTTCACAGTTTGAGAATTGTTAGTAGAAACTGTGCAACACCTCAAAAAAATCATGAAAGGTGAAACATGGGTCACTGGGTAGGCACATGGTTAGCACACTGTTTAGAAAAATAGTGCGTCCACCCAAGGGAAAACATGCATTTCATGGATAGAGGGAAAACATAGTTGGCGCAATATTTGTCTAATTGTGAAATCCAACCATGTGAGGGGTGTTTGGAGGTAGTGGCTAGTGTACAGTTTTCTCATGGTTTTCCTAACTATGCACCCTAACCATGCACCGTTAAAAAAAAGATCCAAAAATTGTGGATCTAATTAATATTTCCCCTTAATGAATATTTTTTACCCTAAATAGACCCTAATACATTTTAATTTCTTCCTAATGGCCAAAGACACCATTCCTCTTGATTCAGGAGTGATCCGTTTGTGATTCTTTGAATGTTGGAGGCCTGAATTACTTGGTAAGTTCTTGTTCTTGGTAGTTTTCCTCAATTTTATTCTTATTCCTTCTCTCAGATTCATGTATCTAGTCCTTTGGGAAGAGATCCATGTTTTTAGATTTTAATCATGATGGGATATGATTGTTTGGTTTATAGGGATAAATATCTAAGGCAGATTTTGTAAGATCCAAGACAAGTTTGTTGAAGTTTTTTGTCGTTCTTCATTTTCACCTAAGTTTGTACGGTAGGTGAATTTACTCTTTACTCCTATATCTATAAATAAAATTCTTGATTTCAAATTGATTGAATTGAATTGTGATTTTTTTGTGCAAATCCTGATGGAAACCCTATTTAGTAATGGTTTCAGAAATATTTGGAATTGGTTGTTTGTGGAAAGTGAAATTTGTTACATGGTTTTAAAATGATGATTTTAAAATAGTTTTTTGGTTTTTATTTATGGAAATATATTTTAATAAATGGTTACTAACAAAAGGGAACTGTTTTATTGAAATGGATTGATATGATTTGGTCATAATGGTTTTGAATTCATTGTAATGGGATGTATAATAGTCGTGAAGTACCACTATTAAATGGAGGAGTTATAGATGTGATGTACCATCGTCAATGGTAACACCAAGATTCTATGTGTGTGTGTGTGGAAAAGAAATGTGGTATTATAATGGATCGATAAATGGTTTAAAATAATTTTTTATTATCTTTCCTTGTAAATGGATTTGGTTTAGAAAACTATTTTGGTAAGGAAATTTTTTAATATTTTGATATAAACTATTTTAAAAATTTTAAACTATTTTATATAAATGTTCTAACATATTCTATCCTAGTGGCATGACTAGGGAATTCATTTGTGTAAAACCTACTGAGTTTTATACTCAACCCCTGCTTGGTCACTTTAGTGTGTTTACATTCATTGTATATCGAGACACAAGTAATGAAAAGGTGTCTCATTTCCTTAGTGATACTTTGTGATACAATGGGGTTGGATTGTGGAGTTGGAGCTTGGATCATGTTGGGATCTATGTTTGTAGTTATGATGGTTATGGTTGTTTTATTTTGAAAGGGAAAATCATCCCCCAACTATATATGAAGCCCTTGGCATTTATTTTCTGCCTTTGGTGTCTTGGGTATGTCACCTAAGGCCTAGTAATGTTCCACCACCTTCTCAAGCTAATAAGGAGGGGAGACATGCTTCACTAATAATTTATTTTTTTACATTGTACCTCATATATATATTTATAATGTAAATGTCAAAAAATATTCATTGTGTATGAATTCTCCAAATAATTTGTTCTATTATTCAAACATCAATATTTTCAAGGAGAACAAACAACTTTACTCTCATCTCATGAGCTACCCTAAGAAAAACTCTCCCAAATTTTTTTATTGAAAATGGTGTATTATGAAGGGTATCTCCTTGAATATTATACACCACACCTCATGAAATGATCCGGTGCATGGATTCTAATAAATATAATTTAGAATTACTGTCTCCCTAAAATAATTTAAAACAATTAAATAATCAACACATATTTACAGAACATATATTATAAAATGTTAAGAAAAAATGATTTCCTTTTTTGTATTAGGTATCTAAGGTGAAAAACTGAACTTGAAAATCAGTGTTTATAGATATTATTGTAGTGATTAGTTCACTTATTAACTTTATTGTATTAACTTCTTATTTTGTTTCATGATTAGTTCATTTTGTGTAAACAATACATCATTTTAATAATTAATTTTTTCTTAAAAGTTACTAATCTTACTTATCACTATTTTTATTATTTATTATAATTCTTTAAATATCATCCTTTTAGGATACTTGTTTTCAAATCTTTTCCACATAGGAGTGTTTTATATGGGTCAAAGAATAACTTCATAAATTATTCTGTCTACTTTCCACATCAATAGGTTTGTAGTACCCAAACTTCTATATAGTCACCAAAATCTATAAATAATTTTAAAGTGCCTCAAAAATTTTTATGGACTTCATTGTATCATGATGCATCACACTTAGTGAAATTATGTAGAAATTCATACTCTTTTAAAATTAGTAAACTATTATTAGGGAATAAATGTAACATTTTATAAATCATTCCTATATAACATAACATTAATTTAGATTTTTATATTCAACACGGAAGATCATTTTTATATGGAAATCATTAAATAAATAAATCCACTCTATAAAATTAGTGTTACTCCATATGATAACTTCTTTCAGGTTATTTTTTGGACTAATGATAGTGTTGTATATTGCATACAATAATTATATAATAATGGAATTTCCACACATTTTAGTAATCTCTCAAAAAATTTCAGATAATATCTATATTTTAATTTAAAATTGTTTTTATTTCTTAAACGTGACTTACATCATTATATACACTAGTACCAATATCAAATGATTAATAAAATGTATTTTCAATCCACTTATTATATACATTTAATTATTCTCCGTGTTATGTCCAATATCTATAAATTCAACCAATTCCACTACAGATCAAGTAGTTTTCAAATTTATAATGAACAATTCACATTGAGTAACCATAATGTAGACACAAATACATAATCATAAAAGGGCCGTTCTCATGGTCCATTGTAACATTTGATAAGATATTTAATGCAATCCCCATATTCTCTCATCATATGATTATAATCCATAATATTTTTATTCTTATTCATCATATTTCATTCAACAAAGTATATAACACACACACATATATATTAAACATAAGTTTATTTATATAATTATACTTGAAAAATAGACACACACACAAAATAATATTTATATATATATATAAATAATATAAAACATATATATACATATATATCATAAATAAAAAAATAATATATATATATATACACATACCATGTATAAATAAATATAATATAGATAACATAGATAATATATATACATAAGTAACACACACACACACACACATATATGCATGCATCTATGTATATATGTATGTATATATATACATAGGTAGGTATGTAGGTATGTACATACATATGTATGTAGGAAGATATATATATGTATGTAGGTAGGTAGGTATGTATGTGTATACTCACCTACGTATGTACATAGGTATGCATGTGTGTAGTATGTATGTGTGGATGTATATTCATAGGTGGGCAGGTATGTATGTACATATATACATTTCTATGTATGTATGTATGTATGTATATTGATAGGTATATATGTATATATATAGGTATGTAAATAGGTAGGTTGGAATTTATGTATGTATGTACGTACTTATATCTGTATATACTTATAAATTGTATAACACACACAAACACATATATATACATTCAATTATTATATATGTATATTTTTGTGTGTGAAGATAAATATATATATATTTGTTTTTGTGTGTGTGTCGATACAAACACACATATATAGTAACATATATGTCTAACTGAAATTTAAATTATCTAGAACAGATGATAAAAAATATAAATTAATTTAAATTGAAAGAAAATAAAAATTTTAAATTGAAATCAAATTTGGTATTAAAAATGAAATGATAAATGAATATTTTAAAAAAATTTAGATTGAAGTTGAAATTGAAATCCAAATAAAAATTGAAAATTGAAAATTGATTATATATAATGTGTGCTTGTTTATGTGTATAGGTAATATAGACACATACATAAGTATAAACACACACACACACACACTAACTACAAATATAATATAAAAATTTATTTGTATTTAATATATATAGATACATAGACATATTAATAGAAATAGAATACAATTTAAATGAATAAATTAATATTCATATATTAACACACACACACATTATTGGAACCTAATAATCAGTGAATATAGTCATCCAAATTTTAAAAAGGATGATTGAAGATTTTTGAGAAAAAATAAGGCCATACTCACTAGTTCATAGTGAGTGGGTTCCCTTGTGATGTCTGGGAATGTGCCTTAATATGACAATAATGGGTTTTATTTCATGATAGTAAAATAAACACTAGTATCCCTAGGCATATGACCCTAAAATACAAGATAATAATGATTTTGATTTCATGATATTAAAAAACACACCAGTGGACTTCACTGTATGTGTAAAGACCCGTAAATTCCAAGGAATTTTTTTTTCTTAATTTTCTTTGGAATTTTACAAGAACGCAGTTTCTGACGGCGCCTGATTCCGAGGCCCGGTGTGCCCGGAATCAATTTCCGAAGTTTGGCTCGGGTACGTTCAGTGAACGGACGAGCGGGTTTTTCTAAATTTTGAACCGGTGCTCGGAATCAAATTCTGAGGGCTCCGATGAAATCGCAACGCCGGTATTCGCTTAGAAACGCCTCTTCCGAAGTTGCGTTTGCTCGGGTGTGGTTTTTAATTTTCGGGCTTAAAGTTAAGAAATAAAATAATTTTGCGACAACTTTATTTTATTTCGCTTAAGCCACTTGGAAGCCACTTGAAGCCACTTAAAAGCAGCTTAAACTGAGTTGAACCAGATATGGTGCTATCCAGAAATATCCTACCCCTTGGTAGGATATTTGTGAGGTGGGGCCCGCACGAGCCCCGCTGTTTCTTTCCGCTAAGAAACGCACCCGTGAAAACCCGTCTTTATGAAAGTCAACTGACGCGTTTTCTTAAATTCTTAACAGACCATTTAATTGGGCGGTTTATTTCGTAAATTAAATGAGTTGTTTCTTTCGTTGAATTAATTCTACAAATTAATGGTTCGTTTCTTATCTTTTGAAATTCAAATGTTTAGTTGTGTAAATAAAATAAGGCTTAAGCTTATTTTATTTTGGGTTGAAACTTGTGGCGTGGAGAGGATTTGGAGGAAAGCGTTCTTCTTCGGAGAAGAACGCGAAGAACATGAAGAATGCGAAGAACGCGAAGAACGCCAAACCTGCAGAGATCGACGACGCGAAGCCTTGTACCGCGACGCCAACAGATCTCCCTTCGCGACGCTTCTTCCGCGATGATCCAACCCCGCGACAGCCTTCGATCGACAACAACCAAGGTAGGGGGTTGCGCTTCTTTTTATTTTCTTTTTGGATTTCAACAACAACACGGATTTAATTATTATTAATTAAATCCGTATGTTCTTGGTCCTCGGAGATCGTCGACGCGACGCCCTTCCGCGGTGTGACGATCACCTCCTTCCGCGACGGTCAATTCCGCGACGACCTCGCATCCGACAGTGACGGCGAGGTAGGGATTTATTTTGGGAATTACCCCCCTTTTCTTTTTATATTCCCGTAATTGTTTCTTTAAAAAGTTAAAGAACTGGATTAGTGAACAATTTTAAAATTATTAAAATTGTTGTTTCCGTTCAAATAAGGAACCCGTTTTTATGAAACAATTTATTTCCTTAAAAATTGTTTCGGATATGCGTTCATGTGTTGAACTTTAATTTCTCCCGGTTGTTTATCTCTAACGCGGAGGGTGAGGGCCAAACGAACACGGCCCGACGACCCTCCGACGTTCTTCATTTTGTGCGGATTTGGCGGGCGACGACGGAACGTGCCACAACAGATGTTTGATGATCCCGCAGTAAAGAACGGAACCCGGGAGGAACAACGGCGCAAACGGGAAGGAAAACGGGCCACCGGAGCGACTCCGGCGGCCCGCGGAAGCCGGTGGTGGCGCGGGTCGCCGGCGCGGCGGCGCCGGCGGCCGGAGGCGGCGGCACCCCGCGGGTGTCCAGCGCGACACCCCGCGGGTGTCCAGGGCGACACCCCGCGGGTGCTGCGGGGTTGTCACGCGGCACCCCGCGAGGGTCCAGGGCGGCACCCCGCGGGTGTCGCGGGGTTGTCACGCGGCACGTCCGGCTGTCTGGCCGACACCCCGCGGGTGCCACGGGGGTGTCACGCGTGGCGGCGGCTTTCCCCCGCGTCGGCCGCTCGGCCGAGCCGAGCCGGACCGGCCCTGGCCGGGCCGGCCCGGGCCAACCGGGTCGGACCCGACCCGGTTCTGGCCAACCAGGGGGGGTCGGGCCGGGTCGGGCCGGGCCCGGACCCCCCGTCTTCGGACGAATTTCGTTCAAACGCCCGTAACTTGAGCTACGGGCCTCCAAACGACTCGCCGTCAGCGACAACGCAATCCTTGGAGCGAGTCGGTCGTTTCAGTTTATCGCACTCAATGTTTCGGAATACTTTGGGTTCGGCCGGGTTGGTTCGTACACGAAACCAACCGGGACCTCGGAGAGGAAACGCTCATATCTTGAGCTACGGACGTCCGATTGACGTACCGTCAGCTTTGTTAGTTTCCTCTTAGTGAGACGGATCTTTTGGCTCACTCCGCCCGGGGTATGGGCGCAGGTGAGGTACGGTCGGGTTGGTTTTGCCATAAAAACCAACCGGTCCCCTAGGACGAAAAAGCCAATAACTCTCAGACCGGGCGTCCGATTGACGCGCCGTCTATTGCGTTGAGTTCCTGTTGACGATACAGAACTTTTGGCATCCTTCGCCCGAGTTTTGGATACAATTGTTAGTGGCTGGGTTGGATCGCACACGAAATCCAACCGGGCCCCTGGAACGGAAAAGCTGATAACTTTCAGACAGGACGTCCGTTTGACGAACCATCAGCGGCGTTGACGATCATGTTGAGAAACGGTCCCTATGAGTATACCCTATGAGAGATCGAGGTACAGTTGAGATACGGCTGAGTTTGGTTCGCTCACGAAACCAACCGGGCCCCTGGGACGAAAAGGCTAATAACTCACAGACCGGGCGTCCGATCGACGCGCCGTCTGTTGCGTTGAGACCCCTGTGACGAGGTGGTCCTTTGAGATACTTCTTCGTGGGACCTTGAGATACTTGGAGTATCGACTTGCAGCTCGTGGAGCAGACCCTCCCAGAGACGAGCGTGCGGAGTACGGAGACCGTGTAGCCGACTGAGACCTGACAACTGCTTGACCGACTCGACTTGGAGTGAGTCGACTAGACCAGTGGACGGAGCACTACTTTGTTTGGGTGCAGACCCATGGCGGACGGAGCACTACCTGTGTGATGGTGCAGACCCGCGGTACTCGTCCGGAGAGTACCTCTGCAGGCTACTAGGGGGTGTGCACTACTGTGTTTGGGTGACATACCTCGGCGGGAAGCACTACTGTGTTTGGGTGGTTGGCCCGCGGTACTCGACAGGAGGAGTACCTCAGTACTCTTAGGTTAGTGAGCAGTACCTCGGAGTCGTGATAGGACCACTGTACACTCTAGAGACGGAGATCTTCAGCAGTTATGGTTTCGATAATGAAAATCTTGGTTTGAGCTGAGACTTTTGACCTTGTGTTTACCTCATGATTGAGATGGGTCACTTGATAACTTAGGTATATGTATGGGCATATACCTGGGTAGTGGTTATCCGTTAATTTCATGATCCTTGTGTTTCCTCATGATTGAGATGGGTTACATGATAACTTAGGTATATGTATGGGCATATACCTAAGTAGAGGTTATCTGTTGAGATCTTCTTGTGGTTATCCTTGTTGGTTTTAGTGAGACCTTGAGGGTCTCGGGATCCCTACTGAGTATCGTTATACTCACCCCTGCACGGGCTATGCCCGCACCTCATTGTGTTGGTTGCAGACGATAGGCAGTGCTGACGGAGGCCGAGTGTTCGAGGACTGGACGGTACCCGGAGGTGGACTACACGACAAGTCGGTGTCCGGAGGTGGACTTCATGGCGAGACGACACTCGGAGGAGGTTGACAGACGAGAGCACTGTGGAGGCTATCTGTACCTACCCTTCAGGTAGGATTCGTGGTGGACGATCCAGGAGCTGCGTCATCTGTACCTACCCTTCAGGTAGGATCCGAGGAGGATGACCCAGGAGCCGCTTCTGTCCCTCCAGCTGTTGTCTTTTTCTGTTGTACTTTGTTCAGTTGTAGTTGCACTTTCTTTTGGGTTTGTATTCTGGCCCATTTACTTTTCATCACTTCTTTTTGTACTTAGTGTTTTACTTCCGCTTGTACTCTGTGGTGTTTTGTTACTTTTATAAAGGCAATGCCTTCCCAGTTATCGAGATTTACGCCTTTGGTGCTAGTCGCCAGCCCCTGTCCTATGGAAGGCGGGCTTGTGGTAGTCACGGCACGGGCCCCGAGGACGGGTCGTGACAAATTGGTATCAGAGGTGGTCGGTTCTACCGCAGACTCTGATCTTTCTTTCTGTGAAGCAATAGTGTTAAGGATACCGAGTGTGGTTTTCAGTTCAGGGAGTCCAGTGTTGGTGCGGGCGGCCGACGTATCCATACACCAGGACCCTGGCAACTGATTTCTGACTTTGTGCACGAAAACACTGATTGTGTGTGTGTTTTCAAAGGTTTCCCCCCTTAAAACAGCTCAAACCAGGTCAGCTCACCAGGTATAATCGTTTGACTGTGTTACGTTGTTTCTTTCAGGATTCCTTTTCTCGGACGACCAGTTAGAGCCCAGAGGGATGTGCGTGCTGACAGCCTGTCGAGTGACGAGGCTTCGGTACAGGGCCCTCTTGCAGTTGAGGCACCAGCGGAGGCACCAGCGGTACTACCATACGTTGGGCCACCGATGCCACCAGCCCCAGCAGTAGGCGATGCCCGCTACTTGAGTGCGCTGCACGAGTTCCAGCGCCAGAGGCCACCCAGGTTCCGGGGAGAGACGGACCCGCAGGCGGCTGAGGATTGGCTGGAGGCTGTGGTGGGAGTCTTCAGGCTAGTGGGGACGCCGGCAGACTTCATGGTGACCTTTGTTGCCAGCCTTCTTTAGGCAGCAGCAGGCAGGTGGTGGAGCCACTTGTTCCAGTTTTGCGATGGGATGGCTTTCACATGGGAAGACTTTGAGACCTTTTTCAGGGTGGAGTTTGTGCCAGTAGCTCTACACCCCGAGCGTGTTCAGGAGCTGCTGCATTTGCCACGTGTTTTTCGATCATAAGCCGAGTCATCTGTGGGCAGTAGACAGATGATGCAGAGGTCCAGGAGGACCAGACCAGCAGTTGGGCGATCTTGGGTTTTAGGACCGGTGGTGCGGGGCACCCGGGGTGGGGTCAGAGCCAGGCGTGCCAGAAGCAGACTGTGTTACTCGTGTGGTGGAAAGGGGCACCTGGCACATGACTGTCCGACTCCTCGTACAGTTGATCCATAGGCTTTTGAGGAGCCAACGAGGCAGAGGCAGCGACGAATGCTTGAGCAACAGTAGAGCAGTGGACAAGGAAGTAGAGCTCATGGAGCAGGTGGACAGGAGCAGAACTAGTGGATACGTCTCTTGTACTTCTAGTTCCATGTTGATGTTGTTTTTTTTGTCTTTGTACTATGAGCTACAATAATAAAAAGAAACTTATCTTTGAGATGTTTTCTTTCCTGTCCTTTTGTTTGTTTGATACTAAGTGGTCCTGGTTAAACTGTTGACTTGAACCTCACTTTAGAGATTTCTACTGGAGGGGACCCAGTGACCTCACACTGATGCCGACAGTGTGACTCGACCCTTGGAGGCGAGAGTGAAAGTTGGACCTCTTAGTAGTTACGTCGAGGCCTTACAACGTCATCCATGGCATGAATGCATCATTCATGTCAGGATTGACTATATTAGGCAACGAATGTGGTTCATCCAGGGGATGAGACCAGATTTCTCTTATCGGCAAAGAAGAAATCATAGCAGCTCTTGTGAGGCTAAAGGAGGTGCAGTTCATCCAGGAGCGGATGAAGACTGCACAGTGCAGTAAGAAACAAGGAATCAGTGCCATTCTTAGAGACTCGGGTGTGATAAATGTTTCAAGAAGAGGTAACTTTAAATAGAGATGAGTCTGCGAAGCGGCAGACGTGGAGGCAAAGCTAGGAGAGCAGCATGAGGTGGTGTACATCTTAACATGCTACAACCACCCGCCTTAGTTATTCCCGCCAGGCTCAGGGAGCTGGAGGGTGGAGGAAGAGTGCGACTGCATGCGGTCAAGGAGTGTGACCCAATGGCTCTAGAAATGATTCAAGGGACAATCTATGTCCACTACTAGCTGCTGTAGTAACAGAAGTCGATATGAATCATTCCTCGCTTCCACAAATCTTGTTCCAGACCTAGAGTTTCCGGTAATCCGTGGACTTGACCCTCACATCTAGAGATACCTTGGGAGGAGACTCGAAAATCACACTTACGCCGACGGTGTGGTCAGACCCTCGAGGCGAGAGTTCTGGTTGGAATCTCTTGGTGGCAGCGTCGAGGACTTACGACGTTAGTTTGAGTATGGAATGGGCAATAACTGTTCATACTCAAATTGACGGTTTTAGGCAAACGTTGGGATGGGTTTTCCTTGGTCGGCGGAAAAGGAAACCCCAGGCAGTGCAGGGTAACTCTTGCACAGGAGGGTGAAACCGATCACTCTTGAGTCGGTCAACCTTACCCTCATAGCAGCAGTCGTTTTGAGTTTCAGTTCTAACAGAAATGGAGACCTCTGGAGTTCGAGGATGACGACCACATCTTCTTACGGGTCTCACCTCGACGAGGTTTACGGAGATGTGGCCTGTGAGGCAAGTTATCTCTGAGGTTCAACGGACCTTTCTAGGTCCTCAGCTGGGTAGGCGAGGTGGTTTACCTCTTGGCCCATCCACTTCAGTTGCACTAGGTGCACGACGTTTTCCACGTATCCCAACTGAGGAGATACGTGCTCGACCCCTTCGCATATCATCGACCATGAGGATCTAGATGGTGGCGATGAGTGTCTTATATGGAGGTTCCTGTGGGGATCGAGGATCGACAGGAGCGGATCCTAGGAGGATGGCCGATTCCTCTTGTGCACTTTCTTTGGTAGCGCGGGAACCTCTAGGTGAGCACATGGGAGCGGAAGGCTCAGATGCGTGCTCAGTACCGCTTTGTTTCCCTAAGTTTGTGGTGAAGCTTTACGGGGACGTAAAGCCCTGTGGTGGGAGTAATGTAAAGACCCGTAAATTCCAAGGAATTTTTTTTTCTTAATTTTCTTTGGAATTTTACAAGAACGCAGTTTCTGACGGCGCCTGATTCCGAGGCCCAGTGTGCCCGGAATCAATTTCCGAAGTTTGGCTCGGGTACGTTCAGTGAACGGACGAGCGCGTTTTTCTAACTTTTGAACCGGTGCTCGGAATCGAATTCTGAGGGCTCCGATGAAATCGCAGCGCCGATATTCTCTTAGAAACACCTCTTCCGGAGTTGCATTTGCTCGGGTGTGGTTTTTAATTTTCGGGCTTAAAGTTAAGAAATAAAATAATTTTGCGACAACTTTATTTTATTTCGCTTAAGCCACTTGGAAGACACTTGAAGCCACTTAAAAGCGGCTTAAACTGAGTTGAACCAGATATGGTGCTATCCAGAAATATCCTACCCCTTGGTAGGATATTTGTGAGGTGGGGCCCGCACGAGCCCCGCCGTTTCTTTCCACTAAGAAACGCACCCGTGAAAACCCGTCTTTATGAAAGTCAACTGACGCGTTTTCTTAAATTCTTAACAGACCATTTAATTGGGCAGTTTATTTCGTAAATTAAATGAGTTGTTTCTTTCGTTGAATTAATTCTACGAATTAATGGTTCGTTTCTTATCTTTTGAAATTCAAATGTTTAGTTGTGTAAATAAAATAAGGCTTAAGCTTATTTTATTTTGGGTTGAAACTTGTGGCGTGGAGAGGATTTGGAGGAAAGCGTTCTTCGGCGAAGAACGCGAAGAACGCGAAGAACGCCAAACCTGCGGAGATTGACGACGCGAAGCCTTGTACCGCGACGCCAACGGATCTCCCTTCACGACGCTTCTTCCGCGACGATCCAACCCCGCGACAGCCTTCGATCGACAACAACCAAGGTAGGGGGTTGCGCTTCTTTTTATTTTCTTTTTGGATTTCAACAACAACAGGGATTTAATTATTATTAATTAAATCCGTATGTTCTTGGTCCTCGGAGATCGTCGACGCGACGCCCTTCCGCGGTGTGACGATCACCTCCTTCCGCGACGGTCAATTCCGCGACGACCTCACATCCGACAGCGACGGCGAGGTAGGGATTTATTTTGGGAATTACCCCCCTTTTCTTTTTATATTCCCGTAATTGTTTCTTTAAAAAGTTAAAGAACTGGATTTGTGAACAATTTTAAAATTATTAAAATTGTTGTTTCCGTTCAAATAAGGAACCCGTTTTTATGAAACAATTTTATTTCATTAAAAATTGTTTCGGATATGCGTTCATGTGTTGAACTTTAATTTCTCCTGGTTGTTTATCTCTAACGCGGAGGGTGCGGGCCAAAGGAACACGGCCCGACGACCCTCCGCCGTTCTTCGTTTTGTGCGGATTTGTCGGGCGACGACGGAACGTTCCGCAACGGATGTTTGATGATCCCGCAGTAAAGAACGGAACCCGGGAGGAACAACGGCGCAGACGGGAAGGAAAACGGGCCACCGGAGCGACTTCGGCGGCCCGCGGAAGCCGGTGGCGGCGCCGGCGGCCGGAGGCGGCGGCACCCCGCGGGTGCCGCGGGGTTGTCACGCGGCACCCCGCTGGTGTCCAGGGTGGCACCCTGCGGGTGTCGCGGGGTTGTCCCACGGCACGTTCGACTGTCTGGCCGACACCCCGCGGGTGCCGCGGGGGTGTCACGCGTGGCGACGGCTTTCCCCCGCGTCGGCCGCTCGGCCGCTCGGCCGAGCCGAGCCGGACCGGCTCTGGCCGGGCCGGGCCGGGCCAACCGGGTCGGACCCGACCCGGTTCGGGCCAACCAGGGGGGGTCGGGCCGGGTCGGCCCGGGCCCGGACCCCCCGTCTTCGGACGACTTTCGTTCAAACGCCCGTAACTTGAGCTACGGGCCTCCAAACGACTCGCCGTCAGCGGCAACGCAATCCTTGGAGCGAGTCAGTCGTTTCAGTTTATCGCACTCAAAGTTTTGGAATAATTTGGGTTCGGCCGGGTTGGTTCGTACACGAAACCAACCGGGCCCTCGGAGCGGAAACGCTCATATCTTGAGCTACGGACGCCCGATTGACGTACCGTCAGCTTTGTTAGTTTCCTCTTAGTGAGACGGATCTTTTGGCTCACTCCGCCCAGGGTATGGGCGCAGGTGAGGTACGGTCGGGTTGGTTTTGCCTTAAAAACCAACCGGGCCCCTGGGACGAAAAAGCCAATAACTCTCAGACCGGGCGTCCGATTGACGCGCCGTCTGTTGCGTTGAGTTCCTGTTGACGATACGGAACTTTTGGCATCCTTCGCCCGAGTTTTGGATACAGTTGGTAGTGGCCGAGTTGGATCGCACCCAAAATCCAACCGGGCCCCTGGAACGGAAAAGCTGATAACTTTCAGACAGGACGTCCGTTTGACGAACCGTCAGCGGCGTTGACGATCACGTTGAGAAACGGTCCCTATGAGTATACCCTATGAGAGATCGAGGTACAATTGAGATACGGCTGGGTTTGGTTCGCTCACGAAACCAACCGGGCCCCTGGGACGAAAAGGCTAATAACTCACAGACCGGGCATCCGATCGACGCGCCGTCTATTGCGTTGAGACCCCTGTGACGAGGTGGTCCTTTGAGATACTTCTTCGTGGTACCTTGAGATACTTGGAGTATCGACTTGCAGCTCATGGAGCGGACCCTTCCAGAGACGAGCGTGTGGAGTACGGAGACCGTGTAGCCGACTGAGACCTGACGACTGCTTGACCGACTTGACTGGGAGTGAGTCGACTAGCCCAGTGGACGGAGCACTACTTTGTTTGGGTGCAGACCCATGGCGGACGGAGCACTACCTGTGTGATAGTGCAGACCCGCGGTACTCGTCCGGAGAGTACCTCTGCAGGCTACTAGGGGGTGTGCACTACTGTGTTTGGGTGACATACCTCGGCGGGAAGCACTACTGTGTTTGGGTGGCTGGCCCACGGTACTCGACAGGAGGAGTACCTCAGTAGTCTTAGGTTAGTGAGCAGTACCTCAGAGTCGTGACAGGACCACTGTACACTCTAGAGACGGAGCTCTTCAGCAGTTACGGTTTCGATAATGAAAATCCTGGTTTGAGCTGAGACTTTTGACCTTGTGTTTACCTCATGATTGAGATGGGTCACTTGATAACTTAGGTATATGTATGGGCATATACCTGGGTAGTGTTTATCCGTTGATTTCATGATCCTTGTGTTTCCTCATGATTGAGATGGGTTAAATGATAACTTAGGTATATGTATGGGCATATACCTAAGTAGAGGTTATCTGTTGAGATCTTCTTGTGGTTATCCTTGTTGGTTTTAGTGAGACCTTGAGGGTCTCGGGGTCCCTACTGAGTATCGTTATACTCACCCCTGCACGGGCTATGCCCGCACCTCGTTGTGTTGGTTGCAGACGACAGGCAGTGCTGACGGAGGCTGAGTGTTCGAGGACTGGACGGTACCCGGAGGTGGACTACACGACAAGTCGGTGTCCAGAGGTGGACTTCACAGCGAGACGACACTCGGAGGAGGTTGACAGACGAGAGCACTGTGGAGGCTATCTGTACCTACCCTTCAGGTAGGATTCCTGGTGGGCGATCCAGGAGCTGCGTCATCTGTACCTACCCTTCAGGTAGGATCTGAGGAGGACGACCCAGGATCCGCTTCCGTCCCTCCAGCTGTTGTCTTTTTCTGTTGTACTTTGTTCAGTTGTAGTTGTACTTTCTTTTGGGTTTGTATTCTGGCCCATTTACTTTTTAACACTTCTTTTTGTACTTAGTGTTTTAATTCTGCTTGTACTCTGTGGTGTTTTGTTACTTTTATAAAGGCAATGCCTTCCCAGTTATCGGGATTTACGCCTTTGGTGCTAGTCGCCAGCCCCTGGCCTATGGAAGGCGGGCTTGGGGTAGTCACGACACGGGCCCCGAGGACGGGCCGTGACAGTATGACCTTAGAAATCCCACCATTTTTCCTTATTACACAACCATAACAGGCTCAACATACCCAATCGTACAACTTTAAAACATGACATCAAACTATATGGGATTTTATTCCATTCATAGGGATATGTGTAAATCCCATTTCATGACCCAAATATCTCTATCTTGACACTTTCTAACCCTTTCAAAAAACATCATAACTTATTGGGTGGGTTTTAACCACATAGTGAATTACTATAACACTTTAAAATATATCTTAAGAAACCATCACCATAACCATGTATATAAAAAATAGGATAATAAGAATCTTTTATATCATGTTATTTTAAATGAATTAGTGTTAATAAAAAATTATCACTAAAGGGTAACTAGTATTATTAATAGGAAGTATTTCATGAAAAATATTAAATCTATAAGAGAGTCATGAATTGGACAACAAGATTTTTCATGGGACGAGTCAATCTACCTCTTGTTGATTTCAAAACATATACCCCAGGAAATATGACTAAACATACTTGAGAGGTAATTTTTAAATAAAAAAGGTGATCCTGATATGAATCCCTTACCTATAAAAGTGATTGATTGGCCACACATTCTCATTTTTGGTACAACACTGATGAGTTTCTTATTTTTGAATTTCCCAAAGAATCCAAATAACACTAGTAGTGAATTTCCCCGAAGTAATTAGGATGCCTAACATGCCTGGGGTCAATCACATCATAGAAAAGGTTTCCATGATCTTATAACCAAAAATACCTTAAAATGTTTATACTGCTACCATTTCTGTAACTACCTCAACTCCATGGAATCAATAAATGTTATTCCCTACCTAGTAATCACAACCCTAAGTGGTGAATTCAATAGGGAAAGGATACATACATAAAAGTATAATTCCTATATTTGAAGCATCTCATTCTAATCTTAAATATTTTTAATCAAAAGG
The DNA here is from genome assembly GCA_963277665.1 of Viscum album. Taxonomy (NCBI): domain Eukaryota; kingdom Viridiplantae; phylum Streptophyta; class Magnoliopsida; order Santalales; family Viscaceae; genus Viscum; species Viscum album. The sequence goes on from OY728145.1 coordinate 77,078,474, forward strand.
CTAAACCCTCATTGAAAGACTAGTAGGGAGTAGGGGGACCCCTTTAAAAATTACACCACTTCGAGAGTATTTTTACACATAGAGACAATTATTATATTAAATTCATGATGGAATCCATGGAAGATGCATCTTATGTTGCAGTGAATACCCTAGAGCTTCATAATAGGGATCTCATAAATTAGGACCAGTGCTACTACCGCACAATATTAACTCCTTAGGATGAATATGAGGATGTTTTTTCCCTAGCTTTCTAGACTTGGGTACCTAGGAGGAGATCTTAATAGAGGAAATTAACCATGAAGTTTTAATAAAAAATTTATAATACTACCAATTATATTATCCCCAAAACATATTTTCATATATTGAAGGTAATATAGGGACAATTTCACATTACCATCATCAGGTGACTTTAAATATCTTCTAGATAGATGTTAGTGACTTCATTAATCGACCCCTCACCTATAAGGGAGAATAAAAATAATTGTGAAGGTTCTCCCCATAATGACATGTCAATAAACACCATAAGTCCTCCCCAAATCACCTACCATGAATTTCATCCAATTGATAATTTAAATATAATCCACGAAGGTGATCCCCATGGGAATCACCTAGAATATTGTTTCCATGGAGGTCTTACCCGTGGTAAAGTAAAATACAATAACTATAGAGGCACTCTTTATTATACAAGTTGTGATGGTATTTCCTATAACAAAACATAATTCCAACATAGAGGTCCTACCTTTGTTTAAAAGCTAAAAATAAACAACCCTGGAGTTTATCCCCATAGGAATCACCAAGGATGTCCTCTCTATGAAAAAATATCCACCTAACATGGAGGTCCTCCCTATTCCAATTAATAAGAAATTTTAAACCATAGAGGTCCTCTCCATTGTATCTAACAAGAAGGTATTTATCAAGTAAACAACTAATAATCTATTCATATTGGAGAAATTACCTAGTAATACCTTCATAGAGGTACTCCCTGCCCAAATACATAAAAAAATCACATAGGTCCCCACTATAGTACTAGTTATGAGGGTCTTCCCTATAAAAAATTAACCATCCAACATGCAGGTCCTCACCAGGATAAAAACCAAGAAACCATTAATAATGGAGTTAATCATAGTGGAAATCAACAAAAAACCATATAGAACCTTCCCATGGTATTTTCTATTGATGGTCATCTTCATGGTGACACAACACATCCATACAAAGGTCCCCCTAATATCAAAGTTGTTCTAAAGTTAGCCTCTTATCAATTGTTTCCTAAAAAACTAAATCTGGATTCATTAAATATTCCACCATCAGGTTGTAATGTTTCCTACTGACCGATTTGTGATATGAGGCAATGATAATCATAATATATGGGTGACATTCTACCACTTCAGGTGCAGGCTCCTACCTTATGAGAAGTATGTCAATCACTTCAAAGCGTTAGATGGACAGTATCACCAGATCAACCTCATCACCCACCCAGTAGCATAGAATCCCAAATTTGGAAAACAATATGAGTGTTTAAAATAGTAATATATGAATATTCTCATATTTTTCCATTTAATAATCAAGTCATCCTCTCCTTGTGTTTGTATCATGGGTTAGGGATAATTCAAATCATTTAGTTTTTTACTTTTCATTCACCCGCAAGATCAACCATCTAAAGTAGATTGCAGTGTAATATCTTACAATAATTCTACTAATATGAATTATATAAATGATAGTATACTTGGATAAAAAAATAAACATACCTACAAAGAGAAAATAGGCCATAATCAATGGGATTGAATGATTTATATGTGCCTAAACCAAGTTATTGGGAATGTAAAACTAAAGCTAACTTGAGGTGATCAAAACCTATAAAGGCTTAACCATACTTTGTGGTAGGGAAATTTCAACAATAATGATCACAAGATTAAACACATATAACACTCATCAAAATATTATATTGATAATTTAAAAGATCCATATTTATAGGCACAACATTTCAGGGGATAACTTAGACCATAAGGATGGGGCCCTTTTTACACTCATAATCACCCCAGTATAATCAACCAATTGAAAAGATAATTTGGGTTAGTGAAAAGCCTCTACCAAGGAAATAAATATTTTCTAGGTTGGGTAAATCTCCATAGATAACTCAAAAAATTATTCATTATTAGATTCCCTAATTTAAATCAATTTCATTAATGGTCAGAGGAAATTATACTTGAATCACTTGCTATAAAAAAACTCCCACTTAACCTTGATTATAGGGTTCAAAGGATAGAAAATAATCTAAAAAAGGATAAAAAGTCACATGGACATATAATGAGTCAACAATTATGGTTCATTATGATTAGATTTTGAATGTTTATTTTAAAGTAGATGAGACTCTATACTTCTTAGATTTAGGTGGGGATTTAGATCTTTATATAGGTTTTTTTTTCAATAAAGAACATCATTAAAGACCCTAATGATGATATATAAGGGGTTTTTATTGAGGAGGAATAGTGTATAAATCCATGGATAATGTCACTCAGACATAGGTATGCGAAGAAGGAGTATATATTTGATAACAAAGTAAAACACATGATCTGGAAACCCCCTATTCATCAATTGTAGACCACTCGGTGATCTAGTACTAAGGAAAAAGTAAAATATATGAAATTTATATATTTTACCAACAAACCAAATATGCTGAGACCATTTCTTTGGAAGAGGTAATTGAAAACTATGAGGCCAAAATAAAAATACTGGATAGAATTTTCATTGAACTTCTAAAATGAAGCACATCCATTGTGCATGATTTTCATGTCAAAATAGTACCTCAATTGCTTTACCCTCTTAATATGGAGAGACTATGTAACCCATGAAAGCATAATAAAGTTGTCTTGTCAGCCCAAAACTACATCATCTCATTCAGTTAATTATAGATCCATTTAAACACCATGAATTTACTTTTTTTGGGATTCTATTGATTTTAGGATCAGACCAGTCATATTGTAAAATAATTAATGTTGATAATGGTATAAAAATAATAAATAAATAAGTATATTACTAATTTATTAGAGACCATTAAATATTGGAGTGCACCAATACAATTAGATAAAAAACCATACCCCGGGTTGGTGGAATTGACTCCTCCACCACCAAAATTTTTTAATCCTAATTTCTCAATATTCAATGGAATATGAGATCTATAACATTATATTAATCACTCATATTCTTTATTCGACAAAATTATGGGAACTTCATAACTATAGAAATTATCCAAACCTAGATTTTCCATATATAATTTATAGGGTCTTTTAATTTTATATTAAACTATTTTTTTGGTTGGGTTCATTATAAGTTGGGAAGATCTCTATCAGAAGTTCCTCTATTAATTCAACTCTACACTTAGGTAAATAGGAAGCATAGATATTTTTAATTATAAACAATGGGTTAATAATAGAGTAAAAAATTTATTTCTAAATCTTAGGTTCTTACATATTCCTTAAAAATATAAAATTTTAAGTAACAGTTAATTTAGATTTTTGTGGAAAACCTATAGAATGAGATGAAAAAAATTATTATCCTAGAGAAATATCTCAGTGAATTCTAAGAGTTTTCTTTAAAAATAAAAAATTTGGATGGAAATATTCAATGAAACAAGATAAGAACTTATTAATCACCCTCATCATAAGTAAATAAGTTTTGAAAATTTGATATCGTATATTTCACACTTAATATGGAAGAAAAACATACTCCATCCATAAAGATGGTTAAGTTCAGTGAAGTACCTCCTCCATTCCAACAAAAACAACAACACACATGATATAATATATACACAAAATAAGTGAATAAGGATCAAAGGAATCATGATTTTCTAAATAGAAGGAATACACTACTACAAAAACGACCTATATCAGCGCTAAAAACGGGCTTTAACAGCTCTAAAAAAGCACTTTAAAGCTCAGCGCTAATATAGGGGGGGGGTCGCTTTTATCAGTTTTCTAAAAAGCGCTGATAAATGACACTTTTATCAGCGCTAAAAAATAACTGATAAAAGACCCCTTTATCAATGATTTTTTAGCACTGATAAAAGGGGCCTTTATCAACACTTTTTAAAAAGCGCTAATAAAAGTCAAAAAATAAAAATAAAAATAAATAAATAAATAAATAAATAATGCGTGGGGAGAGATTTTATCAGAACTTGACCACCCCTTTATCAGCGCTATGAGGTCTCCCGCACACTTCCCTTCCCGCGCATCCTCACACGCGCAAACCACTTTGCCTCCACCCGAACTCGAACCCGCAACCTCCCCCTTTTGCAGCTGCACCTTTACCACTAAGCTATTTGAGTTTTTTCTCTATTTAATGATATATATCTTTATATATATATATACATATAGTTATGTTTATTCGTATTTTGATTTATATTCATATTAATATAAATATATTTATTCAAATATTAGTATATATATATTCATTCGTATATTAATATATATTTATATTTATATTTTTAGTTATAAATTTTTATCCGTATATTTATTTGTATATTAATATATACTTATAATATTAGTTTTAAATATAGTTATGAAGTATGTTTTTTATGTGTTTTTATAATTAAATAAATAAATAAATACATACATATATACAACACACACACACACAGACACACACAGACACACACACACACATATTTACGAATAAATACATATATATGTGTATTTGAAAAGCCATAGAATGTTAAAACGATCATAACCTATAATATAGAAGCCCATTTCAACTCCACAACCAGTCAAATCGATGAAAATGAAACAATCTTTGATATGATATGTGGTACATGGATAATGGACATCCAGATCAGAAGTTATACCTGTTTCAATGTTAACAAATCGGGGTATCCTGACTAAAAACTTAGTTTTGGAGGCCTTCTAGGCTTTTTTGGGATCTAAAATTGTGACAGAAGCTTTTCTTGAGTCACTAGAACGTATATCTCATCACAAGTTTCGATTTGATATGCTGTAGAGCTCAAACAGACACCCGGATCAAAAGTTATGGTCGTTTGAAGTTTGAGTTACATTTTCAACTTATTTTAGATCTTTTATTAATTATTTTGATTTTTTGTGTCTTAAAATTGTTATTAAATTATTTTTAATCGATAATAATTAGAAAATTATTAATTAATAATATTTTTTAAAATATTTTAAAGCCATTTTCACTAAATTTCTTATATATTAAATGTAATAGTCTATTTATATGTATATAAAACATATTTAAAATATATATATTATATTTATATACGAATAAATATACTTATATTGCAATAATTTATTTTTCATGATTTTTTTTGAAATATAAAATTTTTCAGCGTTGATAAATCCCCCCTTTATCAGCGCTACTAAAAGAAGCGCTCATAAAGGGGTAGCACTTCCCTTGCCCGTTTTTGTAGTAGTGATATAATTTTTACTTCTAAAATGGTCAAGTTATAGGGTACTTCTTCTCTACTCTAGAATATAACTGAATTTTGTTTCTAGAGGTGAAGAATCTAGATGAAGTAGGACTAAATGGCTTCCTGAATTATTTCCCCTATAATAAAATTTTAGGATACATGATCTAATAATGATTGATCTTTAGTGAAAAACTATAAAAAATGGTTTATTAAGTACATGTTTTTATGGATAGACTAAAGGAACAAGTGACATGTGTGTCATCCACTCCCCCTAAAGAAGGAGAAGAAAGGAAGGAGGTACTAGATAAAAATTCATAAAAGATTGATAACTAGGTCACCTAGAAGTTAGTGAATCATTAGCATGACATCATTAAGTCATGACCAAATCAACTATTTAATACCCAATTCCTTTAAAACTATAACATAAACACCTTATACTTCTCATAATACTAATAATTGAAACAATAAACTTTGATAAAATATATACCAATGAGGGGAACCCATTTAGTTTCCCAAACTAGTCTAAACTCTCATGGAATTTATACCCACACAATTTGGATGATAAAAACCAACTAATTAATTGGAATATTCACTTAATTAAGAGAAATGGTTAAATTCTATAAATTTCACCTAACTAATAGATAGGTATGTTTAATAAATATAACTTTATATACTGGGATCCTCTAGAAATTCACATGGGTATTCTTTGTGGAGGACAGAATGCCCAAGGTGAATCCAGGAGCCAAGGGGTCATCATTGAATATATAATACATATTATTGAGACTTAAAGAAAGAAAATATAGTATAATTAATATTATTATCATCCTAATCTTAGAAACTTAAATGCTCAACACACTTTAGTCAAGTTAGTAGATCTACTAACTGACAGAAAATCACATTACCGATAATGAAAAGTAGGGAAGTCTATTCAACCTATCATACACAAAATTAAGATGCATCCTAATTCATATATTGATAGGTCATTTGATTAATAATATCTATATTATATTCCCCATGGACATCAAAAAGTTTATGAAAAGAAGTATAGGACTAATTTAAGGATTTATATAACCATCAAGAATATGAGACTGAAGTGGTCATCACTGATACATATTATTCTAGGATTGGATCCATTGAATATGGTTTAGTCATTTAATTTATGAAAAGGATGAATATATAGCCATAAAATTATATATATAAACCTTAAGATTTGGGAAATATCATTAATGTCAATAAACCTTAACCTCTAGTGGATAATGGATTGTGAATCCATTTCATTCCTTTTTGATCTTTTTCCATTTGGGATAATAGAAATCACCCTAGATCTTTATGACTTATTAATTAAAGGTTATTTAAAGAGTTCTAAAAATTAATGGGGATAGTTAGATTGAAAATATAATTCAAGGATCTTTTGTCCGATGTTAAATTCATAGATGTTTTAAAGGATACTTCTTTCAATGAACAATTGGTAAGGCTATGGATTCACTTACATGAGCAGTACCCTCTCCAATCACTAATGTACGAAATATTCTATTTATAGGGAAATTGAAGTACTTTATGGTGATAACTTCTCATATGACTCTTTTTAAGCTCAATACATCAACATTAGGTACTAAAAAAGAGAATGTAAATAATAATAATAAAAAGACACAATACAGGTCATTACTCCTAATAAATTGGAAGCGGTTACTATTAACACTTGATATATGAAAAGGAAACCCCTTTTATCCCTATACATAATATTTAATTAATGAATCTATATTTTGGAAATTATGTGATCTTATTGGATAATATAAAAGATCCAAAAATCACCTTTTTCTCTTATAAATGATAGAAAAATGTATTTATTGAACTATCTTTATCTGTAGTAAAATAGATTTGAGTATGAACTTTGTATATTGATACTATATTAAATAATATATATAAAAATAAAAGTCTTACTAATACTCAATAAACATATCCAAAACACATTGATAAGATAAGAATATATAATAGGCAGATGACACAAAGGTTTGGAACTTATATCATCATTCACATGGTATCATATGGGATGGAGGAACGCCCTCATACATTCAATGGATATGATTCCAAAAAAGTTGATGACAATCCTATAATTTTTTTTGAGGCTTAAGAGGTCGATTAATCCTCCACTATATATGTTTATAACATAAAATATCTTGTAGATGTACCACCCACCTTCAAGGAATGCGTTACCATGACTATTTTTGAGCTAAATAATACAATCTTAGACAAATAAAAAGATCCACAACCAATTCTAATTAGTGAATACATGAATCTTGAGGAACATGAGTAATATATTTACTTCTTCCAGATAACAATGAGATGTATTTATATTGAGTTATATATATATTTGGTTCTAGATTAATAAGTATATTCCCATAACATGTGGTTGCGCCCAAATTTACCCTACAAGTATGCGGTTGTTGTAGTACAGGTAGGGGTCGAATCCACAGGTACCGAAGAAGAAACCCAGAGACACTCTGAATTTGGAGAGATTTGGCTATGGAGTGGCCAACTTTGGTTTTGATTTTGGATGGTTTTAAAGAACACTAAGAAACCTAAGTGAATTCAATTCAAAGAAAATGGGTTGATCTTAGGATTATGCTCAGGGTGGATTGAATGAATTTTACTTCTTTAGAAAATTTTGGTTTTATTAATTCTTGATGGATCCATTCTTCAAAAATAACACTACCTTCATCATTTTCTAGTTTGGTGCTTAATAAACACAATTAATAGTCCCCTATACAATTAGAGAACCAAATTCATGATCTCTTCAAGGTATATGGCCATTTAGTAATTGAATTTAGTTTTCTCAAACACAATAAAGATGAAGAGTAGAAATAACTGAAGAATGGATGTCTTAAATTAATTATCCAATTAACAACAATTAGTTCATAAAATAACATTCAATCCAGACTTTGCATCCTCCTAAGATCAAACCATTAAAGGTTTAGCCCTCCATTTATGGTATACTCTCAATGGTGTGAGGAATATGGCTTACAAGAATTGGATTGAAGAAATTAAAACCGCAGAAATAACGAGCACTCCTCCGTGTGTGTGAATGAAACTCACACCTATGTGTGAACTAATTCACCACAACGCAGATATATCACTGTGATTTGTGAAAATTTAGTTTTAATAAATTAATGGAAAATATATAAGATAAAGGTGTTGATTAATAACAAAAAAAACTTACATGGAAATTGAAAACATTACAAAGGAACTTTTGAAGCATAACCTTACAATGAAACAAGCAACAAAAGATGATAAGAAAAATATATGATCCTATTCCCTTCACCACCATCTCCTTATATAGGCATATTATGAGCCTTAGATATTACCCTCATAATCAATTCACCCCCCAACAATTAATAGAGTCAAAAAGGGTGAATAATCAAAAGGAAATTGACGTTTTGAAGTTGACCAGGAAAACTGTCCAGATTCATCCACCATATTGACGTATGGATTCGTAATTGAAGAAGGCCGAATCCGTAGGGGTAGTAGAAGAGATATATCTTATTCCATCTGTCCTCTATGAGATGTAAAAATTTCAGGAAATTTGGCTCAGCCTTTTGGATGTTATGGTCGAAATGGTGGGATGGCTTTATGTGCATTAATGTCAGGTCCACCATTTAAATCTCAACTTCAGATCCCTTTATCATCATGAAAACATTAGAATTAGCTCTTGAAACAGTTGAATAAAATGATCCTAATATTTTTATATTTATAATTTATAAATTTTAACTTCATTGGGATTAGTTTGTGGGCCCCACATTTGTTTGATGGGCCTTAGGCCCATTATGGTTTTCCAACAAGTTTCTGCATTCAGGTGAAAAAATCTCCATCTTACCTTGTGATTGATCCATCAGACCTAAAAGAAAAAATGTTCCAAATAAATTGATGAATCATATAAAAAACTATAAAATTAAAATGATTAATATTTCAATTTCTACAAGAAAATTATTGAGTGGTCCCAAATTGACACTTTAAGCATGAATTGCACAATGATGGGAAATGAAGTTCAATTTCTGAATTGGACTAAAATTGATGTTTATAAACTTTTAAACACATTAATATTAAGATCTTAACAATGAATATTAGCCAATTTTAGTGACTAATCACACCCCCAACTTGAGTTTTTCTAGTCCTGAGAAAAATATATTTCAAATATGAAATTCAAATCCCCTTTTCCAAAAACATTTTAATACACATTGCTCACCCAAAGACCTCATACCAAAAACAATTATAGAACCCATAAAAATCATTTAAAACAATCTAGGTCCATAAGAATATCCCAATCCCAAACCCATTCCTTTGTTCAAATTCATCGCCACATTTCATCCAATTTCAATTAAGCATGATAATGTGTTGTGCACCACAAAAGATATGGGGCCCATTTTATTGTTCAAGGGGAAAAAATGGAAGCGCTAGGTGGGAATCACATTAAAACTTAAGATGAGTATCCATTTTTTTTTGATTTTTTTGATTTTTTGATTTTTTAGTTTTTTTAACCACAATAGATATGAAAAGACTTACTCTGGGCAACACAACTATGGAGTCATGATCCACAAGTGCCGGACGCCACACATATTGTCAATTCCATGCTCTACAATAGAGATATAAATCCTAACTCTGGGAAAGACAACTATGGAGTCATGATCCCCAAGTTCCGGACGCCACACATTTGGACAAAACATTGCTCTATGTGGTCATTATTTTTTTCAATATTTTTTTTGGATACTCAAATTAAACTAAAAGTGACCCCAGAACCCTATGATATAATGAAAGGGACCCAAGAACTCAAATTTATATCCACAATCCAGTAGACGTGCATTGTGGCATTTTTATTAAGAGGATTAAAATGTAAACTTTGAAAAATCAAATCGGGCAACCACACTTTCCAAAAACTATGCTCATGAACTTAAACTTGCATTAAAATCAAAATCAAGGCATGCATAATTATTTGATATCCAATTTCAGAGTTTTCAATGTGTGTTATCCTGTTCAAGGTTAATGGAATTTTTCTTTTCATGCATGTTTTTATTCAAAAAATAAAAAAAATCATTTTTTATCTCCCCCCAACTTAGAATAACACTGTCCCCAATGTTTAAAGAAAAGAAAAGTTAGAAGGGGGTAGGAGAGGAGTTAAAAGAGGAAATTGAAAATGATAAACATGGAACAAATTCACCTGGTTTTTGAAGTTGAAGTTCATGATGCTCCAGATTACTCCTTTGATCTCATAGGGGATATAGGCACCTCCTTGATTGAACATGTATCACCCAAAATAGTTCCTGAACCATAAAAATAAGAACAAATCAGACAAAACAAACAACAAAATGATTTATTTAATTCCAAGTATCATCATTTTTATGGTTTTCTATGTTTTTTTAAATCAAACTAATGATACATTGTCTTCTTTTAAATTTCTGGGTAAGGTATTACTCATGGATCACACCACGTGACACGGATGAATACGGTGCTCCCCTTTCATACCCATCCATACTAATAAAAGAATAACAGGTCAAGAGTCTAATTTTTTTTAAACTACAAAAACATAAATAAAATAAACTGATGATGCCTTTTATTCTTTTAAATTTCTGGGTAAGGTATTACTCAGGGATCACACCGCATAACACGGATGAATACGGTGCTCCCCTTTCATACCCATCCTTACTCATAAAAGAAGAACAGGTCAACAGTCTATGGTAATTTTATTATATGAAAAAGAAAATGTTTCAAAATGATTGGAAACATGAAAACCATGGGTTGCTTCCCATGCAACGCTTTTGTTTAACGTCGTTAGCTCTACTTGTACCCTAAATCTATCAATTTTTCTCTGGTTCATATGTTGGCTCAATTAACTCCTCCTTGGTTTCTTGTTTATTGAATGATTCAATGAATGGTTTTAACCTATGACCATTGACTTTGAAGACATGACCACTTGTGGGATCCTGAATCTCTATTACCCCATGAGGGTACACATGATGCACTAGGTATGGACCAGACCATCTGGACCTTAGATTTCCTGGGTGTAGATGAAGTTTTGAACTATACAATAGCACAAATTTTCCCAGTTCAAAGTGTTTGACTTTCATATTCCTAGATTGGTAGGATTGAACTTTAGATTTATTGATCCTTGAATTTTCATAAGTCTCCATCCTAAGTTCCTCAAGTTCATTAAGATATAATTTCCTTTTTGTTTCAGCCAATGAAATGTCAAAGTTCATTTTTTTTATTTCCCAAAAGGTCTTATGCTCAATTTCAACAAGTAAATGACATGCTTTTCCATAAACCAATCTATATGGTGACATTCCTAGGATAGTTTTTAAAGTTGTTCTATATGACCAAAGGGAATCTAATAGTTTCTCGGACCAATCTTTCCTAGAGGGATTGACAGTTTTATCAATAATTTTCTTAATTTCTCTATTTGCCAACTCAGCTTGACTGTTGGTTTGAGGATGGTATGCAGTGGAAACTTTATGAGTAATACCATACTTAGAAATGAGTGAAGAGAATGGACAGTTGTAGAAATGGGTTCCATGATCACTGATTATAGCCCTAGGAATTTCAAATCAAGAAAATATATGCTCTTTCAGAAATCGGATAACAACATGGTGGTCATTGGACTTGGTGGGAATGGATTCAACCCATTTTGAGACATAATCAATAGCTAAGAGGATGTAGAGGTATCCCTTAGAGTTTTGAAAGGGTCCCATGAAATAAATTCCCCAACAATCAAAGATTTCAACGACCAGAATGGGAGTGAGGGGAATTTTATTGCTTTCGGTAATGGATCCTAATTGCTGACACTGGGGACAACTTTTGCAGAATTAGAAGGAATACTTAGTGAGCTTCGGCCAGTAGAAACCACTTTGGAGGACCTTTTCAGTGGTTTTCTTTGTAGAAAAGTGGCCTCCACATGCCTCTCCATGACAAAATTTTAGAATGGACTCTTGCTCAGACTCGAGAATACATCTCCTGATGATTTGATCAGGACAGAACTTGAAGAGGTAAGGATCATCAAACACATAATGTTTGACATCAGAAAGGAATTTCCTCTTAGCTTGGGTCCCCAGGAATTTTGGAATGTCACCCGTCACCAAATGGTTTGCAATGTCAGCATACTAAGGGAAATCACTCACTGAATAGAGGTGCTCATCGGGGAATGAATCAGACACAGAGTGGTGGTGTGAGTTGTCTTTGAATTCCATACTAGAGAGGTGATCAGCTAAAATATTTTCAACACCCTTTTTATCCTTAATGGTTAAATAAAACTCTTGAAGAAGAAGGACCCACCTAATCAATCTAGCCATGGAATCTTGTTTTTGGAAAAGGTATTTTAGGGATGAATGGTCAGTGAAGACAGTGATGGGTGATCCTAAGAGATAAGACCTGAATTTCTCTAAGGCAAAGACAAAAGCAAGAAACTCTTTCTCAGTGGTGGTGTAGTTTATTTGTGCACCATTAAAAGATTTTCTTGCATAAGCAATGACACATGGAGTTTTCTCACACCGTTGTTTTAAGACTGCTCCTACAGCGAAGTCACTTGCATCACACATGAGCTCGAAAGGAAGTTTCCAATTTGGAGATTTCATGATAGGTGGAGATATAAGAGTTGAATTGAATATAGAGAATGATTCCTCACAACTTTCTGTCCATAAAAATGGAGCATCTTTTACCAATAGAGCACAAAGTAGTTGAGAAATAGAGCTGAAATTCCTAATGAACCTTCTATAAAAACCAGGATGTCCTAGGAAGGACCTCACTTCCTTAATAGTTTTAGGAGAGGGAAGGTGACAAATGATGTCAACCTTAGCTTTATCAACTTCAATCCCTCTACCAGATACCAGATGACCTAGAACAAGTCCTTCCCTTACCATGAAATGACATTTTTCCCAATTTATTATGATATTCTTATCCTCGCACCTTGAAAAAACCTTTCCAACATTTATAAGGCATCCCTCAAAAGTATCCCCAAATATGGAGAAGTCATCCATGAAGATCTCTAAAAAATCCCCCACCATATCCGAGAATATTCCGATCATGCACCGCTGGAAGGTACCAGGGGCATTACATAACCCAAAGGGCATGCACTTGAAGGCAAAAGTGCCAAATAGAAAAGTGAAGGTTGTTTTTCCTTGATCCTCTAAGGAGACTTTGATTTGATTATAGCCTGAGAATCCATCTAGAAAGCAATAGAATTGATGACCCGCCACTCGCTCGAGGACTTGATCAATAAAGGGTAAGGGGAAATGGTCTTTCTTGGTACAAGAGTTGAGCTTCCTATAGTCAATAAAAACTCTCCATCCACTATTGACCCTTGTTGGAAGCATATCTCCATACTTGTTGGTTATTACTGTGATTCCAGCCTTCTTTGGAACCACATGGATTGGGCTAACCCACTCACTCTCAGCTATAGGATAGATGATACCAGATTTTAACAATTTCAAAAGTTCTTTTCTCACTACTTCCATGAGATTAGGATTGAGTCACCTCTGAGGTTGACTACATGGCTTTGACTCAGATTCAAGAATAATTCTATGAGTCCCGATAAGTGGGCTAATCCCAGGAATATTAGATAGGGTCCATCCAATGGATTTCTTGTGTCTCCTAAGGACATCTAGAAGCATCCTCTCATGATCGGCTTCAAGAGCGGAAGAAATGACAACAGGAAAGGATTAATTGTCCCCTAAGAACACATACTTTAGTGATTAAGGTAAGAATTTAAATTCAAGATCAGATTGGTCATGACTTTCCAAGAAAGGATGAGACTTTATATTGAACTTAGTTTCATTGTTCAGATTTCTTGACAAAATTGGTTCCTTGTGAACAAAATTTTCATCCACTAAATTTTCCAGAGTAGTGTCATGAATGGATATGGACTCAATGTTATTGATTTCAACCATGGTATCATTGATTGGTGATTATATAAATTCATCAATAGATCTATCTAAAATATATTCAATCCCAGGATACAAATTTCCCTCATGTGAACAAAGAAAATAAATCTCTAATTGACTTAACCATCCTTCGACAATTCCTTGATGTTCATTGAGTTCATTATCAACACTACCAATCCAATTAACCTCATGGATCTCTTCATCATCCCCAATTTTAGAGTTTTCATTGTAGATGTTCAAGTCTAGACTCATGTTCCCAAATGTGATGGTCATGTTCCCATTTTGGACTCGGATAACAAAGTTGATTGTTGCAAGGAAGGGACGACCAAGGATGATTGGGGTTTGCTCCCTAGGACCTAATCTTGGGTGATTGTCAAGAACAATGAAGTCATATGGGTAAATGAAAATTTCAACTTTCACCAAAACATCTTTTAAGATCCCCTTTGGAACTCGAACACTATGATCAGCAAGTTGAAGAGTGACAGATGTGGGTTGGAGTTCTTCGAGCCCTAACTGACAATACATGGCATAAGGAATGAGGTTCATACTGGCACCTAGATCACACAAGGCTTTGAAAACTTTGTTCTCTCCCAGTTCATCATTTATGTAAGGGAATCCTGGGTCTTTCAACTTAGGAGGAATGGTCCCTTGAATGGTGGTACTCACATTAGGAGCCAAAAGGACTTGGTTTTTATGTGAAAATTTTCTTTTAAAAGTGCACAAGTCCTTAAGGTACTTTGAGAAGGAAGGTATGGTTTGGATGGAATCGAGAAGGGGAATGTTCAACTTGACTTGTTAGAATATTTCCCTCAATGTTTCACTCAATTCAGGCTTGGTTTCCTCCCTCATGAATTGAGGAAATGGTGCAGGTTGTGGAGTTTTTTGTTGAAGTGTTGTTTCTTTCACATTGTTATCAGTTTATTCAGTTTGATCTTGTGGTTCATTTGAATTTTCATTAGAGTTTGAAGCTTCACATGGTTTCTGACTTATTTGTTCAGGTTTTTCAATTGATTTCCCACTTCTTAAAACTGTCACAACCTTTAGTTGTTCGTGAGTTGTTTGAGTGAAACTTGTATCTCTCCTTGATGTTTTTTGTGGAATGGCCTGTGTGGGCATGGGTACCTTTCCAGTTTTGATGGTTTTAAGTTCTTGTTTAATGGATGATAATTCTGAGTTCATTTTGTCTATTTGTTTGCACAGTTGTTCTAGTAGGCTTTGTGGAACAATTTGGGTTGGTTCTTGAGGTTGTTGGTTTATCCCAAGAGGATAATTTGGTTGTTGGACAGGTTGTTGATTGGGTTGTTGGATATGTTGTTGATATTGGACATGAGGATGTTGGAATTGGACCGGTTGGGGTTGGAACTGATTATGAGGTTGAAAGTTTTTTTGTGGGTATGGGTTGATACATTGTTGTTGTGTTGGTTGTTGATTGTCCTTCCAACGAAAGCTGGGATGGTCATTATACCTTGGATTGAAGGTTTTTGTGAATTGTGTCTTTTTAAAGTTCATTGCATTAACTTCTGCTGGTGGTCCTCCTAAAAGAATATCCTTGATAGAAGGAATGGTTGGGCAATTATCAGTCTTGTGGTCATGTTTGTCACAAATTGTACAAACAATCTCAACAATTTGGGTTTTGTGGACCTTCCTAAGATCAATCTCCTCAACTTTCCTTGTGAGTGCAGCAAGTTTTTCTCTAAGGTTTTCTTCTTCTCCAAGATTGTACATTCCACCAGATTTGGGTGGCTTCTCATAGTATGGTGATGTTCCCTATGTTTGGTTCTATTCGGCAAGATTTTCTAGATAATCGTAAGCATCATTTGAGGCTTTGTTTTTAAAGGTTCCATTACACATCATATCAATGAATTGTTTGTTTCCAGGACCCAAAACTTCATAGAAAATTCTCACTTGTTCTGGGATTAAGAAACCATGGTGCGGTACGATGTTTAATGTGTCCTTGAACCTTTCCCATATTTCATAGAATGTTTCTCCCTCTCTTTCAAAAAAGTTCTGTATGCTCTTTTTAAGTGAAATTGTTTTATGATGGGGTAAGTATTTTTTATAAAATTCTCCTTGAAGTTGGTCCCAAGAGTGAATGGATGCTGGTCTCAAATTTTTTAACCAATTATTTGCTCAGTCCTTAAGAGAAAAAGGAAAAAGTCTCATTTTAGTAGATTCAATTTGATTTGGTGGGCACATGGTTTCAATAATGTCATTAAATTCTTTAACATGAAGGTAAGGAATCTCAGAATCCATCCCATGAAAGGTTGGAAGGTGGTTCAGGACATGGGGTTTGAAAACATATTGGGAATATCCTATGTTATCATGACTAATGCATGAGGGTGCATTGGTCCAGGTTGGTGTGTGGTAGTCATTCATGGTCGGGTCTGAAACAATTCCCAAGTTAGGATCTTGATCATTATTTTGGTTCCCTCTCTGGTTAATGATTTGGTTTTGTGGGAGATTCTCCATTATATCAAACTCAACTTCTGAATCTGGAGTATTAGGAATATTTGGATCTAATGGAAAAAGACCTCTATGATTTTTTGACTCCCCAGCCCTAGGAGTATCCACCCTAACTAATCTGTTTGAGTTATCGCGGGTGTAGGAAAACATGCGCCAAAAGAAAAAAAAGAAAGAAAGGGAAAAGATATGAGAATTGGGATGAGAATAGAAGAATGGGGGTAAGAAAAGAAGGTTTTTGGTCTAAGGAACTTACATGGTCCCCGACAATGGCACCAAAATTTGGTTGCGCCCAAATTTACCCTACAGGTATGTGGTCGTTGTAGTATAGTGGTAAGTGTTCCCGCCTGTCATGCGGGTGACCCGGGTTCGATCCCCGGCAACGGCGCCAAAATTTTGTTGCACCCAAATTTACCCTACAGGTATGCGGTCATTGTAGTAGAGGTAGGGGTCAAATCCACAGGGACCGAAGAAGAAACCAAAAGACACTCTGAATTTGGAGAGATTTGGCTATGGAGTGGCCAACTTTGGTTTTGATTTTGGATGGTTTTAAAGAACACTAAGAAACCTAAGTGAATTCAATTTATAGAAAATGGGTTGATCTTAGGATTATTCTCGGGGTGGATTGAATGAATTTTAATTCTTTAGACAATTTTGGTTTTATTAATTCTTGATGGATCCATTCTTCAAAAATAACACTACCTTCATCATTTTCTAGTTTGGTGCTTACTAAACACAATTACTAATCCACTATACACTTAGAGAACCAAATTCATGATCTCTCCAAGGTATATGGTCATTTAGTAATTGAATTTAGTTTTCTCAAACACAGTATAGATGAAGAGTAGAAATAACTGAAGAATGGATGTCTTAAATTAATTATCCAATTAACAACAATTTGTTCATAAAATAACATTCAATCCAGCCTTTGAATCCTCCTAAGATTAACCCATTAAAGGGTTATCCCTCCATTGATGTTATACTCTCAATGGTGGGAGGAAGATGGCTTATAAGAATTGGATTGAAGAAATTAAAACCGCGGAAATAACGAGCACTCCTCAGTGTGTGTGAATGAAATTCATACCTATGTGTGAACTAATTCACCACAACGCAGAGAAATCACTATGCTTTGTGAAAATATAGTTTTAATAAATTAATGGAAAATATAGAAGAGAAAGGTGTTGATTAAGAACAAAAAAACTTACATGGAAATTGAAAACATTACAAAGGAACTTTTGTAGCATAACCTTACAATGAAATAAGCAACAAAAGATGATAAGAAAAATATCCGATCCTATTCCCTTCACCACAAGCTCATTATATAGGAATATTAGGAGCCTTAGATCCTCCCCCCACAATCCGTTCACCCCCCAAAAATTAATAGAGTCAAAAGGAGGGTGAATAATCAAAAGGAAATTGACGTTTTGAAGTTGACCCGGAAAACTGTCCAGATTCATCCACCATATTGACGTGTGAATTAGTAATTTAAGGAATCCGAATCCGGAGGGGTCGTAGAAGAGAAATATCTTTGTACATATGTCCTTTATGAGCTGTAACAATTTCAGGAAATTTGGCGCATCAGTTTGTATGTTATGATCGAAATGGTAGGACGGATTTATGTGCATTAATGTCGGGTCCACCATTTAAATCTCAACTTCAGATCCCTTTATCATCATAAAAACATCAGAATTAGCTCTGGAAACAGTTGAATAAAATGATCCTCATATTTTTATATTTATACTGTATAAATTTTAGTTTCATTGGGATTGGTTTGTGGGCCCCACATTTGTTTGATGGGCCTTATACCCATTATGTTTTTTCCAGAAAGTTTCTGCATTCAGGTGCAAAAATCTCCATCTTCCCTTGTGATTCATCCATTAGACCTAAAAGAAAAAATGTTCCAAATAAAGTTATGAATCATATAAAAAAATATCAAATTAAAATGATGAATATTTTAATTTTAACAAGCAAATTATTGAGTGAGCCCAAATTGACACTTTAAGCATGAATTACTCAATGATGTGAAATGAAGTTAAATTTCTAAATTGGACTAAAATTCCTATTTATGCACTTTTAAACACATTAATATTAATATCTTAACAATGAATATTAGCCACTTTCAGTGAATAATCAACATGGGTTTACTGGATAATCACCATGTTTACAAATTGGTAGTGAAAAGAATGAAATTATTTCTTTGTACCAAATTAGATGTTAAGATGGATATGAAAATCAAAGAGATCTTCACATGGTAGGTTCAATACTATAAATGTATGTTCAACATTATCTATATAAAAAAAATTTAAAATTAGATTTTGAATCAATATTAAGGACTTGGATCATCATTATTCAAAAGATGACTTCCCTCTTCTGATCATGGAGCTACTCATTGATGCAATACCCAGTTTTCAATCCCTATCCTTCATGTATGAGTATCTTATAGATAACCAAATATAAATGGATCCCATGGATAAAAATATATTTCCATTAGGGAACTCCAAGGAGTATAAGTTTACAAGATGATTCCTTCTGGTTTAAAAATTATAGAGCTACTTATCAAAGGGAAATGGATTGTATCTTCAATCATCTTCTTATTAAGTTCATTGAATGCTACTTCAATGATCTAGTTATTATTTCATACTTACATCATGATCAATTAACTAATTTTAAATGATTATTTCTAAACATTGACTATAGAACTTGAAGATAAAATTGATAAATTATTCCATTATATTGATGTTAGTTAAATTCCTTAGATTTTTATTTTTTTTATCATGGTATCATAGTTAAATTAGATAAAACCAACGTGGAACATGAAACTCCTCAAAATATTTTAAAATTGATTTGAATTTAGTGTTGACATACCTATATCATCCGCTTCATTCTAAAAACCATAGGAAAGTTTATACCCATTATGAAGCTGATAATGAAAGCTATAGTTTATTAATAGAATAAATATTTCTAAAATTACTTTAATATTTTAAGAAAAATACTTTTTTCATCCTCTTATCTTAATGCCTACCATAGATTGCAAGCTTGTCATTATTTTTGTGTTTTATTTAGAATTATCTATTAGTGATGTTCTTTACAAAAATAATGATATAGAAAAATAAAATAACCTTAATTACCATAGTTACATAATTTTTAAGGCTGAGAGAAGGTATAATACAATTGAAATAATTTCATCACACTAATAATTATATTAAAAATTCCACATCATTATCAGCAACATCATAAAGTTAACTTGGTTTCTCATATTTATACCTTGAAGTACATACTTGGTAATATTATATTGATTTGGTTCTTAGAAAGGTTGGATATAATTATTTAATAGTTTGAAATATATTTCATCTATCAGAGGTTAACCAAGGATTAGGCATTGACATGTTTTTTGGAAGAACATCTTTACCTGGAGTAATAACAATTAGATAAAGGTATTATTAGTGAACATGTTTTTTCTACCCATGAGGCATTTTATATATTGGAAATAAACTTTTATATCACTTTAAATGTTGAACTGGAAAGAGGATATAGGATTCAAAAATCAATAGAGTTAGTTTGGGAGCTGTATTTATGTTTTTATAAAAAGATCATTTTCCAAAATCTTTCAGCTTTTCAAAAGTATGAACTATCAATAAGGTGACATACTAGAGTATCATAACTATCCTAGAATTGGAGTTGAAAATAATAGTTTCCCAACTAAATGTTAAATAATATTTATAATTAGAGACCAAACAAATTAACTGGGAGAATATCATCATGAAATAATAACTAATATCTTTGATTGAACACACATGATATTTGGTGGCCAAGTTCCCCTCAAAACTAGTGTTGTGTCATATTCCATGACTATAAAATACTTACATGTATTTTTTTGGATAACTATAGATAGATCTTCTTAATCTGAGTGAATATGAAACAATAATCCATATCATACATCAAAGAGTGGTTACTAATTTTATCAATAAAGAGGTGGATGAAATAGTAAAAAATGATATATTTTTTATTTAGGTTGGGTCCTCATATCCACTGAAAGATCATGTATCCAAATAGATGTCTATAATAATGGATTATATTTAAAATAAAGTATTTCCTTAGGTTATTTCTATGAAAGTATAGGTTCATTGAGAATTAGTAGATCATTTCCTCTATGATGGACCAAATTCCTAGAAGATCCCATATAAATGAGGCTATAATGGGGTCCTTCTTCAGTGAAATGAAAGATAAGTGATGCTTACTATTATGAAAGAAGTCTATATTGGAACATTTGGCACACATAAAATAGAATAAAAAATATCTCACCAAATTAGAAAACATGGGTGGGTAATTTTAGAATTCCATGATAAATTACTACATAAGATTTATAAATAGATGTCTTGAATATTAGGTTAAAACCAACCTGATTAATAAATCCCATATGTTTTCACATTCTAGAAAATATTTTTTTTGTATTTTTTATATGGTAGATAAATTTCATAGGTCTTTACCCTCCAACAACCGTTACAAAGCTCAAGTACATCATTTCTATCACTAAATTATTTTCCAAATGAGTCAAAGTTATACCATTAAAGGTGATTGGTATAAATTTAATGATTAATTTTATAAGGTTTTATGATATCTATAATTTTCATCCCTAATTTTTTTAATAAAAAGGTTACATTTTTGTGTTAAACATTAATTTTTTTAAGTTAATCATTGGTTTTAATTATTTCATGGGAAATAATATTATAAAATTAATTGTGTAAAAATAAATAAAATAAATTTTTTTGAAGTGGATTTTTTATGTAGTAAAATTTTGATGTATAAGTGATAAAAATATAGCCTTACTAGATAGTCAAGGAGATCATGTTAGCATTTAGGATAACCAATCACAACTTGGATAACCAGTATCATGAGAATGTGTGCATGGGTGGCCATGGGATCACACACATGGGAGAACAATTTAGGCATAGAGAACACACATGGGGTGAAAGAGAATAGTTATTCTTAGTCTCACATGTGGGGTGACATGAGAGGCTAGGGGAGAGAACTGACAACCATTTAGGAATGTTTTATCCAATGATTGCTGCAATATTGGATATTAATCACAGGATAGGAAAGTGATAATACAATTTGGGATTCATGAGTATTTTGTTACTTTTTATTTTTAACAAAATGTTATCATTCCAGCACCACATTCAAGTTTTTTCACTCACACATTTCACTCACCACCCAATGATTTTGAACCTCATTGTCCACCACTGGAGAAACCAAGATCCACCACTGATGCTATTTAGGGAGCTCAAATTAACCTATGAGAACCAATTCAAAGTTACAAACCGCCATGAAACACTATTAGAGCTTGAGCAACCCTATATAAAGGCCATATGACGATGATAAATTAAATTTTCAGAAAAATAGGCAAACAAATGAGGCAACACTATAGTACAAAATTAGGATGAAGGTAGATGAAGGATGAAATGAGGACTACAACATCATAGAAGGATTACCCATTCCTGATAGGTAACTTCTAAACTAAAAATGGTAAAATAAGTACTATGGGGATGTAGTGAATGAGAGTGGTGGGCTATTTAAGGGTATATTTACACATGTGTAAAGGTTATTTCTCATCCATAGTAAGAAAATGAAGGTTTTGAGGATTTTAATAAAGGTCTAATAGAGGAGTTTCATAAAGGTACACTATGGGTTCATAAAAGTAAGGAATATTTGTGTAAGGACCTGGCCTTAAAACCCTACATAATCTTGAATTAAATGAACAATTCAAATTGAGGATCATTTCAGTTTTAGAGTTTTACATAATTAGGCCATAAATATTATATCTCAAAAGATTACAAAGTAGACACTTCTACTCAGTTTCAATTTTTTTCATAAAATAAAAACTCTTAAAAAGAAACATGTCTAGTTCCATGTTTTAGATAGCATGTATTTCCGTGATCCCATCCTTGACCCTATTCATCTTTAAGTCCTATGGAAAACATTTAAAAAACTTGGGATGAGCATAAAAAGCTCAGTAAGGGATACACAAAGAAGGAAAAGTGTTAGTTTTTCAAAACAACAAGTAAACCATGAATACTTTATCATAAGTAATACTTTTCACCTTTATGAAGTAGTAAATACTCTTCACTGAATAAAAGATAGTTGATTACCCTTTTGTAACCAAAATATTACCATAAATCCCATATAAAGAACACATAACATATAAAGGTAACTTGGGACATAAACATTCTTAAATGGAATAACCATACGGTCAACTTCCACACATATCACTAAATGGAATAGCCATACAACCGACTTTCATACCCAATGCATTGGAGGTTATAACATAACCACCCATCCTGGTTTATCATGGCACCACCCGTCATATGGTTTATCACGTAACCACCCATCAAATGTCCAAGTACCATTATAAAATCATAACACATAAAACATATATAAAGGAAAGAAAACATTTCCACATTTCAATCACAATTTATCACTTAAATATATTGACATAACAAATCCATTATCAAAACCATTTTCAATACCAAAATACATAATAGAGTATATGGTATTTATTTTTCCCTTTTAAAAACATTACGGCTTGTTAAGGAATCCAAAGATCAAGTAATACTCGCGGCGGCGGAAAAGTTGTTGTCACCGCGAATGTTAAAAGAAATATTCATTTTTTTCGTTTAGTTAAACGATTCGTAGAAAAAGAATCCCTTTAAATGAAATGAAAAGTAAAAGATGTTTATATATTGTATAAAATAAAGTCTTGTATTAAAACAAAATATGCCTTAATGAAAGGAGATTGAGACGAAGTCCCTTACAAAGACGATATCCTTTGATTAAGGATAAATCAATTACATAATTATGTGTGAAAAATAAGAATACACCCAATATAAATGGATATTAAGTGAAAAACAATCATAGGTCATTCAAACATATTCATAGGACGACATATTCAAGAAGTACAAGATTAACCCAAATAATTCAAATTGAGTTAAGAAGTTCCCTTGCAAAAATTCGACAGCCTAACGACGTCACTTTAAAATTCAGAAAATGAGTTGATGAGAGAGAAAATATAATCTCATAACTTGGAAATAAAATTTACATCAATAAGGATATATAAGAACATATTTCAACATAATAAGATGTAAATTAAAATACATAACAAAAAGAAGTCTTTTAAAAAGGGGAGGGTGAAAGGTTCCCTTACCAATTTGGGTAACTTTCGAAACGTACACCCCATGAAAGAAGGATCATACAATGAAGATGTAAATACCCATAAATTAAAGTATATTACACAAATAATACAATAATGGTCAGTACATACACCACAAAAAAGGAAATAGTGGCAAATGTTGCATGAATCTCACGGGAATAAAAGTGAGATGAAAAACCCCTTACCTCATTGTAATAAATCGAGTCGTATGATCAAAAGATAATAAGAACAAAAATAATAACATAATTACATGAATATAAATATAATAATTATAATATATATAAAATGGAAGTAAACATTACACCAAATGCAATAAATAAGTGGCGAACAATGGAAATCTCACAGAATTAAAAGCGAGGTAAGAAATCTCCTTACCACGTGTTGGACTTGACTCGCTCGTATGTTCCTTGTTCTTCCTGAATGATAAAATTAACTTAATTTATAATTTCTTAAGAACCTTTTTCAAGTTAATTATTCATTTTATATCACTTATTACCATGTTATAAACTTTATGTAATCATTTAAGTAAATAATGGTCGTTTTGTCGATATTTGGTACTTGAGTCAAAAATGGACTTCTTATAATTACAAGTTGTTCTTGTGGTAAATTATACATTATATCCAGAATGATATTAATGATGTAGATAACTTATATATCATATATATCCAGTATATATATGTATTTATACCAATACATAACATTTGAAGGTAAGAAATGAAATGCACCGTTCATGGAGACGGTAAGTCGTACGTACGCATGAACGCTACTTTCATTTCTATTTCGCATTTAAAGGAATGAAAAAATTATGATATAAATGTATATTATAATTTCAGTATAATATAATATATAATATCATTAACTCCATACTTTATACATCCCACATATGGCATTAACGATTCAAATCACTTTGAGGGGGCGGTAGTCCGCACTTCCTAAAAATGAAATTACCGCGTTTACCCATTATGGAAGCCATAAAAGTATGGAATAAATGAAAAATACATAAGAATAAGGAAAAAATAAGCATAATATATATCATATATAAATACAGTGACATCTTAATGGCCACCATGAGAGGCGGTAGGAGATATTTGAACAATCGTCGTTTTGTGAGGCAGTAGTTCGTCGTCCACAGAAACGGTATGTTCTTCACCCATTAGATGGAGGTGTGTGTAAGTGTAGCTATAATAATTCTCATAAAAACATCCAAGTATATTTAAGATACTGTTTTTGTTACAAAAGAAAGTAATAAAAAGAGTTTAGGGGGTTGGAGAAGCCAAATAAAACAAAAGAACATAAGAAAAGACATTACCTTTAAATCGGGTAACTCCCCTTGGTTTGAACCAAAATGGTTTCTTGAAGGGATTTATGCCTAAGGTAAGGCTTATAGGATGAAGAGAGGGATCTTGGGAGATTATTTGAGTAGAGGTTGGACGAGACAAAGGTCTTGAGAAGTGCGAGAAAGGGGTAGGAAGTGGGGTCTTTTTATAAGGGAGAGGAGGGGATCTTTTGGAAAGCATGAAAATATTAATTTATTATATAATGATTTTCGCTTTCTAAAGGTCCAAAAAACATTAAAGTAGAATATAAGGTGTCCCATATTAGAAATAAAATCATCCAATAAGAATTGGACAAGTTTCAGATATTATTTTAAACTTTATCTTCTTTTTTATTTAAATCATTCATTAATGACGTAAACACTGCATCATCATTGTATCATAAATAATGTTATTTATTTGATGTCTAAAAATTATAAAAAAATACCATGATGTAGGAAATATTTTTATCTTTCTAATGAATATTTATAGTCAAAACGATAACTTATATAACCCCATGTAAAAATTGGTTTAGTAAAACAATACATGTTTGTGACATTTTTATTTTTTACTTTAAATAAAAAGTTATTGATGTCATTATCTTACCCAAGTGACTACATGGCCCCCTAAAATTTACCCATGGATTGTATTGGTTTTCCATGACTCATCCAATAAGGGTAGAACATGTTTCAAGGTATTTTTATATTTTTATAATATTATTTTTACCTTAAATTACCCTAATTACCTTTAATCGCGGTTAATAAAACTCAAAAGTTACTATTCACCAAAAATTGTTTTCATCCCATTGAACCAAATTTTACTTACTAATGATAAACATGTATGTTGGATTTTTGAAATTCAATTCGCAGAATCGGTAATATTTCATTTAAACGAAAAATTTATTTTTTAAACTACTACTTAGTGGTTTCACTATTCATCAAAAATTGATGTTTTTCAGAAAAATACCAAAAATTCACCCTAAGCTATATTTGATATTCCAAATTCAAAAATGATATCCATTTTAAAAAATTCAAAACATAGAAGTTAGATTAATTAATTTATAATTAATTCCCGCTGTCAAAACAAATAGCGTGTTTTTAAGAAATAATATCTATCAAAAGATTGACACTTGTTTATGTCCAATTTCAAAGTGAAATTAATTTCAATGACCACCATTGGATTAAATGGTAAAAATATATTTTAATTAAAATTTAAAACCAATTAAAAAGATAGTCTAACCATATAAATAAATTAGATTAAAAGACGGTTTTTAATTAAAATACAACATTTTTCACTATTGACTAAAAAAATGAACTTTATCGGAAAAATACCAAAAATTTACAAAAAGTAAATTTTGATGTCTTCATTATAAAGAAGGATTTTATTTTGTCAAATATAACATATAAAAGTGACAAAAAGTATATTTAAAAAGGGTTCGCCATCAAAAGGCGATTAATCGACCTTTTAAAGAATATTGGAATATTTATGCTTAAAATTGGATTCATTCGCATTTTAAGCCTCTAACATTTATTGGATAAATGTAAAAATATTTGACAAACATATATAATCATTTTGTAGTTATTTTTGTTCATTCCCGCCATTACAACATCTAGGCGTTAACTACCATTTAAAATAATATTATTATATTATTAGTGTGCAACGTAAGATTTGAAAGAAACTCATTGTTGTGTATTGGGTACGCCATCGAACATAGAATCCCCTTTAAAATAATATTAATATTTTATTTACAAATATTAATATATATGAAAATTTCATATTCATTATTTACTTTGGATGTTACATCCTTCCCCTCTTTTGGGAATTGCGTCCTTGCAATTTTAAAATTGGTCTCGGAACTTTATTGAAAGCCCCACATCGGAAAAGGAGTCAATAAAAATATCACTTTAAAAGAAAGAAAGAGAATTAAAAAGGTCACCTGAGATAACCCACACTTGGATTCTATGAAAACATGGATATGGAGGAGAAACTAAGTGTCAAGTTCTGATGGAGAGTGATAGAAAACATGATTATGTGAAAGTTAACAACAAGAAAACCACAAAATTATGATGGATTAAACGGTATTTGATTCCCCAGTAGGAAAAGTTAACAGAAAACATTTTTGTTTTAAGTTACTTTTCATTGAGGAATTTATTTATGAGCTTAACTAAAACATAAGTAAACCTAATTACTTGTCATGTAGACTTTCATATTTTACTAGATTTCTAACACAAACTCATATTTTCTCCAAAAGATGAGTATTCAGGATGAGTTTTTCACATTAAGAGAGCTATAATAAACTTCGAGAGAATCGCATAATCCAAAAAAGATGAACTATATATTTCCCATGTCTTTATATCTTAACCAAAACCAAAATGGTTAGTACAAGATCAGATAATCCCCAAAAAGGACAATCTTTTACAAAAAGAAAAACTACTCTTAATCTCCAAAATTTGTCCAACAAAACCCAAAGTTCATCAAAGACCATTCAATAAACAGCTATCCATAAACTTCTTCAAATTAATCCAAACTAAGATTGAAACCCAAATCTCCGAAGGATTTAATCACATAGTCTTCCAAGATAGATATTAACATTTATCTCCAAATGACATCAGTTACTCTTATAGTCTCATATTGAAAAGTAATTAACCTAATCACATATCCTCCCTGATAGGTTAAACATTTCCATAGACAACCCAAAATCAACTTATTATTGATTCATAAAATCATCTAACTAAAAAGAAATTGTCAAACTAACCAGGGACTTCACGTAGTCCAGTGGTAGGTGATAAATACCAGTCGCACTTTTGTTGTGGGTTTGGTTCCCGCAGCTTCGTCCGACGCGACAGGTTGTCACCCGGTCTGCGTGTTGTCCCTTTTCAAAAAACTATATAATTTTATAACATTCCCCAAAAAAAGACAAATTCATCAAAAATAACCATAACATATTTTAACCACTAAGGTTATCTAATAACTTTCATTTTGCATCCCAAAATGTATTAAACCGTAATTACCTCAAATTCAAGGATCAAATAAAACCAAATGGTTCTTTATAATTATATCCACTAAAGAAAATATAATTATTGCTTGAATAAAATTTTCATATATCAAATATCAGGGTTACACTAGGGGTGTAATTTCATCTCGGCCCGGCCCGAACAGGGCCGGGCCGGGCCGGGCCTGCCATGCAAAGAGTCGGGCCACTAACCACTATTCGGGTCGGGTCGGGCCGGCCCGAACAACCCCATGAGGCGGACCGAGCCCGACCTCTGGCCGGCCCAAACCATCGGGTCAGGCCGGTCTTTTTCGGGCCGAGCCGGGTTTTTTCGAGTCGGGCCATGGTGGGATTTTATTATTTTCAAAACAATTGCCTCTTTTAATTTTTTATTTATTTAAACATTTTTTTTAACATTTATTTAAAACGTTTCTTTACATTTATCTTTAAATGCATGTTTTTTGTAAAAACGTTTATTTTATTTTTTATTAATATTTTACAGTGGGTGGATGTGTTTTTTTGTCTAAATAGATTTATATATTGTGAATATATATATATATATATATTATTTGCAAATTGAAAAAAATAATGAGGGGTGTGCAGCTGCCGTGGGTGAGTTTAAAGGCTTATTATTTAACAGTTTTTCTAACATTTATTTAAAACATTTTTACATTTATTTTTTTAAACTTATTTATAATTTTTAAGCGTTTGTTAATATTTTTTATTTAAACATTTTTATTTAAACCGTTTTTTAACATCTTTTTAAAATATTTTTTTACATTTATTTTTAAATAATTAATTTAAAACATTTTTGAATTTTTTTAAATGCATGATTTTGACAGGTATTTTTTTAAACATTTAACTTTTTTCATATTTTAATGTAAAAAGTATTTTTTAAGTGTTTGTTTTAAAAAAATTAATTTAAATGTTTGTTTTAAAAACATTTTTAAACATTTTTATTTAAACCCTTATTTAAACCATATTTTAACACTTGTTTAAAACATTTTTTTACATTTATTTTTAGACATTTAATTTAAAACATTTTTTGAACGCATATTTTTTACATGTATTTTTTTAAACATTTAACACGTTTTATGTAAAAATATTTTATAGTGGGTGGATATGTTATTTTTTTCTAAATACATTTATACATGTCTGTGAATTTATATATATTATGTACAAATTAAAAAAAATTAACGAGTTATTGGGGGGTACGCAGTAGTGGGTGGTGGGTTTAAAGTGTTGTTATTTAAACGTTTTTTATCATTTATTTAAAATGTTTTTTTACATTTATTTTTTTAACTTATTTATGAAAAGTATTTTTAAGCGTTTGTTTAATTTAAAAAAAAATTTAAAATGTTTTTTAATTTTTTTGCAGGGAAGGCCCAACCCGGCCCTGTCTGAACTGAAATTACACCCTTAGCGGGTGCGCAACAGTGGGTGCGTTAATCTTTTTCTAAATAGATTTATATATGTATATATAGTATATATAATATATGCAAGTTTTATCATATTTTAAAAAAATTAATGAAGTTGGGGGTGTGCGAATATTATTTGGTGAGTAGTTATTTTTTTGTTAATATATAATAAGTTATTATATATATATATAATATGAGAAAATTGTAAAAAAATAATTAGGGGTTGGGGGTGCGCTGCAGTGGGCGAGTTAATTTTTTTTTCTAAATAAATTTAAATATAATATATGCAAGTTGCAACATATTTAAAAAAATTAATGAGGTTGGGGGACGTGCACAAACATCATTAGGTGAGTGTGTTATTTTTTTGTTAATATAAAATAAGTTATTATATAATATTAAATCATTGACACACACATATATTATTAATGGATTTTTAAAAGACACACTTAATTGATATATATTATTAATAGCTTTATATATAATATTAATGGCCTTATATATAATATTAATGGATTTGTTTATATATATATAAATTATCATATCATTGATATATATATATATATTATTAGTAGATTTGTTTTTATATATACATATATATAATATGCAAGTTTCATCATATTTAAAAAAAATTAGCGAGGTTGGGGGTGTGCGCGAATATCATTGGGTGAGTGTGTTATTTTTTTTATTAATATATAATAAGTTATTATATATATATATAATGCTAAATGATTGATATATAAATATATATATATATATATAATATGATAAAATTATAAAAAAAAATAATCAGGGGTTGGGGGGTGGGTCACAGTGGGTGAGTTAATTTTTTTTCTAAATAGATTTATATATGTATAATATATATAAATATGCATGTTGTAACATACTTAAAAAAATTAATGAAGTTGAGGGACTTGCACGAACATCATTAGGTGAATGTGTTATTTTTTTTATTAATATACAACAAGTTATTATATCTATATAATATTAAATCATTGATATATATATATATTAATAGCTTTGTTTTTCTATATATATATATATTATATTAAATCATAGACACACACACACACACACACATATATATATATATATATATTATTAATGGATTTTTAAAAGGCACACTTAATTGATATATATTATTAATAGCTTTATATATAATATTAATGGCTTTGTTTATATATATATATTATCATATCATTGATATATATATATATATATATTTAGTAGATTTGTTTTTATATAGATATATATAATATGCATGTTTCATCATATTTTAAAAAAAAATTAGTGAGGTTGGGGGTGTGCGCGAACATCATTGGGTGAGTGTGTTATTTTTTTATTAATATATAATAAGTTATTATATATATATAATGTTAAATGATTGATATATATATATATATAATATGAGAAAATTATAAAAATAATAATTAGGGGTTGGGGGGTGCGTCGCAGTGGGTGAGTTAATTTTTTTTTCTAAATATATTTATATATGTATAGTATATATAATATATGCATGTTGTAACATTCTTAAAAAAATTAATGAATTTGAGGGACTTGCACGAACATCATTAGGTGAGTGTGTTATTTTTTTATTAATATACAACAAGTTATTATATATATATATAATATGAAATCATTGATATATATATATATATATTAATAGCTTTGTTTATATATATATTATATTAAATCATATACATATACATATACATATACATACATACATATATATATATTATTAATGGATTTTTAAAAACCACACTTAATTGATATATATTATTAATGGCTTTGTTTATATATATACACTATTATATATATAATTATATATCATTGTATATATATTTTTATACACACATTATAATTATATGTAATAATAATTATAATTATATATATAATATTATTTTTTGTTAAGATATAATGATATATGCACATATATATAGAAATACACACACACACACACACACACACATAGATACATATATAGATAAATATAAATGTATACAGATACATGTATATATATATATATATAGGTATATATATATAGGTATATATATATTGGTATATATATATATGTATGTATATATGTATACATGTATATATATATATACCTATATATATATATATACAGATATATATAGATATACAGATATATATATATATATAGATATATTGGTCCAGGCGCAGCCTTGGGAGCTCGTGATAGGGGGATCAAATCCCCATACCCGCAGATTCCACATTAAATTTTTTACAGCGCGCGAGCATCGCACGGGCTGGACTTCACACGGGCCAGCGGGTCGGCCTTTTTCGGGCCGACCCGGCCTGGCCCGCGGGCCTTCTTGGAAAGGCCCAGGCCCGACCCGCTGAACCTACGACCCGAGCCCGGCCTGGCCCAATGCGGGTTTTGCCGGGCCGGGCCGCTTGGGATTTCAGGCCGGGCATGTCGGGTTTTCGGGCCGCCGAGCCAAAATTACACCCTTAGGTTACACATACTATAAAAAGTCTTCTAATATAATCCCATCACCAAAAGAGCCTTAATACTTTTAAGAATTTCACCGTCCTAAAATCTACTATGACTCTTGAATCCCTTATATGTTGACTTCTTACTCATTCAATATTCTTCATGATCCATTAACCATTCCTTTCCAACTTATTCTGAAATACTTCCTTCCTACAAACAAAATCATAAACCATATCCTAAGATTCAATAATAGGAAAACATGTGTTAAGAAATAATCCATACATTTCATTGGTCATTGTTAGTTTCTTCATCCTCAATCTGAATGGAATTAGGTATTGGTGAACAAATATTTGTATGATCCTAGTGATCCCATTCCCAAAACATCTTCGTAGGACATGTGTTTGCATAATGACCATGCACACCACATTTAAAACATTCAATTGATCCCTCAGAAAGAACTTATTTCCCTTTCCTAGAGTCAACTGGATGCTTCCTTTTTCCATGACAGGTTCTTGCTTTATGACCTTCATTTCCACGTCTATATCATCTTTCTGTCCCTTTGAAACATTTTCCTAGGTGTTTCTTTCCACATCTTTGACGCATAGGTTTTTAAACATACTTACCTTTATGATTATTACCTGAACTTCCATAGGGATTTGTTTCTCACATATATGATGCCTTATAAAAATCACTAAGGTTTAGGTGGTCAATCATGAATCCAGATAGTTGGTTGAGAATAACCAAAAGAGTTCTCATTACAGCTCCCATATCATTCAGTTTCTCGTTCAGAAAATCGTCACACTTTTCTTCACATCCACTGTTACTTTGGTGCCTGCTAGATCCAACCATTTACTAAAACCAAAAAGGTCAGTGTGAGTATATCAGTAAAATCATCATATAATATATTATGAGGAGGGTAAATACTAAGATATAACTATTCATATTATCATAAACTCATTTAATTTATATAAAAAAAACTATGACACTTTCTGAAATCCTAACCATTATGGTAATGTCACTTATGCTTAAAGAATACCATAACCTCTAAAGTTATCTAAACCGACCTTTGATACCAACTGTAAGGACCCGACCTTAAAACCTTACATAATCTTGAATTAAATGAATAATTCACATTGAGGATCTTTTCAAGTTTAGAGTTTTAGAGAATTAGGCCATAACTATTACATCTCAAAAGATTACAAAGTAGACACTTCTACTCAATTTCCATTTTTTTCATAAAATAAAAACTCCTAAAAAGAAACATGTCTAGTTCCATGTTTTAGATAGAAGTCTTTCCTTGATCCTATCCTTGAACCTATTCATCTTTAAGTCCTGTGGAAAACATTTCAAAAACTTGGGATGAGCATAAAAAGCTCAGAAAGGGATACACAAAGAAGGAAAACTGTTAGTTTTTCAAAACAACAAGTAAACCATTAATACTTTATCATAAGTAATACTTTTCACCTTTATGAAGTATTAAATACTCTTCACTGAATAAAAGATAGTTGATTACCCTTTTGTAACCAAAATATTACCATAAAACCCATATAAAGAACACATAACATATAAAGGTAACTTGGGACATAAACATTCTTAAATGGAATAACCATATGGTCGACTTCCACACATATCACTAAATGGAATAGCCATAAGGCCGACTTCCATACCCAATGCATTGGAGGTTATAACGTAAACACCCATCCTGGTTTGTCATGGCACCACCCATCATATGGTTTATCATGTAACCACCCATCAAATGTCCAAGTACCATTATAAAATCTTAACACATACAACATATATAAAGGAAAGAAAACATTTCCACATTTCAATCACAATATATCACTTAAATATATTGGCATCACAAATCCATTATCAAAACCATTTTCAATACCAAAATACATAATAGAGTATATGGTATTTATTTTTCCTTTTAAAAACATTACGACTTGTTAAGGAAGTGAAAGATAAAGTAATACTTTCAACGATGAAAAGGTTGTTGTCACCGCGTACGTTAAAAGAAACATTACTTTTTGTTTTTTTAGTAAAACGCTTCATAGAAAAAGATTCCATTTGAATGAAATGAAAAGTGAAAGGTGTTTATATAGAGTATAAAATAAATTCTTGTATTAAAATAAAATATGCCTCAATGAAAGGAGATTGAGATGAAGCCCCTTACAAAGACGGTATCCTTTGATTAAGGATAAATCAATTACATAATTATGTGTGAAAAATAAGAATACACCCAATATAAATGGATATTAAGTGAAAAACAATCAGTGGTCATTCAAACATATTTATAGGACGACATATTCAAGAAGTACATGATTAACCCAAATAATTCAAATTGAGTTAAGAAGTTCTCTTGCAAAAATTCGACATCCTAATGTCATCACTTTAAAATTTAGAAAATGAGTTGATGAGAGAGAAAATGGTATCTCATCACTTTTACATAAAATTTACATCAATAAGGATATATAAGAACATATCCCAACATAATAATATGTAAATTAAAAGACATAACAAAAAGAAGTTTTTTAAAAAGGGGAGGGTGAAAGGTTCCCTTACCGATTTGGGTAACTTTCGAAACATACACCCCATGAAAGAAGGATCATACAATTAAGATGTAAATACCCATAAATTAAAGTATATTACACAAATAATACCATCATGTGCAGTACATACACCACACAAAAGGAAATAGTGGTAAATGTAGCATGAATCTCAGGGGAAAGTGAGATGAAAACCCCCTTACCTCATTGTAATAAATCGAGTCGTATGACTAAAAGATAATAAGCACAAAAAGAATCACATAATACCATGAATATAAATAGAATAATGATAATATAAATCAAATTTCATTACAAATTACACCACATGCAATAAATAAGTGGTGAACAATGAAAATCTCATGGAATTAAAAGCGAGGTAAGAAATCCCCTTACCACATGTCCGACTTGACTCACTCGTATGTTCCTTGTTCTTCCTGAATGATAAACTTAAGTTAATTTATACTTTATTAAGAACCTTTTTCAAGTTCATTATTCATTTTATATCACTTATTACCATGTTATAAACTTTATGTAATCATTTAAGTTAATAATGGTCGTTTTGTTGATATTTGGTACTTGAGTCAAAAATGGACTTCTTATAATTACAAGTTGTTCTTGTGGTAAAATATCCATTATCTCCAAAATGATATTCATTATGTATATATAATATATATAACATATATACTGTATATATATGTATTTATACCAGTATATAACATTTGAAGGTAAGAAATGAAATGCACCGTTCATGGAGACGGTAAGCCGTACGTACGCATGAACGCTACTTTCATTTCTATTTCGCATTTAATGGAATGAAAACATTATGACATAAATGTATATTATAATTCCAGTATAATATAATATATAATATCATTAACTCCATCCTTTATACATCCCATATATGGCATTAACGATTCAAATCACTTTGAAGGGGTGATAGTCCGCACTTCCTAAAAATGAAATTATCGCGTTTACCCATTATGGAAGCCATAAAGGTATAGAATAAATGAAAAATACAGAAGAATAAGGAAAACAGAATCATAATATATATCATATATAAATGCAGTGACATATTAATGGCCACCATGAGAGGCGGTAGAAGATATTTGAACAATCGTCGTTTCTTGAGGCAGTAGTTCGCCGTCCACAAAAACAATATGTTCTTTACCCATTAGATGGAGGTGTGTGTAAGTGTAGCTAGAATAATTCTCATAACAACATCCCAGTATATTTAATATACTTATTTTGTTACAAAATAAAGGAATAAAAAGAGTTTAGGGGGTTGGAGAAGCAAAATAAAACAAAAGAACATAAGAAAAGACATTGCCTTTAAATCGGGTAACTCCCCTTGGTTTGAACCAAAAAGGTTTCTTGAAGGGTTTTCTGCCTAAGATAAGGCTTCTAGGATGAATAGAGGGATCTTGGGAGATTATTTGAGTAGAGTTTGGACGAGCCAAATGGCTTGAGAAGTGTGAGAAATGGGTAGGAAGTGGGGTCTTTTTATAAGGGAGAGGAGGGGCTCTTTTGGAAAGCATGAAAATATTATTTTACTATATAATGATTTTCAGTTTCTAAAGGTCCAAAAACAATTAAAGTTGAAGATAAGGTGTCCCATATTCGAAATTAAATCATCCAATAATAATTGGACAAGTTTTGGATATTATTTTAAACTTTATCTTCTTTTTTATTTAAATCATTCATTAATGATGTAAGCACTGCATCATCATTGTATCATAAATAATTTTATTTATTTGATGTATAAAAATTATAAAAAAAATACCATGATTTAGGAAATATTTTTATATTTCTAATGAATATTTATATTCAAAAAGATAACTTATATAACCCCATATAAAAATTGTTTTAGTAAAACAATGCATGTTTGTGACATTTTTATTTTTTACTTTAAATAAAAAGTTATTAATGTCATTATCATACCCAAGTGGCTCCATGGGGCCCCCAAATTGACCCATGGATTTTCTTGGTCTGCCATGACTCATACAATAAGGGTAGGACATGTGTAAAGGTATTTTTATATTTTTATAATATTTTTTTACCTTAAATTACCCTAATCTCCTTTAATCGTTGTTAATAAAACTCAAAAGTTACTATTCACAAAAAATTATTTTCATCCCATTGAACCACAGTTTACTTACTAATGACAACCATATATGTTGGATTTTTAAAATTCAATTCACAGAAGCGGTAATATTTCATTTAAATGAAAAATTCACTTTTTTAACTACTACTTAGTGGTTTCACTATTCATCAAAAATTGATGTTTTTCAGAAAAATAACAAAAATTAACCCTAAGATATATTTGATATTCAAAATTCAAAAATTATATCCATTTTACCAAATTCAAAACATAGAAGTTGTATTAATTAATTTATAATTAATTCCCGCTGTCAAAACAAATAACGTGTTTTTAAGAAACAATATCTATCAAAAGATTGACACTTGTTTATGTCCAATTTCAAAGTGAAATTAATTACAATGACAAACATTGGATTAAATGGTAAAAATATATTTTAATTAAACTTTAAAACCAATTAAAAAGATAATCTAACCATATAAATAAATTATATTAAAAGATGGTTTTTAATTAAAATACAACATTTTCACTATTCACTAAAAAAATGAACTTTATCTGAAAAATACAAAAAATTTACAAAAAGTAAATTTTGATGTCTTCATTATAAAGAAGGATTTTATTTTTTCAAATATAACATATAAAAGTGACAAAAAGTAGAATTAAAAAGGGTTCGCCATCAAAAGGCGGTTAATCGACCTTTTAAAGAATATTAGAATATTTATTCTTAAAATTGGATTCATTCGCATTTTAAGCCTCTAACATTTATTGGATAAATGTAAAAGTATTCGAAAAAAATATATATGTAGGTTCCGGGCGCAGTGGAAGCGCGTTGGTGGGTTTTCCCAACTTTAATTAACGTTAAACAATGTTCAATCCGAGATCCATCCCGATATAAAACGCCGAATCTTCAGAATAGAAAAAAGAACGAAAAGAAAAGAAGAGTCCCGAAACCCTTGAGGAGGATCATCATATGTTGATTATAATTAATTTAATTAATGCATAAGAATTACCTCGTTGGAATTATTTCTTCGTTTATGTGTCCGGTCACGATTCAGTGAACCGTCGTTGCATCGTAGAATCCAAGTATATGATTCCTCACGTGGTGATCCACACGTGTGTCACGTATCTCCGGACATCGCCGAAGGGATCTCTGGGTGCTAGCGTGGAAGAACCTTCGCTTGCGATGTCCGCCTTCGACCGCCTTGATCCGGTGGAGGATCTTGCTCTCGTAACTTGAGGGCGTTCTTGGTGGAAAGGGAATTCTATCTTGGCTTGAGAGTATTTCCAAATCCCTTGTGCACAACAATGGATCTTTAAAATATTGGGGTTGCGAGGATATTTATAATCAGGTTTGAGTTTAATAGAGTTATGACAATAAAAAATGCGTTACACGTTTTATTTATTTCATTAACTCTTATTGAAAACCCCCATGTCAAATTATTAATTCCTTGACATGCGCCCACACTGATTATAATAAATATCATTTAATAAAACAATATTAAATCCTCAAAATCCAAACTAGAAGAACTACATGGCGTGTAATAATTAATACACAACGTGTACTTGTTTTCCATAAAACTACACGGCGTGTACTTTTATTTTCCATTTTTCTCCACCACATTTATTAGACCTTGAGTAATGACTATTTATTTATTAAATAAATGTAACTGTATTAATCGCTAATAAATATATTATTTCTTCCACAATATATTCTCTCGAATAACTAGTGTCAAAATAAATGTGATCAGACATCCGTAAATAATTATTAAACCACAGTCGGGAATAATATTGATTTAACTTGTTAAATTAATATTTAACTAAGATACATGGACACACTTAGTGTGTGACCCTCTAGGCCTCTTTCCCAGTGGCATTAGGCTGAGCCTGCCTAAAGTCCAAGGTTAGCATCTAGCAACACGCCAAGGCACCCATAGAGAAAGAAGTTAACGCTGCAATGACGTGTCACCTCCTACGAACGCTTATCGTGTAATATAATCCCTTTGTCTCGATATCTCCAATCAAGCGGGTTGCATGCTAGTGCCATCAACCCATGTGCTTGATTATTCTTTCTTTGACTTCCTGGAATTGAACTTTCCCATACCTTACCATGGACATGGATTTATTTAGGCTATATCAATTCCATAAAAGGGCCTGAGATATCTACTTCCGTTATGGAACGGAAGGGACAAATCCTTTCTCTCATTATCTATTAATGCGGTATTACTCGCGACGCACCCAACGTATCCTACCTCGCTGCGAACAGTGTGTCGTCACAGTTTTCTTCAATACATCTAAGTGCGTGAGTTTTAATACCCATTAATAATAATCTTAAAGTCTAAGGACCAATACACACGTCCGCAGATAGGAACATCCAATGACACTATGAAATGTGGATTTCCTATTGGCGGGTCTCGTTCTCATAATATCCTCCTGGATATTACCAAGGGTGCACACCATGAGAAGGTGCCTCAAAGTTTTATGAGTCCTCACCCCTAATGACCTGTATTATTTGTGTCCCTCAAATAATATCATCCGGCCATAGAACATACATTCAAGAACAATGTTATGACACTTCCGGGTTCTCATCATAGCAGAGATCCGCTACGACCCTTTAATGCAATAGCTGTCCTTAAGACATTATCACATGACATGTCACACAGAAGAACAATCAAGATGTGATAAGGCTTTTATTTAAATGAATAAAGTACAAAGTAGTTGGTTCTAGACCACCAACTCTAACAGACTCCCACTTGGACTACAGCCAACTTCTAACCGCCTTTAACCCGCTAGCTCTCACATGATATTCATGCTT
Source organism: Viscum album (assembly GCA_963277665.1). Classification (NCBI taxonomy): domain Eukaryota; kingdom Viridiplantae; phylum Streptophyta; class Magnoliopsida; order Santalales; family Viscaceae; genus Viscum; species Viscum album. The sequence continues at coordinate 77,118,109 of OY728145.1, forward strand.
CTGCTGAGATAGGCCTTTAGTCATGGGGTCTACCACGTTCTCTTCCGTGGACACGATGCTCACTTCAACTTCACCCCTTTGATAGAAATCCCTCAAGAGGTGACACTTCCAGAGTATGTGCTTTGTCTGTTGATGTGAACTTTGTTCTTTTGCAAGAGCCACCACTGTAGTATTATCACAATACAATGTAATGGTATCTTTACTTCTAGGAACCACATCAAGCTCCTGGAAAATGTTCCGAATCCAGACGGTTTCCTTGGCTGCATCAGAAGCCTCTATATACTTGGACTCCACTGTAGAATCGGTGGCAACTGGCTACTTTGAACTCTTCCAGCTCACAGCTCCTCCATTGAGACAGAAAACATATCCAGATTGCGACTTCAGATCATTCTGATCTGTTTGAAAACCAGCATCAGCATACCCTCTGATGACTAGCTCCTCGTCTCCTCCATACACCAGGAATATATCCTTAGTTCTTCTCAGATACTTAAGGATAGTCTTAACAGTAGTCCAATGTTGTTCTCTTGGATCTGCTTGATATATGCCTACCATGATCAGTGCATAGGCAACATCAAGCCTGGTACATAACATGACATACATGATGGATCCTATAGCCGAAGTGTATGGGATCTTGCTCATCCTATCTTTCTCCTGTTGTGTCTGGGGACACATTTTCTTAGAAATGTGTAAGCCATGCGACACTGGAACCAATCCCCTCTTGGATTTTTCCATAATAAATCTCTTTAGTATCTGGTCAATGTATGTACCCTGACTTAGTCCAAGAAGCCTCTTGGATCTATCACGAATGATCTTGATCCCTAGAATGTAGGCTGCTTCTCCTAAGTCCTTCATGGAGAAACACTTGTTCAACCAGTCCTTAACTGACTGTAAGGCTGGTACGTCGTTTCCAATAAGCAATATGTCATCAACATATACCACTAGGATGATGACCGTATTCCCATTAAACCGCTTATAAACTCATGGTTCACATTCATTCTTAATGAAACCAAAATCCTTTTATAGATTCATCAAATCGAATGTTCCATGACCTGGATGTTTTCTTCAATCCATAAATGGATTTCTGCAACTTGCAAACCTGTTTGGCTTCACCTGGTGTCACAAACCCTTCTGGTTGTGTCATATAGACATCTTCCTGAAGGTTCCCGTTAAGGAATACTGTTTTGACATCCATCTTCCAAATCTCGTAGTCATGGTAAGCTGCTATGGAAAGTATGAATATTATGGATTTAAACATGGAAACTAGCGAGAAAGTTTCATCATAGTCAATTCTGTGATGCTGTCTAAGTCCTTTAGCCACTAGACTTGCTTTATAGGTGCTAACATGACCTTCCATGTCCAGATTTCTTTTGAATACCCATTTGCATCCAACAGGATTTACATCAACTGGCTCATCGAATAGAACCCAAACTTGGTTCTGATACATGGAATCCATCTCATAATTCATAGCTTCTAGCCATCTTGCAGCTTCTGAGCTTTCTACTGCTTCCTTGTAGGAGAAAGGTTCATCATTGTCCAACAATAATGATTCACCATCCTCGGTGACTAGGAAACCAAATCTCTCTGGTTCCCTTACCTCTCTTGAGCTCCTACGCAGTTCTTGTGTTTCTGGAACCTCTTCCATGGGGACCTGTGGAACTTGTTCCTGTACCAACTCCTGTGTATCTTGAGCATCAACTTCTTCGAAGTCAATCTTGCTCCCACTATCCTTCTTGAGGATGTGATCCCTCTCAAGAAAGACGGCTTGTCTGGTGATAGTCACTTTCTTGTCTTGAAGGTTATATAGGTAATATCCTTTCATTTCCTTGGGATATCCTATAAAGATACACTTCGTGCCCCAGGGTGCTAGTTTGTTGCCTGATAAGGCCTTAACAAATGCCTCACATCCCCATACACGTGTGTGCGACAAAGTGGGTTTCCTTCCATTCCACAACTCAGATGGAATTCCATTTTCCGCCTTAGTTGGTACTCGGTTTAATGTGTATGTTGTAGTTTGTAATGCATATCCCCAAAAGTATAATGGAAGATCCGCATGACTCATCATCGACCTCACCGTGTCCAATAAGGTGCGGTTCCTCCTTTCACTAACACCATTCCACTGTGGTGTATAAGGAGGAGTGAGCTGAAATTGAATCCCAGACTCCCGTAGAAGATCGATGAACTCTTGGTTCAGATATTCTCCACATCGATCCGATTGAAGCTTCTTTATCTTATTAGCAAGATGATTCTCTACTTCATTCTTGAATTCCTTAAATTTCTCTAAGGACTCTGACTTATACCTCATTAAGTAGACATAGCCATATCTACTCAAATCATCAGTAAAAGTAATGAAGTAAGAATATCCACCTCTAGCTTCTACTAGAAATGTTCCACACACATCAGTGTGTACCAATACTAGAAGCTCTGTGGCCCTTTCACCTTGTCCACCAAAAGGCGGCTTGGTCATTTTTCCTTATAAACAAGCATGACATCTATCAAGTGGTTTTAGATCAGTAGAGTCTAAATAGCCATCTTGGCAGAGCTTTGTCAAATTCTTCTCATTCACATGACCAAGGCGGTGATGCCATAGCTAGGTGATGTATGAGTCATGTGATTTTGTTTCGTTATCGATTGCCAACACTTGTTTTTCATAATTCAATACATACAAACCATTATTTAAATGTGCCATACCATAACATATGTTGTTCTTATAAAAGAGAAAACCCTTATTTCCAAATTTTAAAACAAATCCATCCATATCCAAACAAGATACAGAAATTATGTTCTTGGTAACACTAGGCACATAATAACAGTTATGTAAAACCAAAATCATCCCAGTCGACAATGAGAGGTGGTAGTCGCCAATAGCCAACATAGCCAGCCTTGCGCCATTGGTGGCTCGAAGATCCACCTCTCCTCTGGCGATCTTTCTAAATATACTTGGTTCCTGCATTTGAATACAGATGTGAGCCCCACAAGCTGTATCTAATACCCAATGTGTCGAAATAGAAAGATTACACTCGATAACAAACGCACCTTTAGCGTCCCCAGGCTTCTGGGTCCATTTCCTCTTCCAGTGGCCCTTCTTGCCATATGCAAAACACACTGCCTCCCATTCCTTGCCCTGCCTGTGGATCTTCCCCTTCTTGGAGGGACGATGCTCGAGGGCTTTAGACTGTTTATAAGTCTTTGGCCCCTTTGCCCTGTCCTTCATTTTCTTGTTCACTATAAGGACTGCGGGTTTGTCACGCCCCATGTCCTTATCTACCCGGCGAATCAAGGTCAGAAGCTCTGATAGACTCTTCTCATTTCCGCTCATGTTATAGTTGACAATGAAGCTAGAGAAGGTTTTGGGAAGTGATGATAGGATGAGATCTGTACGAAAATCATCCGGGAACTTAATCCCTAAGATGTCCAAGCGTTCAATGTATCCAATAAGCTTGACTACATGAGGCCCAACTGGCGCATACTCTCCAAGCTTCGTGGTAAACAAAGCATTGGAGATCTCATACCTCTCCTATCTCGCCTTCTCTTGGTAGAGATCTTTAAGGTGAGACATTATGCTATACACGTCCATGTTTTCATGTTGCTTCAAGAGCTCATTAGACATGGATTATAGCATGAAACACTAGACATCTGTGGCATCATCCATGTGTTTCATGTAGAGAGATAATTCCTCATCACTAGCCTCTTTCCCAGTCACAACTGGAATAGGCTCTTCCAGCACATATAATTTCCTTTCGTGGCGAAAGACGACGTGTAAACGCCTCTGCCACTCTTGGAAATTGGTGCCTGTGAGAAGGTTTTCTTTTTTGAGTATGGTGCACAATGATACGTTTGAAGTCATTTTCTTGCCGTTTCTACAAATTAAGATGAGCAAAGGTTTAGTACTTTATTACAAAATTTGAGACAAATAAATAAATTAATACTTATTAGTCTCCCACTATTTTATCGAAATCCAATAGCCCTCACCATTGACTTTGGAATATTCTGTTGCGTGAATATTCTAGTGTAAAGGATCCATATTTCCCTTCGAATTACCCCAACTAGGGTTGTTCAAGCAACTTGAAGGGTTTTTAGGTAGGCATTCCAAATGCCAACTGCATTAACTCGCAGCTCCTTGATCCGCTGAGTGGACTCCCCAATCCTAAAATCCTTTTTGAATTTCCTCAACCTTTGCCTCTTGGTCACACCAAGTCCTGCTGTGGCAGTCAACCCTTGATGCGAACCAAGTCAAGTCAACCCAAAACCTTGAATTATAATTCCTCGATAATTGAAATCACCCCAACTAGGGTTGGTCAAGCACTTTTTACTATGGTTCGATTCTAACCAAGATTATGGAAGGCTATGCCGACTTAATATTTATTTTGAGGTATTTTATCCTTATACGTAAATTGTCATTTTATTATCTTTGATTACATGCTTGTTAATATTAAGTGAGATATACTTAAGTGATTAACCATGTCTAAGATAATATTTACGTATAAGTCGGTTTTATTTTAGTTCCATATTTCATGCTCATTTAATTCATTAATTGTGTGATCGTGACAACACACCCACAATAAATAAACCATGAAACTGAGAGAAATAAAATAAATGGTACGATCATGAGCTTTTCTATTGGTTAGTTTATCTAACAGTTGATAAACTAACCCAAGACCTAGGGGAGAAACACCTTGAACCTTTCGGTATTACTCGTGATGCACCCAACGTATCCTACCTCGCTGAGAACAGTGTGTCGTCACAGTTTTCATCAATACATCTAAGTGCATGAGTTGTAATACCCATTAATAATAATCTTAAAGTCTAAGGACTAATACACACGTCCGCAGATAGGAACATCCAATGACACTATGAAATGTGGATTTCCTACTGGCGGGTATCGTTCTCATAATATCCTCCTGGATATTACCAAGGGCACACACCATGAGAAGGTGCCTCAAAGTTTTATGAGTCCTCACCCCTAATGACCTGTATTATTTGTGTCCCTCAAATAATATCATCTGGCCATAGAACATACATTCAAGAACAATGTTATGACACTTCCGGGTTCTCATCATAGTAGGGATCCGCTACGACCCTTTAATGCAACAGCTATCCTTAGGACATTATCACATGACATGTCACATATAAGAACAATCAAGATGTGATAAGGCTTTTATTTAAATGAATAAAGTACAAAGTAGTTGGTTCTAGACAACCAACTCCAACAATATAATTATTTTGTAGTTATTTTTTTTCATTCCCGCCATTACAACGGTTAGGCGTTAACTACAATTTAAAATAATATTATTATATTATTAGTGTACAACGTAAGATTTCAAAGAAACTCATTGTTGCGTATTTGGTACGCCATCGAACATATCATCCCCTTTAAAGTAATGTTAATATTTTATTTACAAATATTAATATATATGAACATTTCATATTCATTATTTACCTAAGATGTTACAATTTGCGTAAGTGTAAATGAAGAAATGAAATATGAAGGAAATGACTATAAATATAACATAATAGATAAATCTATGGCACATAGGGTTTATCCAAACTTGAAGTGAACAATCTATCAGTGTAGTAGAAATCATGGTGTTCTTACACGAGATAATGGAGATAATTCTATAGGAAATAACTTGTAATATGGATAAAGAGAAGCCCCTATGATATGGTTCCAATAACTTGAATAGATATGAAGGTTCAGATGGAACTCCCATGAACATGGTGATGATAACTTTTAGAGAAATACATTTGGATCATTCCACATGGGTTATGAAGCATATATAAGAAGATATTGAGGCTAATTAAAATTACTAAGTGATATGAGAGATATTAACTAGAATATAATATCTAAAGATAGATAAAAGTGGATATATCTCAAGGAAGAATTATTTATAAATAGTTGTAGAATCTATTGTGTAAGAGATCAAATAATCATAGTCTTTATTGAATTAATTTTTCTATAAGTTGCTGCTTGATCCCCTTTAAGGTTTTATTTTTATTTTTCTTTTGTTTTCCCACCTCTCATGGAAAGCATGATATGGTGGTTTAGTTGTTTCAAGGGAATTTCCATGAAAATGGGATTGAATTAGTTAAATTTGGTTTCTTTATATTATTTCATGTTGGGTTATCATACTTATTCTTTAGTTTTTTATCCTTTATTTTACATTTATCTAATGCATGACCATTTTTTTAGTAAGGTTTAGGAAGTGGAGTTAAATATACTTCATTAAATTGAGAATGACCATTTACTTTGAGTATTTAGGTTGATTTAGTACGAGTTATTGAGTTTGAGGATTCCACCATGATAATTTGGGTAGTTATATATTCTATGTTTAAATATGGTTTTAGTTTACCCACACATTAGGTGATCAAACTACCATGATCATTGAGAAAAGGTGATCCTAGAGTGTAGAGAGTGTCTACCCAGACCAATGGATTTACTAAGACCTGATTTCAACAACATCATGACTATAATCACATGTTTACTACTTTTCTATCTCATGAACCTAAGAATGAAAATTTATTGTAGTCTCATCTCATCCATTTTCTTATAGCTTAGATTATTTGGGTTTCATTTCATTCAATGTAGGTTTTAGGTCATTTCTATTAGTTATAGAGTATTCTTAGTCCTTATGGGTTCAACCTTAGCTTCATTTCTCTATACCATACATGTAGGAAACTAGTAGGTTTTTGAGAAATATAAATTCTAAGTTGATTTAGACAAAGTAAGTAATGATTTCTTGTGGTTCAAGCATGTTTTTAGAACCATTTCTAGGGACTAGGTAACACTATAGTTCATTAGTTAGGACAAATATAGTCCCTCCCACTTTTATGCTTTTTGATTTTAGATAGGTTTTATTAGGTCTCGACTTGAGAGTGAACCACTTGTTTTATATCCGATGTGCTGCTTACTTTAGTTTTCCTTATTTTACTATTTAATTTAAAATTCACTAAATTTACTTAGATAGTTAATCTTGGAAAGAAGTTATAATTGTATTGCATTATTATAATATATTCAAAAGTAATGTTAATAACCAATATTAAGATTACTGAGAATTAATCAATCTTCTAAGAAGTTATTTAAATAGTCAAACTTTCATAATAGTATAACCTTGATTAACTAGGCTGTATTTAACTATTGGGGAACCTTTTTAAGAATACCTTTTAATCATAAATTTTTAATAGATACTCAATTCACCCCCCTCTTGAGTACTCTACTCCAACCAATATATTCAAATATAATGTAAGATCAGGAAGATCACTTGAGGATTTTATTGAAGACCCTAAAGATTGATAATATGTTTGTAAAATTCATAAAGTGTGAATTTTGGCTACAAAAAATTCCATTTTTGGTCATATTTTATCATGTGAGGGTATATCAGTGGATCCATTAAAGACATAATATATAGAATGTTGGCCCAAAAAATTTTGGTTGAGATTAATTGTTTTTATAACTTGGAAAACCCTAAGACGGGAGAAGTGAATCTGGGTGTCAAATTGTTCTTTGAATAATACAGATATTTTCCCACATTGGTATGAAAGTTTTGAACCTGTTTGATGAAAATGTGATATTACAAAACATCCATATGAAAACATAAAACATAACAAAACAAATTTAGTTGGTTTACCACAAAGGGATAGTCAAAGGAGTATAAATTGATAATGGGTTATTCATACCTAAATCCACAAAGATTCACTAAATTCTATGAATTACTCGTGATTACATAATATAAATACATATTAGAAACACCGTCGTTAAATTAATTTTAGGGATTACACACTTCCTCCCTCGAATCTATTCTGTTAACTCCCTATTCATCACTGATTTGGGTAAATTTATTATTAGTTTATCAACAATAAGATTAATTCCATATTATACCACATTAATATAATTTTTTCACCATGTAGGTTTGATTATGATTCTTCAATAAATTACAAAAACGTTTTCTTATCATCATGTATGCTCAAGTTAGTATCTTTCACAATAAACCCTTATTCTAGAAACCCCCTTTTGTTTCATAGAACTTTTAGGTTTCATGAAACTAACCACTTTATCGAAATTACCTACATTCTGAAAACCTTAAAATTTATCAAATACCCTTAAATTAGTTTCCTTATAATCAATTAGTATTCAAATATTATTTTCATGAAACATGTGTTCACATAAAGTTCTAGATTCATGTAATAATTACATTCATGTAAAACCTTCATTATATCATAGAAATCATCCCTTATATAAAAAATTTAAAATGCTAATATGATGAGTGGAATCCTATATATATTTGAGGTTCATCATTTGGTGAAATGATATGTCTTTCACAAAACACTATCATTCCCATAAAACATGTCACCCCGATTCTCTATTGTCAACTCGTCTATCACAAAACTCATAGTCTTTGTGAAACTTCATAGAAATTTTCCATTCATCAAAATTCTCAAGATCACATAACATACGACATTTGTTTCATTCTCAAAACTTATTGTAATCACATAATTTACCACTATTTTTCTCTCACTTGGTATCTTTCTTAAAACATTCTTTCACAAATTTCCAATCCATTGAGACTCCACACTTTCACGAATTCCAACCCTTATCTATATTTTTATGAGGTAGTAATATAAATACATAATTCATGAAACTTGTCCCTTAATCTATATTTTTTTGTGATATTTTTCTAAACATTGGAGAACTATTCCACCTTCAACACTAAAGACACAAGTACCATAAGATCACTTGGCTTACGAACTCCTTGATCAACCAAATTTGGATTGGCAATAATTATGAAATATAATCCTTTTCCACCTATGAATACCATTGGTCCCAATAATATTTTTCTTTGTTGGGTTATTTATTATCAATGTATTTTGGATAATTGCAATTAGATATCTAATAGAATCATTAAGGAAACTCACAAGGGATCCAAATTCCTTTGGATAGATGATTATGATCAAATTTTCAATGAACTGAAGTGAATGGTAGTCAGCAAACCTATGATTTATTTACCCCATAGTGGATAAGGGTTTTTGATCAATAGTTTTGTATTAAAGAAGTTATTGTGATATATCCTCATATATAATAATATAATGATAGATTATGCCTCATGAAAATTGATGGTCCATGAGTAAAATTACCCAAATCATAATTTTGAGTAAGTTGTGGTAAATTTTTCAATAATGATATGGATATATTATATTTATGGAGAAAGGTGTAATATATATACCCATTATAAAATATAAAAGTATATATTTACTAAAAAACATATGAATATGTTCCAAAGAAATTGTTGGAGTTGATTAAATATCACGAATTATAAATACATTACCACTCAAGGAAAGAAAAAAAGGTGGAAAACACTTTTAGTCAAAAGCATCTTGCTAAATCATATATAATGAAGATCACAATATATCCAACATTTATGGATTTAAAAAGAATGGATATGAAAATATCGATAAAATGAGATAAATCTTATCTTGATAAAATGGATATTCAATCATCATAATAATGTGAAGATTACAGATCTTCATATGGAAGATGTAGAGATAAAAAAGAAGTTGGAAAATTTTCCTAAGTTCAACCATGATTATAATTGAATAATATGGTTTAAGAACTGTGTATGTATCCCATCAATACCAAACTTGAAGGACGAGAAATTAGATGAAGCTCATAGTTCATAATTCCCTATTTATCCATGAAGTATGAAGATTTATATACAACTAAAAGAGTATTTATGGTGGGACAACATGGAGAGAGATATTGCAGAATATGTATCTCGGTGATTGGTATGTTATAATGTTATGATTAAGAGAAAAAATTATAAGGGGATCTTACAACCATTACCCATAACTGAATTAAAATCAGAATCACCTCATTGGATTTTTTCATTGGACTCCCAAAAACATCTAAAGTCCACAATTCAATTTATATTATAGTCAATATCCTTAAAAAGTTAACACACCTTACTGTTATAAGGGAAGATTTATCTCTTTATCATCTTTCTAAAATATACATTAAATAAGATTTAATGTTTCATGGATTACCACATTATATTATATCTGTTTAGGATCCTAAATTTACCTCAAAGTTCAAGAAAAGTATCTAACGAGATCTTGATACATATTTGAGTTTCATTACTACAAATCATCCTCATACAGATGGTTAGTCTAAGAAAACAATTAAAACCCTAGAGTATATGATGTGATCTTTTTCTATGAGTTTAAAAGGTATTTTCGATGAACACCTTTATCTAGTCATGTTTTATTATAATAACAACTTTTACTCAAGAATTCAGATGACACCTTATAAAGATCTATATGTAAATAATTATAGAATTCCAATATGTTTGGATAAGGTTGGATAAAGATATCTTTTGGGGCCAGATCTAGATAAGGAAAAGGTAGATAAATTCAAAACCATTCATCAACATATTAGTGATGGTAGCTTATTACTTGGTGCTCCTAAAAAACCTCTCTCAAGTTAACGATATGTTCCACATAACACCCCATGATTTTATGGTATGAAAATTCTTAAATAAATTCAATTCATTCTATAGCTTATGTTTCACATAAAACTGAGCTAAAATGAATAGTACTATACTATGAAATAATAACTGGACCTTTGGAATAGTAATATAACCCTTAGGAATAGTATTTCTACCAATAGAATAGTAACCTCACCTATGAAAGTATAAATAAAATTTAGTTATTCCATAAATGAAAATATAATATATTTATATCATATAATAATTAAATAAATGTTTTAAAAATGATAAGTTAAGTGTTGATATTTTCAAAAAACATAAATAACCCCTATCCCTTTCCATGGAAAACCACTCATTAAACAAATCCAAATATCATCCCATATAATCCCTATTAAGCCTATTATAATACCTAGGTATTTTATAGAGACATACAACTCTAATAACCATGGGAGTTTTAGTGTCGTCCAAGAGAAGCCATGCCAAAGAAAGAGTATGTTTCTATTAACTCCTCCCTCTATTCTTCTTCACCTTCTTTTCCCATTTCCTTTCAGAATAATATACTATAATTTTTTTTAGTAATTTAAGATGATATTAATGATTTTAACCTACTTAAATTATTATATATATGACATATATAATTTTTTACTCCCTTTTCCCGCTCTTACATCAACGTACCGTTAAATTTTGGTTAACCACCTACAAAGACATTGCCAAAAACAACTCTTATAACCACCTTCATGAATGGAAAATATGAATTATATATAACATATAAATATTTAATTACATTTATTCTATAATTTTTTAGTTATTTATACTAATGAATTATTTATATTTAAAAAAATACAAAAATCAAGGCAAACAGGAAAATGTTAAGGAAAACATGATATCCAAATGCTTCAAATTCAACAAGAAAAAAATTAATAATTATAATTAAAAAATTATAATTGAAAAATAGTTTTATACATCAATATAATTAACTTTTATATTAGTGTTTTAATAAATATAACTTTTTTATTCATGATTCATAAAAATCGACGTAATTAAGCAGAAATTAAGGTAATGGACTTTATATCAATTTTAATTTCATTGAGACTCACATGGTATTCCAAACCCAATCATTTCACGTGGTTTATATACTAACACTTTGAGATCAATTTTCATTTGAAATTATATTACTCCTAAATATCCATATTTTATTGTATCATTGATATAATTATTGTCTAAGTCATATACCATTTTTATATAAGGTGTTTACTTTGAATGTTGAAATACTGATAAATATGTATTTCCTATCAATAAAGATACTTTTTAAGGAATATTGTTCTTTAACTAAATATATGTATGGATAATTATTTGTAATTAAAGTTATGGGTAGGGCCCAACTTTATATCCCCTCGATTTATCGATTGGTCTCATGAGACAAAACAGTTGGCGACAAACCTTTAGTGTTTATTGCAACAATAATTAGATGGTATCTACCCACAGACTTAAACCACATTGACAGTATGATGGTTCATGTGTCAGATACAAGATTTCCACTAATTAAGCATCTTATTCATTTAGAATTCAGTTATCATTTTCCTGTGTATTTTTACTATGAAAAAATCTAGGGATTCATGTATATTCTCAATTTATTTATAGCATGTTTTTTCAGTTATTCATAATTCCATATTTATTATGTGTAATTTATTATAATTCAATTATTATGGATTCATTTTCCCCCCATACATAAACCTTACTAACAATATTATCTCAGTCTTTTATTTTTTCCTTCCCCATGTTATGAAGTTGAAATCTTTGAATAAGTGACAAGTAAATAGTTTTTTTTCCTTTTTCATCTTCCATATTTTAATTACCAATGTAATGAGGAAACTATGTATGTATCTAGTTTCTTCAAGACTACTAAACTAATCAATCCTTGGTGGTGTTATCTCTTGTATCTATTCCATTATAATAAAATGGCCACCAGATCTGGGTTACTGGGTTCGAGTTTATTAAATTTTTTATTAGAGAAATTTTATTAGAAAACATGAAAATTAGATTATGAAACATAAAACTATTATAGAATTTGAGGATAAGCATATAATAACATCCTATAATTTTGGAAACGTAGAGATTATGTGGGTCTTCCTAGAAATACATACCAATCTAGATACTAAAACTGGATGTTATTCTGGAACATATGTACCTAGGGGTAACAAATACAACAAGGCGTGTCAAGACTGACTTGTCTTAACTTATTACACAAAATGGGCCTTACAACGCACTTGGTTTGATAGTCATGTTGGATATTATTAGGATAATTAAAATTCTATTTAGTTGATATTATTAAGGATTTAAAAGTAAATATGTCCCCAAATAAACCATGTTTATTATAATTAGACTAGTAATACATAATTGTTTTATTGGTGTTAAGTGTTTTTAATGTTTGAAATGATGCATTATGATTAATAACCTAATTTAGTGTATTCCATTATTTAGAAATGGAGCCTAATTAATGGAAAGGAATCAATACATGTGGAAAATATAGGGATTACCCTTCTTAGAAAGCCAACATAGTTTGAGTTGGATCTCAGTACATTATGAATATATTTTGACATCTTACTCGGGATATGATGAATAAACATAATACACAAACATTAGATCATTTCACGTGGAAGAATCCCCATCATTTAGTGGGACTACTAATCCAGTGGTATCTGAGTAGTGGATTAAATCCCTTGAAAATATATTTATAGAAATGGGATGAAATGAAAATGAAATTATGGTACTGGTAGTATATTGACTCAATGAAGATGTTGATAAATAGTGGAAATTGTCCCAAAATACTAATTAGGAAGATGGAATATAATAAATGGATTAAATAAATCTTAATGAAACATTATTCACCAAATATTTCCCCCATGAACAATAAATTGAAATGAAGAGAAAATTCCTTAACTTAAAGCAAAGAGGATAAGAGAGTATTGTGGAGTATGAGGTTTCCTTCACAAGACTATCAAGGTATTTTGTATATTAAAAACATGATTTGGAAGATAATATTGATCCTTTATTTGTAAGCCTTAAGCCAAGTCTCTGAAGGGATCATTTATCACAAACATTTTAATCCTATAATGAAATAGTATTAAGTGCCATCAAAATAGAGAAGGAATTTTCTATATCATATGCATACCAAGTAAATTAAGATAATAAGAGGTCTTATGATAACCATGTAAAATTTGAGGTGTCAAAGAAGAAGAAGGGAATGAGGAAATTTCCATTATGTGAAAATTTTGGAAAGAATCAACCTGGAAAATTATTGAAAGTCATGCGAGTTTTTTATAAGTGTGGTGAAAAGGGTCATCGAGCTAATGAATTAAAGGGAAAGTAAAAAATCAATGATTTTTAATGCTTCTGTTGCAATGAATTGGGGAATTATTCCAACCAATGTCCCAAGTATCAGGGGAATTTACTACAGAAGAGGCCAAGGGGAGATGGATAAGCTTCTGCGATCACTAGATATTAAGTAAAATTACCCAATGATGTGGTGGCAGGTACATTTATCCTATATCTAAATCTAAAAAATTATTTATTGGATTATGGATCATCACACACTTGTATATCTCACAAGTTTTCCAAGAATATTATACATTTACCTTTTCATTTAACAGGGGGTTGTCGGTCAAAATTCCTAAGGGAAGTCTCATTGCAACAAAAATGTGTCATTCAGTCCCCTTTAAGACACAAAAACATTCTTTAGTTGTTGTCCTTATCATCATACCAATGGTTTAATTTTATATGATCCTTTTTATAGAATGTCTTTCAAATTATGATGTGAAAATTTATTTCAAGAGGAAGGAAATTATAATCTCCGAGGAAACTGTATAATCACTTATCTTTAGAGAATAAACCTCAAAAACTAAATCTTCTCTAGATCCACTACGAGTAGCTCTAATGAATTATTTTTTTGGGGAGGAAAATAAAATAAAATCTAGGGATGAGTAAAGTAATCTTTGAATTCCTAATATACCAATTGTTATAGAATTCAATGATGTATTCACTGAGGAATTACCTAGACACCCTCAGAATATGAAGTTGAGTTTACATTTGATTTAATCCCTGATGAAAGACCATTATGAAAGAATACTTATATAATGGAAACTATAGAATTAGTTGATCTGAAGAAACCAATAGAGGATTTGAGTAATAAAGGATTTCTTCATCCTAGTGTTTCTCTATAGGGAGCCCCAATCCTCTTTGTTAATAAGAAATATGGACCCCGGATGTTGTGAATTTACTATAGATAATTCAATGATATTAAAATAAAAAACAAGTATCATATACCACATATTGATGATTTATTTGATCAACATAAAAAATATCAATATGTTTTGAAGATTTACCATTGTTCTGGATATCATCCATGATGAATAAATAAGGAATTTATTCCAAAGATAGTATTTCAAATCAGGTATGGACATTATGAGTTTATAGTAATTCCATTTGGACAGAGTAATGTGCCCTCTAATTTCATGGATCTAATGAATAGATTATTAAAAAATTATCTATTTTTTTTGATATTTATTGATGATATATTGGTGTACTCCAAAATCTATGAGGACCCTAAGAACCACTTTTGGATAGTTCTAGATACTCTTAGAAGAAAATAATTATATGGGAAGTTTAGAAAGTGTGAATTATGGATTTAAACGGTTTATTTTCTTGTCCATATTGTCTATAATTATGGAATCTCAATTGATCCTATAAATAAAATGGAAATAAAATAATGGACTATTCCAACAAACATAATTGAGGCATACCGTTTTATTGGTTTTTCAGGTTACTATATTCGGTTCGTTCAAAAAATTTCTTGACTGGATAACCTGTTAACCAAACTCACATGTAAAGGGGTTAAGTTCATATAGACAAAAGAATGTACAAAATTAGTTGAATAATTGAAGATAAGATTGGTCAATGCTCTAATTTTGAATCTTCCATTAAGTAATTATGGTTTTGTGATATAAATTTATTCATCAAATAATGGAATGGGTTGTGTCGTTATGAAAAATTATAAATTTATTTTATATGCATCAAGGTACCTGAAGACTCATGCAAAAAATTATCCAACTCATAATATGGAGTTAGTAGTTGTAATCATTTATTTGTAGATATGAAGACACTATCTATATGGTAAAATATGTGAGATATATATGGATAAAAAGAGATTAAATACATATTTACATATAAATAACTCAACATGATGCAAGGTTGATGGATCTAGTTACTCAAATATTATGATTTCTCAGTATAATACCACCCAGTAAAATTAAATAATGTTGAAGATGCATTGAGTAGGAAAGATCATGGACTTATAACCCAAATAAGGATTGATAAAGATCTTATTTTCATGGATCTAGTAAATATGGAGTGGTGAATTATTAAGGAAGAGGAAAAATCACGTATTTTCCAAATTATTTTTGAATCAAATTTAATAGGGAATATAAAAATATATCAATCTGATGATGAAAAATTTCAAAAGAAAATTAAATAAATTATGGATATAAGATTGGAATACTTCATGTATGAGGATGGAATTATAATATTTATAAATATGATATTTCTTCCATTAATACCAAGGCTATAAAGGGAGAAATTGGATAATGATCATATCTCAAACATCTCTAAAAACCACGGTAGTACCAAAATGTATGGAGCTTTGAAGGAACATTTTTGGTGGGATAACATGAAGTGGTAAATTGTTCACTTTGTGTTAAGGTGTCTAGTGTGTCAAAAAGTTGAGGCTGATAGAAAACATCCTAGAGGATTCATGAAAACTATACCTATTCCTATGTGGAATTGGGATGACATTACCATTGACTTCATTGCTGGATTACTAATAAATCCAAAAAATAATGATTTAATGTAACGCCCCGACCCTAGATACCCAGAGTCGGTGCATTATTACATAACATTGGCATGATCAAAAGAAAGATAAAGTCTCGAAAGACCGATTAGTTTAGTAGCCTTGGAAACACTAGATATATTCATAAAGTTTACATTACATCAATAAGTGAAAAACAACAACAATATATTGTCTTCATATCCCCTCATACTATCCCTGCAGGTCATTCATAAAATACTTCTTCACATCCTGGGAAAAATAAAACATTGAAAGGGGTGAGCTCAGATGCTCATTAAGGATAACAATATAGCAGAAACTTTCATAAATAAACATAAAAATTTAAGGCAATGTATAACTAAAACAAAATCCTTTTAAACTTGAACTTCAGCATAATATGGAAAGGATAAAATGAAATAATTCCATTTACTTATTCACATGGATATTCTACTAGTCAAATAATCACATGAAAATATTAATAACCACTTTCATAATGACGTAATGCATAATGCCAGACTATCATAACCACGTAGCCAATGCCTCGTGCCAAGACTACAAATAAGACTTTGTCAAGGCCTCGTGCCAAAACACTAGTTTGTCTCATGAGACCTACCGATGCAAGGAGGAGATATAACGGGCTCTACCCATCACTTACTAAGTCCAATGCATTCCTCATATGAAAAGTTTTAAATATGACATAAACATTCGTATTAAACTAGCATACGAAATGTCAATACTTAATCGACAGACCACGAATGGTATAAAAATAGCACATACACAGTCAAACATAACTCCTTCGATACAATATGGAAGATTGTATTGTATCATATTAATCTCAATCAAGAATAATGAAGGATATTTACATAGATGAAAATAATCATCAAAACTATTAGAGAGAAATATCCCCATTTTTATTGAAATCATTTAAAAGTCACACTATTTGTCAAGAAGCCATTTAAAAATAGATTTTTGAATGAAAGTGTCCCATACCACTTTGAAACTTTTAAAAAGAGTTTTAATTTTAAAACTTTAATGTCCATATAAATAAATACTTAAAACCATTTTTAAAACATGGAAATTAATGAGCAAGATTTAGAATAATAAGTCTTTAAAACATTTAAAAATGGTATTTTAGTTAGAGTTTCTAACCAAAAGAGAGACACTTGAATACAAATAATTGAGGTAATCAAAACTTTTTAATATCATGAGAATAAAGGTATTCATGATATACTATGTAAAAGTACATTATATACACCACATAAAAGTGATTTGGTGTATAATAACAAAGAAATCTCAATGGAATGTAAATTGAGACGAAATCTCTCATAAAGGCCATATCCTTAGGTTAAGGATAAATCAACGACATAATTATGTGTGAAAAATATAAATACACTAAATATTATTGGATATTCAGTGTAAAACAATCAAAGGACATTCACACATATTCTTGTAAAAATAACACCAATGAATTGGATGTTTATCTCAACAAATTGAGATTGCGTAAAAATTACTCTTATCAAGTTCATACCGATGACTTGAGAATTTATCAATGGAGTGATTATGTGTATAAAAAGTATATCCACATAAAGGGGATTGAAAATTATGACATAATCAAATGAATAGTGATTCCACACATAATCTTGGAGTAAAATAATCAATGAAGTATGCCTAAAGCCGAATGAGTACAAATTGAAATTTCAAATTCCCTTATTGATTAGGTAACTTACGAAACATACACCCATGAAAGAAGGATCATAAAATGATGATGTAAATACCCATAAATTAAAGTATATTACACAATGAATACAATCATGGGCATTACACATACACCACATGCAATAAATAAGTGGTGAACAATGGAATTATCACGAAATTAAGAGTGAGATAAGAAACCCCTTACTTTGTAATTTTTCCTTGGTCAACGGTAGGTTAACCTCCTGTATAATGGTGAAATAATTGTTATTGAATTATACAAGAATCATTTACATTAATATGATATCATATATTATCTTTTAACATTGATTTGTTAATAATATCTTAGTATTATCGTCATTTCGGGTGTTAACTTACTCATTTTTCTTTATATTATTTGTTACGTAAGCCGTGTTTGTTATGGATAGGTTGTATATTATTCATATCCATAATTATATCAAGTCCTTAAACATTATTTTTAATCATCAAATGATAATTATACTTGAATGGATACGATGGAGAATGAATCTCATCGCGTTCGTGGAGACGGTAGTCTGTACGTACGCACGAGCGATAATATCATTCTTTTGATGTTAAAATAATATATAATTGGATGGTATATAATATGGAGAGAATAATTATCATGCTATATTTATTATTTACATGAATTACACATCATTATTATACCCATCCAAATAATAATTTATTGAATGACAATTACACCACGACGTGGAGACGGTAAGCCGTACGTACGCACATATGGTGACATGCCATTCAAAGGATGGATAGAATACTTAATATGGTTGTACCATATTTATAATAACATCACAGTATATAGAAGATACTGGTTTTATTATTTTAGAATAAAAATAACAAAGAAAGAAGAAGTTTAAGAAGAAAGGAACTTGAAAGAGGGTGGTGAAAACATTACCTCTTCTTCAGGTTCTTCCTTTTGATTTGATCAAAAGGGATCCTTAGGTTGGATTTATGATCAAAATAAGGCCTCTAGGTTGTAGTTAGGGAAGTTGAGAGAGTATTTGGGCAGGGTTCTTCCGAGCCAAAAGGCTTTGAATGTGTAAATTAGTGAGAAGGGGGAGTGCCCTTTTATAAGAGGGGTGAGGGGAACCTTTGGAAAAGCTAAAAATATTATTTTATAATAAATTCATATTCGGTTTCTAATGGATCCAAAGTGTATTATTTAAAGGTTAATGTGGGGATGGGTCTAAAACCACTCAACCAATAGAATTTAGACAGGTTTGGTTCATTATATTAACCTATCTTTAAGTATTAACTCTTAGTTAATTAGTTTCACTTTTACAATGTCTCTTTGTATTTTTATATTATATGGTTAATAAACTTACTATAGACATCCAAGAAACCCCCAAGTGGTCTATTAATGATACACCTATAATTATATAAGTCTTTTGGACGAACCTTAGATTTTTAGGAATTGAATATTAATTAATGATATAATATTTGTTTTAAAAACTCCTTTATGTCAATTTTGATACTATTGGGTATTTTGTTTTTGATAAATTCATAACAACATTATTACTTCGAAAAAAATTTATATAATCAATACTAATATGTCATATTAACCTATAAAATTAGTGTAATTCATAAAAAGTCCCAAATTACATTTATTTTGATATTTATAATATCAATTATTTTAATATTTCATTAATTATGTAATTACTGCATCACCATTATGTCATAAATAAATTAAATTATTTAATGTCTAAAAATTATAAATAAAATACCATTATCTAGGAAATATTTTTATATTTCTAATGAATATTTACAATCGAATTTATCTTATGTATAACCCTATATTAAAAATGTTTTAGTAAATAAACTTTGATTTTAACTCTTTTAACTCTTCTTTGAATTAAATAATAATAAATGTCCTAATCTAATACAAGTGGACCTAAATGATAATATTTTACTCATAAGGTTGTTTTTGGTCGAGATACACTTGTCCCATAGAATTAGGGAATGTGTTAGAGTAATATTAATATATTTTTTACCCTTAATTACCCTATTTACTTTTAACCGTGGTAAATAAAAGCAAAAAGTTACTATTCACCAAAAATTATTTTCATTTCATTGAAACACATTTTACTCTTTGATATTAACCGTGTCTCTCGGATTTTCGAAATTCCACTCACAGAGGCGGTAAAATTAATTTTTATGAAAAATTCAGTTTTTAACTACCACTTAGTGGTTTCACTATTCATCAAAAAATGAAAGTTTCCAGAAAAATACAAACAATTAGGCCTAAGCTATATTTGATATTTTGAATTCAAAAATGATGTCTATTTTACCAAATTCAAAACATATCAGTTGCATTAATTAATTTAAAAATTAATTCCCGTCGTCAAAACAAATAGCGTGTTTTTAAGAGATAATAACTATCAAAAGATTGACACTTGTTTATGTCTGGTTTAAATGTGAAATTAAATCCAATGACCAACATTGTATTAAATGGTAAAAATATATTCTAAATATACTTTAAAACCACTAAAATTAATAATTTATCACTATTAATTATTTCGATTAAAAAAGTTTTTTTTAATTAAAATTTAGTAATTTTCATATTCATCAAAATATGAAAGTTATCTGAAAAGTACCAAAATTTCACCCTAAGCTAATTTCGATATTATGAATCCAAAAATTAAGTCCATTTCAAAAGATAAAATTTATAAAATTTCAAAAAGTAGGTATTACTATTCATAACGGCTAGTTTGATTGGTTGTGGTGTGTTAGAATCTCGAAGTTGCGTACAATGCACGCCATTGCATTATTCAAAGGGAAACGTACTGTGGAAGCTTGAGGTGTTACATTTAATATGGGTAATTGTTGACTGGATCACCAAAAATAAATATTTTCTTGATATAAGATAAGACGTTCCTCTTTAAATCATAGAAAGAATCTATATTAATGAAGTTGTAAGACTTCATGGTGCACCTCTATAAATTATGGATGATCGAGATCCCAATTTTATATCAAAATTAAGGAGAAGCCTTTAGATGGATTAAGACACTAAGATTCATTTGAGTACATTGTATTACCCTCAAATCAATGGATGGTCTAAAAGCATTGTTAAAACATTATAAGAAATGATGAGATAATTCTCACTTGACATTAAAGGTATATGGGATTAGTATTTAAATTCTGTAGAGTTTTCCTACAATAATAGTTTCCATTCTAGTATTAAAATGGTTCCATTTGAATAATTATATGGAAAGAGATTTACAACTATAACTTTTTGGGATGAAGTTGGTGATAAGAAACTTATAGTCCCATAAATTATTTAATATAAAATGAAAAAGGTAATGTTAATTTAGGATTATATTAAAATAGATTAATGTGTGAAAAATATTTATGCTAAAAACCAGAGAAAGGATTTGGAAGTTCAAGTGGGATATCATGTATTTCTGAAATTATCCCCATGGAATGGTGTCTTATGGTTCATTATGAAAGGGAAACTGAGCCCTAGGTAGAATAAATACTTGAGAATCTTGTGATTATAGTATATGATAAACTACTCACCCATCAAGTAGGATCTCCACACCTTCAACGTGAAAATTACTACAACTAACTCAAGATCATGGGTCGCTTAGTTCTTCTCATGTGGTCTCAACTTGAACAAACCATAGGAAATCATCACTTTCCTCTATAATAGGACACAACCAAGTCTGTTCCCTGATGCATCACAGAACACTGCATACTTGACACCCTCCTCTAAAAATCTCAAGATCGGAGTGCTCGTCAAGCTCTGCCTCAACAACTGAAAATCCTGTTGACACTTCTCTATCCACACTAAAGGATACCCCTTTCAATTCAAAGATATCATCGGTGATGTTACCCTAGAGAAATTAGGTATGAATCTCTAATAACATCCTGGTAGACCAAGGAAGCTCTACACCTCCATCATGCTCCTAAGTGGATCCCATTAAAACACTTCCTCAAACTTGGATGGGTCCACATCCACTCCATCCATTGAGATAATATGTACCCTAAAGTGGACTGCTTGAATCCAGAATTGGAACTTAGAGAGTTACCCATAAATCTAGTACTGTCAGAGTACATCCAGAACCATCCTTAAGTGTATCAGGAGCTCCTCCTCAGATTCCTAGTACACAAGGATATCTTCGATGAAGACTACCATGAACCAGTCCAAGTAATACTGAAAGATTCGGTTCACGAGTCCCATGAAAACTTATGGGGTGTTCTTCATGCCAAAGGGAATCACCAAATACTCATAGTGACCATAGAAACATCTAAAATTCATCTTTAGTATATCCTCATCCCAGACTCACAAATGGTGATAGACTGATCAAAGGTCAAACTTTGAGAGCCATTGAACCCCTCTCAACTAATTAAAGAGTTCATTGATTATAGGTATTGGATAATTGTTCTTCATGGTCACCTGGTTTAGGTTCCAGTAGTATACATGCAACATCAACCTCCCATATTCCCTTTTGGAAAACAAAACTAGGGCTGCCCAGGGTGAAACACTGGGTCTCACGAAGCCCTTCTTCTGAAAGTCCTCCAACTACACCCTAAGCCTGCGAAGCTCTATGAGAGCCATCCGATATGTTGGTGCAGATATCCATGTCTTCTTGGGGTGAAAATCAATATATATTTTTATTTCCCAATGTAGAGGTAAACATAGAAAATCTTTAGGGAAGAGTTCCTCATACTCCTCCACCATAGCAGGAAACTGGAACCTCATAACATCTACTGCATTAAGGGTCAAGCTAGCCAACTGATAAGTAATCGGCTGCACCCTCCCATGCATGATTCCATCCTGTGCTTCCTAGGTTTCCTTTTCACTGACAAAGGAAAACCTGATTCCATCACTACAAACACACCGCACCCTTCGCCTAAAAAAGTCAATATGGGCATGGAATATGGATAACCAATCCATATCAAGAATGAAATCGTAAGGCTTCAACGCTTCCACCAAGAGGTTCCAACTGAAAATATTTCCTCCAAGGTTCAGGTTACACTATTGGCAAAAATCTGTGATCACAAAATCTTCTACAGTAGGTGTCTCCAAGAATAAGGGTTGAGTCAACGATTCAACCAGAATCTCTAGGTCTCAAAAAGATATGTTGAGAGAAAGGAATGACTAACACTTGTGTCTATAAGTACTGAAGTTAAAATAGAAAATACATTGATCATACCTCGAATCATTCTCAGAGCCTTGGGGTCATATTCCTTGATTGAATGGGGTTTTCACTACCCCTTTCCTCAAGTTCCCTGAGCCTAGTGTGGACCGCCTGAGGGTGGTGGTGGTAACATGTCGAAACATTAACCACCACCTACTACTCTCCTAGATCCTGTTCCATGTCTACTTCCCTATAGATCTTCATGATCTTTTTGATGTATCTACCTCAGTGGTCCATCCACTATCTCCCTGTCAAAAAAATGGTGGGTCGGACAATCTCAAGCGAGATGTCCCTTATCGTCACATGAATAACACCTCCAATCTCTAGGATGACTGGACCCACCCTGTGATCCCTGAACTATAGATTCACTATCATGGGACCTCCTCCTGAAACATCTCCCATGTATGGATCCCTGAGACTCATGTTGGATCCCTATTATTGAGGTCTCTACACCTGATCATCGACTTCTGAATACCACCGGCTGTATCTGCTTAGCCAAGAAGATTTCAACCACAAAAGCTCACTCAAACACCCCAGTATATGTTGGAATGCATAGAGGGATAACTCTATCTTGGATGTCTCTATATAGACCTCTCTCAAATTTCTGATCCCTGAAGTAGTGATCTCAAACCATATCCATCGAGTACCTAGAAATGTCTGTGAACCTTGATGAATAATCATCCACTATCATGCTATCCTGTTGGAGCTGAAGAATCTCTTGTATATGCACAACTCTCAGTGTAACTGGTGAGAACTCCTCTATAAAGATATGCTTGAACTTTGTCCATGAAAGTGTCATCTTGTTGTGAGTATGGATAGACAAACTCTATCATTTCCCTATTGATCCATGTAGAAGGATCGCCTCCAGAACCACCATCAGATATGCTAGTGTCTAGACTAGGTGGAAAACTTGGGTCACCGCCTAAAGCCAGTCCTCATCCGCCTAAGGGCCGAGATCACCTCAGAACCTGGGGGGTATCTATCTTTGAAACTCATGAAGTGTTCTCAGCCTATTATCCTCATCTTCTGGTACTGTGTGTACCATGTGCTGCTCCATAGGTGGCAGTATAGCTAGTGCACCATCTAGAGGTAACACCTAGGGAACTAGTCCTTGTATCGAAGCCTTTTCACTGAGGGGGTCATCCTCATTATTGAGCTACTGAATCCAAGCTAGTATGTGTCATGGGGGCATCCTATGAGAAAAAAATATGTACTATGGTCAATGAGTATATCTGGAGAGATGAATAAATAATTACATGGAACCAAAACCCATTTCTATATGATGCCTGTACCCTTATTTTCCCTACAACCAGTGTTCTCATGTAAAGAGTTGAAAAGAAAGTTTTCAGAGTTCTGTAGTACGGATATGTCGGTCTCCCATACCAACACTGGAGTCCCTATCCTGAAATACAAACTCAAAACACTCAACACTATTTCCATAATCCAATCTCACAGACTCCTGGTCCAATAGTAGAACCAACCACCTTCGATACCACTCTATCACAACCCCTCCCAATGGGGCCTGTTTCATGACTCCCTAAGACCACCTCCAATATCCTAGGGGCTGGTGACTAGAACTGAGTAGGCATATCTGTAACATGGGAGGCATTGTCTATATACCTGTATGCATGCACACATCTCTAAGCCAAAAAAATGTTGAAATATAAAAAAACTAAGAAAACAATGCATGTATACCATTATATCCCAACCAATAGAGTACTAAAAGAAAGTAAAGTAAATTTAAACTGGGCCAAATACACACCCTAAAAACACACCTTAGACTTCCTAATATCACAAATCTCCATTTGGTCTTGGTCCACCTAGGAATCTTTCAAAATGTTGCTCGTCTGCACAAGACACAACACGTGCGGGCAAAACCCGTGCAAGGGCGAGTATAACAATACTCAGTAGGACACCCCAAAACCAAAAAGAAATACACAAAGTAAGATACAGTCATCTCTACATAGTACATATCTAAATCACATATAAGAATATTCAGATATACTCAAACCAAGACATGAAGTCAATAGGTAAGTCACAACTTCCACTTAAAAACACTAGGGATTCAGTCTGAAGATTCCATGATGCACTCATCTGAGAGAACACACTCCTGAGTCTGGTAGCATTTATGACATTCGTCTGAGAAGTAATGTGTAGTACCCTTGGTTTCTGATAAGTAACCCTTGTTTTATGCTTTTTAAGTGCATAAAGTTTATGAGAGATGATTGGGGATAGTTTGTGAGACTATTAAAGCGTAAAAGGGAAAAATGTGGGGACGCACGGGCTGCGCACAGTTTGCCAAACCGTGCGGAAGCCGTGTAGGTGGTGGTCTCTTGGACAAAGGAGAGTGCATAGTGTGCACACAGTTTGGGAAAACTGTGCGATGAGGCCATGCATGATGGATTGCCAAGGCAGAAGCTAACACATGGTTAGCGCACGGTTTGTCAAACCGTGCAGACTAACCGTGCAGTCACTTAAAATTAGATCCTAAAATTGTGGATCTAATCTGTTTTGCCTCTAATTGCCTCATTAAATCCCCTAAGCAGACCTAACTCGGGATTACTCTCCCTTGAAGGTTGGAGGACTTCTCCCAGGCATTTTGGAGGCGATTCGAAGGGTTCTCTTGGAAAATCGAAGCCAGATTCTTAAGGTATGTGATCGTTCTTGATGGTTTCTTAGATCTAATTAGATCTACTTCTCCTCTTCTCTCATTTTCTTAGATCTACACCTATTATGGGTAGATATAAGGGTTTGTATGCCAAATATGACAAGATTTGTTCTTGGTTGTGTTAGGAGGAGAGATATAAGGAGGATTATTGGAGTTTTGACCCGGCGTCCTTGAGCATTCTTCGTCCGTTTCTTGGTTTCACCCTTTTGTTGAGGTAGGTGGATTCACTCTCGACTCCTCTTGATAGAATTGGTTGGCTTAGTTTCAAATTGGTTATCTGAATGGTATTGTTTGTAGAAATAATGGAATAAATCTTCTTTAGGGATGATTTATGGTTTGATGAAATTGTGAAATCTTGGTGAATTGTTGTGAAAAGTGATTTGGCTATTTGAATTTAAAATGTTGATTTTAAATTATGAAATTTCTGAATTTTTAATTGGCTTGATGAGAAATGGGATTTAAATAAAATGGGTGTTTTTATTGAAATGGGTTGTGATTGAAATGATTTTGATGGATTTGGGTTTTCAATAAGATGGGAGTTTTATTGAAATGGTTGAAAGGTTTTGAACACACTTGGTTTTTGGCTTAGACTTGCATGGTTTGTGGTGCGTGCTCATATGCATTGGGATGGATAAGGGCAAGAAGTCCCCCCATCAAAAGGTTGGGACGGATAAGGTCGTGAAGTACCCCCGTTAAGGTAGTTCACTAAGTGACGACTTAGTGGAAGGATAACTCACCACTCGCGAGTATAGGGAGGTCCGAGTTGCATGCATGGTTGATTTAATGGGTTTGTGAAATGGTTGGGTATGCCAAAACAGGATTTTTGTGAAATTTCTTGGAAATATTTTTGGTTATTTTTTCTGGAAAAATAACGTGTCGGAAAAGCCGGTTTTAATTGCACTTTGGTACTTTTGCACATGGATGGTTTTGGAAAACTAGTTTATAGTTAGTTATAAACTGCTTTGGTGAAAATGATTTATATAAAATGTTTTTATATAAATGTGGCTAACTCTTCTATCCTAGTGTCATGAGTAGGGAAGTCATTGGGGAAAACCTACTGAGTTTTATACTCACCCCTGCTTAGGCACTTTGGTGATTTTGGAGATGTTGTATTTAGAGACACAGGTAAAGGTAAAGCATCTCATTACTAATGGATCATGGTGATTTTTGGGAGATACTGTGGAGCTTGGAGCTTGTGGACCATATAGTCGTGGTGTCTTTTGGGAGTCTTGTGTTGTTCTTCCGCTGTGTACTTTGACATTTGGTTCGGTCTTCCGCTGTTGTGTACTTTGATGTGGTTTATTATAAATGAAGTTGTTTATTGGTCTTCATTTTTTCACGCATCATATAGTTAATGGTTAATGGATAGGTTTATTTTCTTAAAGGGTAAATCGTCCCCCAATTGTATTTGAAACCCTTCGGCATTTATTGCCAGCCTTTGGCGTCTTGGGGATGTCTCTTAAGGCCCAGTAAGGACTCGTTGCACTCTCAAGCCAATGAGAATTGGTGGGTCATTACAAATGGTATCATAGGGAGAGATACGATGATATATCTGAAGAGAGAGACATAATACAACAGGTGAGGATCATAGCCAGGGTGATGGGGTGATACCAATAACTCTATCTGGATTAAATTGATAAGTAGAGGATCAACGACCAGTGAAGTTGGTAACATCAATAATAAGAACTCTACCTAAGGTATGAATAATGAATATAGGATCTTGTACCATGCCTCTCAGGGGATTCCAACAACTCTATCCTAGAAGTTCGACTGAAGGGATCTTACTCCTATGAGTAGGAAACGATACCCACCAACCTTTAGGGAAGCGATAAATGGAATGAACCCTAATGAAACTTGTTCAATATATGGTGGAAACGATATTAAAGCCATGTAGAAAGGGATAAAAAGTGTGAGGTAGGGTCACACTCCATGTTCCTGGACCCTAGGTACTTCCCGTGTACAACAGACCATGTAATTCCAATTGTGTAATGTAGAAGATAGGTACAATGTGTGTAGAAGAAGTCACATGTTGTGTCCTTCCATCCAGGGTCCACCCATGTACTTCAGTCATGTTCTAGTATATGGTGTGAAATTGTGTATCTCTACCCGTGTACCAGTACATGGGGTAGTCCGTGTACATGGTCCATGCCAAGTCATGTGGTGGGGTACACACTGTGTAGGCAACCCATGTACTCCACCCCATGTCCGTGCATCTCCCGAGACACATGTTGAATCTATGGGAAGGGACTACATGCCATGTGAAAGGGTCACATGTCGTGTGATATTTAACTGTCTTCTAAAACCCCAGATGACTCTTAGTGGGGGTCACACGCCATGTAACCCCAAGTTATACGCTGTGTTCATTAGGATTTTCCATAATATCATGTTCTTCCTATGCGTGCCTCGTCCGATCATTCAAATCTCATTCTGGCGATTCGTTCACCTACAAACTCTAAATACAAGGTCATTTCATCACCTTAACACCGAATCGAGGTGTTTCCGGCCTTCAATCATCTCAAAAAAACATTTAAATCAATTACGATGCAAATTGCTCAAAGAATGGTTTCTTCCAATTCACTCTGATTCGTCTATTTTCATCACCACTGCACCTCCATTTCGTAGTCCGAAGGTTGGATCTTAAATTCTAGATCATTACACTAAGAAAAAGGTCCAAGGATCGTGCTTTCATAACCACGATTAAGAACGAAGAATGTGTAGAAAATGGGGGAGAGAAAAGCACATGGAAAAAATTCAAGGAATGAACATTGGCCATTGTTCATTCTGGCCTCAATCGATTCCTATAAGAATGATAAACAATCAAAGAAATTCTCAAATAACCAAACCCTGATAAATCCCATAATTAAAACCCATCCTGCAAGAATGATCGAACTTCGGATCAACCCATTCATTAGTTGGTATTTGTTCATCGTTGAATCTAATAACGAGAAAATAAATCCAAAATAATGAATCCTAAATTTTTTTGGACCACTCACTGACAAAGATCGGTCACTATGTCATTGTCATTGGTGAGAT
Source organism: Viscum album (assembly GCA_963277665.1). NCBI lineage: Eukaryota > Viridiplantae > Streptophyta > Magnoliopsida > Santalales > Viscaceae > Viscum > Viscum album. The sequence goes on from OY728145.1 coordinate 77,147,029, forward strand.
ACATCAAGAATGGCATTCGTCGATCGTCGATATGTGATTCTGTCACCGTTCTCTTAAGAGGTTTCTTTAGGGTTCTCTCTAATGCCTCCATAGAACTTCCAATGTTATGAGCCTAACCCAGGATCCCTTATTAAAGGATCATTTAAAAAATCATCATTGCATCGATAAAATAGTTAAAATTAAAATAAATATTCAATTTATTTTATTCATTAAAAATGATCGTAATTACTTTTCAAAGATGAACTGCGCTAGCAGACATTAGGTCATTCCTAAGGTAAAGTTACTGCTCTGAATGCAGTAGTTCTCTCATATTTTTTATCCGAGCACCTATTTAGAAGTTATTACACTTTTTCAAGAAAACTGTGCGTGATTGCTATTTAATATTTTAATATTATCTAAACATTTATTCTGGTAATACCCTGTCTTGGAATTGAACATTGTCTCAGCACCTGGTCTTGGATTAATCCATATAATATTTAAAAATAACACATTAAAAATTCATAAAATTAAAATAAAAAACACTTAATTTTATAAAAAAATCATTTTCAATAAATACTATTTTTCTTTATATTTTGAATTTTCATATATATAAATTTTTTTTATAAATTTTAGAATCTGAATTAGATAAAAATAACTTCATATTTTTTAATTAGTATATCAAATTTTTCTTAGAATTAATTTTTTATTTTATTTAGAAAATGTTTATTTTTAGTCAAAAAAATATCATTTTTGTGAAAATTATAATTTTTATGAATTTATCATTATTTAAGTATATCCTAAAAGATTAAAAAACATTTTAAGTAATAAAATATTTATTTAGGTAATAAAATTATGCAATTTAAAACATTATTTGAACTTATAAATCCTACTTCCAATATTTTTATAACTAAAATAAATTGCCACTTTAATTAAAATTGGTTTCAATATTTTCTTCTAATTATGTGTTTGGATAGGGAAATTCATATCTGTATTTCTTTTAAATCAACATACAATTTATTTTATTTATAATAAACCAATTTATTTCATGAATATATGTATCTATGATAATATTACTGTAACACCCCAAGATTTCATAGTGTGTTATTTCTTTAAATTAATTCAATAACTTGCACTACATGCAACACCGAGTTCAAACGCACCATGACTTAACAAACAAGCTGTTCAAAAGAGGTTATGAATATTATTAACAAAATTTTAAACTTTATATAATACTTATAATTTTAGAATCCATATTATGAGTTTCTTAGACATAATGTAAGAACAAATTCATTTTCAGTATTGCACTTTTACCAACTTTTAATAGTGAACCCTTTTTAAATCCAATATTTTAAACTTTTATATATTCAATTGGACTAAATAAATTTACTTTTTAGAATGGGGACATAAAAAATTTACAATGAAACATCCCGAGCTTCCACGATACGCTTTCCTTTGAATAATACAGTAGCGTGTGTTGTACGCAACTTCAAGTTCTAACACACACCACAACCAATCAAACTAGCCGTTATGAATAGTAATACCTACCTTTTGAAATTTTATAAATTTTATCTCTAAAAATGGACTTCATTTTTGTATTCGGAGTATCAAATTTAGCCTAAGGTGAAATTTTGGAACTTTTTGGATAACATTTATATTTTGATGAATAGTGAAAATTACTAAATTTTAATTAAAAACAACTTTTTTAATCAAAATAATTTATATTGATTAATTATGAATTTGAGTGGTTTTAAAGTATATTTAGAATATATTTTTACCATTTAATACAATGTTGGTCATTGTACATAATTTCACAATTAAACCAGACATAAAAAAGTGTCAATCTTTTGATAATTATTATCTCTTAAAAACACGCTATTTGTTTTGACGACGGGAATTAATTTTTAAATTAATTAATTCAACTGATATGTTTTGAATTTGGTAAAATAGTCATCATTTTTGAATTCATAATATCAAATATATCTTAGGCCTAATTTTTGGTATTTTTCTGGAAACTTTCATTTTTTGATGAATAGTGAAACCACTAAGTGGTAGTTAAAAAAAATGAATTTTTTATAAAACTTAATTTTACCGCTTCTGTGAGTAGAATTTCGAAAATCCGAGAGACACGGTTAATATCAAGGAGTAAAATGTGGTTCAATGAGATGAATTATAAATTCATTTTTTTGACCCTATACGAATAGGATAAATAGAATATTATTTTTAAGTTCTATTATCTTTTAGAGTGAAAGATGAGTTTGTGGTATAACTTAGTTAAAGGATGAGACTCTACTTGTCAAGTATATATTTTTATTCTTCTCTTATTCAATAAAGAAATTAATTCTTATACTTTAGTGAAGGGATCTTAAAACAAAAAAAACGTGTTATCCTAATACCATATGTTTTGCTGAACCGATGGTATTTTAAATCATCAAATATTGATGAATTTAAGGCCCTCAATTTTACACTTGTTTGTGATTGATGACCTCAATCACTAACTATAAATATTTATATTTTCCCTCCAATTATATTTCTATAATTGCCACCAATGTTCTCCGAATAGAGATCATAATTTGGTGGTGACCCTTTCATTTCTCTTTTCCTCTTATTAAGACTAAATTTTATTAACCCAATTTCCGATGTGGGTTTTCCCACAAAGATATTTTCTATATTCAGACTTTTATCTTCTAATAACAATTTCAAATTGCGAGGACGAAATTTATTGAAGGAGGGGAGAATGTAACACCCCAAGATTTCATAGTGTGTTATTTCTTCAAATTAATTCAATAACTTGCACTACACGCAACACCGAGTTCAAGCGAACCATGACTTACCAAACGAGCCGTTTAAAAGAGGTTATGAATAGTATTAACTAAATTTTAAACTTTATATAATCCTTATAATTTTAGAATCCATATTATGAGTTTCTTAGACATAATGTAAGAATAAATTCATTTTCAGTATTTCACTTTTACCAACTTTTAATAGTGAACCCTTTTTAAATCCAATATTTTAAACTTTTATATATTCAATTTGACTAAATAAATTTAGTTTTTAGAATGGGGACATAAAAAATTTACAATGAAACATCCCGAGCTTTCACGGTACGCTTTCCTTTGAATAATATAGTAACGTGTGTTGTACGCAACTTCAAGTTCTAACACACACCACAACCAATCAAACTAGCCGTTATGAATAGTAATACCTACTTTTTGAAATTTTATAAATTTTATCTCTCAAAATGGACTTCATTTTTGTATTAGGAGTATCGAATTAAGCCAAAGGTGAAATTTTGGAACTTTTCGGATAACATTTATATTTTGATGAATAGTGAAAATTACTAAATTTTAATTAAAAACAACTTTTTAACTCAAAATAATTTATATTGATAAATTATGAATTTGAGTGGTTTTAAAGTATATTTAGAATATATTTTTACCATTTAATACAATGTTGGTCATTGTACATAATTTCACAATTAAACCGGACATAAACAAGTGTCAATCTTTTGATAGTTATTATCTCTTAAAAACACGCTATTTGTTTTGACGACGAGAATTATTTTTTAAATTAATTAATGCAACTGATATGTTTTGAATTTGGTAAAATAGACATCATTTTTGAATTCATAATATAAAATATATCTTAGGCCTAATTTTTGGTATTTTTCTGGAAACTTTCATTTTTTGATGAATAGTGAAACCACTAAGTGGTAGTTAAAAAAAACTGAATTTTTCATAAAACTTAATTTTACCACTTCTATGAGTAGAATTTCGAAAATCTAAGAGACACGGTTAATATCAAGGAGTAAAATGTGGTTCAATGAGATGAAAATAATATTTGGTGAATAGTAACTTTTTACTTTTATTTACCACGGTTAAAAGTAAATAGGGTAATTAAGGGTAAAAATGATATTAATATTACCCTAACACATGTCCTAATTCTATTGGACAAGTGTATCTCGACCAAAAACAACCTTAGGAATAAAATATTATCATTTAGGTCCACTTGGATTATATTAGGACATTTATTATTATTTAATTCAAAGAAGAGTTAAAAGAGTTAAAATCAAAGTTTATTTACTAAAACATTTTTAATATAAGGTTACACATAAGATAAATTCGATTATAAATATTCATTAGAAATCTAAAAATATTTACTACATAATGATATTTTATTTATAATTTTTAGAAATTAAATAATTTAATTTATTTATGACACAATGATGATGCAGTAATTACCATAATAGTGAAAAATTAAAATAATTGATATTATAAATACCCAAATAAATATAATTTGAGACTTTTTATGAATTAAAATAATTTTATGGTTTAATATGACATGTTAGGAATGTTTTAATTAACGTTTTTCGAAGTAATCATTCTTTTATAAATTTCAAAAAATTCAATTTTCCAAATAGTGTCAAAATTGACATAAAAGAGTTTTTAAAACAAATATTATATTATTAATTGATATTCAATTCTAAAAATCTAATGTTCGTCCAAGAGACTTATATCATTATAGGTGTATCATTAATGGACCACTTGGGGGTCACTTGGATGTATATAGTAAGTTTATTAACCATATAATATAAAAATACAAAGAGACATTGTAAAAGTGAAACTAATTAACTAAGAGTTAATACTTAAAGATAAGGTTAATATAATAACCCAAACCTATCTAAATTCTATTGGTTGAGTGGTTTGCGACCCATCCCCACCTTAACCTTTAAATAATCCACTTTTGAGCCATTAGAAACCGAATATGAATTTATTATAAAATAATATTTCTAGCTTTTCCAAAGGTGCCCCTCACCCCTCTTATAAAAGGGGACTCCCCCTTCTCATTAATTCACACCTTCAAAGCCTTTTGGTTCGGCCAAACCCTGCCCAAATACTCTCTCAACTTCCCTCACTTCATCCTAGATGCATTCCTTTAGTCAAAAAGCCACCCTAAGGAGCCCTTTTGATCAAATCAAAAGGAAGAACCTGAAGAAGAGGAGGTTAACCTACCCCAACCAAGGAAAAGTACAAGGTAAGGGTTTATTTCGCAATCTCATCATTATTCGAGGTTGTTTATACATAATAATCTACTTGGATATCTTTATCATCCAAATCCATGTTTCTTAAAAATGTATTTCAAAACATTCTTACTATTATTCAGAATATGGGTTAAAGTCATTTATACCCCTGTTTGACTTTTTATAAGAAGTTTATGAAGGAATCTTTCTTTCGTTTTCCAAACAAGGTGCTTTTTAACCTTTTCGACAAAATTAAGGTAAGAATGTATTTTTAACTTATACGAATGGTGTGGCTATTTTTCACCATTATAAAATCTTCAAAGATTCCTTTACAAGCTTATAAGAATATTTTCAAAGTAAATGTTTTATTTTATAATTATGTGATTTTTAAATGATTAAAAGAAAGAGATATTTATCTAAAATAGTTTTGATTTCATCTATGTAAACTTCTTTTGATGTATTTTAAGCTTATTTGAAGTTTATTTATTATGATACAAAACTTCCATATTGTATTGAAGGTTTTTTGATATGTTTGACTGTGGATGTGTTATTTTTATACCATTCATGGTTTATGGAGAAAGTATTGACATTTCGTATGCTAGTTTTAATACGAATGTTTATGTTATGTTTAAACCTGTTCATATGAGGATTGCATTGGACTTAATAAGTGACGGGTGGAGCCCGCTATAGCTCCTCGATGCATCAGTAGGTCTCATGAGACAAACTAGTGTCATGGCACAAGGCCTTGACAAAATCTTATTTGTAGTCTTGGAACGAGGCCTTGGCTATGTGGTTATGATAGTTTGGCATTATGCATTCCATCATTATGAAAGTGGTTATTGATATTGCATGTGATTATTCTATTATTAGAATATCCATGTGAATAATTAAAAGGAATTATTTAATTTTATTTTCGCCATACTATGTTGAAGTTCAAGTTTAAAAGGCTTTTGTTTTAGTTATAAATTGCCTTAAATGTTTATTCTTATTTATGAAAGTTTCCGCTATATTGTTATCCTTAATGGGCATTTGAGCTCACCCCTTTTCTATGTTTTATATTTCCGCGGATGTGGAAAAGTAATTTATGAATGACCTGCAGGGATAGTATGAGGGGACAAGAGTGTGGACTATGGAAACTATGTTGTTGTAGTTTTCATTTTTATGATGTAATGTAAAACTTAATGAATAAATCTAGTATTTCCAAGGCTACTAAACTAATCGGTCTTTCGAGATTTTATCTTTCTTGTGATCATTCCAATGTTATGTAATATTGCACCGAATCTGGGTAACTGGGTTTGGGGTGTTATAGTTGGTATCAGAGGAAGTTTAGAACAAAACTTGGAAGCTAGATTTAGATAAACTATGATTAGATCACGCAGACCTAAGATGAACTTTGAGGATTAGTATAGAAGAACTTCCTAGAATTTTGGTATTGTAGAAATTTTGTGAGTTTTCCGAGCAATACATCCCTATCTAGATACAAGTTGGTAGAGGCGGCTCTGGCATAGATGTACCTAGGGGTAAAACCCGAAAACACCACTTTGAGCTAGACTCAAACGAGAACTGGTGCACGAAAACGGGCCTTGCTGCACTCTTGGTTACAACACTCCCGGGGGATATGCTTAGGATAATTATAATTTTCTTTACAAACCATTATGAAGGGTTTATGAGTATATACTTTCTCAAAGGAGACATTTTTTTGATTATGGATTATATCCATAAACTATTTAATTTATGTTATGTGTTTTACAAGTTTGGGATTAGGTATTGTTATTCATAAACTAATCTAGTGTATGACATTGTTTAGAAATGGAGCCCAGTAGAAGGAATGAGAACTCCAGCAATGCACATGATCCAAAAAGAAAGAAGGATCATATCTTTCATGGTCTTAAACCAGAATTTATAAGAGAAATATTCTCCAATGTATTATCATCATATGAAGAAATAATAACATGTGTTGATAAGATAAGTAAAGAGTTTACTGAGTCCTATGGATTTTAAGGGAAGCAAGAGAAGAAAAGTATGGAAGAGAGAAATATGGATAAAGGGAAGAGGGAAAAGAAGAATTTTCCCATATGTGATAACTGTGGGAAGAAACACCCTGGAACTTGCCTGAAAGGAATGAGAGTTTGTTATAAGTGTGGAGGAAAAGGGAACAAAGTACGTGACTGCAAGGGTAAGAAAATGGTTTCAAATGTACAATGATTCATTTGCAAGGAGTTTGGACACTACGCGAACCTATGTCCCATTCATCAGACTATGCCGCAAATGATGCTATTGGATAATAATCAAGTTATGATACTACCACAGATGAAGAGGAATGATTAGAGTTCTTATGTTGATTATGTCATTTGAGTGTTGTATCAACAATGTACTTGTTATAATAATTATTGAGTATATAAGGATTTTACTGCAGTACTATTTCATTAAGGACTTGAGATTGTGTGGAAAAAAGAAAAGTGACTCAATAGCAGGTTAAATTTTTGGAAAATATATGGTTGAGAGAAAGATAAACCATAATATGGTTCTGATACCGAGGTAGTGATTTTAGAATAATACATGATTGATTTGGATAAATTATATTGGATATTATTGACTACCTTGAAACTGATTAATGATTTTTTTATTCCATCATTGTTGGGGTTTACAACATTTTTGTATTGAAGGAGTATATCTATTATTCTTTAAGGAATAAGGGATCATGAATGTAATCAATAAAGTTTTATGGTAATTCAGGATATTGCAGTTTTTTAAAAGAATACATGATGAAGGTGTTCACATGTTATTACGCGGAAAAAAGGATCTTCATTGTGTTTACCTTCCTTATAAATTTTGGACTAAAGTATTTTGGATAGTTCTAGTTTGGATTATCTTGGATTGCCATAAATGGACAACCCGGAGGTCGAGCGACAACCCATCACGTCCGACAAGGCCGCGAGACTTGAACCCACAACCGAAGGGTGACAAGGGTGTATCACCTACCACTAACCAACGTGATGTCCTGGATTGAATAATGTCGTTTTTAAGGGTTCTGCTAGATGAATTATAAATTCATTTTTTTGACCCTATACGAATAGGATAAGTAGAATATTATTTTTAAGTTCTATTATCTTTTAGAGTGAAAGATGAGTTTTTGGTATAACTTAGTTAAAGGATGAGACTCTACTTGTCAAGTATATATTTTTCTTCTTCTCTTATTCAATAAAGAAATTAATTCTTATACTTTAGTGAAGGGATCTTAAAACAAAAAAAATGTGTTATCCTAATACCATATGTTTTGCTGAACCGATGGTATTTTAAATCATCAAATATTGATGAATTTAAGGCCCTCAATTTTACACTTGTTTGTGATTGATGACCTCAATCACTAACTATAAATATTTATATTTTCCCTCCAATTATATGTCTATAATTTCCACCAATGTTCTCCAAATAGAGATCATAATTTGGTGGTGACCCTTTCATTTCTCTTTTCCTCTTATTAAGACTAAATTTTATTAACCCAATTTCCGATGTGGGTTTTCCCACAAAGACATTTTCTATATTCAACGTTTTATCTTCGAAGAACAATTTCAAATTGCAAGGACGCAATTTATTGAAGGAGGGGAGAATGTAACACTCCAAGATTTCATAGTGTGTTATTTCTTCAAATTAATTCAATAACTTGCACTACACGCAACACCGAGTTCAAGCGAACCATGACTTACCAAACAAGCCGTTTAAAAGAGGTTATGAATAGTATTAACTAAATTTTAAACTTTATATAATCCTTATAATTTTAGAATCCATATTATGAGTTTCTTAGACATAATGTAAGAATAAATTCATTTTCAGTATGCACTTTTACCAACTTTTAATAGTGAACCCTTTTTAAATCCAATATTTTAAACTTTTATATATTCAATTTTACTAAATAAATTTACTTTTTAGAATGGGGACATCAAAAATTTACAATGAAACATCCCGAGCTTTCATGGTATGCTTTCCTTTGAATAATATAGTAGCGTGTGTTGTACGCAACTTCAAGTTCTAACACACACCACAACCAATCAAACTTGCCGTTATGAATAGTAATACCTAATTTTTGAAATTTTATAAATTTTATATCTCAAAATGGACTTCATTTTTTTATTCGGAGTATCGAATTTAGCCTAAGGTGAAATTTTGGAACTTTTTGGATAACATTTATATTTTGATGAATAGTGAAAAGTACTAAATTTTAATTAAAAACAACTTTTTAAATCAAAATAATTTATATTGATAAATTATTAATTTGAGTGGTTTTAAAGTATATTTAGAATATATTTTTACCATTTAATACAATGTTGATCATTGTACATAATTTCACAATTAAACCGGACATAAACAAGTGTCAATCTTTTGATAGTTATTATCTCTTAAAAACACGCTATTTGTTTTGATGACGGGAATTAATTTTTAAATTAATTAATGCAACTGATATGTTTTGAATTCGGTAAAATAGAAATCATTTTTGAATTTATAATATCAAATATATCTTAGGCCTAATTTTTGGTATTTTTCTGGAAACTTTCATTTTTTGATGAATAGTGAAACCACTAAGTGGTAGTTAAAAAAAACTGAATTTTTCATAAAACTGAATTTTACCGCTTCTATGAGTAGAATTTCGAAAATCTGAGAGACACGGTTAATATCAAGGAGTAAAATGTGGTTCAATGAGATGAAAATATTTTTTGGTGAATAGTAACTTTTTACTTTTATTTACCACGGTTAAAAGTAAATAGGGTAATTAAGGTTAAAAATGATATTAATATTACCCTAACACATGTCCTAATTCTATTGGACAAGTGTATCTCGACCAAAAACAACCTTAGGAATAAAATATTATCATTTAGGTCCACTTGGATTATATTAGGACATTTATTATTATTTAATTCAAAGAAGAGTTAAAAGAGTTAAAATCAAAGTTTATTTACTAAAACATTTTTAATATAAGGTTACACATAAGATAAATTCGATTATAAATATTCATTAGAAATATAAAAATATTTCCTACATAATTATATTTTATTTATAATTTTTAGACATTAAATAATTTAATTTATTTATGACACAATGATGATGCAGTAATTACCATAATAGTGAAAAATTAAAATAATTGATATTATAAATACCCAAATAAATATAATTTGATACTTTTTATGAATTAAAATAATTTTCTGGGTTAATATGACATGTTAGGAATGATTTAATTAACTTGTTTCGAAGTAATCATTCTGTTATGAATTTCAAAAAATTCAATTTTCCAAATAGTGTCAAAATTGACATAAAAGAGTTTTTAAAACAAATATTATATTATTAATTGATATTCAATTCTAAAAATCTAATGTTCATCCAAGAGACTTATATCATGATAGGTGTATCATTAATGGACCACTTGGGGGTCGCTTGGATGTATATAGTAAGTTTATTAACCATATAATATAAAAATACAAAGAGACATTGTAAAAGTGAAACTAATTAACTAAGAGTTAATACTTAAAGATAAGGTTAATATAATAACCCAAACCTGTCTAAATTATATTGGTTGAGTGGTTTTCGACCCATCCCCACCTTAACCTTTAAATAATCCACTTTGGAGCCATTAGAAACTGAATATGAATTTATTATAAAATAATATTTCTAGTTTTTCCAAAGGTGCCCCTCACCCCTCTTATAAAAGGGCACTCCCACTTCTCATTAATTCACACCTTCAAAGCCTTTTGGTTCGGCCAACCCCTGCCCAAATATTCTCTCAACTTCCCTCACTTTATCCTAGATTCCTTCCTTTAGTCAGAAATCCAACCTAAGGATCTCTTTTGATCAAATCAAAAGGAAGAACCCGAAGAAGAGGAGGTTAACCTACCCCAACCAAGGAAAAGTACAAGGTAAGGGTTTATTTCACAATATCTTCATTATTCGAGGTTGTTTATACGTAATAATATACTAGGATCACTTTATCATCCATATCCATGTTTCTTAAAAATGTATTTCAACACATTGTTTTTATTTTACAGAATATGGGTTAATGTCATTTCTACCCTTGTTTGAATTTTTATAAGAAGTTTATAAAGGAATCTTTCTGTCGTTTTCCAAACAAGGTGATTTTTAACCTTTTCGAAAAAATTAAGGTAATTTTACAGAATATGGGTTAAAGTCATTTATACCCTCATTTGACTTTTTATAAGAAGTTTATAAAGGAATCTTTCTGTCATTTTCCAAATAAGGTGCTTTTTAACCTTTTCGACAAAATTAAGGTAAGAATGTTTTTTTAACTTATACGAAGGGTGCAACTATTTTCCGCCGTTATAAAATCTTCAAAGCTTCCTTTACAAGATTATAAGAATATTTTCAGAGTAAATGTTTTATTTTATAATTACGTGACTTTTAAATGATTTAAAAAAAGAGATATTTCTCTCAAATAGTTTTGATTTCATCTATGTCAACATCCTTTGATGGATTTTAAGCTTATTGGAAGTTTATTTATTATGATACAAAACTTCCATATTGTATTGAAGGTTTTGTGATATGTTTGACTGTGGATGTGTTATTTTTATACCATTCATGGTTTATGGAGAATGTATTGACATTTCGTATGCTAGTTTTAATACGAATGTTTATGTTATGTTTAAACCTGTTCCTATGAGGAATGCATTGGACTTAATAAGTGACGGGTGGAGCCCGCTATAGCTCCTCGATGCATCAGTTGGTCTCTTGAGACAAACTAGTGTCTTGGAACAAAGCCTTGACAAAATCTTATTTGTAGTCTTGGCACGAGGCCTTGGCTATGTGGTTATGATAATCTCGCATTATGCATTCCATCATTATGAAAGTGGTTATTGATATTGCATGTGATTATTCGATTAGTATAATATCCATGTGAATAATTAAATGGCATTATTTCATTTTATTTTTGCCATACTATATTGATGTTCATGTTTAAAAGGATTTTGTTTTAGTTATACATTGCCTTAAATGTTCATTCTTATTTATAAAAGTTTCCGCTATATTGTTATCCTTATTGGGCATTTGAGATCACCCCTTTACTATGTTTTATTTTTCCCAGGATGTGAAGAAGTAATTTATGAATGACCTGCAGGGATAGTATGAGGGGATAAGAGTGTGGACTATGGAGACTATGTTGTAGTTTTCATTTTTATGATGTAATGTAAAACTTTATGAATAAATCTAGTGTTTCCAAGGATACTAAACTAATCGGTCTTTCAAGATTTGATATTTCTTGTGATAATTCCAATGTTATGTAATATTGCACCGACTCTGGGTAACTGGGGTCGGGGCGTTACACTTACCATATACGTAAATGTTTAATCTTAATAATGAACTTTTCCTAAAAACAATTACCCATTATGTTTGTTTATTTTAAAATTAAAATTTATAACCTATAAAAATTATATTTGGTAAAATTATTTAAAATTTTGAAGTCATATGGTTCAAAATATTTAAATTTTAAGATATTAATTTTTTAATAAATTTTAATTACTAGGGTTAAAAATTAATTTCTATGGTAAAATAAAATTAGTGAAAATTAAAAAAAAGATAAAAGAAGAAACTTAGAAATAGTCATGGTTGTATCCAAATTGAGTGGATAAAAATAATATCAACCCAAAAATAATTATACTCCACTTTTTTAATTTTTGATCCATTGAACTTTGAATAGTAACATTACATTAATGGAAATGTAATGGTTACATCCAAAACTACACTTCCATTCACTTATAAAATGGTAACCCTTACACCACTTCAAGACTCACCTCTACATAAAATTTATACCTGAAATTATACCAAATTAATCCTCTTATAACCATCCTCCTCTTTAAAAATATTCTATTCACCATTATTTTTCATAATCCCTTAATTTACAATGATAATTCTATGGAAAATCCAAGTCCTCGGTGTGGGTATTATAAACTACTTAACTTTTCTTCTTAATTATATTAATTTAAATTTATTATATCCATTCTAATAAGATGATATTAGTGTCATTTTTATATATTAATGTTATTATATTAATGGTGTTATCATTATCTATTCATTTATCCCATCCATTAATAAAAATGAAACTATCGTTTGTGTGTATGTGCGGACCACCGCCTCCATGAGAAACAAAATTCATATTTCATCACCACCCATCATTAATGGATCCTAGAATGGATTTTATGAAGATATATTATGTTTAGGACATGTTTAATATTATTTATAAGTCATATTATCATTATCTAAATACATCCCCTTAATCATTAAATCATTAAAACATGTTATTATTTGGGTCAATTTAACCACCTATGTAAATGATATTATAAAAATTATGTCATGAATAATTATGGTATTTTATATAATGTTTATACAATTTTATAATGATAGATTTATTATTTTTTAATTATTATAGATTTTTTTGTTAATATTTAAAAAATTTATTAATATATCAACTATCGATTGTTAAACACATCGAAAACTAGTTCAACGCGATTTCTATTTTCACAATCCATATTCATGTCTTTCCCCAAATGAAAACGGGAATTAATTAATAATTTAAAAACAATTATTATTCTATCTTAAATAATATGGTAATGATAAACTATAATCCACTTAGTGATAATCGATCTAATCTTCATGAAGTTTGTATGAAATAAACAATCAAAATCTCTAACAACCGATAGTAAAAATATGTTATAAATAACTAATATATACATAATAAATGATAATAAATGAAGTATATGAGAGGGTAATTTTTATTAATAAGGATATAAAATAGTAAATTAATATGGTTATGTATTTTTTATAGGATTTTAGTTTGAATTAAACTTAGTGGGAATAAATTTTTGGGTTCTCTATCACATATTTAAGTTCTTGAGACTAATATCATAATGAGCACTGTGATACCTTTAATATGGAGTGATTAATTACTAATGAATTATTTTTACTATATTAATGTTTTTTGAGGAAATATATCATTTAATTTCATCAAATATCCATCAATTTAAATGATACCCAAATTCAAAGTTTTTTTGATCAAAGCGTTGCCCAAACCTCAAGGGTTTCATTACCAATCTAATTTTCAAATAAAGATTGTTTTTTATATATAATTAATACGGGGAATTTTTATTATTTATAAAAACTCTAATAATTTAATTTTTATATTCATGAGGTTTTATTTTTTCATTATATGTTTCATTTCCACTTGAATTATATTTTACCCCAAGTAATTTTTGTAACTGAAATTGAAATTATCTCTTCTTTTTTATCAAGAACATCATTTTTTCATGTTATAATTCATTGGTTTTTTTGAAAATGTACATATCTGTACCTCAATAATTTATTTAGGTATTTTTATACTACTTCATATTCTTCAAAAAGTTTAAAATAAATTTTTAAAATTTTCTATATGGTTCCTTTTTATTAAAGTATAAAAAGAATATATTTTTAATATTTTCTATGTGAACACCTCTTTCTATTATATATTTTTAATTTTCTATGATGCTTTATTTCTAATATTTAATTTTTTTTATAAAATAAAATATTATTTTACTTTATTTATAAAATATTTATGTCTGATTTTTTTTTGAAAATGTCATGGATTTTTCTTATTTCCAAAGATATTTTTTATAATGCTCCTAAAAATAGTTTTTATCTAAATACAAATCCTTTGAAATGAATTATTCTTGATCAAGGATGTTCTTATAAAGTAACTATACACCTTATTTATCTATAAGAATTATGTAATTACCTATACTTTTAGAGAAATGATCCATCATTGCCTTTGTCTTGCCTAATCAACTTTAGTATATCGCAATAATTATTCTTCAAATGTTTTTCCTATATGAATACCCTATTTTGGATTCCTTTGATTGAAGGTAGTTCTCTTAGATTCCATACATCAATTGATTAGTGAAATTATTGACTAAACCATATACCCTTTATCTATACTTTTTAAATTTCACATGATCTATTATATTTATTAAATAGTATTTACCTATAAATTTTATGAATATATTTATATACCAGTTTATATTACATGGGTATATCATGTTATGGTTATTGGTAGAATGGTGAATGTTTTCCTTATATGATTACATTTGAAAGGGTTATGAAATTCATTCTATTTCTATGGGTTACTTATGATATGGTAATGATTTATTTTTTTGGAACACATATTTACATATAATGATGGGTGGAGTATTATATCTCCCTTTAATTCATTGGTTTACAGTTTATATCTCATGAGATAAGTATTCAAAACTACATTTTAGTTTCTCATAGTTATGGAAACTCATGGTGCGGATCCTAAAAGTTATGTTTCCTATAAAAATATTTTTTCTAAAGTTGAAAAAAAAATCATAGTTGTAAACTTATTGTCATGTTTATTTTAAGATCTCATGTATCATGTTTATTAACTCATTATCCATAATTTATGATCTATACTTTCTGGGTATGAATTTTCTTTTGATCTTTATTATATTCATATAATCATCTTATGTTCACTTATGATATTAAACTATTATCAGTTATTTTTACCCTCAATTGGCATTTGAGATCACCCCATTCTTATTTTTCAATTTCTCCTAGTTATAAAGATGGGTATAATGTATAATAAGAATATGAAGGATTCTAGTGTGGCTCAAATATGTTGAAATATTCATATGTTTTGTAAAATTAATTGCTTATGTATCTTGAATTGTAAGACACTAAACCTTATGTTCTATGGATTGTGTGATTATTTGTGATATGTAATTTTTATATTTTAGAAATGTTATAAAATGAAGACATATATACCTTGGGAATCTATATAAAAACCATAATATTCCATTTTAGAAACCCATACCAAGTTATAATCTTATCCACCATGTCCACATAGGAAATATAGCTTGAAAAAAGTGGAAGAAAAGGAAAATATGAGAGGGGTGGAAATCAATAATAGATCATGAGTTTTATATAGAGAAACTCAATATAATCTATAAGAGATCGAGAAAGGGAAAGATGGAAGAGATATCCATGGATGGTGGAAACTTAAGTAATAATAATAAGGAAAAAAGAGGGGAAAGTGGTTAAAATTAATTGGGGAACCATGACAATTTCACACTTTTTAAGAAATTGGGTACACTACATTGTTTAGCCGCATGGTTTGGGAAACCGTGTTGTTTCCACATGATGAAACCCCAAAGAATTTGATTCATTCACATAGTTTTTCCTTGGAGTTTATCCAAACCAAGTACCAACTATGTTCCTTACATTTACACATCAAACAAGGAACTCATAGCTTTCCTAGGGAGCCACATGGTTTGAAAAATCACGATCTAGTGATGAAAACTACACTAGAATACCTCTCCCCCAACCACATGGTTTGGGATCATGGTTAGAATTAATCATAAGTTAACCGTGATCCCACTATTGCAACTCCATTTTTTAATATTTTTAACTCCAAATCCTAAAACCTATCAAAAATGAAATAAATAAAATAAATAATTGAATTAAATATATACCATTGACCTAGGGGTATCAAAATTCACCCCACCATTCCATTATCTTCCCCTGTAAATGTTTCATAACTATTTATTAGAGAAAACATGAGACCATTTCTATAAAATCTGAAAATTTTAATCTATCAATGAATTTTAAATAGATTTTATAAAAAAATAAGTCTTATATACTTAAAACATTAAGAATAATATTTAATTAAAAATAATACACTAACCTCAATACAAGAACATTTATTTGGAATCATGCTACTAATTAAGGAGCTGGGAACAATAAATTTATAATAATCATTAATAATAAAATAGGACAACAATGCTGATGAGATTCAAAACTTCAGACCTATTGCTCTCATCAACTCTTTATTTAAAATCATCACAAAACTTATATCCAACAGAATGAACTCGATCTGTAATAAAATAATCTCCTGGAATCAATTTGGCTTCATAAAAGGAAGATCTATAAAAGACTGATTTTTCCTTTCCTCTGAAACCACAAATCTTCTTAATAAAAAAAGTAGAGGTGGAAATGTAGCTATTAAGATGGATATCAAAAAATCCTTTGATACCATTGATTGGAAATTTATATACAAAGTTCTTTCACACTTCGGATTTAATAATATTTTTATAAATCGAATAAAGGTTCTATTCAACTCGGTTTACATTTCCATTCTTTTAAATGGTTCCCATAGAGGTTACTTTAAGTGCACCAAAGGTGTCAGGCAAGGGGACCCTCTCTCTGTGATTCTTTTTTCCATTGCGAAAGACTATTTGAGTAGGCTTATATCCCTAGAGGATAATAAAAGTTTCCTTAAACCCATTGTAGCCACTAGGAATATAAATTCTCTCACACATCTCCTTTATGCTGATGACATTATTCTATTTACTCAGGGTGATAAAAGGAATATTATTAATCTTAAAAATATTCTTTCACACTACCACAAAACTTCCAACCAGCACATTAACTGGAATAAATCCTCTATCTTTTTTAGCAAATAGTTCCCCATGGACAGAAAAACTTACATTTCTAATATTCTAGGCATCAAAGAGGGGTCTTTTCCCTTTACGTACCAAGAATTTCATATGTTCTGGGGTAGGCCTAAGGCCAATCATTTCTCCCACATTGTGGATAATACCCTTCGTCACCTATCCTCCTGGAAAGGTAAAACCCTCTCTATGGCTGGAAGGATCTGTTTGGTCAAATCTAAAATTGTTTCAAAACTAGTGTACTCTATGATGGTTTATAAATGGCCTAAAAGTATTTTAAATCGCATTAATACTGCTATCAAAAACTTTGTTTTGACTGGGAACATTTCAGAGAGAAATATTGTGACCATCCCTTGGACCACTTGTTGCAAACCGATTGACGATGGGGGGATTGACATCAAGAACATTGCTAAATTAAATTAGGCTCTTCAAGCCAGACTTACTTGGAACATCATTCATAATACCTCTACCTATATGGACTTCCTAAGGGATCACTTCCTGGAAAAACTCAAAAGCAATTACTCTTTTTCTCTAAAATCATCTATTTTTCCCTCCATCAAAAGCTCTTTCATCTCCATCATGACCAATTCTAGATGGATGCCCAACAAGGAATCTAAAATAAAATTTTGGCTTGATAATTGGACTGGTGCACCCTTTATTTCTCTTTTAGAAAATAACTATGACCCTCCAAATCTCCAATATACCATTGAATCTATGAATACTTCTTCAAACATTTCCCTTCCAGAGAATATAGCCCAAATTGTTGACAATTATCACCATACTTCCACTCAGGATTTCATACTTTGGGAACCTGCTCATAATGGGGTTTTGAACTCCAAAGATTTTTATAAACATCATTTAAATAATGTTGATAGCAACTACACCTGGGTTGCTAACTTTAATAAATCCTGGATCAAACCTTCTAGACTTACTCTTATCTGGCGAATTGCTCATCATAAAATACCCACTGATAATTGTTTTCAAAAAGCCGGGATTTACTTCTGTTCAAAATGTCGTATGTGAAATCAGCATATGGAAGACATTAACCACCTTTTTCTCTCATGTGATACTGCTTTTTCCCTTTGGCACTATATTCTTGACATGTTTGAGTGTAGGTGGATTTCTTTTGACAGCATTAACATGCAGATTCAAATATGCACAGAGTGGTCTACCTCTAAGAAAATCAAAAACCTCTGGCTCACAGAAGTTGCAGAACTTCTTCACGTCATCTGGTATGACAAAAATTATTTGAATTTTAGTATTAATTGTTTCAACATCAATGCATGTAAAACGAAAATTTTAATGGCCATTCAAGATGCGGCTTCAATCCAAAAATACACTTGCAGTTCTTCGGTCAGAGACTTTGAAATTCTCAGGCGTGTCAGGGTTCGGGGGAATTATCCTCATCCCCATTATACCATTGATGTTTTCTAGACCCCCCTCCTCCAGGTTGGATCAAAATAAATTTGGATGACGCTTCCAAAGGCAACCCGGGACCAGCAGGTTGTGGATCTATTTTCAGAAATCACATGGACCAGGTTCTTGGATGTTTCTATGGATCATGCGACCTCGCTACTTATCTTGAAGTTGAGATGATGAGAATTATACACGCCATATCTTTTTATAGAATTCATAATTGGAACAATATTTGGATTGAGAGTGATTCTACGATAATCATCCAAGAAATCTGGAATGGCACCACTCAGCTTGCTTGGCCTCTCACCTCCCGATGGACAGATTGCTTGAACTCTATGGTTGGCCTCAAATTCATCGCCACACATATTTATCGGGAAGCCAACCGTATTGATGATTCACTTTACAATATTGGTGTTAGCCATGGGCTTCTTTGGATGGATGACCTCCCCTATGATCTCATCCCCATATATGCTAGGGATTTCTGTAAAAACCCATACTTCAGACTCGTGTAATCCTCTCTTTCTCTCCCCTCCTTCTTCTTTCTATTAATAAAAGTTCCTTTTACCTCTAAAAAAAGGATAACATAAAATAAACATGATAACACATAAATAATAGCCCACTTAATTTGGATTATCTACGAGTATAAATACAATATAGAGGATTAGAGTAAGAATATAGAGTAGTGAAAAATTATAACCATCCTTGTGAGTGAAAAAATTAGAATATGTATATTTTGGGTTTTCAAAATATGTCTCTTAAGGGGGTAGAATCAAGGATATGAATGTTGTTAAAAACTATTTGTTAAAATATTTTTGGATAAAAAATAATAAGATATGAATTATTTTAAAATATAAAGGCATTTTTTAAATTATAATTTTAGTCGTCATCCAAGAAATGTAATTTTCAATGTATAATGGATATTTTAAGTAGTAAATGGTGACATGAAACAAATGTAAACTTTCAATAATATAAATAAATATGTAATAAGTTGATAAGAGTATATTTGTAAGTATATTGAAATAGAAAAATTTAATGTGTCAAATAATCATGAATTTATTTCAGTGATATGCTTAGACATTTAAAGTTTACTTATGTAAAATGTTGGCCAACTTCACAAGACAAGGGCCGGCTCCATAATTTTATCCTTTAGCCATAAATTTCATACGGTTATATGGAACTCCCAGGACCCTAATTTTATCTTGAATAATTTTATCCTTTAGCCATAAATTTCATACGGTTATCATCAAAAAATGAAATATTTGAGATGTACACTATTTTCATTATCAATAGCATCGTTGGATTTATTTTTTTCAAAAGATAATTCATTTTTCCCCATCTTCAATATCTAATTATTATAGACGATATTAAAGATATATATATATATATATAAGCATACTTTCTTTAACTTCCAACAATGGTTTTATAGGGTTAATATTATAAAAATTATATATCCTATATCGAGGAAATTAGTTTTTTATAAAAGATCATTTATAGATCTCTTTAAACTACCCAGATTCATCATTTTTCTCCTCATTTGTGAACTAGTTACAACAAATATATATATATATATATATATATATATATATATATATATATATTCCATCAATATATATATACAAAGTAGCCTTCAACTTGGAGTCATAGGGTGGAAATAATTTTAGAAATCTCTGATGGTTACACGATTAGAACAGTTTCTTTTTATATATATAACTATGATAATAATATTAAAATACATAGTAATTTGGGTTGACAATGGAAGATAAAGTTAAAACAACAATTAAATGTTGGGATCCTTAAAAAATATCCCCATGTAATATTTTCCATAGTGTTTCTATATTAATGAAGTCCCTCACTGGTGGATATTCATTTCTCTATAGCCTCATACTGTAAAACATAGAAGGAGTACTGGGATCCTATAAGAGAAGTGATATATTAAGAAAAGTTTTTTAATTTAGCTATTTAAAACAAGGTAATGGAAATTATATTTTAAAACCAATATTTTATTTTCTAAACCTCTTTTTATAAAGAAAAAAATGTTTCCTTAAACATCTAATTATTTTTCTAATACCCTTTTTATAAGGGAAATTTATTTTTTTCAAACCTCATTATAAGGGAATATAGTTTTAATGAATTCAATTATTTATTTAAATTTATAAATATTTATTTTAAAATTATATAATTTGTTTGAAAATAATTTTTTTCTTAATTCAATATTGATTTCAATATCTTAAAATTTACTATTTTATATATGAAATATTTTTTATTTATACTAATTTCAATCATGATTATAGTTATGTCCATTCACTATATTTATTATTCACATTTCATAAATTTTTAGAAAATCATTTTTTAAAGTCTAATTTTCAACAATTATTTATTAATGTTTCCTATTAATGTTAATTTTATGTCTAAAATTCAAGATTTTCCTTTAAGTCAACTTTTGTTAAATTTTATGAAATAAGTAATTATTTTACGCTTTAAAAATAAATTAGAAAAACATGATGTTTTTTGTAATTTTTTTAAAATTGATTATTAATGAGAAGGTAAATCTTTATAATAATATATTCTTTTAAAATTTTGGCACCTGGATATTGGTTAAGATTATGAGGAATGGGTAGTGAACCCATGACCACAAGGGAACTTTCTTCATAAGTGATGTTTAGATGTCAATACTCCCAATGGCCTCATG
This sequence comes from Viscum album, assembly GCA_963277665.1. NCBI lineage: Eukaryota > Viridiplantae > Streptophyta > Magnoliopsida > Santalales > Viscaceae > Viscum > Viscum album. The sequence goes on from OY728145.1 coordinate 77,168,624, forward strand.
GTTTTCTTAAAGTTTTTCAAGTATCATTATATATCCAAAAAGGATATTATTTTCAAAGTAAATTCTAAAATATTTAAAGGAAAAATATGAGTTTATTATAAAGGTTAATATTTTCCTAATTAAAATGGATTTTCATGAAAAATATTTCTTTTAAAGTATTGAAAATTATCCCCTATTTTTAATTTTTAAAACCCTAAATTAATTATTAGAGTAAAGTTTTAAGATATTTTAACTTTTTTTAAAATCCACAATACTAATAAATTTATTTCACACCCTAGATTTTCAAATGTTTATCACAGGATTAGTGATTAGTAGATGATCATTGGAATTTGGGTTTGACTAAGGATTTATCTCAAGGAGTGTATAATAAATGTCTATAGATTTTTTATCAAATTTAGATATGTATCACATATTTTCGCATAGTCATATAAAGATCAAGACTAAAAATACCCTCATACTGTATAGTCTTCAGTTAAATATTTTATATAAATAAATTCAACATGTTATAGTATATAATCTGGGAGTGTCTATTTGGGTTGTTTCATTTGGTATCACAGATAACAGTTTTGATAAATTCTGAAATTATGAATTTTTTATTAAAAATTGTTTAATTTTATAATTATATATTTTTTAAAATTCCCTTTTATGTAAACTTTTCAGTTTTAGGATAGGTTTCTATATGCATGGAGGAAGATCACAAACAAATCTTCTATCCCTTCAAACTGGTCTTCTTAAAAGGATTATTCTAAACTCATGCCCAAATGATGTTAATTTTTTTCAAATATAAAATATTTATTGAAATATACTCTATAAGGTATATAATACCTCTACCATACCCCAATGTTTCTATGGTTAATGTATTTTCTATTATAAAATATTACAGACTCAAATTTATCACCAATCTAGGTGTGGAATGTAACGCCATGGTTTTTTTTGAAGTCTTTAATTTATCTAAAACATGTGAAACACATGGTGGTTTTATTGAATATTAAGAATACAAAGACGTCTTCATATCCTATATGTATCAAATTTAAAATTTTATTCTCTTTTGGAATATCAAATATGATTTTGAAACATTTAAAGATGAATTTATAAGACTAATTTATAAAAATCATGTTCAAAAAGATTTTCTTTTGAAATTATATATTAATAATATTACTTTTTTAAGTATTTACTAATGGTTACATAAATTTAGTCCAAACTGTAAAAGTTTCATTTAGGTAAGAGATATATAATATTTTGAAAATATCATAGTGTTTCATTACCAATATTATAACCTTGTCCTTTATGAGTGATGCTAATGGGGGAAATTGAATACTTTGTTAAAGGTATGCATTGTTTCAAGAAAATTGTTAATGTCAATTTTCGTACTTGTTTAAATTAGTACAATTATTTTTTAGGGACATCAAAATTCAAGAATAAAGTTTGGGAAGCAATATTTAGGGTTTACTTATATATTTAAAATAATTGTGAGGGTGAAATTCCTTTGAAAAGGGAAGAATAAAACGTCCCTAAATTTTAATGTATCTATGTCTATTAAATAAATTTTATAAATAAATAAGTCTTCTAAACTCAAAATATATGAAAAAAAATTATTTAAAATAATACACTAACTTCGATATAAGAACATCTCTTTAGAATATTGCTAATAACTAAGGTATTGGGAACACTAAATTTATAACAACCATTAGTAATAAAAGAGTAAAATATAAAATAAATATGATAACACCAAAATAATAGCCTACTTAAATAGGATAATCCATGAGTATAAATCCTTCAAATAATATAAGAGTAAGATTAGAAAGTATTGGAAAAATAGAAACCATCCTTGCGATTGAGAAAAATGAAATGCATAGATTTTGGGTTATGAAAATATGCCTCTTAAGTTGGTATTTAAAGAATCAAGGATATTTATTTTGATAGGAAATATCCATTAAAATATTATTTAATAAAATATAATATATATATATATATATTAATAAAGTAAAAATATAAAGTCATTAGTTAAGTTATAACTTTAGTTATCAGCAAAGAAATGTAATGTAAAATTTATAATTGAAATTCTTGGACATAGATAGTAACATAAAAAAATGTAAATTTTTAATAATATAAAGTATTTCATAATATTTTAAAAAGAGTATATTTTTAAGATTATTGAAATGAAAAATTTTAATTTTTTAAATAATCCTGAATTTAGTTCAGTGTTCTTTTGGAAATTTAAAATTTACTTATGTAAAAAATTTTCCAACCTCACTTTCCAAGGGCCTGTTCTTCTACACTATTGTGGGAGAAATATCAACCAAAGGGGTGATCCATCCTAATAGCTCACATAATGATAAGGGTGAGTGCTTTTCTAGGAATACAAACCTTTACATGAAGGCGCGTGGGGGCTGTCGGTGCCACCGTGTTGGTCAACATGGCAGCATGAGGTATGGGTGAAGTGTGGTTCAGATTGTGTACCCTAGGATACTCACATCATGGACTATATGGAATGAATAATAATATATGATAGTGTCCAACTAGATGAATCCCCAAGGTGGGATGAAAAACATTGGTTACAGTTTACCCGTTTAGCAACATACACACACATCAGGAGCCATCTGATCTGATCTATCTAAGCCATCTGAACAAACTTATTGATTATCTTCATCCTCATTCATTATTCATATTATTCTTATTTATCTTCATCTAATATGAGTAATCTTTTTAATCCTTTTATTTTTAACCTATAAATGTCCTAGCTTGATGTCACCTTTTCCCCTGACTATACAAACTCTAATGTGCATTCAAAATATTAGATAAAACACCTTGGACCCTACTTTTAGCTTACATAAATTTATCCTTCAGACATAAAATTTACAGGGTTATCAATTAAAGAAAATATATTTGATGAATTATATTACTATTGTAATCAATAGTATTGTTTCCTTTATAGTTTTCAAAATATATGTCCTTTGTCGCCATCTTTAAGATCTGATTGTATCAGATGATATTGGAGATATATATATATGGAATCCAAATTTCCCTTAATTTAGGAGATGGGTTAACAAGGTTAATATTATAAAATTATATATTTTTATCATTAATTTAACATGAAATATAATTTACATCTCACTTTATACTACCAAAATTCATCTTCTTTCTCCTTGGTTGTGCACTGGTTATAACAACATGATGTGTGTGTGTGTATTATATTCTCCATCAATATATATATATGAAGAAGTATTAAACTTGAGATATCAGGGGGGGAAATCGTATTTGAAATATATTGTGGCTGATCAATGGGAATAATTTCCTTTTATATATATAATTTTTATAATCATATTAAAATACACATTTGCATGTGAGTTAAAACATCAATTAATACTGGGATCCTTGTGAAATCTTCCCATGAAATATTTTCCTTAGCATATCTATATAAATGAATCCCATTATAGGTAGATATTTATTTCTCTATAACCTCATACTATAAAACTTAGAAGGCTCCCTATGATCCTGGTGGAGAAGTGATTTCTTAAGAAATGTTTTTAAATTAAACTATTTAATACAAGGTAATGAAAATTATATTTGATAACTTCTATTTTATTTTCCAAACCCCTTATTTTAAGGGAAAATATTTTCTTAAACTCCTAAATATTTTTCTAAAACCCTTATTATAAGGGAAATTTATTTTAATTAAAACCCCTTATATAGGAGTATACTCTTAAGGAATTCAATTCTTTCTAAAACTTTGCATTATTTTTAAGATTATACAACTTATTTAGAAATTTAATTTTGTTTTCTTATTTTAAGATTTATTTCAAAGTGATAAATCTTATAATTTTTATGTATGAAAGGTTATTTTATGTCCATAAATTTTATTCATAATTATAGGTATGGCTATACACTATATTTATCATTGAAATTTCATACATTTTTATAAAAGCATTTATTCAAGTCTAGTTTTCATTAATTATTTATTAGTGTTTCCTATGAAAGTTAAGTTTATTTATAAAAGTAAGGATTATATATTAATTAAACATATGTTAATGTGTATTAAATATGTAATTATTTTCCCCTTTGATAATAAATCACACAAATGTGATGTTTTTGTAAAGTTGTTTTTAACGGATTATTATTGAGAAGGGAAAGATTTATAAAAGTTATTTTTTTAAATCTTGGAACTTTGATATTGGTTATGATGATGAGGAATGGGTATTAAACCCATAAACTCAAGGTTAAATTATTACAAAGTTATTTTTAGACGTTATTACTCTTAGTGGCCTCATGGTTTTCTTAAATTATGATTATATTCCATAAAAATATATTATTTTCAAAGTAAAGTTTTGAAGTTTTCAAGGATTTTTTTTTGTTTATTATAAAGGTTATTATGTTTTTAATTAAAATTTATTTTCAAGAAAAATGTATCTTTTAAAGTTTTGAATAGCATCTTCTATTTTTGTATTTCAAAAAACCTAAATTAATGATTGGGGTAAAGTTTTAATGTATTCCAGCATTGGTTTTAAAATACCCTTACTGAGTAATTTTGTACTCACCTAATGTTTTTAAATGTTTTTTATAGGATTAGTGTTGAGTATATGATCGTTGGTGTTTGGTTTAAACTATGTTCTAACTTGAGTGAAGCTGAGTAAATGTTTATAGAATTTGTATAAAAATATGATATGTATTTTTTTCCTTATTTCTATAAATCTCTATAGAAAAAGATCAATGATATATATAATTTTTAGAGAAATATTTTATATAAAATAACGATAAAAATTTAATACCAAATATGGGAGTGTGAGTTCATGTTATTTTAATTTTTCTCTCATCAAGGCCTCATAATATTAAGTCTCATGTTTATCTTTTCCACACTATTATAGAACATGGAATACAAGGATACATTTATCCTATTTTACATAGTTCTAATGATCCATTATATATATAGAATACTAAGAATGTTGGATTCAGATTCTAAATCCAAATCCTCCCACTCAACTATGTGGTTTGTGTCGGAAGGATATGTCTTCAAATGGGGTATATTAAATACTTAATGTATATATTTCATCTAAGATGGTAAATAAAGATGGTATTCCACTCAACTAATATTTTTTGTAATTAAAAATGGCCTGATATATTGTGGCATCAACTTACCCTATTTTCCTAACCAATGAAGTCTTAGTTTAGGGGGAACCTAGAGAAACACATTTTCACAAATGGTAAATTCCAACATATAATGATGGTGGTAAAAATAATATTTTTTGTCACTATGATTCACTACCAACCTTTTCCAAATAAATTGAATCTTACAAGCCATATCCTACGTGATGATCTATCCCAAAATAGAACACACACCTAATTTATACAAACAAATAGGGGGCCTATATGTTCATCCATAAATTTATTCACAGGGATCCATTTTAATCAATTCTTGATAACTTTTATTATAAGAGGATTCAGCTAACAATATCTGTTTGTCCCATACGTCTCAAAAATCAGGCACTTAAACTTAGATCACATCCTCAAGATTATGAATAGCACACTCTATATGACCATATGTATTCAGATGATACGTCATGTTGAATTTCAACAGATAAAACATCACATTGTGGAGACCTTTATAAAGTTCCAAAGGATCATTGAATCAGTGAGAGGGGGATGAATCAATGGTGACCTTTTATAAATTTCAATATTTATGAAAATTAACCTAGAAACTTTTTAGAGAAATTTCATTATAAAATTCTATAAAAAACTCAAAAACTTTCAATGATAAGAAATTAAACAAGTAATGAATGATTTAAAAGTTTTTTCTATAGTGTGATAACCTACATCCTTTCCATGGACACTCCTATGGGTCCATAAAAATTGATTATTAGAAATAAGTTGATACAAATTTTAATCAAACTCCCATTAGACTTCTTCTAAGTCCTGATATATTTTATTATAATGACTCTTTTCAGTTTACAATTTTATCTTAAAAAAAGGTTCCACAAAAAAATATGAAACTTTTAAACTTCATCTCTCATAACGTCCATTCAGATTTATCCATCTCTTTTCCTTTTTCTGGAAATTTCTATTTGGTGAACCCTTTTTATATATTAGGAAAATTCCTTCCATTGTACCTCACTAAAACTAATATTTTTATAACCCTTTCTTTCCATTTAGAAGAAATTTTCTAAAAAAAACCTTCCATTCCTCTCTATCTAGAAACACTAAACCAAAACACTGTCTAATTCCTCAAACAAAAACCTATATATATAAATCTTCTTTAACATGAAAAAAAACATCAGTTAGAAACTAACTTATTATTAAGAGTTTCATATTTTGTATACATGTGTATAATATCATGTACATTTTACTTTTCACCCATTTATATAGTTTATCTAGAAGTGGAAAATCTTGGAAACATAATTCACTTTCTTTCTCACTAAAACTCAAATTTCATATTTCTCAATCATTTTTAATTCCCTAGCTGCTTCTCAACTCTTATAGAATAGTAAATAATTAGAACCTTTTACAATATTACTTAACTTTATATGTTATATAACTTCTACACTTTTTCTTATCTTATTATGAAATTTAAACTAATTGAAAGATAAAAAATAGAACAAATTTTAGTACTTCTTAATGTTTACCAAAACAAACATAGTCTAATGAATTTTTTTTTATTCTTCTCTATTAGATAAAAATTCATAAGAAAAAAACTGATCAAAGATATTCATATGATGAAATTAAAATTTTTTATGATATGGTCACTCATAAGATGGATCCATCTCTGTTAGATCAAAAAACTTAACAAAGATATTTTTCTTCCTCTGGGTGAAGTTTTTGTCTGGTGAATCTACAAAAAAAATCTATAAACAACTCTACTTTGTCAATTCAATCTTCCTCAACATAATTTAAATCGATTCTCTTCATAAAAATCATTTGTCCAGTGGACATTAAGAAAATTGTTTATGATGGACTTCTTCATAAAACTTTATCTGATGGGATTTCTCAATAGCACATTTCATAGCTTCACAAATTCGAACTTCAAATATCACTTTCAAAGAAACACTTTGTGAAAAGAAACTTCATACATAATGATTTTATAGAAAATTAAACTTCCTATATTCATTTCACTTTACCCTTTTGAAGATAAATAACATCCATCAATGTTCCTTTCTCTTGAACTAATGAATATGGTTGACTACATTGTTGAAACTTCTAAACAATTCACTCACAAAAAAATTTATATGTTTATTACCTTGTTCTTTCTAGAGAAAAACTCAACATGTATCCTTCTTATCTAACATGAAACTTATTTTTTCATTACATTTTAGTCTTTTAGTGTTTAAAAAAATTCAACATATGAAAAATGCTTCAATTTTTTGTCTGAAACTTCTATCCACTCATCTACATACAGTGGATTATAAAAAAATCTCTCAAAAATACCTTTCTGATGAAAAATGTATGAATCACTCTATCTATAAATTTTCATCCAAAACTTTTATTTCCAAGAATATTCATCTCTCTTTGTACAAAATTCATCAAAAATTCTCTTCTTAGTTTCTTATAATTTCTCTATCCAGTGATCTGCATCTAGTATGTCTGGTAAATCTTATCTGATTAGATTCATCCAGATATGTTTAAAAAAATAGTTGTACATATTTACCTTTTGAAAACTTCATCTTGTATAATTACTTCTTCATGATGTTTTTGTAACTTTAATGATCATCAAATAATCCTATGACATTAGTTAGAAAGTTTCTTAACAACCATTATTAAAAAAAGTTTTAAAACTCTTTCACAACTTCCAGAAAGTTTTTCATACATGTTTACAAGAACATTCTAGAACAATATTTTTTCAATAAATAAAAACAATTTCTAGAAACATCATAATGTATATTCACCTCCCAAAAAGTAGAATTGACTCTTATGTCTCAATCAGAAACAATCATTGATGGAACTTTATAATGTCTTATAACCTCTTATACATAGAGGCATTTGAGATCATCTACCTTTTTCAACTCCTTAATATGAATTAGTTAGACTAATTTCATAAACTGGTCAATGATTACCTAATTATAATTCTAACCACTGGGATCCCAATTAAGGTCAATAATTAATTCCATATATATTTCATCCCACTTAAACTTTGAAAAGGGATCACATTGTAATAAACCTATTGGATTCTAGTTCTTGGATTTAATTTTTGTATAGGTAAGGCAATGATACACAAAATTAAAAATTTCCCACTTTTTTCTTGGCCACTAATATCAGATCTTGAGAACATAAAATATCTTAGTATCCCTAGAGTGCACATACCAACTAGAATGGTTCCCACCTTAAATCACCTCTCACCTCAAGGTTGAAGGGACTGGTAAACTCCTTATAAAATAAATGAAAAAATTTATGTTCCAAGACCAATCACCAAAGGTATCACAACTATTTAGAAATATACTAATCCAATAACAATATGGATCCACTAATAGGTCAAGATGAATCTGATCATTTAATGAGATTCTAGATTTCATAATATCTAAGAGAACATGAAAATACATCTCTTTCACACCTAGATGTAACATGAAAATAATCTTGTAAAATTTCACTCCTTCAATGATTATTTCACAACTTGATTTAGTAATATATTTCTCAAGATTTTTTCTACCACAATCCCTCTTCTAGGGGTGTATAAAAGGTCAAAATACAATTTCTGGTCATACTTCACTAAGTGCCTCTGATTATGATCTAGATTCTTCTAGTATAATACAGAATTAAAAATATTATGAACATTATAAATTTTAATATTCTCATTAAATAGATATTTATACCAATTATTCTAATCTAATATCAATTCTATCAATTGTAGTTCATGGGTAGGGTAATTCCTTCCATGAGGGCAGAACTAGTGAGATCCATATGCCACAACATGGTCATAATATATCAAAACAAACCCCAACCCCATAATTGAGGAATAAAAATACAATAAATAAGACTCACCAATATAAGAAAGAATCAAAATTGGATTTTATGTTAGTATGACATTTAAATCATCAAATGATCTATTGAGTTTATCATCCTAATAAAATCTCAATCTATTTTGTGTTAAAACATTCAAGGGAGATTCCAACCAAGATAATTCCCAAACTAATCATCTATAATATCTAGCTATGAATAAATATATATTAATCGCAAATAAATTCTTGGGTATTCCAAATACTATCACCTCTTGTATTATCTTAGAATCCATATAAATTCCTTTCTGAAATATGACATGACCTGAAAAATTACCTTATTCAATATGTAACTAAAATTTAAATAGCTTGGTATATATCAAAAGTTCCTTAAAAGTTCCACAAAAAAATCTAGATGGTATTTATGTTCCTATTTTATCTTATAATAAATTAATATATCATATAGAAACACCATAACAAATTTTTTGAGATACCGGTGGAATCTATGATTCTTAGGATCTATAAAATTAGAAGGGTAATTTGTAAGTCCAATTGTTATAACCAAATACTCATAATGTTTAAACCTACTCTTAATAGTAGTCTTAGAAATATCTTCTTTATTCACTTTTATCTAGTGGTATCTAGAACTAAGGTCAATTTTTCAAAACCACATTTTTTCTTTAAGTTAGAAAAACATATCACTAAACCAATGTAATGGGTACATATTATTTAAATTAACCTAATTGAGCTTCTAGTAATTAATGAAATTTTAGAGACTTTCATATACCTTCTATTGAAAAGTGAACTAGTGATTCCCATGGTGACATTATATTATGAATAAAACCCATGATATCAAGATCCTCCAGCTGGAATTTCAATTCCTTTAATGTGGTAGGATCTGTTCGATATGATTATAAGGAAATAGATCTCATATATATGAGTATATCAAAAGAAAAATATACTTATAATTAGGTTGGAAACCTGGAAAAATCATCCGAAAAAACCTTGGGATACCTATCCACCACCAACAAAAACATACCATCTAAACTCAAGTAAAATTCATCATAATGAATTCTAGATATCTAAACTGAAATCAATCCAATATCTATAGAAATAGTCGATGAACTACCTAATCTTGTATCACACTCACATCGAAGGAAAGATTTTTTTTAATCATGATAAAGGAACACAACCTTCAGATGGTAGCAGTCAATCTAAACATTATAGATAACCATTTAATCCATTAAAAAATACGATTAATGATATCGATATCAATAACTATGAAATCCCACATGAACTTAACATCAATAACCATCACATAGAACTTAGGGCACTTAAATCCCTATACCTTACTCTTTCCCAAAGGAGTGGAATAGTCCATTACATACAATATCAACTCAAATCATAATCCAAAATAATCAATAAAATTATAAGACATAAATAATGGGTAAAGGTGTATCAAAAAATCCAAGTCTATAGAATATATAATAAATATAGTACCTTTAATGGTCATTATACCAACATTAGATTCCTCAATTACATGCTCTACTATAAATAGATTCATAGATTCATTCCCATTATAATACTTCATGTTAGGATGAGAGTAAACTCTCATATATGGATGAGATCATGCTCTATTAGATGCATATTACTTCACCTAAGAGTCTTTGGTGTAATAATAACTAACCTTAATTATCTAAGGATGGGGCCTACAAAAGCATTATAAATGTCCCAAGCATGAACACTAATGTAAAGATCTAGGGGATACTTGGTAATCTAGCTTGGTTTTCCATCAATATATATTAGTAGAATGCCATAAATATATAATCTGAAGAAGTAGTGGGATTGGAGTAAGAAAGATGATTCACACACACATAACAACCTATCCAAAACTCCCCAAGATTTTTATTTTGACCTGAACAAGAACTAAAACTACCTCCAGTATCTATATAGGTGACACATAGACAATTAAACTGGGCCATGTATGCCTCATACATAACTTCATTATCGACCACTTCAATGTAGTTCAGTAAGAAAAGAACGATAATACTTGATCTCAACTATAGTCACATCCCCTTCTCAAACTATCAAGACTTTACATAATCATTCATGAGTATCTCTGGGAATAGGTGGACCAACATGACCAACCAAGTAGAATACTCCATCTCTGAATGACTCCCCTGATCTAGTGTCATAATCTCCCAGGTCTTCACTACCAACAAAGTTTATGGGTAAAACTGATGGTTGAATATATCCTAGAACTTGGATGTGGTGAGATCTCTAAAAATATTCTCCTACATGATGGAATAACACAATTCTTTACTCAGTCCCACCAACATTTAAGTGTAAAAACTAACCATTGATGTCTTAGAGATCTAAATGAAGTAAAATATGTGTTCAATATTCTCTATTCACTCTTTAGGTTCTTAAGATCCTTGACCTCCATTTAATTTAGGTGTATTCTTCTTAGTGAATTTATGAGCATGATTTACCACTTAGGATGGTTCTCTCCCACCTTCCTAGACTAGTTAATAAATGGTTATAATAGTTAAATCAGCGAGATTAGGGTCTACTAGAGGGTTTTCCTATGGCGTATTCTCGATATCTCCCACTCTGAAATTTTCTAAAAAATAATTTGGAGGTATGGTCTATAAAAAATGAAAAAAAACCTGGTGAACACATAATTCCAATTAAAATTAAATATGGTTTAAAAATAAATTTAAACACAAATATCAATAAACATTTAACAAAAATAAAAATAGAAAGTTCAAATACCAAAGCTATGAAAACATCAAAAATTTCATCATTTTCTCATTATTTAGGGTATGGATGCATGGTTTGATGAATCATGTACAAACCATGTGAGTGCTACTATGATTTTTCATGCCCAGTTTCATATCCATTGTATAGGTTTCTAGGCCATGTACATAAACCATGAACCTATTTCTTTCTCCTTTACACCCATAAACCTAAAATTTCCATGTATAACTCTATGGATTTCCCCAAAATATGTAATAGCAGTAAAGAACATAAAATCTCATAAAAATGCATAATAATAAAGGTCACATCCAAGAAAAAATTCTTAATCACCCATGGTAACTCAAGTTTTGGCATGAATAAGAGATGGATAGGTACTCCCCCTCACCTACCACTCATGTTTCATCATTTTTCTCTCCATACTGCCATACTTTTCCAATAACAAGAGAACTATGATACAATTTTGTAATGAACTAACATGGGTCAACCTACAATTTTTCCTAATCTATATCTCCATAATTCCTGTAGTACATTATAGATTTCCATGGGATAATGATAATAACCAGTGTATCAAATACAACCATTTTTAAAATATTTCACCCTATGGATCACATAAACCACAACACATATTCCACCAAAAATTTGGAATGATTTGTCTATAAATTGTACATATATTCATGTCACTAAATAAATACAATAATAAACATCAACCAAATATCACATAGTGTTATATAATTTCTGAATAAATAGGTATCACTTTATAAACCAAAATTCAATTTAGTTACAACATCATAATATATATAAACATGAATCACAAAAATAAAGGGAAGGTCAGAGAGTTCAATATATAATAAACCCAAAATACCACTTGAGGATCACTAAAATTCTCTACTTGGGTTGTATCCATGTAATCCACAGTCACCAAAAATCTCATACTATAGAGGATAAAGAAGGCTTTATGAAGTGTTGCTTTAAGATGTGGCCCCTTTTTCCAATACCTAAATTAGACATAACCAATTATATATACACCCACGGTATGATTATAAGGAATGATGAAAATTGATGTGAGATGTAATTTTCATAATTTATTTTATATTATTCATTGAAAATACCCCAATTTCAATTCAATTCCTAGGTAAATAGTGATTTTTAATTGACTATCTGAAATTGAAATTGAGTTGTAAATTGGATTTAAATATGGTGATTATGGATATTTTCATATTTTGATATATGTTTTAAATCCATGATGACTTATTAGGGTGAATTATAATTATAGAAAAATACTTCAATAATAAAAAATGTGAATTCATTTGTTATACAGGTTGAAATTTTACAAAGGCCAGAAGTTATCGTGCCATCCACAATCACTATGCTAACCATGGGTACAAACCATGTTCTTCACCCTACATTGAGAACCATATGTGACACAGTAGGTATGTAGACTGTGTCTTCAACTTACCATGAGTACTTTTGACAGTCACTTTCCCACTTTATAACACCCCATTATCTTGGCAGGTATACCTACCATGAACACCATCAACTAATCATTCAAGCTAATAAATTTCACAAAAGAAAAAATCATCTAACCACCTAAAATAAAATTATTGACCATGAAACCAATCTTACGGGAGGAATGCTTACGGCGATCCCCCTCATTTTAACCTCATATCACGGTTGGCACACTAATTGGTTCATTCGCTGTAGTCATGATGATCACAATATTTCCCCCCCTTTGCCTACCATGCCTCTTCCATGAAATCATCAATAGACCCCAATTATCTACTTCCCCTAAAGAATAAGAATGTAATAAAAAGGATCTTGGAGATGATATAGAGGCTAGTCACTACTCCAGATGTTCCCACCACCACTTTGAGGAAAATCAGGGTGCCACCTACCTTTCCAGTGATAACTTCTGTAGCTAACCAAGGATTTGGAACAACGATGTAGTGAATCCACCTTTCTAGGAATACCCCCACTATACTCTGATCCAATATCATCTCTACATTAATGAAGGCTAAGATACATCTGAATGATCCCTGAGTGAAGTTGACCTGCCTGCACAAACTCTATGGGAGATTTATTATTCCACTCAACTGTGAAGGATATAACTACTTTCCAGCACCAAATTCATGCAATGAAGGGCCAATCTCCCATGATAATTTAAAGAAAATAATGGAGATGCGTTGAACTAAATATTTTTATAAGATTTATTCCCCATTAGATAGAACCACTAGTGGGTGTAATTTTTAAACCTAAGGTAATAAACATAAGACATCATTATGATAAATGCAGAACCACTGAAAATATATGGTTGGAATTCACCATCCAATGATGGGAATTCTGATTTGAAGATATTGGCAGTGTATTATGTCTCATGGGTAAAAATAATAATTCACATGCTATAAAAAAATAATGAGGCCCATCAACTATATCCCAAACCATTTTTTTCCATTCGAACACACCCATTATGTTGTGAAGAAACATAACAACCCACCATCAAAAGTACACTGGGATAGATCATGGAAGGAACACTTATGCCTTACACAATTCATCTAAACCCTTCATTATGGATGTGTTTCAACTATCCAGTGTAAAGTAAACTTACTCCCTAATAAAAGAAGAAATATCTAAATTTAATGAAGAAACACATGCCTCTCATGTAGAGGGAATCATGATACCCAAGAATCCATCTATAAAAGTAATTCACTTACTGGAAGAAAGGGGATAGAAGAAATCACTCTTGGGGAACACACATGAACTGTTATCTGCTACTCTTATTTTATTTTTATTTATTGTAAATACTCTAATGATGGAACACTAGAAAATTTATTTTTTAAGGATTATCCCCTCATTTCCCATATATTAATTAATTCTAATCATTCAATGAACTAAATCCTCTATGTATCTTAATAGTTTTAACAGTTAGAGTTTTCTTCTAGTTATAGATTTTAATTTCTTCTTCTTATTATTAGTAGTTCAAACACATGACACTTGGATTTAATTCACCACATGTGATTGAAAGAATTGGGATAATTAAAGGGTTAATGGAGGTATCTAATAACTAGGATAGAGAAAGTTAAAAAATAGAGTGATTATTTTATTTCCCCGTCTGAATAGAAATATACTAATAAAAGTAACTAATAGGAATAAATTAATGGGAGGATCAATAGAAAAAAATTGAATAATGATTAAATACGTGAATGGGGTAATGATAAAAGGTTATACCATAGCTTCTTAAATTTACTTTAAATTTAACTAATTTCACTTAATTATTCTTTAAAATTTAACCCACAAAATAAGATTCCAATACACAAACAAAACTTTATTCTCTAGAGACAATTCGAGTACCATTTTTACTACATTTTCTCAAGTTCAAAAATCTTTTTTCTCAGCACCCCATGATAGGTACAAATCAAACCTAGTTATGTTTCCAAGGAGGCTAGTGTTTTTTTTAAAAATTAAATTTTTTTTAAATGACTAGATCTAGTTCTTACAAGCTCACTCATTTCAATATAGATGTTGAGAGAACTATTCTAAAAGGGACAAAAACTTTAAAGAATTAGGAACAAGAGGAAAGAGAGTTTTTCACCACTACATTAGATGACTCTCCCTCCTCAGTTTCTTCCCCATAAAAGGCTATAATAGGAAGTGGAAAATAGAAGTTAATCTGGATCATGTTAATAGGAATTTGAGAGAAATTTATACATCTGATTTCAATTTTAACAACCGAAAATTAAATTAAATGATCAACAAGACTATGTACTTAAAACTAGATTGATAGGAATAATTCCTTTGTTTCATGGAAAATCTGTTGAAGACCCCAATAGGAACTTAATATAATTTAAATAAGTTTGGAATGGATTTATAGCTAGCGGAGTCACTAATGCTCAAATTATATGGAAGGATTTCCCCTTCTCACTTGAAGGTGAATCTAAGGAATAGCTCTACAATATGTAGCCTAGAGAAGTCACCTCATGAGAGGATCTATAAAAGACTTTATTCCAAAAATTAATTTCTCCTTCAATGAGTTCTTTACTTCGAAGGGAAATTTATGGAATCAAATAAAAAACAGGGTAAACTCTTTATGATTTCTGAGAGAGATTCAAGAAACTAACCACATCCTTCCCACACTATATGTATAAAGAACATCAATTTTTGGTATTATTATACAAAGAATTAAGGGAATAATTAGAGCCCAATTAATTATTCTTCAAGAGAAGTAGTTAATGATAAGTCACTATGAAGACCCAAATCTGCTATTTTGGTTTCAGAACATAAAAATGATGTATAATTTTATTTTATAAGATAACTGAAAAATAAATAGATCATTTTACATGCCAATAACTTTTCCGGTCTATGTTTTGAAGAATTATATATATAAATTACATATTATAAAATCTTTACAAAAATAAAATAAAATAAGTAAAACACTTTGAGTGAACTAACTCTGTAAGATAAGTGAAAACCTTCATAAAATTATACTAAACCTATAAAAAATAAGTTTAAAACACAGGGTGAGCATTAATTTCCCAGTAACTGGTTTTAAAATCTTTTTCAAATACCTTTTTTTGAAGACTATAATCTCTTTGAAAACAATTTTCAAATAAATCATTTGATAAAAACAATATTTAAAAAAAAGAGTTTTCAAACATTTTCTAATTATCCTTAAATAATATATTTTACTTTGAAAACCAAATATATTCAAAATAATAATTCTATGAAAAAACTACTTTGGATTTCTCCATTTTAAAAAATAATAATTTTTATGGATTAATCATGTTACTTAGTAGGACATAAGAAAATAATAAGTTCACTTAGCCATATCACATTTGGGATATTATCCCCTAGAGGTCATGGGTTCACTCCCCATACCACATTAAATAATCCAATACACTAGTGCCATAATTTTATAAAACATTTTAATGGTCATTCCTTTCACACTCGTAACCCAAAACCATTCAAAAATCATACATATATTATTTTCATTGAACAAAATATTCATACCATATTATAAATGATTTTATAATACATTCAGGAGAAATTCATACCTTCATAGGATCACTTTAATTTTAAAATGGCATAAAAACAAATGCCTAGAAATGTAAAAAAAATTAATTATACTAAATATATGAAATTTTAATGATTGATTTAGGTGATGGACTTATCAAATTATGAATTTCATTCATGGATTCACAAGGTAATATTTACACCTAAACTGATACCTTTTATTTATAACTATTGAAAATAGAAATCACAGAAAATAATAACTATTATTCACATAAAATAATAACCATAACATTGAAATAAAATCAATACCACTTTTAAGTTTATATGTTAAACTATAACTAAACATGGTTTTGTTATTTTTTTTCATTGTGGATCAAAATAAATTTTTAAAATATAATTACTAATATAATGGTTTTAAAATACCAACTTTCTTTCACGAGTTTTAAAATAAATCAAAGTATTATATATATATAGATATATACATATACATAACTTTGTAAATCAAAAACATCCCTTAAATCCCATAAATTAAATCATAGATTGATAGATTTAAAATAAAAATAAAAATAATCCCTTACTCTGGGTATTATAATAACATAATTATAAATTTAAAGAATTAAATTCATAAACTATGAAAATAAAACCTTAACGTGGTTTGTAGAAAAATTAGAAAACCAAATCCTATAGTGCTTAAGGCACTATCATGCTTAAAAATATAAGTTGTATTATTTTTTGAACACCAAAAGAAATTCCCTTATATAATTCTAATTATATAGCATACACACACACACACACACACACACATATATATATATATAAATTATATCTCTATTCATCCTGTGAATGGTGGAAAAATAAGGCTTTTAGAGAAAGCTCAATCAGGATCGACTGAATATATGTTTTTATTTAATCTTACACAATAAAAAAATATTTTATTTATTTTATATATATATACCAATATAAGTATGCTTTAATACTTTCACAAAAGTGGGCCTCCCACTATGTTTTCAAATGAGTCACCTCTCCATTTTTTTATGTTTTTTCCTTATTTAATGTTTTCTCTTTTATTTTTTTTATATTTTTTTATTAAATGCTTTAAAGTTATTCTATTATCAAGTATTCTCTCTTTTTTTCATGTTTTTATCTCATTTATCTCACTTTTTTTCATTTTGTTTCTTTTTTTATTACATTTTTAAGGTTTTTTTCTTTTTTGAAACATGTAATGTTTTTTTTAAAATGTTTTAGCATATATTTTTTAAAAAAATATATAAAATTATAATAATAATGTAATATAATTATAAGTTATATATTGATAAACTATATGAAATTTTTTTATAATGATATAATTATATATATTTATAATTTCAAAAATTTATAAAACAAAATCATAATATAATTTTGTATATTTATTAAATATATTATCTTAATAATAATAATAATTTTCTTAAAAAATATGTTTTAACCTTTATTATTATTATTACCATTAATTTCATAAAATTAATTTATCCAATTTAAAAATATATAATTATAAATCATTGTTTTGATAAAATTCCAATAATTTTTTTATTAAAACAAAATTTATAGAAAAAATTAATAATTTATGAAAACCAATTAAATATATTAAAAAAATAAATTATTAATTATTTAATAAAATTAACTAAATAAAAGCAATTATTTATTAACAAAGTTTCATTTAAGATTGTAATTTTGATTTCTTCATTTATTTATTTACATTCTTAATTGATAATTTAATATTAATTGTAAATTTTTTAATTATTATTGATAATATATAGTTATAATTTAAATAAATAATCATTCTATTAAAAATATGGATGTTACATCCCCGAAATCTTAAAATAATTAAGCCCTTACAATTTGTCTATCGGACTAAAAAAACATGAATTTTCATCTTTAGAATAAATAAAAACTAGAGCTATTAAACTTATAAACTCTAAAGCTTAGATAAAAATGAATCTCCAAATTTTTCAATTCCATCACTCTGATACCAAGTGTGAAGTCCTGAACCTATTCTTCTGGGTTCAACACATAAAAATGTTGTGTATTTTTATTTTATAATAGAAAAATGAAAAATAAACAAAGCATTTTATATGCTAAGAAAATTTTCGATTTTGGTTTTGAAGAAGTAAACATATAAATTACATATTATTAATGTTTTACAAAAATTAAATAAAACAACTAAAATGATTCAGGTGTGATAACTTCATAGGTGAAGAGAATGCCTTAAAAAATTATACTAAACTTGTGAAAAATAAATTTAAAATGTAGGGTGCGCATTAATTTTCCTAATAAGGGGTTTTAAATTCTTTTGGAAATACCTTTATTTGAAGACTATAAATCTCTTCGAAAATATTTTTCAAAAAAATCATTTCTTAAAAATAATATTTTAAAAAAATATTTTTCAAACATTTTATAATTATATTTAAATAGTATATATTACTTTGAAAACCTAATATATTCAAAATAATAATTCTTTGAAAATACTACTTTGGATTTCTCCATTTTAGAAAATAATAATTTTTATGGATTAGTAATGATACTTAGCAAGCCATAAAAAACCATAAGTTCACTTAGTCATATCCCATGTGGGATAATGTCCCTTAGAGCTCATGTGTTCACTCCCCATACCACATTAAATCATCCAATAATATATTTCCATAATTTTAGAAAACATTTTAATGTTCCTTCCTTTCTCACCCATAACCCAAAACCATTCAAATATCACACATAAATTATTTTTTTGAAGAAAATATTCACACCATAGCATAAATGGTTTTCTAAAACATTTACATAAAATTCATAATTTTAAAAGATCACTTTAATTTTAAAATGTAATAAAAAATTTTTTAAGGAAATTTAAAGAAATTACTTATGCTAAATTCATGAAATGTAAATGATATATTTAGATGATGGCCATATCCAATTATGAATGTCATTTATGGATGCACAAAGTCATTTTAAAAAAAAATTTCAGGTTTTTTAAAACTATTGAAAATAAAAATCACATTAAATGAGAAGTTTTATTCACATAAAATAATAACTATAACATTGAAATAAAATCAAATAACACTTTTAAATTTCTAATTTAAACAATAACTAAACATGTTTTTATTATTCTTTTTCATTATAGATCAAAATAAATTTGGAAAATATAATTACTAATATAATGGTTTATAAGCCCAATTTTCTTTAAATGGATATAAAATAAATCATAGTATTATATATATATATATAAATTTTTAAATAAAAAATGTAACATCCCTAGATTTTGTTAATTTTTTTTCTTCAATTAATTTAATCTTTTGATGTTTTTAATTTGACACAACTCTAAAAATAGTTTTTTATCATTAAATAAATAAGTCAAACATTACTTTCACACTGAACATACTTGGAATATGTTATGTGGAACCAACTCAACGTATGGTAAAAATAACATTGACTTAGTTCCCATTACATTCAACCACGACTTGGCGTATGTTACGCGCCACACTAATGTTTCTACAAAACATCATTTTACTATTATAAATATTTAAATGAGATAATTATAACCTAGATGTTAAACTTTGTAATATTAATAGTAATAAATACTTTTCAAATATTTTTTATAATGTTTTTATAGAAATAAAACATATTAAAAATGAAAGATATAATTTTTGGTAATGAGCTTATATGTTTAAAAATAATATTTCCTAAAATAAATTACATTTCATGTCCTTATATGAAAAAAAACAAAATTAATTCTAGAAACATAAATAAATTTAATTTGATACAATAAAATTAATTTTTTAATTTAGTATTAAAAAATTATCTTAGGATTAATTTTTGTGATTTTTCTGGGAAACTTCATTTTTGATGAATAGTAAAAAATACTGCATTTTAGTTAATAATTGCCTTTTCATTTAAATAATTATTAATGTTAAATTATAATTTAAAATTGTTATAAGTTAAAATTATATAAATTATAAATAAATCAATACCATATATGTCATTATAATCAATTTCACTTTGAAATTGAATATAAAAACTTAACAAACTTTTAAACATTATTACGTCCTGTCTGTGAGATTAACATTAATCTTAATTTTGTCGCTTCTGTGAATTGAATTTTGAAAAATAGAAATAAATAATTTTGATAATTATAATATTTAGATTTTAATTATATCATTTTTATTATTTACCAAAATGATTAGTAAAAGTGATTAAGGTCAAATTAAGCTTAATTAGGGACTAAACCTTAATCTTAGAGGGCCAAATGACCTATATACTTGTCCAAAACCCATTTTATGGACATATTTCATCCATAAAATTTCTAATATTAATTTAGTTTGGTTTTATATTATTTGTTTAGGTATTAACATGTGTAAACCTAACTTGTTTTCAAAAATTCAATGTGAGTCCTTTTCCTTCCCTATAAAAGGCTACCAAATCTCCCACTAATTCACACCACTCAACAATCTTAGGTTTGGACAATATATTCCTAGTACACTTCTCAACATCCATACCTTCCTCATATAATCCTATACTTGTGAAAAAATCAATCCAAGGAAGCCTTTTGGCACAAACTAAAATGAGTTACCTGATTAAGAGGTAAGATCTTCTCTCAAGCTCCATTATTTTATTTTCCTTCTCCAACCCTCCACTATCTTCATTACATTATTTTATAAAAAAACTAATATCATCAATAAACTAGGATTTTTTATGCTAAGTTTTATTCCTATAATTAAAGACCCATCCATCCAATGGGTAACGAACATACTGTTTATGTGTATGGTGAACTACTGCATCACTAAACGATGATTGTTCATTTTTTCCTTTACTGCCTCTCATGGTGGATTTTATGATGGAAAATATCTTCATATATGTCATATATTATATTTATTTTGTATTTATACTTATTTATTCCTTTTTACAACACATATTTTTTTTACTTTCCATTTTGTGTTAATACAATAATTTCGTTTGAGGAAGTGTGGACTACCTCCCCACAAAGTAATATGATTCATTCATACACTACATGTATTGTGTTAAGGATGGTTTTAGTGAATATATATGATATATATGATGTCATAAATCTAATTTATTAATTTTATATATAAATATATATATATACATATATTTCTTTTAGTTTCTTTCAACACAATAATTAAATTAATATAGCATTCATGCATACGTAAGGCCTACTGTCGCCATGAAAGGTGTATTCCGTTTCATACTTATATATTATATAGATTATTATAATACATATATACTATATATACATGATATTTATATCATGGTTCAAATTATGTAAATCATGATATATGTATAATTACCAAAGATATAACAAAATAAGACATGTGCGAAAAACAAAGTGAATATTACCCCAAATGTAACCTTAACATGAAATTACTAACAATATGGTAATATAAAGTCATAATAAATGCATATATTGTATTATATATAATAATATTGTTTCTTAAAATATGTATACTAAATTTATATTTATTATATAGTAGGTTTTAATGAGTATTATGAGAGTAAATACATAAGGTAAGGGGATTTCATCTCATTTTTTATTTCTATGAGATACATGATTTATTCACCACCCATTCCTTTTCTATGGTGTGTATAATTACCATTAATGTATTCAATTTTTATTATAATTAATGTTTTTTGTATTTAAATATCCATACTATTAACTTTATTTCATAGGGTTTTAGTTTCAAAAGTTACAAAATTAGTAAAATAGTTTTGTCTTAGTTTTCCTTCTTTGAGACTCATGTTTTGTTATGCGCCTAAATTTATTTTTAAAGTGTATATAATTACATTTTACATGATATATCATGAATATTATTATTTTAATAATATTAAAATATTCATGTAATTTCGTTTTCTTACATTTAGAATATGATCCCAAGTTACCAAGCGATAAGAGTTTTTTGAAACAATCTCATCGCTTTCCAAGATTGCTGGTGCTTATACTTCGTTTGTTGAAATATTATGATACATATCTCAATAACACTCATTAATTTTATTCTATTGTGGTTATTCATGATATATTCATATATTGGTACCATTTTTTCCAATCTTTTATACATAATATAGTTAATAAAGTGTTTTTAAGCAAGTCATACTTTACCCTCGCTTCGGTTGGAAATCTGTGTTCCCTCAAAACCATGTTTTCAAAAAAGGGTTTCCAAGAATATTCTACTAATATCCTATGATCATTAAAAGAAATTTTTATCCTTTATTCCTTTTACCAATGCTTTTAATGGATTATTATTGTCTCTTTTCGAATGATTCATTTTTCTAACCTTTTTACCATTAAAAAGGAATATTCTTTTTACCTCATCCGACATGTACGTATTTATCCACCATCAATCCTCTGAAGTTTTCTTTTCATGTTTAAAGGTTAATTTTTAATATTTTTTTTAAAAAATATTTTCAATGAAATGGTTTTCAAAACGTTTTCAAGCTCATTTTATATTTTTTTTAGAAAAAACGTTTTCAAAAAATTTTCATCTCTCTTTATATGTTTTTAAAGAAAAAAATTTCCAAAAGGTCTTCAATTCGTTATAATCTTTCAAGTTTATTTTTAGGAAAATGGTTTAAAAAAGGTTTTATTTTTTAAATATCCTTTTAAAATAATAAAGGATATCGACCTTAATAAATGTTTTCAGAATCACCTTCCAAGTTATTTTCCATATAAGATAATATATGTTGATGTTACTCATGCCCTTCTAGGAAATTATACAAAGGTTCTAATGATATTCTATATTTAATTTTTTGTGTTTTTATGGAATTATGCTTATGACACCCATTTATCTTCCATGGGTTACATTCTTTATAAACCGTCATCTTTCCATGGGTTATGATTTGATGAAATGATTATAAAACCTATCTATTTTACATAGGTTATAATGTGATGAAATTTTAATGATACCCATTTCATTTCATGGGTTATGATTTATTGTTTGTAGTACCCATCTCTTTCTATGGGTCATGATATGATGAATGTTTTATTATATTGTGGAACATGTTTGAATGATTTTATTATGAGATGGGTGGTACCTATATCTCCCTCCAATGCATTGGGTAATGATGGATAACTCATGAGTATAAATGTTATGTGTGAGACTAATTGCATGTTCACAATGTATGGGCCTGATTTCATATCATAATTTTTATATATGATTTTTATTTTTATACCATAAAACAAAAATTATATTTTTAATCATTATTAAATTTCATTTAAGATGATTATTTTGATGAATTAATAGATTTTTTAAATAAATAATATTTTAAGAAAATATTATTATTAAATAATTTTTATTAAATATAATTGATCACATATTTTTTATGAAGTTAAATGTAATTTTTGTAAGGGTTCAAAAACTATTATTGTGAAAACCCAACATTTCTTAATTAATGTTGATTTTATTTTAAAAGTAAAAATTTAAATATTTAGAAAATTATTTAGATGAAATGAATATTATTTTTGGAATCATAATTTCTAAATTATCTAATAGTTAAATTTTCATTGTTTTTTGAGATAGTAAAAATTTCGGGTAAAAATTAATTACTATATAAATATACTTTATGTATTATGACATCATAATGAACCAAAAGTTATGTGATAAATACTATAAAAAGTATCCATGACCAAATATATATTTTATCTTTAAAATAATTATATTTTAAATTTATTTTATTAATTTTAGTAATCCATTATGAATCTTCCAAAACCATTAATATATTTCAAAGTTTTAGAATCAATTATTTAAAAGTATGTCTCGCCTCCACATAAGAAAGGGAATTATTTTATTAAGTTAGAGCCTTGAAATTATAAAATAATGAAAGAAAAATCCCATTTGGCATAAACCATGAGAAAAAATCATGAGAAGGTCTGTGGATTTGGTTATTTTATTATGTAGAGTCTAAAACCTAAATAATAAATAAATCCACCTCTTTTCCTATATAACCCACACAAGATCCCATTTCTCTTCAATAAAACTCTTTAGAGAATTTAAATACTCTTCCCTTCACTCTCTAGATCCATACTAAGGTTCCCTGATGCTCTCAATAATCCCCTCCCATGCATTCGGAGTCACACACTCAAGTAAGGGATTTCTCTCTTCTCATTTCCATTAAAGTACTCCTTTTATGTTACATCTCTTAAATTCCATATTCTTATTTTGGGATATGTTATTATATATTAACCTTAATTTATAAATAATTTATAAATTATGATAGCCCCTTTCAATCTCATTAAGCCTCCCATGATCCTTTATGTTCACCTATTACCGTGCTGAAATACAGTTAGGATTCATTTTTTCTTCAAGTTTATTCATTACCTTATGCCTTATATTTCCAAATTATAATGTTGGGATATATTCGTTCCGTATACATATTAATTCCCATTTTATTTATATGTTATTAGAGACCCATTTATATCTCATAAACCCATTTTTATGAATCCTTATGTGATGTAATTATGCTGTCGAAATATCATCACGATCTTCCAGGAAAAAACAATTGTGTAGTGAGTACAATACCCATTTTCTATCAAGGGTGTTCAACTTTATGAACAAATAACTTTTTATTTGATACTTACATGTATTTATTCCACACTCCATGATCTTGGAATAAATTATGATGATGAATGAACCAATATTTTATGATATATATGGAACACTTAAGCATGAGAATGAAATGAATGTGATTGGTGCACCCATAATTATATAGCAATCCAATGAATTGGGTAATTTTTAGTTTCATGAAACATCATATTAGGAAAGGGAGTGAACTTTATTACTTTATGGGACTTTTTCCATCATGATGTCTTGGAAGTTATCCTTGACCTATGTTTATGATGCAGTGTTTTAAGTTATTGTCACATTTCCCATGTTATGATTATCAGGCTATATCATCTCTCATTGTTAATTTTTATGATTTCTTCTATTTTTATGCCCCATTGACATTCCTATTTTCTATAATGTATCACCTTATTCTATGTTTATTCCCTTACTAGTCTTTATAGATCACCCATTTCTTATGTTTTTCCCTAGTTTATCCAGTGCAGTTTTAAAAGCCATGGAATTTTAGAAGCATGTTAAGGATGTTTTCAATAATGTTATTGTATCCCATGTTAAAGATTTCATGATATGTACCTAACTCCCAAATACACTAGGATTTTCGATATTTTATATCGTATTATGTGTAATTTTATGTAATAAATCGAAAATTAATGTGTATTAAAATATATGGTTGTTATAGTTTGTATCATAGGGAGGTTGAGTTACTTTTGGGATTAGGATTAGAAAAATCTAGTGAAAGAATTAGTGATAAGAATAAGTATAAGAAAAAATACCCAAATTTTGGTAAGTATAGAGTAAGTGGTTTATCAATTAAATACATACCCTTCTAGATGTTTCAAGTGGATGTGGTTCTAGCACAGATGTACCTAGGGGATATAAATATGACAAGGTGTTCCATACCTGACTCAGTGTAACTTAGTACACAAAAATAGGCCTTAATATGAACTTGGTTTGACATTTATAGGTGATATGATTTGGAAAATTCATAATCTCATTACAAACCATTATGAAGGGGAAAAATAACCATAAGAGTATATGTTAGAAAATAAATCATGGATAACATAGATTGAAACCTAAAATTTCTAAGTTACGGAAATAAATTTAATTTTTGAGTTATCCATTTAATTTCATTGGATTCCCATTTATGTGTTTAATAGTTTTAATATACTCATCCCTAATTTTCCCTTTATTATATCCAATGGCCAGAAATAGGAGGAATTGGGTAAACAATCAATACTATGGGAAATGTGATGACTGACCCAACAAGATTCCCAACCTGATGGGAGTAGAAATCATAAAGTTTGTGACAATACTCTATCAGCCGACTCAGGATCTATATAGAAACCCATATAGAGAAGAGTTCCCAAATCCCTCTAAGAAAGAACAAGCTGGGATTGAGTCCTTTATGCAACAAATGCCTCTGAATTTCAATGGATCATTCGATCCATTAATCATGGAACAATAGATCAAATCCATTGAGAAGATATTATCCATCTATAAATGTTCCAAATAAAAGAAGTTTCTAATGGTTGTTTATCATATGGAGCCAGAATCTAATCAGTGGTGGACATTGATCAATAAAACGAAGCCTGAGGAAGAGATCAAAGTGATGGGGTGGAAGGAATTCTCGAAAATGTTTTTTGATAAATATTTTCCTCACACTCTTCATATCAAAATGGAAAAGGATTTCCTTGAACTCATGAAAAGATGATGAATATATCAGGGTGTTTGAGGAAAACTTAAAAAGACATGAATGACATGCCTCCAACTTTGTCGTTCCCCTTGAATGCAAGGTTGGACACTTCTTTTGTGTGTTAAAACCTAGTCTATGAAACACCATGGTGATCTATGACTTTGATATCTATGAGGAAATGTCATGATGTTCCCTAAAAGTAAAAATAGAATTTAAAGAATCTAAAGGTTATCATAAAGATAATAAGAGGAAGGTGAAGTTTAATTATGGTGGTCCAATGGAGAAATATAATGATTCTATGAAATTTCCACATCCCACTTATCAAAGGTGCGGAAATAAGCACCCTAAAATTTCTAAAGGGGGAAAGGTAATGATTTAGGTCTAAAAAGAAAGGGAAACTAGCCAATGTATGCTGATAGGAGAAAATTTATAATGAGAAAGGGGAAAGGAATGCTCTGATCAACCCTCAACACACTGTTCATTGCTTCAACTACAAGGAAACATGGCACTTCGAAAACCATTGCACTAAGCTAGGGGTTTTCAGAGACAACCAACAACCTCCAAGGTACCTAGGGAGAGATTTTTCCATCACAACCGCTGAGGTGGATCCCAACAATGAAAAGGTGACTGGTAAACTAGTTATTTGTTCAAAAATAGAGAATGTACTTTTTATTCTGGTTCTATGAATTTCTTCATATCATAATAGTTTAATAGAACTATTAAAACACCACAAAAAATCATGGAAGTAAATATGTTAGTGAAAATAGAAAATGGGTCAATTATTGCATCCCAAGCAGATAAATCCTTCCCTATCACAATTTTGTGGGATGAACTTCCAAGATAATATTTTCATACTCCCTTTGGTTTAATTTTATGCAATTATTAGCATGGATTGAATTTCCCTATATAGAGTCAGCATAAATTTCCATAAGAAATAAATCCCTCTCCATATTGAGAATTGACCCCCGATTCTGTCCAAGTACAAGGTGGATGATGAATCTTATTTAACACCAAAATATCAAGCATGAATATTATTTCCATATGAGTTATCATATCTGGCTCAAATGATTGATTTTAGTGAAATAATCATCCTTGAAGACATGCATATTCTAAGGGATTATGCTGGTGTGTTTCTTGAAAAATTACCCAGTCTCCCTCCTAGTCGAGAGGTTGAATTTTCATTCGAGCTTATACCTAGGGTCTTACCATTATCCAAGACTCCATACTGAATTAATATTGTAGAACTTGAGTATTTGAGGAAAAAACTACAGGAGAATCTGGATAAAGGTTTCATATGTCCATGTTCTTTACCATGGGGTGAACTTGTCTTCTTCATTAAGTTGGATGGGTTAATGCGCCTTTACATTGATTATCACGAGCTCAACAAGATCATGATAAAGAATAAGTATCATTTTCCAAATATTGATGACTTGTTTGATCAGCTATGTGGTGCATAATACTTCTCCAAGGTGAATCTATGGTTGAGATATTACCAAGTTTGGGTGAAGGAGGATATCCCCAAGACTAAGTTTTGTTCAAGGTATGGGAACAATGAGTTCATAATGATTTTTTAAGGGTTCACTAATACTATAGAAATATTCATGTGTTTGATGAATAGAGGCATTGGAGATTACCTCAACAAATTTTTGGTAGTCTTTATATATGATATTATAATATACTCTAAAATAATGGAGGATCATGAGGAATATCTGATCAATGTGTTGATGACCTTACAAAAAGAGAATATTTATTCCAAGTACAGAAAATGTGAGCTTTGGTTAAAGGAAGTCTCATTATTGGGGAATATCATCACAAAAATGGGATATATATGGACCCTTTAAAGACAAAACAATTTAAGGATAGATAAGGCCAACATCTATGACAAATATCCATAGTTTCCATGGATTAGCTGGGTATTATCACCGATTTGTGATAAATTTCTT
The DNA here is from genome assembly GCA_963277665.1 of Viscum album. Classification (NCBI taxonomy): domain Eukaryota; kingdom Viridiplantae; phylum Streptophyta; class Magnoliopsida; order Santalales; family Viscaceae; genus Viscum; species Viscum album. Next base: position 77,197,533 of record OY728145.1, read on the forward strand.
ATGATTGTCAACCCACTAACCAAGATAACTTGTAATGGAGTCATGTTTTCTTGGAATAATTAATGTGAATAGATTTTCAAGGAATTGAAAAAGAGGCTTATCACTACACCCGTGATCACACTACTCAGAGGTGGAGATATTTTCATGGTATTCTAGGGCTTGGGTTGTTTGTTATTGTAGAATGAAAAAGTCATAGAATTTTCTACAAGACAGTTAAAAGTTCACAAACAGAACTAACCAACACATGATTTGGAGTTGTTTGTAGTGATCTACCATTTATTGAAATGAGACTTCCCTTAATAGTTTGAACTCAAAATAACCTTTTTAAATCAAAAGGGAAGTATCTAATTTTCTTAGAAAAATTTATAGACATAAAATAGTGAGATGATCCAGAATCAAATAAAGAATTTTAAATATTTAAACATAGGATTAATGTACCTAGAACCACATCATTGAGTACTTCTACATCAGCTATAGTGATTGCATAAACTTTTCCATCTCCCATTGTCCTCTTCTATTGTAGATTTACATAACACTTGGGATATTGGTTTGAATAATTCCCCAATTCATTGCAATTCAAAAATTTAATATCATTTATTTGTTTCTTTCCATTGTATTTGTTAGATTTATGACCCTTTTATCCATTCTTATAATAAATATCATGCATTTTAATCGTTTCCCATGATGATTATTTCTACAATTTTCACATATGGAAATTGTTTAATTCCCTTATTCTTCTTTAAAACTTCACCTTTTCCATGGTTATTATAAGAACTATTCATCTCTTGACTTCCCTTGAACATATAAGATATATGAAATTCTATATCCATTATTATGACACTTAATACTATTTCATCATATAATGAAAATGTTTTTGAAGCCAGTTCCCTTTAGTGACATGGCTTAAGAACTTCAAACAAATAATCAATCTTGTCTTATGAATCATGTAAGTATTTTATAATATACCTGGATTTTCTTGTGAAGGTATACTCATACTATGCAACATTCTCTTCTTTTAATTTCTTTAATCTAAGGAAAGTACTCTTGATTTCAGTTCATTTTTCACTAAGGAAATATTTTTGAATAATTGTTCTTTAAAAGTTTTCATTCCATGTCTTCTATATCATCTTCCTCCATAGTATTATGGATGAATGACCACTATTGACTAGAATATACCTTAAGATAATGTACTTCCATCCCTAACTTTTAAATTTCATTGCATCCTAATGCTATAAATATCATTTCAAGAGACTTAATCCACTACTTAGATACCAATAGATTAGTAGTCCAACTAAAATATTGGGCTTATTCCACATGAAATGATACAATATAGGTGTAGTATGGTTAATCCTAATATGTTCATGATCTGCTCAGTTCCATCACTAACTTTGTTGGCTTGATCATAAGGTAAATCCCTACGTTGAACGCGAGTATTGATTCCTTTACTTATATTAGGTGTAATTTATAAATAATGGAAGACTCTAAATTAGGTTATGAATCATGATAAATAATTTCAAACTAGAAAAAAACTTTTCATAAATAAAAAATTTATGAAAAACTAATCTCATAATAATAAACATTGTTTATTTGGGGACATATTTACTTTTAAATCCATCATAAAGGCTTGTAGTGAGAATTTGAATTATCCTAAGCATATCCCCCATGAGTTTCAAAATAGGTTCCCAGTAAAGCATGTTGTTGTGTACCAGGTTACATATATTTAGGCCTAACATGACTTGTAGGAGTTTTTACCCCTAGGAACATCTTTGCAAGAACCTAATACACTTATACTAACCAGTCAGGGATGTATTTCTTAGAGGACCCATATAATCTCTACCTTAAAAAAATTATAGGATGTTATTCTATGCTTATCCTAAAATTATAGTTTAGGGTTATGTTTCTTAATCTAGTTTACAAGGTTTCTACTGAACTTGTTATGATACCAACTACAACAACCCAGGCCACAATAACCCAGATTCTATGGTCATTTTATTACAACGAAATAGATACAAGATATCACATCACTAAGGATCGATCATTTTAGTAGTCTTAAAGAAAGTAGATACATACATGGTTCCCTTATTACATTAGTAATTTAAACATAGAACATAATAATGGAAAAAAATACTACCTTTTAACTTATTCATATATTTCAACTTCATAACCCAGGGTAAGAAAACATGTAAAAGGGTGAGATCAAATTCTCAATGAGGGTTATATAGAGAAGAAACATAAATCAATAATAATTGAATCATAATAAATTTGGAATAATCAACATGGAATGGTTAATAACTGAAAAACATATGCCATAACTAAACAGAGAATGTAAATGAATCCATAGATTTTTTCATAGTGAAAAACCTATGGATAATGATAACTGAATGCTAAATGAAGAAAATAATTTATTATTAGACATCTTATATATGGCACTTGATCTATAAAACCCTCAATATGGTTTAAGTATATGTGTATATTCCAATATAATCGTTTTTAGAAACAAAAACGATGGGTTTTTCCCTGACTATTTTGTCTCATGAGACCTGTTGATGCATCGAGGGGACATATGGTTGGGCCTCGCCCATCAATATAAGTCCATATCATTTTTCATACATAGATTTTGTTTGAGAAAAAAATGCCTCCACAAAATAACCTTATTAAGTAGGAAATATACGAAAATATGTATATTTAGGAGGAATATAATTTCAAATGAAAAAATGATCTCAAAGGGGTAGTATATAATGCACATAAAAATGATTAGATGCACAATACCACATGATTCTCAATGAAATTGAAATTGATACGAAGTCCCTTACCTTAATTCCAACTCAATTACGTCGCTTTTTTGTGACTCCTGAATAAAAAAAATATATTTATTAAAACCCTAATATATAAGTTAATTATACTTATTTATACAACTATTTGTCAATTAAAATTATTTTATTATATTTATTAATTTTTTTTATGAAATTTAAGTATTTTAATATTATGTTTTCATAAATATTTTCTCATTTTCCTTGATTTTTCTATTTTCTTAAATGTAATTTTTTCACTAGAATAATTAATTACAGAAGCATAGAATACATGTAATTACATATTTATATGTTATATATATTTCATAATATCCATTCTTGAATATGGTTATAAGAATAATTTTTGGCAATGTCTCAGTAGGTGGTTAATTGACCTTTATCGAGAAATTTCTGTAAGAGTGGGAAAAAGGAGTACAAAATTTATATATTTCTAATATATATAATACTTGAAGTAGGTTAAAATAATTAACATAATTTTCACTTACTTAAAAATTAATTTTAGAGTATATTGTTTTGAAAGGAAATGGGAAAAGAAGAAGTGATAAAAATAAAACAAGGAAGAGTTAATGGAAACTTACTCTTTCCTCGACGTGGATTCTCTTGCACAACACTAAAACTACATTGGTGATTGGAGTTGGATGGAACCAGAATATACCTAGGTCTTCTAATAGGCTTAATTGGGAGTATTTGGGAATATAGTTTTCTTTTTTAAAGGGTGTAACGAGTTTTCTTTCAAAGGAAGGAGAGGGGTTAATTATACTTGAGGAGAGGTTGGTTTTTAGAAAAAAATAACAAATAAAATATTACATCAAATGTGGGACTTGTAATAGTGAATTTCTAACAATATAAATAATTTATTAATATAATATAATGGTTTTAAGACTTTAAAACAACATTATAATTCTAATTCATTAATTTATTTAAAATGAAAGTGGAAAGAAATACAAATTGATATTTTAATGAATCACTTTTGACTTTAGGTTTTGGAAAATAATTTCTAGCTTTAGAAAATGATTTTATTGTATTTCAATGAACAATTATTAAAATTAAATATATAATATCCAAAATTTATGTTCTAGAATTAATTATGTCACTAATATATAATGAATGATGTAATTTAAGTTACATCAGTTACGTGAAAATTGTATTTTTACTACTCATCAAAAATTGAAGCATTTCAGAAAATTACCAGAAAACTACCCTTTGATGTTTTCAATGTGATGATTTAAAAAATAGACCACATTTGATGAAAATAATTTTCTAAGTAATAGAAATTTAATTTTTAGTTTAAATCATCATTTCTATGAAAAATACCGATTTTAATATTATAACTGATTTTATAACACTTTGAAAAATTCATTAAGATCTCATAAAATTATCTTAAAATAATCAGAAATAAAAATATTAATTTATGAATCTATTTTTTGAAAATTAATTTTATTTTTTTAACTATTTTAATTATAAAATTGTGAATAATAATTTATGTTTTAGGAAAATAAGAACAATTAACTTATCATTTTTAAAACATTTATTTATTTATTTCTTTGATATAAATATATCATATTTTCAATTATGAAATTCCTAAAATTAATTTATACTATCATAGGTGATATTACTATTCTTTTTTCCACTATATTATTCGTAATGGTCACATTACCATTCCAATGGTCATTTAAAAAAAAATTTAATAGCATATTATTGTTCATTCAAGATCTATGTTACATGAAACATAAGATATCGAGTAAATTGAATCTATTTAACAAGTTAAATACCATAATATTGGGGTGATATACCCATTAATATGATATAGGAGAGGAATACTCCAATCAACACTCAACTCATTGTTCATTTATTTAAATGTAAGGAACCATGGAACTTGGAAAAATGATACACTAAGAAGAGACTACCAATAACCTCCAAGTCATCAAGGGTGATAATTTTCATTACAATCACCAAGGTGGATCTCGAAAATGTAGTATTGATAGGTACTATAGTAATTAATTTAGGAATTGTGAACATAATTTTTTATTTCTTTTCCCTTTATTCTATCATATTATGAAATTTTAGTTGAACTATTTATACAACACCACAAATAATGGATGTAGTGCTATTTGTGAAAATAAAAAATGGGGGAATTATTTCATCTCAAGTATATAACTACTCCATTGTCAAAATTTATGGGAAGAACTTCCTATTGAACCTTATTGTACCCCCTTTTGTGGAATTCAATGAAATTATAGGATTGATTGGATTTCACTATATAGAGACAACATAAATTGTTATTAGAAGGATATCAGTATTTGTATTATGAATAGACCCCCAATTATATACAAGTGAATAGAGGAGGATAAATCTTATTTAGAACCAATATCTCAATAATGGAAATTATTTCCATATGAGAAAGAGTATCTAGATCAAATGATTGAGTCTATGAAAAATATCATCCTTGAAGACATGACTGTTGTGAGGGAATATGCTGATGTGTTTCCAGAGGAAATTCCTAGTATTCCTCCTAGTCTAGAGGTTTAATTTTTAATCTAGCTTATACATAGGGATTTACCAAGTTCCAAGAATACATATAGAACCACTATTGTGGAACATGAGTAGATGAATAAAAAACTACAGGATAATATAGTTAAAGGGTTTATATACCCAAGTTCTTCACCACGGGGTGTACCAGTCCTCTTCGTCAAGAAGAATGATGGGTCAATGCACCTTTTCATTGATTTTTGTGAGATCAATAATATCAAGATAAATAAACGGTAAAATTTTCCATATATTTATGACTTGTTCAATCAACTATGCTAAGTACAATACTTCTCCAAGGTGGATCTTTTGTCGGGATATTATCAAGTAAGGGTGAAGAAGGAGGATATCACCAAGACTGTTTTTTGTATAAGGTACGAGAATGATTAGTTCACAGTATTGCCATTCGTTCTCAAAAATGATCTATAAATCTTTATTAATTTGAGGAATAAACTATTTAGAGATTACATTGAAAAAAATTTGGTATTATTTATAGATTATATTATAATATTCTCTAAAACTAAGGAGGATCTTAAGGAGAATCTAAGCACTGTGCTAAAGACCTTACGCAAGGATAAGAATTATACACGGTATAAAAAATCTGAGTTCTGGTTTAGGGAAGTATCATTCTTGGGGAATATAATCACAAGAAATGGGATATCTATATAACCTTCAAAAATAGTAGAAATAAAGGATATATAAGGCCTACATTTATGATAGATATCCATGATTTCCTTATATTAAATAAGTATTATTGTCGATTTTTGAGAAATTTATCATGATTGTAAAACCCTCTAACCAAGCTAACATGGAAGAGAGGAAAGTTTTCTTCGAAAGTTGAATGTGAAGAGAACTTCAAGGAGCTGAAATGGAGTCTTTTCACTGAACTTGTACTCATACTACCCATAAATGGATAAATTTTCATGGTATTCAGTGATGCTTCAAAAAGGGATTTGGATGTGTGTTAATACCGAATTAAAAAGTGATAGCATATGCTTTAAGGTGGTTGAAAGTTCATGAACTGAACTACCCAAAGCATGATCTGGATTTGGTTATAGTGATCATATCTTTGAAAATACAGAGGCATTATATCTTTGGGGAGTGGTATTAAATATATATAGATCACAAAAGACTCAAGTATACATTCACATAGATAGAGATGAATATGCTCAAATGAATATGGTTAGAGTAGATCAAGGACCATGACTTCTCAATTCACTATAATCATGGGAAAGAGAATAAGTGGAAGATTCTCAAGGTAGAAATAATTCTAAAATTATATCAATGATGATAATTGAGTTGGATCCAATCTTCTTAGATTTGGAAAGGATGGACAAGGGATTCATAAAATAAGGAACATCATCAATCCTTTCACAAATTATTTCTCAACCATCCCTTATGTAGAAGATAATGTATGCTCAAAGAGATGATGTGGGAATTCAGAAGAATGTGGAAACTATAATAAAATTGAAATCCTCAGAGTTCAATGTTAATGAAGAAAGAGTTGTAATATTTGTTTCACAACTATGTATACCATTAAATATTTAGTAAATGAAGGACTTGTTGGATTATGCACATAGTTAAACCTTATCTATCTATCCTAGAATCATAATGATATATAGAGATCTATAAGAGAACTATTGGCGGGAAAATATGAAGATGGAGATCACGAGATATACATCAAGATATCTTTTATGTTAGTAAGTGAAGTCAGAAAGTTAATAATCCAATGAGACGATTCCTCCATTATCCATAACTATAAGGAAATGGGAAAACATCACCTTGGATTTTTTCACTATTCTTCAGAGGAAATTAGAGAAGTGGTGAGGATCTATAGAACACAACTATAGATTGTATCTGATCAAGATCCAAGATTTACCTCTATATTATAGAAGATTCCCCAACATGAGTTTATTATTGAGTTAAACTTTAAAAAGTCTTATCAACCTCAAACTAGTGGGAAATTAGAGTGGACTATCCACACACTTGATGGTATGTTGAGAACATAATTAATTGAATTCAAAGGAGTATGGGATCAATATCTTCCTCTGGATGAGTTCTCATACAATAATAGTTTCCACTCAAGAATCTAAATTCCCACCTATAAATCCCTTTATGTGAAGAGGTGTAGAGAAATTTCATGTTGGGGTGAGGTTGGGGAACACAAACTGTAAGGTCCTAAAATGGTCAAGGAAATAGTGTAAAAGGTTAAGACCATTCAACATCACATAAAGTATTCTCAAAGTCGATAGAAGAGCTATAATAGAAATCATCGATGAGACCTAGAGTTTGGGGTTGGAGACATGGTATTACTATTCATATCTACATGGAATAAATTAAAGATATTTGGGATGAAGTGGATGCTTATTCCAATATATATCAGTCCATTTGAGATCCTTAATCGCGTTGGAGTGGTGGATTATTGACTAGAACTCCCACCTAACCTATCTCAAGTACATGATTTATTCCGTGTATCCCTCTTGGGGAAGTACATACCATAACCCTCACATGTACTCAATCCAGAGGTGGTACCATTGGATAATGATCTCTAATATGAGGAGAATCCGGTGAAGATCTTATCTCATAAACCCAAAGTTATATAAAATAAGAAAAAGAACCTTGTCAAAGTGCTGTGGAGAAACCATAAGTTTTAAGAAGAAATTTTGGAAGCAAAGGAGGGGAAGAAACAGAGTTAACCTCATCTATTTTAGAGTGGTAAATGAAAATTATGAAGGATAAATTTATGAATGGGGGAAGATTATAATGACCAGAATGATTATAAATAAAAATTCCCTAGTGATTTAATTAAAAGTATTTTTATGTAACATGGTTATAGAAAACACATGAATTTATTTGGTTTTATTGTATCCTATTGGATATAAATGACCATTAAAAATCATTACCATTGATAATATATCCATTAAAAAGTGATCACATGATTAGTATAAATATATATTGACATAGACAAAGGAGGTGATGGACACAACCATTAGGATAATACTCTTTGAATCCCATTTATTAGATCTTATGAGGTATATAAAATAATTGAGATTTTCCTTTGACTAATACAATGATGATATCCAAAAAACTAAGCATGATAAAACCCATTTAGGGGAGAATATCAAGCTCATTGAGATCATGGACCAAACCATGTATGCCAAACCACCCCATGAAAGTCACTTTACCTCACACCTTACTCTTAGGGAATTTTCTGATGTGTTAAAGTGATATGTATCAAAACCCTATAAATATGATTATTTATATTATTTTAAATAAAATAACAAATATATTTCCTTCTCATTATTGTTACTTTATAAATGATTTTTATTTTGATTCAATAAAACACAATGTATATTTTTACATAATATTCAAACAATTAAGACATTTATTTTATTTAATTAATAGATTTTTGAAAATAAAAAATATTTTAATAAAATATTATTATTAAATAATTATTAAATATGATAAATGATCATATAATATTTATAAAGTTAAATGTAATTTTTATAAGGGTTCAAAAATTTTAATTTTCAAAAGCACAACATTTCTCAATAAATAATATACTTATTTGAAAAGTAAAAAAAAATATATTTTGAAAAATTGAATTTTATTTTTAAAATCAGAATGATGAAATTATCCAATGGTGAATTTTTCATAATTTTATGAGACAGTTGAATTTTTGGGTAAAAATTAAATACCATATAAATATATGATTTGTATTGTGGTAATATAATGACAAAAAATTGATTTAATTAATAATATAATGTTTATAAACAACCAAATATGTATTTTCCCTTTAAAATAATGTTATTTCATGTTTATTAGATTAATTTTATAAATCCTTTATGAATCCTCCAAAACCATTAATATATTTTCAGGTTTCAAAATCATTTCTTTAAAAGTACGAATCACTTCCACATTAGAAAGGGTATTATTTTATTAAGTTAGGACCCTAGAATAATTGAATAATTAAAACTACCCCCTTTTTTAGAAATCATGGTAAAAAACCATGGGACATTTTTTGGTTTTGGTTATTTTATTATATAGATTCCAATATCTATGTTTGAGAAATAATAAAAATTCCCCACTCATTTCCTATATAAACACACCCAATATCCCAATTATTTCACTCAAAATTCTTGGATCGCATACTTACTCTTCCCTACCCTTAATAGAGTCTTCAAAAGGTTCCCTTAAGCTCTTAATAATCCCCTCCCAAACATTTGGAGTCACATTCTCAGGGTAAGGGATCCTCACCTTCTCTTCTTTATTCAACTTTCTTTATTATCTTATGCCTTATGTTTCCAATTACTAATTTTGGGATATATATTTAATTGTTCCTATTTCTGCCTTTTTTAATCCCAAATTAAGATACACCCCTTTTTCTCTCATGAAATATTTTTTGTGAATTTTTATGTGATGTTGTTATACAGCCAAAATTTCATTGCAATTTTCCATGCCCAAATAATTATGTATTGAACACCACATCCATTTCTTATCAAGGGTGTTCGAATTTATACACATATAATTTTTTGAATGGTACCAACATGTATTTATTCCACACTCCATGATCATGGAAGAAAATATGATGATGAATGAATCCATGTTGTAAGATCTATATGACACACTTAAGTATGAGAATGAAATGAAAATGACGGGTGCACCTAAATTTATATAATGCTCCAATGAATTGGGTAATGTTTTACTCTCATGAGACATCATGAAAGGGATTAAGGAGTGAACGTAATCCATCACATGAATTTTTCCATCATGATTTCTTGGCAGTTATCCTTGACCTATGATTATGATGTAGTGTTTTAAGTTATTTCTACATTTACCATGTTTCCTTTATGTTATCATGATATATCATGTCTTATTATTCATGTTTATGATTCTGTCCACTTTTATACCCCATTAATATACCTATTGTCTAAAATTTATTTCTTTATTCATGTTATTCCTTGTTTATTCCCTCACTAGTCTTTATAGATATCCCCTTTCTTATGTATGTCTCTTGGTTATCCCATGCAGTTTTAAGTGTGAAAATGTTAAAAACATTTTCAATAAAGTTGTTTTTTCCTATTTTAATTTGTTTTGTAATGTAACTAATTCCCAAATAAACTAGAATTCTAAATCATAAGGGTTATATTAAGGTTAATATTAGGGAATAAATCATGTATTAATGTGTAGTAAAGATAAGGGTTGTTATATGTTAGGATTTAGAGAGACACCTGAGAGATTTTTGGATGACCTAGGAAAAAGGGAAACATGAATAGAGCTTGGGGATTATTTTCATTATCTAATTATACAAATGAGGATCCCTTGGGTAATATTTATAGGAAAATAGGGAAACCTGGTTGAAGTATTTAGCCCACATAGGTACCTGGCATAGGCATGGCCGACCTTTCATTGTTGTGCAGGTGGTGTGCACTGGTTCCTTGCACAGGGGTGGTAAAAATTAATGGATTTTTTAATAGGCTGAAATGACCATCTAACATCCCATCAATGAGGTCTACCTTTTGAAATCTACTCTATGAGCTCCACCCACTTGTGACGTTTCACCAAATTCGATCATTAAGACCTTTTATGGTCTTATTATGAATACACAATAACTTATAATACCTTCATAAATAACTTCCCCAAGGTCAAACAATAAAAAGAAGAAATTTAAGCCTCCTCCAAGACTGTCAAATATACATGATCAGGGAATGTGCAACAACTCCTGCTACTTTGATTATGGATTCCATTGATTAATGGATACCCCATTTTTTCCACCAATGTATGTAAAATCCTTTAGGGAATCATGATTGTATATCCTTATGATAATGTAAATCCCTATAGGGAAGAAACTAAAGTGTTTCCTCCCGAATAATCATGGATTTATTCTTTATTCAAATGATCTAGGTAAGATAAGGGAATCCCTCCTTGAGTAATCCCATACTATTTCTTGTAGGATGTTAAACACATTACTCTGTATCCATCCCTAACCTAATAATAGTCAAGAATATGGAGGTATGAGATTTACCATTGGTTATAAGACCCAAGATGGTTCCTCTAGGTAATTACATTGATAAGTAGGGGATACCTCACACTTGGCCTCATTTTCAAGCATAAACCCCATAAAAATATAATTACGCTATGTGATTGATCTTCTATAATCTATTTTTTTCTCAAATCAAGTACAATTCACATGAACATAGTGATTTGAGTTGATCATGTCCTTGAAATAGTTAAAATTTATTCTAATATAGGCCTTCTTCTTCGGTGTCATCACCAATAATATCCAAATTGGTTTCATATTATGGTGTAAGTCCTATCCAAATCTAATTATTAAATGAGTATGATCTTATATCATCCTATGTTTCTCACACTGAGCATGAATCACACGGTTTTAGAGATTTGGGTAGACTATTCCATTGGTATAACAGAAATACCTTTCTACTCAGTCTTCCTTTTTAGGTGTAATCCCAAACCATATCCTCTCCTACTTAAAGGGATCTGTTTCCCCATGAGAATTACTTTGAAGGTTCATATTCCCAATGAAGCATACCAGGGCATCCTCATATGTGTAAGGCCAAATTAATTCCATATTTTTGTATCTTTCTTGAAATATAATCCCTATTAATATGATTCTAAGCTACATGACCAATTTATCCACATCATGATGTTAATGTGACATCTGAGACCCAGATTCCACTCAATAGTGCCCCTATCTTAGCTTTCCACATGGCCTCAAGCACATCTCCCCAAATTCTTGAGGCTGCGAACTAGTAGCAAGGTCCTAGGTGTGTCTGTGGAGAGACTATTCCATCATCACTAGAGTGTATCATATCAGAATATCAATAACATACACATAGGAAAAATAGCAAATCATACAGATAATAGATAAACAGTAGGAATAGAGAACAATACTAAATGTATTCTCATATAAAATTATGATGACGATGCATGCAATACGTCTATTAAAGAATCCAAAATAGGTCTATAGTAGTACAATACAACACATGTATCAAAAGTAAAATAAGTCCAAAATGTATCTCAACTAGTATCACGGTCCTCGGCTCGGTCCTATGCTCCCCGGTTCCTAAGCATCAATCAAAAAACTATAGTATGGGAGCTTACCCTTATTCATACCTCCAATCATATAGTCTGTTAGGGTTCCCAAGGCAGCCCTAACAGGGCATGAGACTAAATTTGAGTAGGCAACCACCTAAGGTCAAGTTCCATCCAGTTAGTGAATATATAATAGTCACAATGTGTATCCAGTAACATAATATATAAAGGATGTAATCAAATAAAAAATCCTATAACGTCCAAATTCTCATGTATAATCAAGTTCATTTAATCAATTTCATTTAGAATTAATTCTATGATTTAACATTCAATATTTTTCCATTTAATCAAATTTATTCAACCATTAAATCTCATCTAATTTATAAGTATCGAGACCAAGCACATAGCTTGGAATCCCCCATGATAACATGATCAAAGGATCCCTAAATAGGTCATCCATAAATTTCAATACAACGATCAAATCTAATATTGTGTTTTGACTTAGAATATGCATCATATAATTCATTTCATTCATTATTCATTTATAAACCTAAGCCTGTCCATGGAATTCCTAAGTTGAAATCCAGGTATAGTTCCAAGTATATCATGATCCAACACCTTAAAATCCCATCCATGTAAATACTCAAGGACCCATGTTTTTCTCTATGTGTGGTATAATGTCTCTTCCATTCGAGTTCATCCTTTGTGGTCCGGTAAGTCGGCCCAAGTATCACCCATAGAATATATGATCAATGCCCTTTGAGAGTTTCCTTGGAAATCCATATGTAATTCCAAGTATCACTCAATATATAATAGTAACCCCCTATGCGAATATCTTTGGAAGTCAATATGAGGAGTCTATGTGTCAATTAGTAATAATCATGGTAAATCCATTCGAGTCTATCCATGTCATTTGTCATTTGAATTTGTGTGTCACCTAAGGATTATAAACATTCATTCAATTCAATACCATTAAATAAATTTCATATAACATGTCAAGGTAAACACTAGGAGAAATTTATTTAAATTTAACATCACCTTAGAAGGTAACTCAAAGCATTGTCCAAGCTTATAAGGCTTTCCTTAATATAACTCAAATGTGAATATCATTATAAAATGTATCCCAGGGTTAAACATTCCATTACATGGAAATGTCCAAGGGTCATGGTCATTTCATCCATTCCGATTAATCAATTTAATTACGATTGTTATCATAATTCATTTTACATATCAATTTAGATTTCAAACATCAATTGATAATTCAATATTAAACATCCCATATCACGGGGTAAAAGGGCACACCTCAAAGGTATCCAATAAAAAAAGACACCCATGGTGGTCCATTAAATTAACCAACACACCTAAGGGGTAGTTCCTAATCAAGGTAATCAACCTATATATGTCCATTAAAAGGCCTCTTTAATTATAGATGTCATTCCTATAAATTAAATTCAAGGATATAAATTCATTTCAATCGACACGTTAGAATTGGGTGTGTGGAATGATGACATATATAAACACTTCAAACTTTAATGAAAATAATAAAACCATATAATGTAGGTCTATAGTGGATAGTTCATCTATTATTAGCTCCTAATTATACTTAGATTAAAAGGAAATTAAAGAACATATGAAGAACTGATGTGGATCCAATGAGATGAGTGGTTCTTGAATTTGAGATCATATGGAGAAGATACCTCAATTCCTAGTTTAGGCATCAAGGAAGAGCACCAACTAAGAGGTTTTATGTGTGGGAGTGGAAATAAGAATTAGGTTTTATTTAAAGATTTAATTAGGGGAAAATTGGAATTTAACCATAAATAGATGGTCGCATGGTTTGGCCACATGGTTGGCTAACCGTGAACCTACTGTGAAGGATTTATTATAGGAAAGAGGAACTAAACATGGTTAGTGTTCATGGTTAGTTCACACGGTTTGACTAACCATGTTCCAACTAAAGAAAACTCCTCTATCAAAATTGAAAACATTTTCACATGACCATTCACCTAAAGTCACACAGGTTTTCTAACAATGTGATCTCCTTATGCTCTCTGCCCATGCCTCACATAGTTTTTCAGACCATGCACCTTACCCACACAGTTTTCACAAACCATGTGTGGGGTCTTTTGTTTCCCAGATGTTGGGTTCTAGGTTTTGAATGATCCCTAAACACCCCTTTTACCTTTATGACCTCTAACGAAATTTTCAATAGGCCATAATTAAACATTTAAACTAAGAATTATGGAAAGTAACAGATCTATACCTTAAAGAATAATCGGGTTCTTACAAACTTCCCCCATTAAAGCAATTTTCCCCAAATTTTCCTCTCAAGGATTGTCAAGAATATCTAAGAATAACTTCATCCACTGCGATCATACACTGGACTTCCTCTCCCAAGTCTCGTTTTGTACTCAGTAGTGATTCCATTGCACCAATACTAAAGGAACTGACTAACCTCAAAGAACCTTTATTCTATGATCTACAATATAAATAGGATTCTCCTTAAAGGATGCATCAACCTATAATTCAACATCCTCAGGCTAAAAAGCATGAGATGAATTTTAATAGTAACATTGCAGCTGAGAAACAAAAAATCTGTCATGCATGGCCTGCTACCTTTGAGATAACTACAACTTATAGGCTACTAGACCAACTCTCTCCATAATCTCGAATAGTATGACATGCCACGGTGAAAGATTACCATGTCTCTTGATCCTCCTATATCTCAGCCTCATTGAGACATGTAGGAAAACTTGATCCCTTACCTATCACAATAGAGGTCATCTATGGTGATCGAAATAATATTTCGGATGAGACTATGAAATAGAAATTTTCTTCTGAATCAACTATACTTGCTTTGTGGTATCCTGAACAAGACAAGGTCCAAGCATAGCTGCCTATCCTACCTCTAACCAACATAGGGGTGATGGCCATGGATTACCATACAAATACACATAAGGTTCTATCTAAATATTATCCTAAAATATATTATTGTATATGAATTCAACCAGCAGTATATACCTCTCCCAAGAGGCCCCAAAATCTAGGATGCATTTTCGCAGATTGTCCTTAAGAACCTAAATTGTGTACTCTAGTTGGCCATCTGTCTGAGGGTGGTATGTTGCTCTCAGAATCACCTATGAATCCAAAAACCTATATAGACCATTCCATAAAAAATACATAAACCATGTGTCCCTATCTGAAATGATAGTGCATGGAACGACATGAAGTTTTACTATCTCATGGATGTATAACCTCCCAAACTCATAAACACTAAAGGGTTCCTTGATCGACATGAAATGTGGAACCTTCATGATCCTATCAACAATAACATACAAAATATCATTACCTAGAGTAGACCTCATTAAATCTATCATGAAATAAATTTCTACATCAACCCACTTTCACACAGAGATGGGTAACTACAGTAAAATTCTATCTAGTCTCTAGTGTTCTACCTTCACCTGCTGATAGGTGGAAGATATCATTACAAAACTAGCTACATCTCTTTTCATACCAGTCCAATTGTATTGGAGATGTAAATATCGATACATCATGGTGATTCCAAGATACACTACCCATGATAAAGCATGAAAGTCTCACATAATCTCCTCATTCATGTGTGAAGAAACCCATATGTGACTATGTACATGCAGAATCTCATCCTCGCCTATGGTCTAACTAGGAGGTGGGTCCTCTCCTTTCACACACTCCCTTAAGACTAGGCCTTCAAAGTCAAATAGCTTCCTACACATTACTCTATCCAGAAGGGTAGAGGTAATAGATAAGGATGATAGAAAAGTCTACCCCTGACTATCTTGTACCTCCAATTGCATCTCAAAGAACAATTACATGGGATTCCACTCGCTACTAGACTATTGAACTACCTTTATCTGAGTCCTCCTGCTCAGTGAATCATCCATTGCATTGCCTTTTCTAGATGTGTAGGAAATCTCAAATTCAAAAGACTATAGGTATTCAACCCACCTTCATTGTATCAGTTTTAGATAATGATGTGTCACTATGTACTTGAGGATTTTATGGTCTTTGTACACCACAAAATTCTCTCCAAGTACGTGATGTCTCCAACAATGCAATGCATGAACAACTATAGCTAACTTGAGATCATGCATCAGATAATTCCTATCATACGACCTCAACTTATAAGACTCGTACTCCATGGCTCCATATTCCTTCATAATAACTGCTCCAAGACTGATACCTGATGCATCATATTACATAGTTTAACTCTTTCATATCTCTAGAAAAATCATTATCGGTGGGGAATTAAATCTCCCTTTTAGCTCCTTAAAGGCCATCTCATTGGAATATGACCATAAAAACTTCACACCCTTCTTATTCAATCCCATAAAATATGATTCTAGGCATGAGAAGTCCAGTATGAAATTATTTTAATAAGCAACTATCCCCAGTAAACCCCATACCTAAAAGAAATTCTTGGGATACCCCTAAGAAACTAAAGCTCTCACCTTCTTTGGGTCTATTTCTATTCATGTATCTAGGATAATGTGACCAAGGAAGTGAATCTGATCCATCTAGAAGTGAAACATTGTGAGAAAAGCATATAATCAATTCTCTCTCAGTTTATTCAATATGATATCAAGATATTTGTGATAGTCATGCTGATTATGAGAATACACCAAGATATCATCCATGAAAACAATAAAAAATAAATCATGATATGGATGGAAAATTTAGTTCATAAATTCTATAAAGAATGTTGGTGCGTTCATGAGACCGAATAACATAACCAAATACTCATATAGATCATAATTTCTATGAAAATTTGTGTGAGGTATGTCTGATGGTCTAACACACATCTTATGATAACCAAATCTCAAATCAATTTTTTTAAAAATTCAAGCTCCTCAGAGCTAGTAAAAAATATCATCTATACATAGTAGAGGATACCCGTTCTTAATAATTATTTGGTTCAATTTGAAGTAATACACACATAGCATAAGGTTACCATCCACCTTTTTCGAAAAAAGAATCGGTGAAACCCAGTGAGAAGTACTGGTTTGAATAAACCCCTTCATCTCAAAATATTCTAGATACCACTTGAGATCTTGCATCTCAATAGTAGTTATCCTATAATGAGGAGTGGATAGTAGTGAAACTCCTAGAACTATCTCAATATAGAAATCCACCTATCTCACCTAAGGTAATCCTCAAAATTTATATAGGAAAACATCACTGAAATGATCAACAACCAGAGGTAAATCTACCTAACAAGTTCCATGATCATCCAGATATAAACTCACAATTTGGGTTTCCATTCTTATCATCCCATGGTGCTCAGGTCCAGCTCATATTTCTTGGAAATCCCATTTACTTTTGTG
Organism: Viscum album; assembly: GCA_963277665.1. Taxonomy (NCBI): domain Eukaryota; kingdom Viridiplantae; phylum Streptophyta; class Magnoliopsida; order Santalales; family Viscaceae; genus Viscum; species Viscum album. Next base: position 77,215,285 of record OY728145.1, read on the forward strand.
AATATACTCTTTTCCATCCAGTGATGTAAAGGTCACCCTTCGATGATAGTAATCAATGAAATAATGAAAGGAAACTAACCTTCCCATCCTGAGAATGATGAAAAAACTTTTCATCATGAGTACAAATAGGTCACATATGAAGTGAAACCCACCAATATCAAGGGGTAACTCCATTCACTGACATACACCCTCCATTCTGATCCCTAACTAAGTGTCAAGCATCATAAAACTATTAGAAGTATGAACATTGGGCCCAAGACTCTCCCCAAGGGGTAAAGATGTGAAGATATGAGAAGCCATTATATAGAAAAGTGTAGAAGATAAATTAGAGGATAAAAGAATAGTACCTATGATAGTAGAAAGTCTGGGATCCTACTCCTCAAGGGTCTATTGCACTGTGTATATGTAGCCTGACCTGCGACCTTGTGATATTACCTAGCTAACCTGATCAGATATTCTCTATAGTCATTGTAATGCTGGGTATGACTACCATGACCATGACCACTACCTAGGAAAAATTGAACATTTATACTCTAAATCATATCTTGATGAGAAGATACTAACCTTGCTTCTGAATGTGGAGTTAGTGTAGAAGCTCTCTCATTGACTGCTGAAGGAAAAATTCTCCAAAAGCATTGTAGATGGCCTATCTTTCCGCATGATCAACACTCAACTAGGTCTCTCATACAATATGGCCTAATATGTCCCATAAAACCACACTGGTATCACCTCACCTATCCACCTAAGTAAGTTGTATGATAGTCAATGTCACCACGTGGAAGATCCAGATGAAGAATCCTAGTACTATTCGATGTTGTACTAGATATAGATGCCGGACAGCCTGGGATCACACCTCTAGCCTCCCTTAGGTTACATTCTATGATAATATCATGATTCAGTATTTTAGAAATGGCATTCAGGTAAAATACATTCACCTATAATTGGATTTCATACCTAATACCATCATCAAATTACCTGGATTCAGAGAACTCATCACCCATCAGACTAGGTGTGAAGCACTGGAGCTTAGTAAAATGGGTTAAGTAATCCATAAAAGATAACACAACCTTATCCAATCACATGAACTCCAAGTCTCTATTGGACCTCAATGTCTCAGGATAGATGTTTTCATAGAAGTACATATAAAAAATTCCTCAAGCTTATCTCTCGATGATAATCTGTTTGAGTAATAACATGCCACCATCTATTTTCTGAATCATGCAGCATATACGTAGTGAGATTTACCCTCCTCTAAGGAGGAATATCTAGAATAAAAAAGATATATAGCATGAAATCTATCCAATAATATACAACCTATGGTTCTTCATCCCCCAAAAATGTAGTCGGATGCTATTGTTGGAGCTCACACGTCAACTCTTCCATAGTCGGGGTAGGTCCAAGTGCTCCCAGAACAATCTGCATGAATCACAAGAATCCCTTATATAAATATTACTCAAAAAAGTTGTATGGTACTGCTACTGGTGTCATAGTTGGAACCCATGGAGGATCCACTAGCATCCCTTGTCCCACCACCTCCAGAGTGTGGTCGTCGCCACCCTCCTGGCATACAACTGGAGGACAACACGGAGGCATACATCTACAAATTCCAAGCGCATGCCTCAGATCAAGAAAAATATCAAATTTCTCATCTCAAAATCATAGATATAGAAATATTATATTTAAAATACTTATGATATTAAAAAAAACCCATTTTCCTGCTCCTTGAGTCAGGCCTAGCCGTCGTATAGATCATACATAAGAGAGAGCCACCGCCTACTTCTCACTACTAAGGTTGGGTCTGGTTCGACCCAATCTCCCACTCCTCTTCACTCCAAACCTTTGGAGCTCAAAGAAACCCTGAAATATCCTCTCTAGTATATTCCCAAGGTTCACTAATCTCACAATAATCCTCTTTCAAGCCTCTCCCAAGCCTTTGGGATCACTCTTCCAAGCAAGGGATTTCTTCCTTTCTCATTTTTTCCAAATTTATTTATGTTGTAATGACCTTTTATTTTTAATTAAAAATATTGGGTTATGATTTCTCACCTCCCACATACTTCCATATTTATGTTTTAATGATTTTATATCTCTTTCTCTCTCGTTAATCTCTCCCATGTACACTCGCTACCATGCCAAAATTTCATAAGAGTTATTCTATTTCTCATATTTCTTCAAGTTTATTTATTATGTTACACCTTCTATTTCAAAATTCCATATGTTGAGACATGTATATATATGAAACCTTTACATTAAATTTCATGTATATATTATGAGATACCCCTTTATCTCTCATCAACCATTTTTATGAATTTTTATGTCACACCGTTAAACTGTCAAAATTGCACCGTGATTTTCCAAGACAAAATAATTATGTAGTGAATACCATAACCATTCCTCTATCAAGGGTATTAACCTTTATTCACATATACATGTTTAATGGTACTTAAATTTATGTATTCCACATTCCTTAATCATGTAATAACTTATGATGTTGAATGATTCCATGTTATATGATCCATGTGGAACACTTATGCATGAAATGAAATGTTTACGAAGTGTGTGACTTGATAGTGCTCCAATGCATTGGGTAAAGATTAGTATCATGATATTTCAAGTGAAATGAGGGTTTACTCATTCAAATTCAAGTGAAATATGGGTTTAATCATGCACCATATGAAATTATCCTTGGATAATGCTAATATCATGTTAAATGTTGGTGCCACATTTCCATATTATTATAATCATGATATATCATTCCTTTATGTTCATGTTTCTATTATTCTCCATTGATATGCCTAATTCCTAACATGTACTATATTATTCATTTTATACCTTGTTTACTCCTTTAATAGGATTTATAGCTCACCCTTTTCACATGTATGTCCTCAGGTTATCCTATGCAATGCTAGGTATGAGGAAATGTTGTAGTCATGTGAAGGAATTTTTCAATAAAGATGTTGTCTTTTTATGTCTTAGGTTGTCGTATAATGTCCCTAATTTTTCTAGACACTAGACCTCTTGATCCTCAAAGTTGTCTTAAGTGCATGTTTATATAATAAATCATGTTTAAGTGTATAATAAAGAGCAGGGTTGTTATAGTTGGTATCAAAGGATAGGTTTAGTTATTTTTGGGATAAGGATTAGAAAACCCTAGTGAAAGCCTTAGTAATGAGACTAAGTATAATAAAAACATCCTTAAATTTTTGTGAGTATTTATTAAGTGGTTTATCAAGAAAATACATCTCTTCCTGGATATGAGTAGGTAGAGGTGGCTCTAGCACAAATGTATCTAGGGGTAAATCCTAAAAACACCGCTTTGAACTAGACTCGAACGGAAACTAGTGCACGAAAACGGGCCTTACTGCACTCTTGGTTGCGACCCTCCTCGGGGATATTCATTTATAAATTCATAAGCTTAGTACGGACCATTATTAAGGTAATAACAAAAAATTCCCCTAAGAATATATGTTGGGAAGTAGATCAGGGACAACATAGATTGAAACCTATAAATTCATAAGTTAAGGAAAGAAAAGTAATTTATATGTCATATGTTTTTGTCTTTGTATTACCCTTTATGTGTTACCCCTAACTTTCCTTTTATTCTATCCCATAACTGGTAATAGGAAGACTCAGTCTAACAACTGATATGAAGATCAATGTGATTACTGTTTTAATGAGATTCTCAATCTGATGGGAGCATGAATTGAAAACTTTGTGACGATACTCTCTCAGTTAACTTAAGTTTTGAATATAAAACAGGTCAAGAGGAACATTCAACCCACTAATAAAGAAAACACCACGATCAAGAGATTCATGAGACAAAGGTATCCTACTTTTAATGGATCATCGGATCCCTCTATCACCGAACAATGGATCAAATCCATTGTAACGATCTTCTCCATACTTCAGTGTTCTGAACAAGAGATGGTACTTATGGATGCTTATCGTATGGAGAGTGAAGCTGATCAATGGTGGGAATTGATCAAAAATAAGAAGCATGATGAGGAAATTGAGGTGTTGGAATAAATGATTTCCAAATGTTTTTTGATAATTATTTTCCTCACACCCTCTGAATTAAGATGGAAAGGGAATTGCTTTACCTCAATAAAAAAGTTGAAAAATCCATCAAAGTGCATGAGGAAAACTTCACAAGGATTGCACGATACACCACTAACTTTTTCATTACCCCTAAATGCAAGGATGACCGCTTCTTTTTTGGGATAAAACCTAGCCTATGAAAATCCATAGTGATCTGTGACTTCAATAACTACGAGTAAATTGTCCGATGTTCCCTAAAAGTCAGAATGAAGACTGATGAATCTCAGAGGTATCATGGGGATAAGAAGCATAAGGTGGAATTTAATTCTAGTGGTCTGATGGATAAATCCCATGGTGCTAAGAATATCTAGATCCCCACTTTCCAAAGGTGCTGAAATAAGCACCTCGGAAATTTCCTGAAGGGGACGAGGACATGATTTAGGTGTGGAAGAGAAGGGAACCTGGCCATTAACTATCGACAAGAAAATCCCACAGCTGCGACAGAGGAGAAGAATGATCCGTTCAACCCTCAACACATTGTTCATTGTTTCAAATGAAAAGAACATAGGCACTTTTCAAACTAGTGCACTAAGCCAATGGTTTTCAGAGGCAACCAACAACCTCTAAGGAAGCAATGACAATATTTTTCTATCACAACCGCCGAAGTGAACCCCGTCAAAAAAGTGGTTATAGGTACTCTAGTTATTCATTAAAGAATAGTGAACATACTTTTTGATTCTAGTTATACACATTATTTTATATCCCGAATTTTTAGTAGAACAATCCAAAAACCACCAAAAATCACGGAAGTAAAGATGTCGATGAGAATGGAAAATGGGGAAATCATTGTATCCCATGAATATAACTCCTCCCGGTCATAATTTGTGGATTGAACTTCCTAAAGAACTTCATCATACTCCATCTAGTAGAATTTTATGCAATTCTTGGCATGGATTTGATTTCCTTATATAGATCCCACATAAATTTCCATGAGAGGGAAATTACTCTCCATATAGAGAATCGACCCCTCGATTCTGTACAAGTGCAAGGATGAGGATGAATATTCTTTAGAACCATCATCTCAAGCGTGGATATTACTTCCCTATGAGCATGTGTATCATTATCAGATGATTGAGTCTAAGAAAACAACCATCATTGAAGACATGCCTATTGTGAGGGAATTCGCTGAAGTATTTCTCGAGGAATTTCCTAGTCTTCCTCCTAGAAGAGATGTTGAATTATTAATTGATCTTATACCTGGGGTGTTTCCAATATCCAAGACTCTATATATAATTCCTGTTGTAGAGATTGAGGATCTGAAGAAACAAATTTAGAAGAATCTAGATAAATGGTTTATACACCCAAGTGCTTCACCATGGGGTGCACCAGTACTCTTTGTAAAGAAGAAGGATGGGTCAATGCGCATTTGAATTGATTATCATGAGCTCAACAAAATCACGATAAAAAAAAGAATCCTCTTCTACAAATTAATGAATTGTTCAATCTACTACGTAGATCTCAATACTTATCCAAGGTAGATTTGTAGTCAGGATATTACCAAGTAAGGGTGAAGATGGAGGATATACAAAAGAATACTTTTCATACAAGATACAGAAACTATGAATTCATAGTAATGACTTTCAGACTCACTAATTCTCCAGAAATATTCATGGACTTGATGGATATATTATTTTGAGATTACCTCGACAAATTTTTGGTAGTCTTTATATATGATATTCTAATATACTCAAGAACGAAGAAGGAGAATGAGGAGCATCTAAGCACTGTACTAGAGACCTTGAGAAAGGAGAAACTCTATGCCAAGTACAACAAGTGTGATTTTCTAGTTGATGGAGGTCTCATTCTTGGGTTATATCATCACAAGCAGTTGGATATCTATGGATTCCTCCAAGATAGCTACAATTAAGGGATGACTGAGGTCAACATCAGTAACAGATATCTGTAGCTTCATGGGGTTTGTTGGATATTATCACCGATTTGTGAGAAATTTATCATGATAGTCCAACCCTCTTATCAAGATAAATAATAAGGGAGTAATGTTTTCTTGGAGTGATAAATGAAAATATAGCTTCAAGGAGTTGAAAATCAGGCTTATCACTGCCCCTGTGCTCACACTACCTACAAGTGGAGATCTTTTTGTGGTATTTAGTGATGATTCTATGAAGGTCATGGGCTATGTGTTGATGAAAAATGAAAAATTAATTTCCTATTATTCAAGTAAATTGAAATTTCATGAGAAAAACTATTGAACACATGATATGGAGTTGGTTGTAGTAATATTCACTTTGAAAATTTTGTGGCATTACCTCTTTAGGGAAAAGTGTGAAATATATACATTATACTATGATTTCTCAATCCATTACCACCCTATGAAAGTGAACAAGGTGGCTGATTCTCTAATTTTAAGGGACCTAGAAATTCTATCATTGATGAGAATTGAAAATAATCTAATCTTCTTATATTTGATGAATATGGACATTGGAATCATAAATAAGGGAACATCATCAATCCTTTCACAAATGATTTCTCGACAGTATCTTTTGGAAAGGTTAAAGGATGCCCAAAAGGATGATATGGGAATTCAAAAGAATGTGGAAACTATCAGAAAGGATAAATCCTTGAAGTTAAATGTTAAATAAGAAGGAATTATGAGATTTGGGTCAAGACTATGTGTTCCATAAAATCTGGAGTTAAAAAAAGAACTTTTGGATGATGCACATTGTTCAAATTTCTCTATTCACCCAGGAAACACAAAGATATATCAAGATCTCTGAGAGATTTATTAGTGGGATAAAATGAATAATAAGATCACTAAGTATACATCAAAGTGAGTGGTATGCCAGCAAGTGAAGGATGATATGTAGAATTCTAAGGAGATGATGCAACCATTACCCATACTAGCATGGAAATGGGAGAACATCACCATAGACTTTGTCACTGGACATCCGAAGACATATAAAGGAAACAATTTTATCTAGGTTGTTGTGGATAGTATTACAATGACTACACACTTAATTGGAATTTGAGAGTATTTCTCATTGGATCAACTGGAATGGATATATATTAGAGAAGTGGTAAGGCTGCATTGAGTACCACTATCTATTGTATCATATCGAGATCCAAGATTTACCTCTATGTTCTAGAAGAGTCTCCGCTATGAATACTGATATGAAATTTAGTATGGATTATCATCCTCAAACTTATTTAAAATATGATCAGACTATCCAAACACTTGAGGGCATGTTGAGAGCATGATCCATGGACTTAAAAGGAGGATGAGATCAATATTTTCCTCTGGTTGAGTTCTCTTAAAACATCAGTTTCCACTCAACCATCCAAATGGCTCCTTATCAAGCCTTGTATGGGAAGAGGTGCAAAACAACGACATATTGGGATGAAGATATGGAGTGAAAAATCCTAGGTCCATAAATGGTTGAATAAATGGTGGAGAAGGTTAAGACCATCCAACATCACATTAAAGCTACTTAGAGTCAACAAAAGATCTATGCTGATAATCATTGACGATACCTAGAGCTTGATGTTGGAGACATGGTATTCCTCTACATATCACCGTGGAAGAGAGTTATGATATTTTTTAATAAGGGAAAGCTTAGTCCAAGGTACATCAACCCTTTTGAGATCCTTGATCTCATTGGAGCAGTGGACAATCGACTAGTACTCCAGCTGAACCTATTTGAATTACATGATGTATTCTATGTATAACTCTCGAGGAAGTACATACCTAACCCATTGCATGTACTCAATCTAGAGGTGGTAGCATTGGATAATGACCTCTCCTATGAAGAGAATCTAGTGAAGATATTAGATTTTTGAGAAAATGTTCTACTAAATAAGACAATTCCCCTCATGAAAGTGTTGTGGAGGAACCACAAGTTTGAAGAAGCAACGTGGTAACTAGAGGAAGTGATGAGGCACAGTACCCATGCTTGTTTTAGTGTGGGAAAAGGAAATTTTGAGGGCGAAATTTCTTAAGGGGTGAAGATTGTAATGACCCAAACTTTTATTAATGAAAATTCCTCTTGATCTAATTAAATGTCTTATTATGTAAAATGGTTATATAAAATATGAACATCCTTGGTTTTATGTTTGTGGATTTTAAAATACCATTAATAATTATTACCATTTCAAATATATTCGTTGAAAAATGATCACATGATTAGTATAAATATAAGGCTTTAACAAATCTAATTTACTCAGACAAAAGAAGTGATGACATCATCCAATAGAATTGCTCCATATAAATCCTATTTGTCAGACCTCGTAAAAGAGGTAGCATCACTGGACTTCTCTCTTGACCAATACCAAGACGATTTTTAACATGTTATGCTTGAATGGAACCGCCTATGGGATAAGTGGGTGTTAATAGAGATTACTACCCGAGCGATATTATCTGAGCCTCCCCAAGAGTCTGTAACCATCACACACCTTACCCTTAGGTCTTATGTGGGTGTAATAATGGTTTATGTAACAAGACCCTATCACTATGATTTTTTTCATTAGTTTTGTATATAATAAAGAATAGACATTAATTTTATTATTGTTAATTTGTAAATGTTGTTTTAAGCATAAAGAGTATTTTTAGTTAATATTAAATTAATAAATCTATTTTAAGGAATTAATGGATTTTTGAATTAAATAATATTTTAATAAAATATTATTAATATATTAATTTTTATTAAATATAAATGATCATGTAATTTTATGAATACATTTGTAATTTTTATTAAAGTTTGAAAGTTTTTTTGTCAAAACCCATGAATTTTTGATAAATGTCAGTTTTTTTAAAAGTAAAAATTCACATATATTTAAAATTATTTAGATAAAATGAATATCATTTTTTGAATTTGGATTTTGAAATTATCCAACGGTTAATTTTTCATAATTTTCTAAGAAGTCAAATTTTTGGGTAAAAATTAAATATCATTTAAATATATAATGTGTTTTATGACATCATAAAGATTCAATAATGATGTAATAAAATGCTATAAATTTTTTTTAGTACAATATATTTTTTACCTTTAAAATAATGTGATTTTATATTTTTTTATTAATTTTATGGTGCCTTAGTGGACCCTCCAATACTTATAAAACATTTTATCATTTTAAGATGATTTCCTTGAGAGTGTGACTCACCTCTACATATATAAGATTGATATTTTAATAAGTTCAGCCATTTAACTTATAAAATAATATTTTCCACTCCTCTTTAGCAAAAACCATAGGCAGAAACAATGGGATGTTTTGTTATTTTTATTAGTTTAATGAGTAGTGTCCAAATCCTAAATAATAAAAAAATTCAGTCCCTTTTCCTATATAAACACACCCAAGATCCCACTCCTATTAACTCAAAACATTTGGAGCTCAAAAAAACCCTGAAATACTATCTCTAAAATACTCCCAAGGTTCCCTAATCTCCCAAGAAGAATCTCTTAAGCCTCTCTCAAGCCTTTTGGGATCACTCTTCCATGTTAGGGATTTCTTCCTTTCTCATTTTTCTCAAAATTTCATTATATTGTTATGACCTTTTATTTACAATTAAAAATGTTGGGTTATGATATAAAACATCAGCCATAATACCCTAATTATGTTTTAATGATGATATATCTCTTTTTCTCTCATTAATCCCTCCAATGTACACCCATTACCATACAAAAACTTCATAAGACTTATTCCATTTCTTCTCTTTCTTCAAGTTTATTTATTATGTTACACCTTATATTTCCAAATTCCATATGTTGGAACATGTATATATATGAAAAAATTATATTAAATTTCATGTAAATATTATGAGATACTACTTTATCTCTTATCAAACAATTTTATGAATATTTATGCCACGCTGTTATGCTGCCCAAATTGCACTGCCATTTTCCAAGCCAAAATCATTGTGTAGTGAATACCATACCCATGTAGTTATCAAGGTTATTAACCTTTATGAACATATACATATTTAATGGTACATAAATTTATTTATTCTACATTCATTAATCATGTAATAACTTATGATGTTTAATGATTCCATTTTATATGATCCATGTGGCACACTTATGCATGAAATGAAATGTTTAAGAAGGTTGAACCCTGATAGCACTCCAATGAATTGGGTAAAGATTAGTATCATGATAGGTCAAGTGAAATGAGGGTTTAATCATGATTATTCAATTTAAATGAGGTTTTACTCATTATCCATGTGCAATTATCCTTGGCTCATTCTAATATCATGTTAAATGTTGATGCCACATTTATATGTTATGATAATCATGCTATATCATGCCTTTATGTTCATGTTTCTCTTATGATCCATTGATATGAATATTACATAACATGTACTATATTCTTCATGTTATTACTTATTTACTCCCTTACTGGGCTTTATAGCTCACCCTTTTCACATGTATGTCCTTAGGTTATCCCATGCAATGCTTGGTATAAGGGAATGTTGTGGTCATGTAAGGGAAGTTTTCAAAAAAGATATTGTATTTTTATGTCTTAAGTTTTCATGTAGTATCCCTAATTTCCAAATAAACTATATATCTATATCATTATAGTTTTATTAAGTTCAATTTTATGTAATAAATCTTGTTTAAGTGTGTAATAAAGAGCAGGGTTGTTATTTCCCAAGTACATATGAACTTTTATATGAAGGTTATGGGTTTTAAATGTTATGATCATGTTCTAATACCCTTATGTTCATTTATTATTATGTATCACCATTGTTAAACATTACTAATAATCTAGTATCACCCCTTATTATGTTTCCTTTTCTTAGGTTATGAAGAAATGTATTACATATGATAAGTCTAAGAAGGGTGCTAATTATTAAGATCATAGTGGGAGGTGATGTAATTTACCTATGGACTAGTTGTTTGTGTTTCCAAGTTTCTAAATACAATAAACTACTATGGTCCCCAGGTGTGTATTTGTGCAATTTTTTGAATATTCAAAAAACATGATGTGATATCTATATATGATAATCTTGGGTCGCTATAGTATAACAGTTCCAAAAGAACACCATTCATTGGCTTTAACCACAAGTTAATTTAGCTAAATCATTTTAAAGTATAAATAACACAATCTAACATATTTTCATTCTATATTTTATAAAGATATACACTTATTGAATTTACCATATTTCATTAGAGGTCTAATGAAATACTCTAAGTCTACTAGAATTGATCTCGGTGTTGGAAACATTAGTTTTTATAGAAAAACAATGTCATCCATGTCACTCATGAATAAAAAGAGAGACACATCAAATCATTGGATTTTACACTTTAAGAAGATAACATATGATCTCCACCACTACACACCAAACCACTAGTACATGACATTATAATAACTGCTAGTGGGAAACATACCATTTAATTATATAATGGATACTGATTTAAAATAAATGTATTTTTTTTCAAGATTATTTAAATTTAAAGAAATAAAATCATTAAAACTTTATACCTTTTGGATATTCATAGTCTTAAAAAATATTTAATAAGGATTAATAGCCTATAATGTTCAACATCACTCCCCTGGAGTGTTTATCTCAGTTGATATCACTTATTGGGGTAAAAAATTAAGGTAAAAAATATTTTAATAACTCTACCAATTATTTAGCTTTTTGAGGTCCTGAAAACACCATAAGATACAAAACATCAAGGAACATGTTAGAAAGAAAAATGTATCAAAATAAAATTCATTTTTTTGGTTTTTATTATTTACTATTCAATCCCCTATAGAATTACTGAGAGCACTTGTTCTGTGGCCTTATCTTGTGATATTTTTATCTCCCATCATGAGATATTTTCAATAAAAATTAACCCATGGATCCAATCACCTACTTACTTATTAATCTCTTCATGATGTCTTAGGATTAATTATTTTTATGGGGATTTTATCTACCTCAAATTTAGGAAATAATTTTTATTCATACAATCATTGAAATATATTTCTCTTGGAAATAGTTTTAACCTTGCATTAATCCTAAAATCATCCTTTAAACCAAGTGTAATATCATTTGAAACATAAATTTTGGACATGGTTATAAATTTTAAAATTATTTTTAAATTTTTTAGACAACCTTTTCTATGCACAATGTCTCAATATTTTAGGTTTTCCATCTGTTTCATATTATTTGATATATCCCCATCCCTAAAACAAAAGTGTGTCGATATATCCAAAAAAAGTAACACATGTTACCATGTCTTTATAGAATCATAATTAGGTTGTTTTTACCTTATGTGAAGTACCTCTTAATTCTATTTCCAGCACCTTCACAATTTCCCCATTTATTGGGAATATTCATTGTTATGTTCTTATCATTCTTTTCTAAAGTTTTATTATTTATATGACATTATTTATCTAATAATAATAGCCTATGTGTCAAAAGAATAATTTATTGTTTCTCCTCTTATATTGAGTACTTATTCTTTGGTTCATTATCACCTACTTAAGGTTGAACAAATATCAAATTTATATAATCATTGATATTATTCTTATCCTTTTAATATAACTAGTTCTTGGATAAAAATAATTATTTTTACAACTATTGTATCTTATTTAAATTTGATTTAATTTGAGAAAAAAGTTCCACCTTTAAAGTTTTCTAATTACACGTATCCTCTTCCAAGGCTTAGTTGATATTATCTAACATATTTTGCTACTCCTTTTTAAATTTCATTAGAAGAATAGTGTCTTTGAAGAATAATTTTTCTTTTCATAGCCATTTATTCCCATAAAACTATTTAGATACATTACAATCCCTCATATACTTATTTTCCTTCACATTCTAGAACTCTTTTCAGTTTAAACTCTTATATTTTGAATCTTCTCTCATTTTTCCACCTTATTGGATATCATCATTAACTATTCTTCTTGACAACCTTTCTTGTTCCTATGTCCAGTTGAAACTTCAACAATACTTTTATTTAATCCTCCAATATTTTTGAACTCATTTTATAGAACATTATCCTTAATTTATAAAGAATTATTTTCTTCCTTAAGTATAAAATATTCTTCATTAGTTTCTAGTACATTTGTTCTGATAAATGGGAATTTTCCATTTTTTTACATCCTGGTATTCCCTCACCATCAATGGTCCCAATATCACTTTATTTATTAGGATCCTCACTCAAACCATAAGTATCATTGAATGATTGAATGAATTCATAATCTATATGATTTATAACTCTCTTCTCTATATTGTGAGACTCATACAATTGAATCTTATTATTCCTAAAATAAATCCACATAGATGGATTCAACTTCATTTGGGATTATTATTTTATGTTATTACTTTTTATTTGTCACATGAAAATATAGGGTCAAACTAAAACATAAAATTTAATAAATTAATAAAAAATATCATAGAAAAAAATCCAATAAAGGAAACTACCCTTTAATACAAATTTTTTGACCTTTACATGAATCTTTGAGTGATATTTCCTTGAGATGGGGGTTGAATCATGTCATGCACTATCAATCACAAATAAAACACTTTTTTTATTAAATTTCCCATTTTACCTATAGGATATTCAACTCTCAAACTTGAGGGTCACTTTTTTTTCTCTTAATCTAGATATTCATAAGGATTCTTGATTTTTTGGGTGCACATGAATAAAGTAAAAATAGAGATAATTATTAACACAGCTCACCATAAAGGTATATTTTAGGGATAAATATACCAAAATTGTATTGTTGTGGTCAAATTACTAATATCATTTCATTTTTTTGGGCTTGGTCACTCATATGCCTAGGATAACTTCCTTATATGTTTAGTGATAGCTCATTGTTTCCTATGGGGAACTACCTTGAACTTGCTTCTTTGGATCAATGCTTGTGGAAAGGATCACCTTATTATTCCTTAATTGATCACTACTCCCGTAATGATATACACATATATTTTGTATACACAGGTTCCTTATCCAGCATTAGTAGCATTGATTGCATCTTTGGGTATGTATAGATGCTCTATCAAAATTATGCTGGATTATTTCTCTACCTCTTATAAAAACAACTTGATACAAAAAATTCTAATTTATAGAATACCTAATACAACTACATTATGTTATTTTAGTAACCATTAATATACTTAATTTTCTATGAATTAATTTGTTTCTAATTCTTAAAGACATCCAACCCCTCATCTAGAACGACACTTTCTTCAACCTTTACGATTCTGATCTTCAATATGCTCCCCATTCATATTTTCCATCATTTTTTCTAGATATATAGGATGGGTACAATGATTATTTCAATATGGAATCTTTTTTATCTTCTTTTCTTAATATATGGATGATTTTCCCAACAATTGGATTTATGGGAAGCTCATTTATGGGATTTGAAAACTTCCCAGAACTCCTCCATTATTACTTTGTAATTTATCTATATAGTCACTGTGAAATCATTGGTGATGGGTGCCTAGAAAAATCATTCATGTGAAATATTCTAAAGGAATATGGGGTAGTTCCTCCCATTTTGAAAATTAGGTGTCATAGAGAAGTTTACCATGGTGGATAATTCAATTTATCAGTCTCCACAACTTTTTTGTTCCAATATTAGTAACTAGATCCACAAAACATGACCAATAAATCCTTCATAACACTCACACAATTCCATGCATGATATCCTGAAACTAATTCTCACTCCAAACCAGTTGCAGTATGGAGGCAACACTTCTGTGTAGTCTCCTATATTAATAGATATCCCCAAATTGTTTTTTATTATAAATTAATACACTCTATTTCATAATGAATAACTCTAGCATGGAATCTATGTGATGTATCCATATTTATAAGTCTTTTAAACCTCGAATTTCTATAGGCAAAGAATCCTTTTAAAAAAAATTCTTTGTAGTGGTTTGCTTTGATATTATATGGCCTATGAGTTATGTATCCCACATCAAAAACACCTTCATACTTCTCATTAAATACAATCTATATATTCCCTAATCTGACATGATTCTACTAATGGGTTTACTTTTTTCCTTCTATATGCTACCGCGATGTGGTAAAAGACACTAATTTCACGCACTCAAGGCTTCTTGTATGCATTCTTTCCTCCTCCCTAGTGTCTCTATGCATATAAATCCTTGTTTGTTTCACTAAGTGGTCGATCATTCCCCCACACATATATGGTCAATCTAGCTTGGATTTATATACAAGGTTGGCCTTCTTTTTGTTCCCCATCAGACTTCATTATGGCACAATCATCAATACTGTAGTGTATCTAGATTCACTACCGTGAAGTCCACTATCCAAAATCTCTAATATTGCATGGAGAGTGATAATTATGGAATGGCTACATTGATAGGTCCATAAGTATGACATGGAATTCCCCATTTTACTAAGCTCTCACTCTTATATAGCACACTCAATGAACATTAATTCTAACATGTCTCAGACATCTCCACTTGACCAATCATTACATTTCCGACACTTATATGAGACTTGATGTTAATCAAATTCATTTTATATCCATATTTAGGATTAACCTATCTCCTAATAAAAACTCCAAAAAAATTTTCATCTTCAAAATGTGTTTTAAATAATTCTATTATTAACAAATATGACCAGCTTTATTGAGATTCCAACTCACATCTGCTTATTTTCAACAAAAATTGACCACATTATTATCAAAAACCTTGAAAAAACTTATTGTAAACAAATAAAACTTCTTAACAGTGGCTTATCGAATATTGGGAAATCGTTGATCTATTTTATTTCCAATATGCCTCATATAATGACTTGGGAGACAACCCTTTATTTAGTGATATAGAAGATTGTATCATCCTATCCAAGATAATCCATGGTTATTTCTATGTTATCCAAAACACCATCACGCATATTCTTTAACTAAGGAATGTGATGTAGTGTTTGATCAAAATGGAATTCCTCCATAATTCACCTCACGTATCCTATGAGAGGGGCCAATGCCTCATTCTTAATCTCATATTGATTGTTGATATTTTTTATCATGAACTTTCAGTCCCCTTTCACATTCAGATAATCTATCTATAGTTGTATATATAGATCCAGACATACAACACAGGATTGGTATTCCATATCATTATTATTTGATCCTTTGGATTGTAATAATGATTAAGGAATTATTTTCTTATGTATTTAGACAATGAAAAATACCCATGGTAACTTAATTTAACTTTATGATTTCAATTCCCATCCTAGGTATAAATCAATACGATCTATTAAAATTTCATCTCTCATGCCTAGGAAGTGTAATAATTATTAAAAAGATATTTATCTAGGATATCAGTACATACTGGCACGTTCTACAGGGAGGGTGTTTTGTATTGAAATCTACTAGTGCATTCCCATTGATTTCATTTTATGACACAAATCAAATTTTGTTTTACTAAAGCATTGATTCCCATCAAGCCAAGTCACAAGTTATTATAAGGAGTCTGATGATATACATGATAAGGTTTATGTGATATAGAAAGTGGATTTTATGGTTCTTCAAGTAGTTATGCAACTTTTTCCTTGTGAAGATGATTTCTACACAATTTCTCTCAATATCTAGATATTAGGACATGGTATATAACATCATTTATTTGAGATAGTAGAGAATATTCACCTTACATCCATTTTTTTTGTGAGAAGGGTTCCAAGTGATGAATCCAAATATTCCATATATAGTATGAGTGGTTTCCCTATTACTTGTTTCATTAAGACCCATGGATGAAACGAATATTGATTATGGTTTTCAAAGGATTCCTAGAAGTTTTTTTTACCATTGATAGGTGACCCCCTTAATTATTATCTGGATGAAGGGGGGAAATATTCTGACCAGGATGGTTATGAAAAACCTGATGTATGAAAGGTTCTCTTTGATTCCTCAATTCAATTTAAGATTTTGAGGAGGAAAAATTATGATAATCTCACTCGTATTCACATGATCAACTTAATGCTATGGTAGTATACCAAAAAGATAACGAATTTTCCTAAAGAACAAATCATTTAGTTCATCTTCAAACTATGATGCTAAAACATTCCAAAGATTTTTTGAAAATTAGTGAGTTAATTACAAAACATCTGAGATTTACCCACCATGTAATTGACATATAATTAGGAAATTATTCCAAATAATTTCTTGAAGCTGTGATACATAGAATGATGATATATAGCTATTTCTAAAAAAATGTGTTTGTGTTTTTTTCTACCAGTATGATTGTGCGGGTTTGAATGGGTTCTCAATCATTCACACCGAGTTCACTATTTTTGAATGTCCTCTAATGGGGTTTTTTCATAGAGTCTAAAACACCAATAGTTCCCTTATTCGATGTTTTTTAGGAACCTACCTTACAATGGGATTTTTCATTGGGAAATTATTTTAATGACACTTCGGGAATCACATATGGTGAGATGATGGGAGATTGTGTTCATAATACTCTTTTAGGTGGATTTATTTCCTACTATGAGACTCTCTTAAATATTTAATACATATTCGTGAATCCTTTATTCATTACCAAGTATATCAAGGGAATCCCTAGAGACAAAAATTTATTATTATCATGTATATAATTTAGAATCATCTATATATATCTAATGTTTTTCATCGATGGAGATATCTATTTAAAAATGAGGTTCTCCATAAATAGTAACTTTTCATGAACATATTAGATATTATTTTTTTGTTAAATATTATTATATTGGTTTTACATCACACAGTAGGGAGCTCTAGATTTTATCATCATCGAAGGTGATGGGAGTTATTTTAATATCAATATTGTACCCATAATATGGGTTTACTTCATATCCTTGTAAATAAAATCCAATCCCATGTAGTTTGGTTCCACTTAATGGGGAACGTTATACCTTTTAAGGTTATGTGATAATGAAAAAATCAAGATGTTTAACATCAACTGGAAAGGAAATCTAGGTGAAAGGTTTCTATTAAATGTTTAGTATGGAACTTATTTCAAAGAATTATAGGATACATGGAAGTGATGTGGGATCCCAAGTTAGATATGACCCTTCTGGGAATGTAGGCCATAAATAAATTTCTTTGACTTGGGTTATTGGGTTTGGGCCTTAGGGAGGCTTAATAGGTATCCCATTTGGATGGGAATTAAAGACCACATTATTAGGTTATGAGGACCTAATGCCTATAGAGGACCTCTAAAGGTTTGTTTTACCATGAATGTGGACATTTGAGAGAACTGAGTTTGGGTTTATACCAAATGGTAGGCCCTTTGACATGATTCATCGAGAATATGGATCCATTGAAGATAAAGTAAGGATTTTAGGGCTTACACTATATAGTAGGATTCCCTTATGGTAAGATACATGACATTTAATACCCAGACCTATGGAGGACCTCTTAATGAAGGTGAGAGGAAGATCTAGAATAAGATTCTCTACCAAGGAAATCATATGATCGTGTGGTTTTCAAGATCATAGATAATCTCTAAGACAACATTAATCATTATCATATGTGATAAACAAGAGGAAATAGAAGATCCATAATACCACACGATCCTTCTTCCACTAGTGGAAGGTGCTGGGGCTATAAGAGAAGAAGAAAGGGATTTGAGGTTGACACCCCCACTAATGTGTTGGTAACTAGGGTAGTCATCTATTTCTTCCGGCATGGTTAACAAACATTTGAATAAGACCAGGGGATTAATCTAGGCGGGGTTCCTAGTACGTGGTCCCATATATGAGAGGTGTATAAGACACTAACCCTCAAAGGGAAAAGAAATTTTGATCATCTCCCTCCCTGCCTAGAACTGAGGGTACATGTTCTTAGAGACGAAGAGGGATGAATATTGTCCTAGTCATTGTATTTAGGACTGATATATCTCTAACACTGACCATGGTATAGTGTTGGGAAAAAATCCCTCAAGGTAACATTGCAACATTTTTTGGTTGATTGTGTTTGTTGATAAAGAAGGTTTCCATGGTGAATTGTCAAGTTCCAGAGATGTTGTTGGAAATCCATGTTGACAAAGAACCATGAAAAAGGAATGGATGATCTAGAGGTAGTATAAATGAACAAATACAAGGTGGTGCCGTTTTCCAGTGTTTGCCAAATTTTTGGGGTCCAAAATTTGGAGTTTGGTGAGCATCGAGAAATATGGATTTCCTTGAAGATCTCATAAAAATATGGAAATGACATGACATTTAAAAATATTGGCTTCATGGTTGGATTTAACGAAGACCAGAAGAATGTTGAAGGTGATGCTTCGTGATTACGATGAGCTTCGCGAATGACAGCGTTGAAGGGAAATGCGAGGGAGCTTCACGGAAACAACACAAAGTAATTGACGGAACACTCCGTGATTATGAAGAGCTCCACGATCAGAAAATTTCCATGGTTCTTCATGATATTGAGAGAATTTCGGCAGAAATATTGAAGCTTTTTGATTTGTGATGACGTGGCGTTGAATTCGCGCGGAAGGTTTGAGGGTTGGTGGAATCTCCTATAAAAAGACCTCGACCCCCTCGGGAGAAGTAGAGAGTTTTCAAAGAAAATATTTTTCTCTCAGATTGCGAAGGTAGTTTATGAAGGAAATGTGCTTCGTGAAAGGAAGGAGCTTCACAGAGACTATTCTAGATCCGAGAAATTTGGGTGCTTCACGTTGGCTTAGTTAGCTTCGCGAAGGAAGTCGCTCTGCGACTACTTGAGCTCCGCGATGGCCTATGCTTTGAGAAGGCTTGAGATTTGTGACGGTTTGAGCTCCGAAAAAGCAGTGTGCTCCATGAGGAAGGAGCTCTATGAAGGTGTGGGCTTTGTGAAAAAGGCAGGGACTTCGTGAAGGCTTGTTTGAGCTTTGCCAAATTGGGTGCCTCACGAAGTAGGGTGCTTTGTGAAGGTATTTCCAAAGGAATTGCCCAGTGTTCAGGGGAAAAGGGTTTTCATTAGTGGATGAAATTTGGACATAAATAGAGCATCTACATACAATGGAGGATGAATTCATTAGTGATAATGAAGATACCTACAGATCTATAAACTGTGATTGAATCCCTTCTAAGTGTATTGAGCATAGGAAGGGGAAGAAGGTTATCCTTTCAACCGGTAGTGAGCCAAAGAGAGAGGAACAAGGAGTGACCCTTGGGAAAGAAGTGAGATGACCCTAAAAATTGTAAAGGCAGTGATCCTAGGCATAGAAGTGATCTAGCCCGAGCATCATTGGCAGTGAGATTTAGTGGATTTTCTACGACATCATATTGCCATTGTATTCTCCTTGGACGTAGCTCAGTGAGGGTGAACCAAGTAAAAATCTATTTGTCTGCTTGGTTTCTTCCCTGCACTACATCTAAAGCATAACCACCAGATAAAGATAAAAATAAGTGATCAACATAAACACATAAGAGAAAAAAAAGTGACCCTTATAATATAGAGGTCATGATCCCGTGGGGAAAAAGAATTTTGAAATAGAATATCCATACCCCAATTCACCCCCCCTCTCAGGGTATCTAGGCCCCTTTTGGTCTTAACGGATAGGGTTCTCCATTATTTATGGAATGAATAACTGTATACAACCAGATGATCCAACCTGTTGGGTGGGACAAGTATGGGGAACCACTGATAGAATGAATGCATAACTAAATGGTAGAAACCCAAGTGCATTTCTCACCAAGGTTGTGAAATTCTGGAGGATTTAGTTTAGGATTCGATTTGGTCCCCTCAGATGAGGTATCTAAAGGAAGAGGAACCCTTCCATTAGTGGATTGAATATGGGATTATAAAATGTTTTATACATGTCAACTCTTGGATAAGAGAATTATCTTCACACATGGTAGACCTTAGGGGAACTAGAAGTACTTCACAAAATCTTGGCTTGTGAGAGCTGAAGATTCCTTGGGTGATGGACATCTTGGAAAAAAAACTTCAATGAGGCCTTGTTATAAGCACCAAGTGTTTCCTCGGGTCTCCTTATAAGGGTCTCATGCATGTCCTAATTTTGAGGAGAGACCTTTGCACTAGTTCTTTTCAACTAGGGGGAGGGGGCCCTCACACAGGTGTCTTGTGTTTCAAACTCTATACAAAATGTGATCCCACTTTCCCCTTCAATTACCTCATATATTAGGTGTTGGTGAGATTCCTGAAAGATTTTTGAGGTCCTGGGTGAAGGGGCAGTGCGACTAGAGCTCTGAAGGGTCTTCTTTTTTTATATTCTTCCAAATGAGGATCACCATGGTCCAATTTATAGGAAAACAGGGGGCCCTAGTCAAATGAGGTCTCCCATATAGGTACCCCACCAGGTTTCCTATGTAGATACCTCATGAAGGAGGGTCATCCTTCAAAGCTTTTGAAGTTGGCATTTTTTAGCCTTCTAGAATTTTGGTTGTGTGCGTGTGGGACCACCCAAGTGAACCACTAACGAGAACCTTTTTCTCCATACCAACGTGAACCATCTACTCCATATCACTAGGGCTATGAGCCAACCCCCCACTTGGAATTACTTTAGTGATTTTGATCACTATCACTACTGACCCCCCTGAAAAATGGAGATCCACACCATAAAAATTTCTTTCTAGGTCATGAAAGTTTTGGTTTACATTATATTCAACCCCACCTCTCAATCCAAATCAATGGAATACTCTAAAAGGGAGGTTCTCACCACCTTTCCATTTTATTGGGAAACTTTTTTGATAAATATCCGTCCCCTAGTTTGTGATAATTCTTATGACACATGTCAATCAAAATTTCTATTTCTTCAAGAACAAAGATTCATTTATACTCAAACTTGAAAAATGTTGTCTTAGTGAGGATAACATCATGAATTATGTGAAAAGGTGAATAGAACACATTTTTAAGTGTCAATAGTGGAACTATCATTATTTAGACCGAATGGAATAACCTAGTACTAGAATATCCCCTAGGTTTCTATGAAGGTAGTGACATCCTCATCTTCAGTGTCCATTTTTTTGTTGTACCCTAAGTACCCATCCATTTATAAATGGAACTAAATTATTCAAATCATGTTAATTAGAAGTTTTGTTATCAAAACAGGGGAATTTTCCTTTTGAAAATATTGATTAAAATCTATTAAATTGTTACAGAACCAAATCTATCCATTATTTTTTTAATGAAATGATGTTGTTATGCCATTTCGGTACAACACATTTCAGATGAAGATGAATTTTATAAATTTTCAACTTCTTATTCCACCTTGGGGGAATGAGAGGGATTCATTCTCATAGATTCATACTTAAATCCTTGATGGTAATCTGTAATGACAAGGTGATGGGTAACCACATTGATATCCCACTGTGGAATCTCTATATAATTCCAAGGGAACACATATCGATGCTACTTCAAGAATGAGATATATATCTCTTTATCCTATAGGGGATTGAATAAACTGATCAATTTATGTTGTGAGTCATCTCCTATTCCCATATATACCTACTTGAGATCAAAGATGGTGGTATAGAATCCTTCCTTAAATGCTAAATGGGTGTCTATGAGGTCATCCTATTCCATATAAATATCCACTTTAACAGAATAATCCTCAGACACATTATATAATATGGGGAATATCTATCCCTAATAGAGAATGAGAGACTACAATAAGAAACATCAACATCCCTACTTCAAAGGGAATCATGGGGGAATTTTGGAGATGCTTTATCTCCTATCTAATTTCACTAAGGTTACAAGAAGATTGAACAAACAAAATTATACAGAGTTTCTTGAGGAAATTCCTAATTTCCATTCATAGAGAATGAATTTTTTCCATCATATATACAATATTCATCTGAATTTCCAATTATATTTACATTTCAGCTGGCAGGACTATTACTGAATTAACATGTCTCAATGAAATTTTTGGAATATGGAAGCTTGCCAGTGAAAAATCTAATTAGATTTATAGGAAGAACATGCACATTCTTAATAAATTTATAAGGTATTGTAGGAATGAATCATAGACCATTTAGAGAAGAAACCATAATATCATCATTTATCATTTATTTATTCACTTTCATTTTATAGAAAACTTCTTCATTTTACATGGATTCATAAGGATAGAAAAGGGAGGTTTCAATGCACATCATGCAGGCTGTTCTATTTATGGGATAATTCAAACCATAATGAAATGTTGATTATAAATTATTATGCCTATGAATCCAAGGTCTCCTAAAAATAACATTGTATAAACTTTCCTACATGAATACCATGAACTCAGTATTTGAAATTAGGTCCCCAAATTCATCTTTGAGAATGATATTTCTATGGAGATTTTACTCACTCTTTTTGTATTATTTAGTGGCAAGATTCATTAAATAAAAATCATCATCTCTATGTCTTAAAAGTATAATGTTTCAGATCATGATGAGATTAATCCAAGAACTGTTATTAACCAGAGCTCATTGAATGTTGACATTTTCTTGTTTTCCAGATACATACAGGGGTTTCATGTGTCCCTGAATAACTTCTTATTGATCATACATGTTTAATGAGTTGGTGGAATGATATTCTACTATGGTTATTTACTCTTAATAAACCTTGTCTTCTATGAATTCTATCACAAACCCCTAAGGACTCTAGATAGCCTCAGTTAGTGCCTCCCTGGTCTCTTTCAAGAGGTAAGTATCATCCAAAATTGACATCTTTTCCATTATAGCTACCAATTACATCCAGACGCTGTACTTTTCACTAGAGGTATATGCTTCCCATTATGGGGTTTCTCTATACTATGTGTCTTATATGTTGTAGTGGTGGTGGTTAAGGGTTTTGGTACTTGGATGAAATTAAGGGTGTATCTATGGCTGATTAAGTTGGTTGATCAAGATTACCCACTCTTATGGGATGATTAGATAATTGTACATTTTCTAGTCACTCAACCAAAATAATTGGACTTGGATAACTTTTTTATGACTCCACAATGTCTCCATGTTCCAATTTGGATGATAAAGTGTGTGTCTATGGGTTTTGACTGCATATATTTATTTTTCATAGATATGATCGAGATATGGGGCTATGTCATGACCGCATATTCCCATATTTCATTGGCATTTATGGGATTTTCATTAGGAAACCCGAATAAGGTTTGGGGAAATCATGTTCATAAATTTATTCACCACTATAGAAGGGGTATGATAATAGGATAAAAATTAATAGTTCTAAAGAGAATCTCTTCATATGATGATGATTTCATTTTGAATGGTGGTTCTCATTCTCTTAATAATAAAGGTAGGAAATCTAAAATATTCAGGGATATCTTGGGAGTTAGGTGATACTATTATTGATATGCCCTATTCTAGTTTTGAATATTACATATGCCTCTAGAAGATGAGTTTTTTAGGCTCTACATAGATGAAGAAGATGGTTTTAGAACATGATTGGATGATGATGTTTCACTATTTGGATGATTTGAGCTTGGTCAACTATCTTTCAGTCGTACAGATTTTGAACTTTTGTTCTCACTTGGTTGGAATGATATACTAGCCTTATTATTCATTCTATTAGATTGTGTAAATATAATCCACATTCACTTGTGATTTTCTTAGTATCAACTATGCAGAGTCAACCATTCCGTGGAGGTTGTATTTGAATAAATATTATTCTTGTACGGTTTGAACCAATATCCCATGATAAGGGAAATAGTTTGGATGATCAATGAGGCTGATCTTTCTGGGTTTCTTGACCTATAAAAACTTGAAGACATTTACTTACTTGTCTATGAGGAAATAATTCTCAAAACTAAAGTAATATAATTGTTTCTTCCATTTCCCAAATCATGGTTGTCCCTGGTCTCTTTTTACCTCTATTTGGGGGAGATGTTTCTACGACTATCACTTGGTGGGATGTACTGGGTGAGGTGGATGTTCCTTGTGTACCCTAACATGCATCAACATTGGTTTGATCATGATAATGGTATTTTATAACTTACCAAACTCTTATCCCTTGTGTCATGGAATTGGGTTGATATTTAGCCTTGGTTTTCCAAATGAAATCCATAAACATTGATCTATGACCAAAAACACTCTAAAACAACCTAGATATTTCAACGGTAATAGTTTCCCCTATAATACATCATGAAGGATTTCTATACACTGCTCCAATAATAGATCCTGTGTGAGAAAAATGTAGGATTAATAACTCAATATATTCCTTCTAGTAATAACATTTTAAACCCTTTCATTATCATGCGTTTTCATATTTTGAGGTTTATGATTATAATTTTCCTCATTTTAGTGCTAAATTGGAAGAGAAATTGAAAATTAATGTCTTCCAAGCCTGTGATGGACCCAGATATGAAATTAGTATACCAGAAAAAAGTTATCCCCACAAGATTTCACACAAACACCTTAATTTTACTACCTCCAACTGGTCTAGTGGGCCCATCATCTAGCCTCTTTAGGAAATGAAGTGTGAGAGTTGTTACTATGGGCCCCATGATCCATTTAGGGTCAATTAAACAATGTTCTTAATATATGGAAATGGTATTATGGTGTCTATCCATTTAGGATACTACTTCCTTTCTGAATTCACAAGTGCATATCACCATTCCATGTCTTCTATTCGATCATAGAGAGACTCAATGGTGTTATGGATTTATATGGGTACCGTTATTTTAACTACCTCTTAATAATGGGAATCATGTAATTTTTTATGCGATCTCTATGTAATCATTAGTTTTTTTTTTCAATTATTCACCGTTGGGACTAGGTAACTGTCCTAATATGGAGATGGTTTTCTCCATATTGGGGGAACATATTAGTATTTCTCATTTCCCATGATTAAATAATCTATCATTATTAATTTATATAAATATTTATAATCATATATTATCCTAATGGGTAGGTTAAATTCATTTTAATAGGTTATAGGAGACTCAATCCCTTTAGCTGAGAGGCGATACTCAGTGAGAATTTTTCCCTTAGGTAATTCCTCATTGAGCTATCTATGATTCTATATCCCAAATTGATATTTCCACAGTGTCTATTCTACATAATTGATTCCAACCTTATTTGATGATGAGTGTGTTGTGGCCACATATTTCCCTTTATCAATTATAGAATAGTGTCATGGATGTGGTTGTTTATCAGATATACACACCATTTTCTAGTTGTTCCACTGATTTCAGGCGTATATTGTATTAGTTTCTATATAAGTGAAACCCACCTCTTTGGGCACTATTTCCACTTTATGTCCATCAAGATTGACATCTTGATTCATATGATCTACCAGATTTTTGGTGATGAAATTTACCATGGAATATCGAAAGAAGGAATAAGCTCATCATTATTTAAGAAATAGGGTAGTTCTTCCCCACTCCCTTCAACTTTGGGAATTTCATTAGAATCTTCCCTTTTCACATTTCTCTTATAGCGATGTTTTTTTATTCCTTTTCAGGGTTCAATTTTACTAGATGGATTTTATCTTGGTTTTCGTTAGTTAATAGATACCTTTGGGGAGTATCCGATTGCACATGTTGATCATTACCTAAATGAAAGGAGTTTTTCATGCAGTGGGAGGAGCAGTTTGGATGTCAGTCATTAGTATCCACTGCCTAGTTTGGAGAATATTGAAATCTATGTATGATATGGTAAGAATTTCCCTAACCCCAAGGGTTGCCTTGATTTAGGTCCAACACCAATTGTTTTAAGAATTATGACAATTTGATTAAACTCTAGATGGTATTCATGGTATAATAATCTTTATCCTTGTAGGTTGGGGTTGACATGGATCCAACACTGCCTTCTTTTGGACCAACCTAAGATTCAGTAAACCTGAGGGTGTAGGTGGAAGTAAAAATTTCCCCTATACTATGTGATTTTATTTCTCTCGAATGGATACTATGGTGACAACCAATGTGATCTTCTTTATTTGACACATAATCACTCAAGAATGAATCAGGAATAGTTCTAACGTTGGATTTCAGCTTCATGTTATGGGGAGCTATTGAGTATCCTGAGATTTTGAATTTATAATCTCAGGTGATCTCTTGACGTAGTGAGGATCCTTAATAAAAAACATGTCAACAACCCTTTCCCTTTTCTCACTATGTTTTTTAGTCCTCAAGATATGGAAATTCTTCTAGAATCACCAACTATGGAACACATTTCTTGTCCCCATGATATTTCACGTGGCAATGAAATCATATTATATCAAATGTAGAGTACTTTTTTATTCATGGAATCAGGTCAAGTGAAATGGCGCACACTCTCTTATATGTACATATGATGAGGTTTTAGTAATTATTTGTCTATAATTTGGTAGGATATTGTGGAAATCATTTCATCTGATCTCACAATTCTTTTCTATTCTCAGATCTCAAGAAAGGGAGAAAGTAGTTTGGTTTCAATGTATACATACAATGTGTATTCCCTTATGATGAATTACTTACTTTTGATAAGGGAGGTTATTTGAATTTATACATTGGAAAATTTTCAAAAATTTCTAGAATAAGTATATAACACACTAATCATTTTGGATATATGGTGCATTATAATTAGAGGTGGCTATATGCCAGAAAATAGTATAGAGGTTGTTCATGTCCAATAATTTCCACAAGTTTATGCCAAAATTTTTCTTATTGGTTAAATATTCCACTATATTTTCATACCAAAGAGAGTATATCTATGTGGACAATGACTCATGGCCTGTAGAATGTCGGGATGGTGGTCACATCTCTGGGTTTTATACTTATCTTGGTGGGATGTTACTAGTGGTTTATAGGGAACTATATATGGTTAGATATAGTTTTTACATACCTCTTTCAAATATAGTTTCCTGATAAGGATAATATGTCTATTATTGGATAATATATACCATAGGTAGGTTATCCATGGTATATTTTTGGGGGTAAGATCCGTGTAATCCATCTCTTTTCTACCATGAAGAAGACTGTCATAGTTGGTATGGACTTCTACATAGTTTGAAGAGTCAATGGGTGCTTGAGAAACTTTTGATATGTGTTTTATAGACTCAAGGATGTTGGGATTGAGTAGGTCAAAAATATGAGTCTTATCCTACATTATAGTTAGAATATGATGAAATTTTATCTAGGACCAGGAATAAATATGAACCTACTATTTAGAGGTCACTAGAGTACCCCAATGAGTGTCTTCTTCCACCAGAATATGGATCCACTTCTGAGAAGTTTTTGGAATTTTCTAGTGAGATTATATATTAAAAGAGGGAACACAATCCTACCATTTGGTGGTTACTAAAAAATGCTAGTCAAACCAGGTTGAAGTTAGAATATGAGCCTGTTTCAAATGTGCATTACCCACATAAATATTCCCCCAGACCTATGAAATGGGAGAAGTAATATGGGCCTCATCTTATATATCCCCTGAAGGATGTTGGTGTAGTATTTCATTGGATGGAGCTTTAATATTCACCAGGATCTAGTATTCTTATGGAATATGTACAATATATTTTCTGGTAGGGTTATGATTTTTCCCTGAGGTTACTGTCAAAATTTGTTGATGAACCTCTGTCAAAAAAGGAATATGGGCATGATATTAGTCGACCATTACATATACTACCACCTTTCATCGAAAGGACTCTACACCTATCCTATGGTGATTGTAAAAATGATTTAGAAAAACCCAATCAGAATAGGGATATGAGAACAGTCTTATGCCATATCTTTTACTATAATATATCAATAATCCTATCGGACATGGGTAGAAATATTTGATTTCTATGGATTAGAAATCTACTCATGTTGGAAATACTGATATGATTCCATTGTGTCTATAAAAGTAATATGTTCCTATCCATATATCATTAGTATAATATTATTGTGAAGCTCCTCCATCACTTCCAAAATATAATGGTACATCATAAGGGTGTGTGAAGGAATATAAGAATGCATGTTCTTTGTTTTCAGGACAAGATGATAGACATCTTTGATTGAGGTAGGAATATGTTCCCACTCATATCCTCCAATTTCCAATGGAATATTTATATAGGATTGTTTTTAAGGGGTAATAATATGTTCATAATCCTTGTTTTCATCCAAATTATGTTGTAAAACATAGCATCCACAAGTAGGGATATGATCCTTCTTTGTGGGTGTCATTATGGTATATCGGCGGATATGATGTGGGTGAGTAGGAATATGATCATACTCAACTGTTTTTATAAAATATACTAAGAAGACTTATTAAGATTATGGGGAATATGGTAAAAATACTAGTGATCCATAAAATGTTGTGACTGATATGATCTCTTTGATTACTATATCTGTGTTTTTGGGGAAGAGTCCCACTCAGTAACACCCTCTGCAAGTGACAGAGGGATCGTTATCACTTGATATTGGAGCTGAAATATTGTATCCCTCCTCAGTAGATCCAATACTGAGATAAAATCATGGTAGATTCATTGGTATACCATCCTAATGTAGGTAATGTGACGATTTTCATAATCTATATATAGAATATGGAAGTGGTTAGCAATGGTGACTGGTTTCATCGCCTATCACGGACTTCGTTGAATGAGGTGGACCTCCTATATTTTACACACAAGACCCACATGTGGAGCTTCTAAGTTCAGGATTCTACTATGTTAGTGGTACACCATAACCATCATGTTTCCCACCTGATTCTAAAAAAATTAGTTAGGTGATGTTGTTCTTAGGGTTTGTTAAGGTAGTTACTATATCAGAAGTAACATAACACTTGCTTGAAGATTCCATCACCTTGGTTCATGTTGAATATTATTAAAGAGGATTCTATTGTAATAAAGAAAAAAAGAAAAAAACTCCACCTATTAGTGAATCATCGTATGAAATGGACATTTTGTATCCATCCATGGTTTTATGAAATATATATTTTTTTCAAATGACTTTAATCCTTTCAATATTTTTTGTTACATGCAACACTAAGCTTAAATGAAATGTGCCATACTATTAAAATATAATTATGATAGCTATTGACTATCCCCAGTAATGTTGGGTATGAATATGATTAACTAAATTATGAATATATATAGTTTTAAAATGTATATAAAATGAACTAATTTTTTTTATAAATTAATAAAAACATTAAAATCATAACTATTTGAAAATAAAGGAAATATTTTTCTGAAAAAATATTTTTATGAAAACAAAAATGATTTACCTCAATAAATTAGAAAACAATTGTTGGTGAATTATTTTAATTAAATTTATATATTATATATTCAATAAACTGATTATGACTAATCTTATTTTTTTTCTAGACAAGAGATAAGAATAAATATAACTTTTCATTAAAAACAATATTTTTCTAAATTGTGTTTTTGTTTCAGTTTTTGTGAAATTATTTTAAAAATTTATTTTGACAAATTTTAAGAATTAATTTGAGATTTTTTTTTTATTTTTTAAATGATCAATTCCAATTTATCTTTGGGTTAATTTTTTATAATTTTATAAAAATATTAATTTTATACTGAATAGTAAAAATAATTAAATACTATCTTTTTAAAATTATTTATAAAGTTACATTACTTTTCAAATTACTTTTTAAGAAAAATTAGTTCAATTATATATCTATTTATCCAATTTATGAAATTTTAATAAATATCATATTCAAATTGGATACAAAACCTTTGTAAACATTTGAACATTCTCTCTTAGAAATCATATTTTCTCGTCACGTCTGCGAGATTAATTATAAATTATATTCTTCCAATAATTTCAATTAAATTTGGAAAAATATATAAAATATTTGGAATCACCATGTTTTATACTATCTAAAAATAAAATCTTATTTTTTGACCAAAAAATAGTGAAAAAGCAATTATTTATTACAACGGTTAAGTTAAAAATATGTTTACCTGGTTGTTAAACTAAGAAGATAAGAGTTCAAATAACTATAAAAATTATAATATTCCTATTTTGTGTCCATATTTTAATCTTATACTTCACATGTTCAAATATATTGTCATTTGGAAACTTTTATCTTGGTAATGAAATTTATATTTTCGATTCCTTTCAGAAATGTGCATGTAGTCTCTAAGTGGGTTCATTCCCCCCACTTATAAAAGGCCACCAAAACCCTCCACTTATTCACACCAATCAATATATATAGTTTAGAAAACCCTGAAAAAGTCCCTCATCAGAATGATTATTTTTATTATAGATCTTCTAGTCCTCCAAAAATACCTACACTGGGGTCCTTAATAAGAGATCCAAATGATGTTCTTCTAAGCGAAGGTAATTATCTTCACTACACGTCTTATTTTTATATCATATGTTCCCAACATGAATTATGTATTAAAAATATAAATATATTAACACCAGTATCTACTATATAATTAAGTTTTAATATGTTGATGTAAGTACCTAAAAATATCTCCACTTCCACTAAATGGGTTACAAAATCATCAATTGTGTGTACGATGGACTACTGATTCATGAATTGATGAAATTTATTTTTACATTACCATATCTTATATATAAAAATAACCATGTAAATATTATTTATAAATTATATTTATTATATTTTTATACTTCTTAAATTACTATACCACACATACCTTTATACCTTCTTTTTCTATGGGAATATGATAACATCACTTGTGTGTACACCTGACCACCACCCGCGAAGCGGTATAATTTTTTCATGATTCGCATGAAAGGTAAGAAGGTAGGGTTTAACGAAAATACTTTATATATATAGGAATGAAATAAAAATAATTATATAGTGATAATATATCATTTAAAATTATTTATTTGAATCTTACATGAAAATGGAAACTACGTTCACGCATACGTACAACCTACCATCTCCATGAACAGTCTGTTTCATTCTCTATTAGTAAAATTTATTTATTACTCTTAAAAAAATTATATCGAATATAAATTATATTTAAATCATTGTTAAAATTATATATATGATTAAATCATGATCAATATAGGAGGACCAAAAATAAAAAATAAAATTAGATACCAAAAAACAAAGCGGTTATAACCAGAAAATTAACTTTAACATGGAATTTTTATTAAATGGGTAATAAAATGTCGTAAGAAAATAATATATTGTATGATATATATAAATATTTTTATTTAATATATGTATAAGAAAATTATATTTATTATACAGTAGGTTTTAATGCGTACTTCAGAAATGAATAATTATGGTAAGGGATTTCTGTCTAACATTTATTTTTTTATGTGACACATTCCATATTCACCATGTGTTTATATTTTGCGGTGTATATAATTACCATTAATTTATTTTATTATTTTTCTAAAAAAATATTTTTATTTACATATCAATTATAATATCTCCCTTTAATGGGTTTTATGGTTCAATAGTTACCGAATTAGTAAGGGAATTTTGTCTAAAATTTCCCTCTTTAAGATGTACATTATGTTATGAACCTATATTATTTCACAAGGTGTAAATACAACCCCTTTTACATCTAATTTCAAGAATTTATTTTTACTCGTAATATTTTATGTTCCGTTTTATTTTATTCTTTCATGGGGATTAAGATTCAAATTTATGAATGTGATAATGATTTTATGTTATAATCTTATTGTTTATCGGGACTGTTTATGATTATGTTACAAATTATAAATATAATGATATATATATAAATAAACTCATTAATTTTATTCTACTCTATTTATTAATGATATTTTCAAGTAATAGTAACATTTTACACTCCTTTTACTAAAAATAATTTAAAAAATGTTTTTAATAAAATCTGGCGTTATTTCTCTCTTCTATCAGAAATCAATTTTCTTTCAAAACTATGATTTCTGAAAGTGTGTTCAAATATTTTTGACTATTATACTATGGTTTTTAAAATAAATGTTTAACCATGTTTTTTTTATTTTTTTAAAAAATTGGAAATAATATTCAAGTCTTTTTCAAAAACATTACCCATTTGGATTTTACCAAAAATATGAAAAGAATTTTAATTTTACTGTGTATGATATGTATGGACTTTTCCACTATCCGAACATTATAATTTTTTAAATATTTCTTTACATGTTTTCAAGGTTATTTTAAAATAAAAGGATCTATAAAAAGTTTAATGTTAAAAATCTATTTTTCAATGAAATTTTATTTTCCTCAAAAAACATTTCAAGTGATCTAACATTCGAAATCATTCTCTATCAAAGATGTCATTATTTGATATAATATAATCATTATTAAGGATAAAAACCAATAATACAATTATTATTATTAATGTTAATTATTTATGATGAAAATGTGTTTCTAAAACCATTTTTTCTTCCATGGGTTACACTATAATATGATTCCTATGAATCCCTCTTCTTTTTTCATGGGTTATGATATGATGAACTGACAAAATGTTTTTGCAGGTCATCTAATTTTATATGAGGAATATTTTATGATCTTGTGTCACACATATGTATGATTTTCATTATGTAACAAGTGGGACCTATATCTCTCTCTAATTAATTGGATAAATATTTATATCTCAGGAGATAATAATGGGAAACTAGTTGATGGGATTTATCCACAATGGTAAATAAGTGTGTCCCTGTCATAAATGTAAAATAGGTGCATACTGATCCACAATGAGAAATAAGTGATATTTCCAGATCCACTATGTTGATGGCCTTTGTAGTTAACCTTGATATATGAAATGGGTTAATGTATTTATGATGTTTCCACACTTTTATGACACGAGTTTATGGTTCATTATTTATTTATGATGATGTCTCACTCTTATCACCCATGTTTTTTGAAATTAAAAGGTTGTATTCCATGATTTAGGTTTATGATCCATTATAGGTTGTGTATGAACTTTGTAAGTTATTTTCATGATAACATACCCTTATTTCTCTACCATGGTATCGAAGAATAAATGGATATAAATATAGGGAGAAGATGTTGTTCAAGAGATCAAATCCTAACATTCTTCATCAATTATGATCTACTAAGGGTTGATGCTAAATCCACATTGGGGGTTTGTTTCTTTTTCTTTTGTTTTTTCACCTTTCATGGATATCATGAGAGGGTGGTTTAGTTTTCCCAAGATTTTTTTCTATGTAAATGTGATTGGATTAATTAAATTAGATTTCTTTTTATGATTTCATTTTGGGTTCTCATACTAATTAATTAATATTTTATACTTTATTTTAATTTCATCTAATTCACGACCATTCGGTTAGTGAGGGTTAGTAATTGGAGTCAAATCTATTTCATTATATTGAGCATAACTCTTTTTTGAGTGATTAAGGCGTGTTTAGGGTGAGTTAAAGAGTGTGAGGCTTTTACTATGACCACAAGGGCAATTTTTTATTCGACGCTTAAATATAGTTTTAGGTTACCCACCTATTAAGTGGTTTGAAGTTATATAACTATTAGTAAATGGTGATCATGTAGTGTGGAGAGTATCTACCTAAACCAAGGGATTAACTAAGACCTAATTCCTAAAATATCTTGATTATCATTACATGTTTACTACTCTGTTATCTCATGAACCAATTCATGTAAATTTTTGACACTCTCATCTCATCTGGTTTCAACTAGTTTTGATTAGTTAGCTGTCATTTTATTCCAAGTAGGTTATATAGATTTTCTATTGAATTCTAGAGCATTCCATATTATTGTGGGTCTGACTTCAACTTCTATTAGCTATAATATACTTATAGGAAGTCAATAGGTTATTTGAGAAATATAAATTCTAAGGTAGTTTGAACATAAAAAGTAATGAGTCCATGCATACTAACCATTTTATCACAATATTTAGAGTTCCTCAAACCATTATTAAAGATAACCCTACAAAATTATATTCATATGAGTTAAAGAATTCATATTCAAATTAAAATATTTTGTCTAATCATTTTCCCAGCTATAATTTTGTTGAAAAAAATAGAGGCCTTCAATAAGAATTTATTTAATATTGTATAAAAGATGGTGTATAGGGATAATAATGAAAAACACCAAAATTTTTTATGGTCTTACCAAAATATAATATGTACTCTTGAAAAAAACCCCATATTCCCTAGCGTACAAGATCATTGTGGTGTTTTATTTCAAAGTCCACTTGCCTTCACTTTGAATAACTACTTATGATCAACTAAATGATTATGAATAGTTACCAATTCAGTTTAATGAGTTGGAATATATTTTTTATAAAATGTTATAAGCCTTGAAAAACCTTAAGGATCATTATAATTGTGTAACACAAGTATTTAATAAGATATTTCACCTTTGATAAATCATTCAATGAGAATTGGTGTTGGAAATAAGGATGTCGATTATATGAGGGAAGAAGCCTTTAAAATTGGAATGAAAATGGGAAGGTACTTACCTCATATATAAGGTTTTATATAAAAATTATTAGTCCCTGATCACCTAAGTTATATAGTGTATCATGATTCCCACCAATACAAGGTATTTTAAAAATTAATTTGTATGAATATTTAAAATTAAATTCATATTTCCTTATTATATGAACCTAAACTATATGATGTAAGGCCCTTAATGCATGCCCTTTAAATTGTATAGTTTATGTTCTTTACCACACAACATTAAACTGTATAGTGTTGTGTCTATCCTGTATGACCTTAAATATATTATAGTATTCCATTCCTTATGACCTAAAAAGATATAACACTTTATACATATGATCCAAATCTATATAAGATCCCCATTCCATGGAATATAAGATAAAAAATATTTCCCTATCATATAAATACGTGTGTAATAATTTCTATTACATTAAGATAAATGTTGATACCAAAAATATCTTATCCTATTCTTAGATGAAAATTCCATTTACATTCCATTACCCAGTCAAATCATTCAAGTATGCAGACCTAGATATCCCATTATATATCCTCCCATATCACACCCTGACACTTCAATGTCTGTAAATTCACATCATGATTTTTTATCATTAGGTGCCTATTAATTCATGTTAGTTCTTCTGATACTTAATTTTAACCAAAACATTCCAATTTAAGAATTATGTGCAACTTAATTCCTATTACCACATGATAGGTAGTGAAACCTGTATGTCCTATCCCAAGCCCATCTATAAATTACTTTCTCATTCATTTCCCCATTCCAACCTAGTATCTGGGTCTTATTAGTTAAAATAAGGTATTATACACCGAACTTTGATATTACACATTCATTTAATATTTTATATATCCCCCATCACTTATTTTTTTTACTGAAAAAGTGATTAATTTCTAGTCAATGCTCTTGTTTTCATTACAAACACATATAGAGATCATTTTTCAAAATTTTCAATTACACTATAGTTTAATAATTTGATCATGGTCTAAATTATTTTATTATTCCTTTTTAGTGTTCCTAATTTAAATCAAAACAAATCATTCAACTAGAGCATTGACCAATTCATCCATTTGAAGGGCTATATGGACCATATAAGAAGACCCAATGAATCTTACTATGAAATTGGACCAGATTTGATTTTATATTTTCTGGTCACAATACATAATTTCAAATTCATTGATAATACACCATAAGTATAAGGGTATTCCATTATATCTTGGATAAAAATTTCAATGCCCAACTAAACAAATAAATGTCCCAATTTATGCATGAAAGTATAACCCAAAATTATGTCTGGGATTTGATAATAATCTAAAATTCATGAATTGTATCCCAATACAGAGGCCAAATTATACTGAACTTTTTTGGAGAGAAAGTAAATATATAGTTTCCAAAATTTTTAGAATAAGTGGTTCATATATAAAGTCATCTTCCTAGTCTAAATCCCATTCAAATTTTGGCCTTTGAAAATTTCTGGATAAAACTAGAACACAACACATGGTTTAGGTGAAGAATCATATATTTGGATAAAAACGTACAATGGAATCAAATTTTGGAGTTTATAATTTCTTAATCCATATATAAAACTTCTAAGAAGATGATTTTTTCATATTTGGTTATCCTTATGGTCAAAGTTTTGATCAAACTTGAAGGGTAGTTTTAAAAGGAAAACAGTCCACCACCTATGGCTATAAATACATACCCCTCTTATCTTTGTAAGGTTTATCTTTTCATAACTAAAGTTGGATAATTTTTATGAACATATAATTTCCAAATTCCTAGGAGGACTTTCTATACTCCTATTTCAGAAAGAATCACCACCCCTCCACTTTTCTTTTAATGTTCATTTTCATTTTTTTCAGTTATAAGTGTGTAAGTTGTTTTCAATTGAATTCTATGTAATTAAAGGTTCCAATTTTATGAAAAACTCTATTAATATTTTTTTAGAATGGTTATTAATTTATTAAAATAAATTCAATTCTATTATAACAACTTCCCTCTTTCATTTTCTTATTCAATCCAAATGCGTGTTTAACTATCTTCATCGTTTGTGTGTGTGTTCAGTGCACTAATCTTATTTTATCCCATTATTTTTATTCTTTTTTTAACTTATAAACATAAAAATCATAAACCATATTAATAATAATATCAATTTATCATTAAATATACAATTATGGTGAGATATAATTTGAGAATGTTAAGTGATTGAGATCTTTTGATCATTTAATATTCTTTAAATTGATAATGTGTATATTGAACTTAAAATTTCATAGACTAATGTTTTGTTTAAAATTTAGAGTTCATTGATTATTGGAAACATAAGTAAATATGGGTTCATGAAATATTGAACCTTCCATAAATAATAATTTATTGAGATCCATACCTTAGTTGAGGATTGG
This sequence comes from Viscum album, assembly GCA_963277665.1. Lineage (NCBI taxonomy): Eukaryota > Viridiplantae > Streptophyta > Magnoliopsida > Santalales > Viscaceae > Viscum > Viscum album. Next base: position 77,252,957 of record OY728145.1, read on the forward strand.
ATTAAATCTAAAACATTTGGGAATTCCAATAAAAAATCTTCTTGTGAAGTGGGTGTTAATTTAATGAAAAATATTACAAATGTCAAGGATATAAAAAGATTAACTCCCTAATTATGAACTCACCACAATAATTATTAACATTTTAAACTAAATCCATCAATATATCATTTCACCCAATCCCTACAAAAAATCACCCTATTTAAATGAAAAACAAAAAACAATTGGCTCCAAAATATAGTACCATCATAGATGATTTAACTTGTGTGATACTATACAAATTAGAGGATTACCGTACCTTTGAATGGTCAATATAAAAAATTCTTCTAATGTTAAAATGGAATTGTTTTTGGGATGATATGATAAATAGTCATTTGTTTTTTATTTTTTTAAAAATCAAAAACAAATTCAAAAAAAAACTTATAAAAAAACATAGAAGAAACCCACCTTATATGATTTCCCCATAGCCTCCTAAACAATCTATCATATTTTTTTGACCCTAAAATTGTGTTAAATATTTTCTGAAATAGTAGAAACATTAGGGATAATCAAAAAAATCAATACCCACTTAGTGCCCATCAAATTATTCTAGATATGGAAAATCCTAGGAAAAAGACCGTTGAAGAACTCACTACCCCTGATAAGAATTAAAAAACCCTTTATATTAAATATAAAAATATCAAAACAAATTTGGACTCAAATCAGATTTGATTCATCATCTAACCCATTTCCATGGGCTAGACATTAAGGATCCTCATATTCACCTTAAAGAGTTCCAAGTGGTGTGCTCTACTATGAATCCTCAAGGGGTTTCTGAATAAAAAATCATACTTCAAGAATACCCTTTCTCCCATATTATTTCACCAAGTCATGGATCTACTACCTTCTTCATGGTTCCATAAACACATTTAATGACATGAAGAGTCTTTATTTAGAAAAAAATATTTACCACTTCTCAAATTGCCTCTATCGGAAAGGAAATTAGTTGTATCCATAAATTCCCTAATGAATAACTCCATGAATACTGATAGAGGTTCAAAAATATTGTGGAAACTTTCCCACAACACTATTCACTTATGTCTCTCTAACTCTCTCTCTTTTTCTCTCTTTTTCTATCTTTTTATTCTTCTTAATCTCCCATTATCACCTTCTCTATTTTTTACCACTTTCTAAATCCAAAATTTGTTATTTTTTTGTGCATGATTCCCCAAAAAAATGAGTCATAATTACTCAATATTAAATTTTGAAATTTTTTTCCAACCATTTTGGGGATTTAAAAGATTATTTTTCATCTCAAATATCTAGTATTTTCATCATTAACTTGGATAAAAATTTTGGGTTGTGACCAATAAGTTTTTAATGCCCATTTTTTTTATTGGGATGTGTTTTTCCCCAACCCATGAGTAATAACATCTGCTTTCATGTCAAGTTGATCTATAAAAATCTTTTCATATTGTGTGTTTTGACCCCTAGTTGTGAGTTGTGAGTTTTTGGACCTTCGAGATGAATTTCATACTTTCGTGTGAATTAATATGATAGAGGCATTATATGAACCACATGATAATAAAAATAGTCAAATAGCCTCCCATTACCCATATATTTATTATCCTTTTGAAATCCCCTTCGAGCCTACAAATACCTTATTTTTTATATCCACATTATAATCCAAAATCCATGTCCCACCCAATATTTATATTGATTTTGATTGCATGATTTGTTGAAATTTAACTATATGGGTAATGTATTTCATTTTGGGTATCCTTTACTTGATTTTCATCATGTCGTAATATTATTGAGGGAAATAATCCATTTAAGTGTGGGGGATAGGTTTTCATTTACTGAGGTTTGGAAATTTATATATATGTTTTTTTTCATTTTGTGAAAAAGTTACTGAAAAGTGTTTAATATTTTTTAAAAAAAGTAAAAAATAAGAAAAAAATAATTTTTTGTACCTTGGGAAGGTAAAAAATTACTCTTCATAAACCATTAATATTATTATAAACATTACAACTAGTGTCATGAGGAGATCAAAAACAGGTTGCGAGATGAGTGTGATATTTGTTCCAAGTTGAACTTCTGAAAAAAGAAAAAAAAGAAAAATAATGAAAGAAATAAAGATCACTTGCATCATCTTTTATTATGCCATTAAGTGGTGTTTTATTTTTTTTATGTATTTTATCTTTTCATGCTATTTCAATTTTCTATCTATTTTGTGTCTTCATTCACACCTTCATGCCCTTGTAAATATGTGTTTCCATAATCTTTTATTACTAATTTCAAAATTGTGCATTTTTTTCAATATTATTATTTCCCCTATTTTCTTCTCATTTGTACATTATATTACTACCATCCCATAAAAACTAAAAACACCATAAAAAACCTGTTGATTCTTGTTCAATTTAGAATAGGGAATGGAACCTAAGATCTCTTAAAAACTCTAATATTTTAACTTTTGGTTTGTACATGAGAGAACATCCATAAAATAAATTTACATTATCTTGAGAAGAGTATGTTTTGAGTGCCCACATTTTCCAATTCAAAATTTGAACATGAAAAGTGAATTTTATTGATAGATGATTGTAGTAAAAAATTGTGTTGGAATTATTTATGAATGGGTGAACCGGATTTTTCCTCCCCTAATTGGTGAAAACAAAATTTAAATATCTTTTGGTGAGTGAAAATTATTTTGTTATGTTTTTTTATTTGTATTCATTAATACATACACTATATTATGTTTGGGAGAGTTGATATTATGTATTCATTTAATATTTTACGTTACTCCCATCACTAATTTTTTATTGAAAATTTATTAATTTCCAGTGAATGATCTTGTTTTGATTATAAACACATATTGGGAGAATAGTTCGAATTCATTCAATTATGACACAGTTTAATATTTTGAACATATATTTCAAAATAATTATCTAAATTATGTGATTTTTTACTATTCCCGAATAAAATTCCAACAAAATAATTCAACTGGATATTTGGCCAGTTCAAACATTTGAAGGACCATATGGACCACACAAAAAGACCCAATGAATCTTAAAATGAAATTAGAACTGCTGCGATGTTATATTTTATAGGCTCAATCCATAAGTAAAAATTAATTTGAACTCTTTTAGAAGTATAGGAACATTCTATTACATCTTTTATACAAATTTCAAGTCCCAAACCATCCAATATGTGATCCAATTAATGCATTAAATTCCAACACATAATTCCGTTTGGGATTTGATAACATCTTATAATTATTGAATTTTCTCCCAATCCAATTTCCCAAATGAGATAAATTTTTTTGGGGAGGAATTAATGATATAATTTCCCAATTTTTAAGAATAAATGGTTCATATTTGAATGAATATTCCTTGAATAAATATCATTCACATTGTGGAATTTAAAAAATTCAGGATAAAACTAGACAACAACACATGGTGTAGGAAAACAACCATATATTTGGATAAAAATTTTTAATAGGCTCTAAATTTGGAGGGTAGACTGTAAACATCCATATATACAACTTTAAATAATATTAATTTTCAATATTTGGCTATCATCATGGTCAAATTGTTGATCCAACTTGAAGGGTAGTTTTGGAAGGTAAATAGTCCAACACCTAGGGCTATAAATACACCATCCACTTTCCTTTCAAGAGTTTATAATTTAATAACTCAAGGAAAAGAATTGAAATGACCATATCCTTTCCAAATTCCTGTTATGACTTTCCATGCTCTTTTTTCAACATGAGGCACCTCTCCTCCACTTTTCTTTTCATGTTTGTTTTCTTTTGTTTTAAATTGTAATCGTGTAAGTTTTTTTCATTTCAATTCTATGAAATTAATGGATTTCAATTTGAAAGTCCTTTATTAATCCAAATTTTGTAGTTTGGTTATTAATTTCTTAAAATAAATTCTATTCTTTTAGAATAACTTCCTTCTCCTACCTTCTAATTCAGTCCAAATGTGTATTTAACTCTCATCATCATTCGTGTGTGTGTTCATAACACTAATATTATATTGTCTGGTTCATTTTATTATCCTTTTAACATATCAAATAATAATAATAAATGTTAGGTCCACTCAGATAGATACCCTGATAGGGGGGGGGGGGTGAATTAGGGCATGAAATATTAAAACAACTTCCCATATTGATCTTGTTTCTCTATTAAGAAAAACTCTATTCTCTATCTTTCCTATAGTAAAGTATAAACAGAAACTAAATCATGCACAAGACATAACGATTTTTAATTGGTTCACCTTCACCGGGCTACATCCAAGGAGCATACACCAGTGATGTTCTGATGTACCAAATACACTAAAAGTGCACTTTTGTTTACAAAGTTTGGATAAGACTCACTATCCATCCTAGTTTACAACCACTCACAATATGAAAGCTCACTGCTCTCTCAACTGAAGTGTGCTCACTACTTATTTAGAAGATCCACTCACATTTTAAAGACTTGTATGTCCCTTCATTATCACAAATGAGTACATCTTCCTCTAATGTAGATGCTCTTTTGAAGTTCCACTTTCATCCACTAATGAATAAAACTTTACTAGAGATGTACCGTGCAATATTCCACTTTTCACGCAACCCTATAATGACCAGTGCACTTCTCTATGCTTGGCATGCTTCTCTAATTCCTAGTGCACTTCTTAAAGCATGGCACATAAGTGTCACCTAACCACTTGTGCGAAATTCCCTTCTTCAACCCAAAACATGGGTGAATCAAACCCTTTTACTCCCAAACCAGTATAGGTGTGAAACTATCAATTGGTGAAAACCTTCTGAATATCTTTATACTAGCGCGACCAAACCACCACTTGGACGCCCAAACTACACGTGTGACTGGAACTCTAATTTTGTCTAAGTGTTGAACTCCCTGACAAATGATGAGGGGTATCCCTCTTTTTATAGGAATTTTGGGTACCTTGAATTCCTATATGCAAGTCTCCTCTCAGTGCGCAAGTCCAGCAGCCCGAGCCTCTGTCGCCCAAGTCACTTGCGCACCCAAAGCAATACTTAGGCACCCCTATTTCTTTTTACATATTTTGATTTTCTGATATTGAAAAACATATGGCGTGCAAGTTTCCAAGATTTCCAGACGCTGACGTGCAAGTCACTTTTCCAAAAACACTTTTATCCATTTGTCAATTTTGAGGCCCGAAAATTTGGCAAGCACTGGAAAACAATGCATCCTTATATCTGCTCTTTTTGTATCACCTCCAGATCATCCATTCCTTCTTCAAAGTTCTTCAATCAATCATGGATTATTAACAAAATCCCTTGAACTCTATATGTCACCATGAAAACCCCCTTTGTCAATAATTTTGTACATCGTGGTCTGCTTTTTCAACAAACACAACATATAGGCCCACTTTCTCAACAAATACAATCACTTAAAAAATGATTCAATGATACCTTGAGGAATTTTTTCCCAATAATAAATCAGATTAATTAATATATTAATTTATTAGTTAATCTCCCATTTAGGTGAGTCATAATTTTAGTATGCTAATTGATTTAGAGCTTTTTATTGTTTAATATTCTTTAAATTTATATTGTGTATGTTGAACTTAAAATGTCATGGATTAATGATATATTTTGTTTAAAATTTGGATTTAATGGATTATTGGAACCATAAGTACACATGGGTTCATGAAATATTTAACCTTAAATTGTCAATAATTGATTGATATCAATAAACTAGTTGAGTCTTTTTTTAAATCCAAAATATTTATGAATTTTGATATAAAATCATCTTGTGAATTGGGTGTTAATTTAATTCAAAATATCACAAATCTCAAGGATATCACAATATTAACTCCCTAATGATGAAAACACCCAAATAAATATTAAATTGTTAAAAGGAATCCATCAATCAGTAATTTCACCTAATATCGGTAAACAAACCCCCCTTCAAATGAAAAAACAAAAAAACATTGACTCCCAAATATAGTACCATTACTGAGGATTCGACCCGAGTGTCACTATACAAATTAGAAGAGCACCATACCTTTGAATAGTTGATAGGATAAAATCATCCATGCTTCAAACCTACATTGGGATGTGATATTATGATACTTAGATCTCTTATCCTAGGATATTTAATATAAACACATATTTTTCATATATATCTTTCATTCAAATCACCATAGTATATTACTATATTAGTTCATGATAAGAAATTTTCATCTATCCTATACAATGATGTGGATTTGTGTGTTTAGAAGTATCTTAGGGTTGATTCCTGTTCCCACATGTTATGTAGCGATGCCCAAATCTCATATTCAAATCATAGCCACAACCTCTCATTAGTTTCTTTCCCCTCCTAAACACATTATTCCAACTATATTTGATAATATTTAAGTTAATAATTTTTAATTATCTTTGAACACTTTCCTCCCATATAATATACATCATATCATTAATGTTTGAATATACACAAACCTATCATGGATTTTATTGTGAGTATATTTTATCTAAAGTGATCAATTTAACATAGTGGATACACTAGTTCTATATATATAATCCATCTATATCCATCTATAGGCCTATATTTTTCATAAGGAAAATATTTTATAACCCCATATTCCCTTGATAATATTACTATTTATCCCATAATTTGAATATAGTAAACATAATATTCAATATTTCAATATGATTGTATACTAATAGAATTATCATTCATACATAGTCAGTAATTATCCTAGCATATACATTGTTGTTTCACCGTACCTAATTCAAACATATCAAGCTATTATTTACACAATCCCATATCCTTGAGTTTAATGATTTAAAAAGTTTCATTATTCTTTTTACTCTATTTGGTTTTCACATTATCCATTTACCAAAGCCTAGGTTTCTTTCCTTGGTATTAGATTATCCATTAATTTTTGGTTACTTTTGATCTTGATGGTAAAGAACACAAATTACCTTTAGTCAAATATATATGACCATAAACTTCAATAAAATTTGTTAAAATATATTGGAAATTAAACTTTAGACACTAATTTGGTCAACGATATATGAACTTGAAATAAAAACATTTTATTTTGGTTTATATTATAGGAGTTTAAACTAAAATAAAAATAAACACAATACTTCTCATGTGACACCCTGAAGTTACTAGTACATATTTTTTTTTAATTTATTTTATTTTCAGAAGGATTCTTGATTTTGAGGATTAAAATATAAAAAACGTGAGTTTTAATATATGGTGTATGGTTAGCACATAGTTAGTGGTAACCACACACCCAAACCGTGCGGTAGGTGTGGGATATTCTTGTCCATTTTTCATGGTTAGTTCATAGTTTTCCAAGCCATGCAGCTTCATATGAAAACTATACAACTCTTTTTTGATTTTTAAATGTAGATAACATGGTTGGCACATAGTTCTAATAAAACATGTTTCCAAATTGGGTGGTCTACCAAGATTCTTAAATAGTGTGAAATTATCTTGGTGGCCCTATCAATTTTAAACCCATTTATTATCCCTTTTTTTCATTCACATGGCCTAGATATATCCTAAATCCAAAAATATCCTCCTCCTTGCCCTTTCTTATCTCTATTGTATTCTAGTCAATTTCATCAAGTATACTAAGGATCTCATGTTGATTTCCTCCCCAATCTTCCTCTATTATCATTTTCTTCAACTTTCATCAAGTACTCTAAACCTAGTATCCATTGTGGAAGAGATTATAATGAGGTATGGATTTTTTATTGAGGAATATTTTTGTTTTTAGTCTTTTTAAAAATCATTTCTTTACTATTATTATGGTATTTAAAGAAGCCGATGAGTTGTCATCAAATATATCGTAGGTGTATCTATATAACAGATCATTAAATTGGCACATAATTAGCACATGAGTTTTTTTATGTCCTTCCTTTTCATATTATGGTTTAAAAGAATTATCATGGACTAGTTTATATGTGTTTCTTATGTCCTTCTTGTTTCCTTAAATCGCTTCTGTTTTGCTTGTAAAACCGGTTTTACACACAAAATTTGTCTAATAAAATTGTTTAAAGAGGCTTGGGTTTCTAATTAGATTTTTAAAAAAGATTTTGAAAGGAAATTATTTTATAAATTAAGATTCCTTAATTATTATTCCTAAGAATGAATTTAAGGATTGATCAATTTTTTGAATATTGATATTGATATCATTAGGATACTTGGATTGATTATTGATGAGTAGCACACGAGAACCTTGTGTATATATTTGGGTGCATGGTTGAGTTATCCACTAGTGTAGACTGTTCTCAAAATATTTCCCTATAAGTGATTGTGTTATACCAGGGATTAACTCCTGATGAGACTAAGAGGGTGAACTGATGCTGATTTATAGTTAGGTTTACATAGGTTGACTAGTTTTATGTATGTACAAACTTGGATAATCCCCTTTACTTTATACAAATCTGAATAGTTAGATCCCATTTGAGGTATTACCGTGATGTTATTTTTTTCATGTTGAATTTTTTTATTATATGGTATTACCCTTGGTTATGATTATTAATTTTATCATTTCCATTTATTTATAAATCTTGTATTATTTTTTAAAATATCAAATGGATTTAAAATAGATTTATAAACATTTATTTTTAGAATCAAAATGGTGTTTTCATAAAGAAATTAGTTTCTGAAAAATATTTTCAAAGTAGTAATAATGGTTTACATTGTAAATGATATCATGGAGATTAATGGTGGTATCCTAAAGGTATTTGGGATGTGAACCTATCATGGGGAACTCAAAACAATAATTTTATAACCTAGAAAAAATACAACAAAAATGGGACTTGGATTGTCTCTAGAGAAGAAAATGTTGCGTGTGTGTTGGAATCTTATTTTGTGGGTTCAATTTTAAAGAAAAAGTAAATGAAATTCGTTAGTTTTAAATTCAATTTAAGAAGTAGTGGGCCATCCTAGGATCATTCCCTCATTCAACCATTGAATCATTATTCAATTGGTTTCTATTCATCCTATCATAAATTGAATCATATTGATTACTTTTATCAGTCTATTTCTGTTTGGATTGGTAAATAAAATAATCACTATATTTCCTACCTTTTCCTATACTAGTTATTAGATACCTCCTTTCATACTTGAATTCCTCCAGTACTTGATATCACATGTAGTGAGTTAAATCATAGTATCTTGTGTGTGAAATACCAATAATAAGAAAAAGAAATTAAAATCTAAAACTAGAAGAAACATATAATGACTAAAACCATTAAGATGAAAACAGGATTTAGTTTATTGAATGGTTATAATTCATCAACATGGGGTAAATGAGGGTATTCTTCTCAAAAAACCAAAATTGGTCTAGTGTTCTATCATCTGTGTCTATATAATAAATAAAAATAAAATAAGAGTAGCAGCTATCAATGCATGAGTATTCCCTAAGAGTGAGTTATTCTATCCCCCTTTTTACAGCAAGTGAGTTCCATTTATAGATTATTACTTGGATGCTTCCCTACACATGAGATGCACATTTTTCTTCATAGAATTCAGTAATGTATAATTTTATGAGGGAGAAATTTTAATTTCTACTGGATGGTTGAAACATGTCCAGAATGAAGGGTCTAGATGACTTGTTTAAGGCATCAATGTTACTACCATTATCAAGCATAGTGTCCTTTTGATAGTGGAGTTTTCTAGTGCTTCACATCATAATGGATGTGTTTGAAGGAAAAAACGGTCTTGGGATTTAGTTCATGGGCCTCATTATTTGTTTAGCACCCAGGAGTTACTGTTTTGACCCACAAATCATAAAACACTACCAGTATTTTCAACTAATATTTCCCATCATTGGTTATTGAATTCCAATCATCTCTTCGAATTGTAACTACATTTATCATCAAGATGGGTTGGCTTTCTTACCTCATGTTTTACACTTACAACTTATAGTGGTTGTATTTAATGGTTAAGTGATCTTATAAAAATATTTAATTCAACATTGCTCTCTTATTTACTTCTTATTATCATGGGATCTTTGTTCTTCATTATGCAGCTCTGGTGTCAGCATGAAGAAGTCTCCTTCATAATTGAGTAGAATGATATAGCTCCTTCAGAGGCTATGAAGGTAGGTTGGATTCACTCATGTCACATTTGGCTAGATCTCAACATTTTTCAATGTAGAGATCAAATTAGATTGGAGTACAACCACAATCATTCTGACAATGTGGGTTCACTATATCATCATCCCAAATTTGTGGGTGGTAGTTTAAGGTGCTCCTGACAGGGTAGGTGGAACCCATCTTTTCCTCAAGGAAGTGGAAGATATGTGGTGGTGGCAACATTGGGAGTGGATCCCAATATCTGGATAATCTTCAAGCTCTAATTGACTAGGTTATTATTCTTCTGGGTAAGTGTAGTATTGGGGTCTGTTGATGGTCTCATAGAAGAGAAACAATAGGCGTAGGTGGTGAAAGATTACGATAAGCATTCCTATCATAAAGGACATGGTAAGTGCGCTAACTGTGAGATTATCTTGAAATTTATGGTCTCATGATTGGTATTTCTACCTTAAGAGTGGTGGTACATTCATTAAGTTTTTTTCATGTGGTTATCTAGTTTTTTCCTTTTCCTAATTTTTGAGCATTCACAGTCAGCTGATGGCCCTCATGGTAGGTGTAACTACCTTGAGAATGGGGTGCAGTAAGGTGGTAAAGTGAATGTGATATGTAGTCATGGTAAGTTGAAGGTACAATATCCATACCTACAATGTCACAAAATGTACTCAATTTAGTGGGTATAACATGGATATTACCTACATTTATCATTGTGACCATGGATGGTACAATCACTTCTTACCTTTGTAATTTTTCAACTTGCAGAACAAAAGAATTCACATTTTTTTACTTAGTGCATCATTTTTCAACAATTAAAATTCACTCTAATAATTCAGTATGGATTAAGAATTTATATAAAAAAATAAATATATCAATAATCACAATATTTAAATCCAATTTCTAACTAAGTTCCAGTTTTAGATGGTCAATAAAAAATCAATATTTACCCAAGAATTGAATTAAAATTGGGTAATTTTCAATGAATAAAAGACAATAAATGTTGAAAATTCCATCTCACATCACTCCCCCACACTTAAATTATTGCACTCCTGAGAAATATTATAATTGAATTTCAAAAATAAGGTATTCCTACCTATATCTAAATATAATAATCCAATAAGAAGAAAACATAGTCCTATCCACTATGAAAATTTTCATTCCTCATATGTAAATCAAATCACTACCTCACTTAAATTTAGTAAAAGTTTTAGTTTAGGAGTGGATTGAATTAGATTTAAGTTGAATCAAAGTTTAAAAAAATGAACTTCCATTTTTTCCTCACTCCTAAGTTCCCTTAAACCAATGTTTGATTTTTCAATTTATTGATACAACTTATATGATTGTGTAAAACCGATTTCCACCTTAATGGGTTCAATATTCCCCTCACCTAAATGAACTCATTTTTGACAATGACCATTTGAATTTTTTCCTAACCATAATTTTGTAGAGTACATTGTACATAGAACTTATTGAGATTAAAAACTGATTTATATAATTGTAGAAATAAACCTAGTGACCTTATCTCAGAGACTCACCATGCGATCCCAATTAACCATTTCTATTTTAAGTTCAAATGACTTTTATCATTTTTATTTATGTTATATCCCTAAGATGTATTTTCTTATAGAGGTCAAGTTACCTCAGATTATGTTCAAAATTCAAATTACATAAAGTTATAAAATCGATTGCCCCAAAATCTTTCCATTCAAATTCCACCTCCAAGGTCTAAGACCAAAATTCCATAAAAGCATGGAAAATTTCCACTTTGGAATCATCTAAATTTCAAAATTTCAGAATCAATGAATTTCTCAACTCCAACATTAGTATTTTCAAACTAGGTATACATCAATGAAGTTCAGGTAATGTTTGAAAAAAATAGAAAATAATAAAAAATTAGTAATGTACAAAACTATATTTAAAGGAATCTTTATTTATTTATTCATAGATTCTATGAAATAATAATTTAACAATTACTTAAACATATTTATATCCTCCCCCACTCTTTCTTCAAAAATAATTTCAGTTGAATTATAGTATGATTTTTTAAGAAAAATAGTTCAATATAAAATAAGTATCTAGACCCAAATAAAGGAAAGATACAACCTAACAATGCTTTCTTTATCACATGGTTGGAAAGTTTTATACTACTCCACATGTTCTTTCCAAAATTCCTCATGATACATATTTAGTTACTGGTCATTCACCTTGAATATACACTTTGAACCTTATTCTTAAATTTCAAATGCACCAAAAGGAAAGGTATTAGTTACTATGTATGGTCCAATCCATTCGAGAGGAAGCTTACCAGGGAAAAGTTTCTTCCTTAAAAAAATAACTGTACTTTGTCTCCAACTTGAAATTATATTTTATGGATCAATTTTTCATGGGTAGATTTGGTATTGTCCTTGTGTAATAGTGAGTCCACATATTCCACTATCCAAAACTCCTTAAGCTCCTTTATTTTCATTTTACTCAATTCTCCAGTCTTTCCAAACTTTATGTTTACTATTTTGATAGCCCGTTAGGCCTTGTGCTATGACTCAATAAGAACATGGAAATGTTTACCATAAAAAATTTGGTTGGGGGAACTTAATAATGAGGTCTTTTAGGAAGTTCTATATTCCCATAGTGAATCTTCTATTTTCATACTCCAGTCCTTGTGGTTGGTATGAACTATCTTCTCTAAAATTATTTTTCCTTCTCTATTGGAAACCATAGCCATTAAATTTGTTTATGGGTGGTAGGATTTGGAGTTTTTATGGTGAAATACATATTTTATCTATAGGGTCTATATGTTCTTATTTTAGAAGTAGATTCCTTGGTCACTAATTATAGCTCAAGGTATTTCAAACCTATATTTTTTTTGATTTTATAAATTTAGTCATAGTTTTTGAGTCATCAATCCGATTGGATTTGGAATAAATCTAATTAGGCACATTTTCTACTACCAACAAGATATAGAAACATATAAATTAAATATAAAATGAGACCATGTAGTCAATTCTCTATACATTTAATATTTCACAAAAAATTAAAGGTTTTTAGGTAATTTCTTTTTTTAGAAATTCCACTAGTAAACTGTAATTTTGGTCACTTTAAAAAAATCAATTGAATTTTTAAATATTGAGTGCCAAAGAAATCCAACTTATAAAATTTTTCTAGTGGTCTTTTGAAGTCCAAAATTGTAACACCCCAAGCTTCTACGGTACGTTTCCCTTTGAATAATGCGATAGCGTGTGTTGTACGCAACCTCGAGTTCTAACACACACCACAACTAATTAAACTAGCCGTTGTGAATAGTAATACCTAATTTTTGAAATCATATATATTCTATATTTCAAAATGGACTTCATTTTTGGATTCGGAATATCAAAATTAGCCTAGGGTGAAATTTTGGTACATTTCGGATAACTTTCATATTTTGATGAATAGTGAAAATTTCTAAATTTTAATTAAAAACAACTTTTTTAATCAAAATAATTAATAGTGATAAATTATGAATTTGAGTGGTTTTAAAGTATATTTAGAATATATTTTTACCATTCAATTTAATGTTTATCATTGGACATAATTTTACAATTAAACCGAACATAAACAAGTGTCAATCTTTTGATAGTTATTATCTCTTAAAAACACGCTTTTTGTTTTGACAGCGGGAATTAATTTTAAATTAATTTCTGCCACTTCTGTGTTTTCAATTTAGGAAAATGGATTCCATATTTGGAATCAGGATGTTCAAATTGTGTAAATAGTTAACTTTTATTTTTAGACATTTTGAATAATTACTGCGGTAAATATTTTATTTACCATGGTTAAGGGTAAATCCGGTAAATAAGGGTTAAAACAAATAATATTATAATAATACAAAATTACCCTAAAACGTGTCTTAACCCTATTGGTTGATACATGGTCGACCATGGGCATCTTTGTGTCAATTTTGGGACCCCATGGATCCACTTGTAAGTGATAATGACACTTTATTTTAATTAAGTTAAAATGAATACAAAAATGACACAAGCATATATCTTTTAGAAGAACAATTTTTACATAGGGTTATACATGTTGGATTTTCGATTATAAATATTCATTAGAAAGCTAACAAGATTTCCTACATAATGATATTTTATTTATAATTTTTAGACAATAAATAAGTTATTTTATTTATGACACAATGATGATGCAGTAATTACTATAATAGTGAAAAATTAAAATAATTGATATTATAAATACCCAAATAAATATAATATGAAACTTTTAATGAATTAAACTAATTTTCTAGGCTAATATGATATATTAGGATTTATTTAATGGACTTTGTTCGAAGTAATCAATCTGTTATGAGTTTCACAAAAATCAACTATTGAATAGTGTCAAAATTGACATAAAAGAGTTCTTAAAACAAATATTATATTATTAATTGATATTAAATTCCTAAAAATCTAAGGTTCGGCCAAGAGACTTATATTATGATAGGGTAATCATTAATGGACCACTTGGGGGTCGCTTGGATGTATATAGTAAGTTTATTAACCATATTATATAAAAATACAAAGAGACATTGTAAAAGTGAAACTAATTAACTTAGAGTTAATACTTAAAGATAAGGTTAATATAAGTACCCAAACCTGTCTAAATTCTATTGGATGAGTTGTTTTCGACCTATCCCCACCTCATCCTTTGAATAGTCAACTTTGGAGCCTTTAGAAACCGAATATGAATTTATTATAAATTAATATTTCTAGCTTTTCCAAAGGTGCCCCTCACCCCTCTTATAAAAGGGCACTCCTCCTTCTCATTTCTTCACACCTCTAAAGCCTTTTGGTTCGGCCAAACTCTGCCCAAATACTCTCCCAACATCCCTCACTACAACCTAGGGGCCTTAGTTTGATCAGAAAGCCAACCTAAGGAGCCCTTTTGATCAAATCAAAAGGAAGAACCCGAAGAAGAGGTAATGATTTCACCACCCTTTTCTAAGTTCATTTCTTCTTCCACTTATTCTTCCTTTGTTCTTACCATTCTAAAATAATAACTCCAGTATCTCACATATACTGTGATGTTATTATAAGTATGGTACAATCATATTCAGTATTCTATCCACCCTTTGAATAACATGTCACCATACGTGCGTACGTACGGCTTACCGTCTCCACGTCGTGGTGTAATTGTTATTCAATATACTATTATTTGGATGGGTATAATAATGATGTGTAACTCATGTAAATAATAAATATAACATGTTAATGATTCTGTATATATGATATACCATCCATTTATATATTATTTTAATATCAAAAGAATGATATTGTCGCTCGTGCGTACGTACGGACTACCGTCTCCACGAACGCGATGAGATTCATTCTCCATCGTAACCATTAAAGCGTAATTATCATTTTATGATTTAAAAATGATGTTTAAGGACTTGATATCATTCTGGATATGAATAATATACAACCTATCCTTTACAAACATGTCTTACGTAACAAAACATATGAAAGAAAACAAGTAAGTTAACACCCGAAACAACGATAATACTAAGATATTATTATCAAATCAATATTAAAAGATCATATATGATATCATATTAATGTATATGATTCTTGTATAATTTAATAACAATTATTTCACCATTATACAGGAGGTTAACCTACCCCAACCAAGGAAAAGTACAAGGTAAGGGTTATTTCACAATCTCTTCATTATCCGAGGTTGTTTATACGTAATAATCTACTGGGATCTCTTTATCATCCACATCCATGTTTCTTCGAAATGTATTTCAAAACATTTTTACTATTTACAAGAATATGGGTTAAAGTAATTTATACCCTTGTTTGACTTTTTATAAGAGGTTTATAAAGGAATCTTTCCGTCGTTTTCAAAACAAGGTCCTTTTTAACCTTTTCGACAGAATTGAGGTAAGAATGTTTTTTTTTAACTTATACGGCGGGTGCGGTTATTTTCCGCCGTTATAAAATCGTCGAAACTTCCCATACAAGCTTATAAGAATATTTTCAAAGAAAATGTTTTATTTTATATGGATCTTAAATGATTTCAAAATAAAAGGAGATATTTCTTTGAAAAGAATTTTGATTTCATCTATGTCAACATCCTTTGATGGATTTTAAGATTATTTGAAGTTGATTTATTATGATACAAAACTTCTATATTGTATTGAAGGTTTTGTGATATGTTTGACTGTGGATGTGCTATTTTTATACCATTCATAGTTTATTGTGAAAGTATTGACATTTCGTATGCTAGTTTTAATACGAATGTTTATGTTATGTTTAAACCTTTTCATATGGGAATGCATTGGACTTAATAAGTGACGGGTGGAGCCCGCTATAGCTCCTCGATGCATCGGTAGGTCTCATGAGACAAACTAGTGTCTTGGCACAAGGCCTTGACAAAATCTTATTTGTAGCCTTGGCACGAGGCCTTGGCTATGTGGTTATGATAGTCTGGCATTATGCATTCCAACATTATGAAAGTGGTTATTGATTTTTGCATGTGATTATTCGATTAGTAGAATATCCATGTGAATAAGTAAATGGCATTATTTCATTTTACTTTTGCCATACCATGTTGAAGTTCAATTTTAAAAGGCTTTTGTTTTAGTAATGCATTGCCTTAAATGTTTATTCTTATTTATGAAAGTTTCCGCTATATTGTTATCCTTACTGGGCATTTGAGCTCACCCCTTTTCTATGTTTTATTTTTCCCCAGGATGTGAAGAAGTAAATTATGAATGACCTGCAGGGATATTATGAGGGGATAGTAGTGTGGATTATGGAGACATTATGTTGTTGTAGTAGTTTTTCATTTTATGATGTAATGTAAAACTTATGAATATATCTAGTGTTTCCAAGGCTACTAAACCAATCGGTCTTTCGAGATTTGATCTTTCTTGTGATCATGCCAATGTTATGTAATAATGCACCGACTCTAGGCAACTAGGGTCGGGGCGTTACAGTTGGTATCAGAGGAAGTTTAGTACAAACCTTGGAAGCTAGATTTAGATAAACTCTGATTAGAGCACGTAGACCTAAGATGAACTTTGAGGATTAGTATAGAAGAACTTCCTAGAATTTTGGTATTGTAGAGATTTTGTGAGTTTTCCGAGCAATACATCCCTGTCTGGATACGAGCAGGTAGAGGCGGCTCTGGCACAGATGTACCTAGGGGTAAAACCCGAAAACACCGCTTTGAGCTAGACTCGAACGGGAACTGGTGCACGACAACGGGCCTTGCTGCACTCTTGGTTACGACACTCCCGGGGGATATGCTTAGGATAACTCTCATTATCTTTACAAATCATTATGAAGGGTTTATGAGTATATACTTCCTCAAAGAAAAACATTTTTATGATTATGGATTATATCCATAAATAGTTCAATTTATGTTAAGTGTTTTATAAGTATGGGATTATGTATTTTGATTCATAAACTGATCTAGTTTATGCCATTGTTTAGAAATGGCGCCTAGTGGAAGAAATGGAAACCGTATCAATGCGCGCACTCCATGTAGGGATTGCCCTCCTGCTCAAGATAATTATAGTGGGGCTGGTGATGCAACTGGTGCCGATCAGCTAATCACCATATTGGGACAACTTACTCAGGTTATGAATAATAACCTTACCCGTATGGAGCACCCTGATCCGCAGCGTGGAGGATCAATGTTAGATCGATTCATGAGACAACAACCACCAACGTTCAATGGGAGTACAAATCCCTTAGTAGCTGAGCAATGGATATTTTCCCTAGAGAAAATATTTCAGGCTTTGGGGAGTAGTGAAAGGGAAAAAGTTACCATGGCAGTTTACCGCCTCACTGGAGATGCTGATCAATGGTGGTCATTGATTCAAAACATGAAGGAAGATGATGAAGTATCAAACATGGAATGGAGGGAGTTCAAAGATCTGTTTTTAGAAAAATACTTTCCTCGCGACCATCGAGCAGATATGGAAAGGCAATTTCTGAGTCTGAGACAAAAGGAGGATGATAATGTCACAAAGTATGAGGCTAACTTTACAAGGTTAGCGAGGTACGCTGGTGATTATATTCGCAACCCAAGAAGTAAGATTGATCGTTTCTTTGATGGGTTAAAACCATTTCTCCGTCGAGCATTAGTCTCACAATCCTTTTCATCGTACGAAGACATTGTCTCATGTGCTATCAAGACCGAAAAGGAATTCTCTAAGTCTTATGACTTTAAAGCAAAGCAAGAGAAGAAGAGACCTGCTGATCAATCTGGGAATGGAAATAAGGGGAAGAAGGGAAAGGTTGAATATCCATCTTGTGGTAAGTGCGGGAAGAAACACCCCGGTGCTTGCCTGAAGGGAATGGGAGTCTGTTACAAGTGTGGTGAAAAAGGCCACCAAGATCATGATTGCAAGGGGAAGAAGGAAGCTACCAACGTTCAGTGCTACAATTGCAGGGAGATGGGGCATTATGCAAATGCATGTCCTAAGCGTCAGGAGAACTTACCTCAGAAAAGGCCAAGGGATCAAGGCCAGGCTTATGCTGTCACTACTGCTGAAGTAGAAGCTCCCAAAGACGTGGTGGCAGGTAATTTAATGGTTTCCTCAAGTTTAGCAAATGCATTATTTGATTCTGGATCATCGCATTGTTTCATATCTTCCCAGTTTGCTAAGAAAATTAGATATTTCCAATTTGATTTAATAAGGGAGTTGTCAGTTAAAACTCCTAAGGGAAGTATCGTTGCAACAAAGTTTTGTGATTCAGTCCCCATTAGAGCACATAAATTTTCTTTATCTGCTGATTTCATCGTCATACCTATGATTGAGTTTGATATAATCCTCGGTATGGACTGGCTTTCGGACTATGATGCGAAGATTTATTGTAAGAAGAAAGAGGTTACGATTCTTGATGATAATGATAAGGAGCACCTTATTTTTAGAGCAGAATCGTCACCACCTAATTCTTATTTAGATCCACCCCCAGTAGCTCAACTTAATTCAATTATTGGGGAGGAAGAGAATGAAGTAACTATCGGTGAGGAAAGGAATGTTCAAATAGAGGATGTACCTATTGTGAAAGAGTTTGTAGATGTATTTCCGGAAGATTTACCTGGACATCCTCCAGAACGAGAAGTAGAGTTTTCCATTGATTTAATTCCTGGATCAAGGCCTATATCGAAGACCCCTTATAGAATGGCCACTGTAGAGCTAGTCGAACTAAAGAAACAACTAGAGGAATTGAGTAATAAGGGATTTATTCGCCCTAGTGTTTCTCCATGGGGAGCCCCTGTTCTTTTTGTTAAAAAGAAAGATGGATCTATGAGGTTATGTATCGACTACAGGGAGATCAATGCTATAACGATAAAGAACAAGTATCCCCTACCTCGTATTGATGATTTATTTGACCAACTGCATGGAGCTCAATACTTTTCAAAGATTGACCTTCGATCTGGATACCATCAGTTGTGTGTGAAGAAGGAAGACATTCCGAAAACAGCATTTCGAACCAGGTATGGGCATTACGAGTTTACTGTAATGCCGTTTGGATTGACTAATGCACCATCTGTATTCATGGATCTGATGAATAGAGTTTTCAAGGAGTATCTCGATGAATTTGTGGTAGTATTTATTGATGATATATTGGTATACTCCAAAACCTATGAAGATCATGAAAATCACTTGCGCATTATCTTGAAGACTCTGAGGAGGCATGAATTATATGGAAAGTTTAGCAAGTGTGAATTCTGGCTTCAGGAGATTTCTTTTCTTGGCCATATTGTCTCTAAAGATGGAATCTCTGTTGATCCTTCTAAGACCAAGGCAATCCAAGAATGGCCAGCACCTACGAATATAACTGAGGTACGTAGTTTTATTGGTTTGGCAGGTTATTATCGACGTTTCGTCCAGAATTTTGCCCGATTGGCTAACCCATTAACGAAGCTCACACGTAAAGGGGTTAAATTTGTTTGGACAAAAGAGTGTGAAGAATGTTTCGAAGAACTGAAGAGAAGATTAGTCAATGCTCCTATATTGACTCTACCATCGGGGAATGATGGGTTCGTTATTTATAGTGATGCATCGAAGAAAGGACTTGGCTGTGTCCTTATGCAGAATGATAGAGTTATTGCCTATGCATCACGACAGTTGAAAATTCATGAACAAAACTATCCTACTCATGATCTTGAGTTAGCAGCTGTGATCTTTGCTTTGAAGATATGGAGGCACTACCTCTATGGTGAAAAATGTGAGATTTATACTGATCACAAGAGTTTGAAGTATATTTTCTCACAAAAAGAACTCAACATGAGGCAAAGGAGATGGCTTGAATTACTCAAGGATTATGATTGTACGATACACTACCACCCGGGGAAGGCAAACAAGGTGGCAGATGCTTTGAGCAGAAAAGACCATGGAGTTCTGAACATGATGAGAATTGAAAGGGATCCAATTTTCATGGATCTAGTGAAGATGGACATGGGAATAACCAGGGAAGGTGAAACATCAATGCTTTTTCAAATGGTTGCCAAACCATCTTTACTAGAAAGGATTAAGAGTTCTCAGACCGATGATGAAGAATTTCAGAAGAAGATTAAAGCTGTGAATGATGGGAGATTGAGAGACTTTGCGTATGAAGGTGGAATTTTGAAATTCGGGAAGAGACTTTGTGTTCCCAATATACCTGATCTAAAAAGGGAATTGCTGGATGATGCTCATAGTTCCAATTTCTCTATACACCCTGGGAGCACCAAAATGTATAGAGATTTGAAGGAACATTTTTGGTGGGACAACATGAAGAGGGAGATTGCTGATTTTGTGTCAAGATGTATGGTTTGTCAACAAGTGAAAGCTGGAAGGCAACAGCCTGGAGGAGTCATGCAACCTCTTCCCATACCGGAGTGGAAATGGGACAATATTACGATGGACTTTGTCATGGGGCTACCAAAGACTCCTAGAAGGAACGATGCAATATGGGTTATTGTTGATCGTCTTACCAAGTCAGCACATTTTCTTGCTATAAGAGAAGATCTACCCCTGGAACGTCTAGCAAGACTATATATTAATGAAGTTGTGAGACTTCATGGAGTACCCCTATCGATTGTTTCTGATCGTGATCCCCGTTTTACTTCAAGATTCTGGAAAAGTCTTCAGAAATCCCTGGATACTGAACTTCATTTGAGCACTGCTTACCACCCTCAGACAGACGGACAATCAGAACGGACTATTCAAACCTTAGAAGACATGTTGAGATCTTGCTCACTTGATTTTCAGGGTATGTGGGATCAATATTTACCTCTGGTAGAATTTTCCTATAACAATAGCTTCCATTCGAGTATAAAAATGGCACCATATGAAGCGTTATACGGAAAGAGATGTCGTACACCAACCTGTTGGGATGACGTTGGTGAAAGAAAACTTGTAGGCCCAGAACTGGTGGAGGAAACGGTGGAAAAGGTGAAGGTAATCCAAAATCACATCAAAGCAGCTCAAAGTAGGCAGAAGAGATATGCCGATAATCGAAGGATGGATTTGGAATTTCAAGTCGGTGATCATGTTTTCCTGAAGGTATCTCCGTGGAAGGGAGTCATACGTTTTGGTAAGAAAGGTAAATTGAGTCCCAGGTACATCGGACCTTTCGAAATTCTAGAACGAATTGGGGCTGTAGCTTACCGATTGACAATGCCGCCAAGTCTCTCCAAAGTTCACGATGTGTTCCACGTATCTCTGTTGAGGAAATACATGCCTGACCCAACGCATGTACTCACCTATGAGGAATTAGAACTGGAACCCGATCTTTCCTATTGTGAAGAGCCCGTCAGGATTCTTGATACAAGAGAACAAGTACTGAGAAACCGGACGACGCGTCTGGTAAAAGTTTTGTGGAGAAATCATAAGATGGAAGAGGCAACGTGGGAACCCGAGGAACTTATGATGAAGAACCACCCGAGTCTTTTTATGCAGTAATACCCTAGAAATTGCGAGGACGCAATTATTTGAAGGAGGGGAGAATGTAACACCCCAAGCTTCTACGGTACGTTTCCCTTTGAATAATGCGATAGCGTGTGTTGTACGCAACCTCGAGTTCTAACACACACCACAACTAATTAAACTAGCCGTTGTGAATAGTAATACCTAATTTTTGAAATCATATATATTCTATATTTCAAAATGGACTTCATTTTTGGATTCGGAATATCAAAATTAGCCTAGGGTGAAATTTTGGTACATTTCGGATAACTTTCATATTTTGATGAATAGTGAAAATTTCTAAATTTTAATTAAAAACAACTTTTTTAATCAAAATAATTAATAGTGATAAATTATGAATTTGAGTGGTTTTAAAGTATATTTAGAATATATTTTTACCATTCAATTTAATGTTTATCATTGGACATAATTTTACAATTAAACCGAACATAAACAAGTGTCAATCTTTTGATAGTTATTATCTCTTAAAAACACGCTTTTTGTTTTGACAGCGGGAATTAATTTTAAATTAATTTCTGCCACTTCTGTGTTTTCAATTTAGGAAAATGGATTCCATATTTGGAATCAGGATGTTCAAATTGTGTAAATAGGTAACTTTTATTTTTAGACATTTTGAATAATTACTGCGGTAAATATTTTATTTACCATGGTTAAGGGTAAATCCGGTAAATAAGGGTTAAAAAAAATAATATTATAATAATACAAAATTACCCTAAAACGTGTCTTAACCCTATTGGTTGATACATGGTCGACCATGGGCATCTTTGTGTCAATTTTGGGACCCCATGGATCCACTTGTAAGTGATAATGACACTTTATTTTAATTAAGTTAAAATGAATACAAAAATGACACAAGCATATATCTTTTAGAAGAACAATTTTTACATAGGGTTATACATGTTGGATTTTCGATTATAAATATTCATTAGAAAGATAAAAAGATTTCCTACATAATGATATTTTATTTATAATTTTTAGACAATAAATAAGTTATTTTATTTATGACACAATGATGATGCAGTAATTACTATAATAGTGAAAAATTAAAATAATTGATATTATAAATACCCAAATAAATATAATATGAAACTTTTAATGAATTAAACTAATTTTCTAGGCTAATATGATATATTAGGATTGATTTAATGGACTTTGTTCGAAGTAATCAATCTGTTATGAGTTTCACAAAAATCAACTATTGAATAGTGTCAAAATTGACATAAAAGAGTTCTTAAAACAAATATTATATTATTAATTGATATTAAATTCCTAAAAATCTAAGGTTCGGCCAAGAGACTTATATTATGATAGGTTAATCATTAATGGACCACTTGGGGGTCGCTTGGATGTATATAGTAAGTTTATTAACCATATTATATAAAAATACAAAGAGACATTGTAAAAGTGAAACTAATTAACTTAGAGTTAATACTTAAAGATAAGGTTAATATAAGTACCCAAACCTGTCTAAATTCTATTGGATGAGTTGTTTTCGACCTATCCCCACCTCATCCTTTGAATAGTCAACTTTGGAGCCTTTAGAAACCGAATATGAATTTATTATAAATTAATATTTCTAGCTTTTCCAAAGGTGCCCCTCACCCCTCTTATAAAAGGGCACTCCTCCTTCTCATTTCTTCACACCTCTAAAGCCTTTTGGTTCGGCCAAACTCTGCCCAAATACTCTCCCAACATCCCTCACTACAACCTAGGGGCCTTAGTTTGATCAGAAAGCCAACCTAAGGAGCCCTTTTGATCAAATCAAAAGGAAGAACCCGAAGAAGAGGTAATGATTTCACCACCCTTTTCTAAGTTCATTTCTTCTTCCACTTCTTCTTCCTTTGTTCTTACCATTCTAAAATAATAACTCCAGTATCTCACATATACTGTGATGTTATTATAAGTATGGTACAATCATATTCAGTATTCTATCCACCCTTTGAATAACATGTCACCATACGTGCGTACGTACGACTTACCGTCTCCACGTCGTGGTGTAATTGTTATTCAATATAATATTATTTGGATGGGTATAATAATGATGTGTAACTCATGTAAATAATAAATATAACATGTTAATGATTCTGTATATATGATATACCATCCATTTATATATTATTTTAATATCAAAAGAATGATATTGTCGCTCGTGCGTACGTACGGACTACCGTCTCCACGAACGCGATGAGATTCATTCTCCATCGTAACCATTAAAGCGTAATTATCATTTTATGATTTAAAAATGATGTTTAAGGACTTGATATCATTCTGGATATGAATAATATACAACCTATCCTTTACAAACATGTCTTACGTAACAAAACATATGAAAGAAAACAAGTAAGTTAACACCCGAAACAACGATAATACTAAGATATTATTATCAAATCAATATTAAAAGATCATATATGATATCATATTAATGTATATGATTCTTGTATAATTTAATAACAATTATTTCACCATTATACAGGAGGTTAACCTACCCCAACCAAGGAAAAGTACAAGGTAAGGGTTATTTCACAATCTCTTCATTATCCGAGGTTGTTTATACGTAATAATCTACTGGGATCTCTTTATCATCCACATCCATGTTTCTTCGAAATGTATTTCAAAACATTTTTACTATTTACAAGAATATGGGTTAAAGTAATTTATACCCTTGTTTGACTTTTTATAAGAGGTTTATAAAGGAATCTTTCCGTCGTTTTCAAAACAAGGTCCTTTTTAACCTTTTCGACAGAATTGAGGTAAGAATGTTTTTTTTTAACTTATACGGCGGGTGCGGTTATTTTCCGCCGTTATAAAATCGTCGAAACTTCCCATACAAGCTTATAAGAATATTTTCAAAGAAAATGTTTTATTTTATATGGATCTTAAATGATTTCAAAATAAAAGGAGATATTTCTTTGAAAAGAATTTTGATTTCATCTATGTCAACATCCTTTGATGGATTTTAAGATTATTTGAAGTTGATTTATTATGATACAAAACTTCTATATTGTATTGAAGGTTTTGTGATATGTTTGACTGTGGATGTGCTATTTTTATACCATTCATAGTTTATTGTGAAAGTATTGACATTTCGTATGCTAGTTTTAATACGAATGTTTATGTTATGTTTAAACCTTTTCATATGGGAATGCATTGGACTTAATAAGTGACGGGTGGAGCCCGCTATAGCTCCTCGATGCATCGGTAGGTCTCATGAGACAAACTAGTGTCTTGGCACAAGGCCTTGACAAAATCTTATTTGTAGCCTTGGCACGAGGCCTTGGCTATGTGGTTATGATAGTCTGGCATTATGCATTCCAACATTATGAAAGTGGTTATTGATTTTTGCATGTGATTATTCGATTAGTAGAATATCCATGTGAATAAGTAAATGGCATTATTTCATTTTACTTTTGCCATACCATGTTGAAGTTCAATTTTAAAAGGCTTTTGTTTTAGTAATGCATTGCCTTAAATGTTTATTCTTATTTATGAAAGTTTCCGCTATATTGTTATCCTTACTGGGCATTTGAGCTCACCCCTTTTCTATGTTTTATTTTTCCCCAGGATGTGAAGAAGTAAATTATGAATGACCTGCAGGGATATTATGAGGGGATAGTAGTGTGGATTATGGAGACATTATGTTGTTGTAGTAGTTTTTCATTTTATGATGTAATGTAAAACTTATGAATATATCTAGTGTTTCCAAGGCTACTAAACCAATCGGTCTTTCGAGATTTGATCTTTCTTGTGATCATGCCAATGTTATGTAATAATGCACCGACTCTAGGCAACTAGGGTCGGGGCGTTACAAAAATAGCCTCCACATGAAAGTGTATGACAACAAGAAATCATATAATTTATTTCTTCTTCAAGTAGGATTTTTATGATAAATTAGTCATTGTAAATATTCCATAAATAGGGTCTTCCCAAATAAAATGTTTTTATTATAATTTCAATTTAGTAGTTTGATGATTAGAGAAGAAGCAAAGTGGCATTTGTTCTGAAAAAAACTTACTATGTAATTGTATTGGGGTACTTGGGTTAGGATGTATTATTTCTCACCAGGGGGAGAATCATTTGAACTGGTCTTTGGGATTTTTCCTACCTTGGCAATGTGAGGCCGCCAAATCAAGTGGTCATCAACTATATTTTCAAAACCATTATTTTCCTAAATCTCCAAGTCAAATTCTTATAGTAGAAAAATCCATATTACCAGTCTAATATTTTTATTGTATTTCTTTATCAAATATATTAAGTATCCATGATAAAAATAAATAATTACTTTACTTACTAAGAGATAAGTTTTTTCTAAAGATTCAATAGTAGAAAAAAACTCCTTATTAGTTTTTGTGTAGTTAATCCGAGTAATGTCCTGGGTTTTTGAAGTGTAGGATATAACTTTTGGAATCCTATCAATATTTTAGAAAATAAAAACCCCTACAAATATACTAGAATTATCACACAAAATCTATAAGGGATGACTCTAGTTTGGTGGGAACATGATGGGGGTAGTGGTCAAGCATTATTTAAATATTTCAAAAGCTATCCTATGTGAATCATCAAATAAAAAATATGTTTCTTTCTTGATTATGTTAGTTAGTGGAAAAGAAATTTCCATAAAGTACCTAATAAACCTAATATGAAATTCAATGTGGAATAGAAATGATATAATGTTCCTACCATTGGTGGGGTAGGATAGTGCAGAATTGATATCAAATTTGGCTTTATCAACTTTAATTCCATATTTAAAAAATTAAGTGGCCCAAAACCTTTATTTTTTTCACCATAAAATGAAATTTTTCAAAAATTAAAAACTAATTTTTTTCTTAACAAATATCTGTAAAACGTTTTCTAGAATCTACAGAAAATTTGGAAATATAGTACCATACATAGTGAGTTACAACATCATCATATATCTCTTGTTTTCTACATCGGGTTAGCCCACATAGACTTATAGTTGACTAACTAAAGGGTCTTTCCTAAGTAAAACAAGTGATATCATACCTCTATCTCAATTATTCATGAATATATTCTTTAAATTAAGGATAAAATGTTTTTGAAAAGAGCTCACTTACCCTTTGCATTTTATTTCCAATAAGGGAGAGAAAACATCTCGGCACACATATTGACTCTATCAGAGTGTGCTTAAGAGATATTGAAAACAAAATACATAAGGGGATATTGTTGAGCCCAGTGATTGAATTTGTTGTCAGTTACATGTCAATATGAGATGAATGGGTGGATAGTTGAAGTAATACTAATTGAAGTGTCCTATAATCAGACGATTTTTGAATTGGTCCTAAGTTCCAGGACATGTGTCGATGAATGAAACTTTGCTACACTATTTTTATAAGGCTATGCAATACTTGATTGAATTATGCATTTGGAAGATCCATCCAATGATTTATAATTGCATGAATTGGATGAAGTTTTTTAGAATATTGAGCTGATCTTAAATATGTAAGAGGTGTACCACAAAGAATAGAAGAAGAAGATGGCTACAATTGAGAATGAAGATAATAAAAAGTCCAAGTTTCATTCATTTCATGTTGAAATACTATATGTATATACTTTGGTTTTTCCAATGCATTTATGAATTGGGTTTATATAAAAAATATGGGACTTTGGATAGCCATCCAGCCAAGCCAGGGAAGTGGCTCGCACCAATAGAGTGGGCGGTTGAGCTTTACCCCAGCTAACCAGCTAGCCTGAATGACCATAGTCATGCATAGGGAACACAAGAGAACACCCAGAGGGGAACATGTGAGAGCCACCGTGTAGGGAAACACGACATTAGGGAGCACATATTGGGCACATTTTGAATCCAAAAGAAGTCGATACAGGGCAGTACCAGAGTAGGGAGAAGATACATTATTGAGACCCAGTTGCTGCGGTGAATATTATAAAGTACGGAGAATCCACAACAAATTTCGATGTGGGGAAACACTTAAAAATTGGGAAGTAATCTCATCCATCTATCTGATATCGATATAGATCACGACCGAACATCATATCTTACATCACACGATCAAATCTGCACTGTTCATCATCCCGAACCTCTCCAAGTTGAATATTGAACGTCTGGTGACCCACAACTGCGTTATCTTCAACCTACGGATAACCTAATGCCACTGTATGCTAGAGATGAAGTTGGGCCTCCTTGATCGAACTCTGGCCACCTTTGTTGATCCAAACTCTTTCCTAAGGATCATTTGTATGTAACAAATGCATTCATACAATTACATTTTTATGCATGCCAATGGAACATGAAGAACCCATGAAGGACAAAGAAAACGCAGTTATGAGGCCATGTCATGGACCTCAAGCTTTCATGATTGATTTTTTCATACTATTCTATTTCATGAACACGAGTAGGATAACACCATGATATTAGGAGCCTGTGTTGAATAGAAAAAACCAAGAGATTTAGTGTATCACTTATCCCACGTTTGAAATATTTTAAGCCGAAGATCCTAGGAATTCCATGATTTGAACCCCATGGAACATCCTACATGATTTGAATGCGGAGAAACGCATTGATCCGCACATATAAAAGGATGAGTCCCTAGACCGATCATGTTGTTGAAGAAATTGAGAACTCTCATCTCTCCAAAGAAACATATTACCATAAAGTGAGAAGATCCGTGCAACTTATGCTTGTGTGAGGAAAGATATCCTCCTCATGATAACTCTACATGATAGAGAAGGCTCCCACGAACACTCAAAAAGTTATTTTCACTTTGGATTTGGTTTTGTGAAGATCATATTTGTAAATACCTATAGGGATAGTATGTTACACCTCCCTTGTTTGTGTGACACATCCAGAACCAAGAAGCCTCCCTGGTTTGTGTATTTTGTTATAGATGCCTTGAGACAAAAGAAGAAGAACCCAAGGGTAGGTTATACTCATTAGGGTTTTGTGTATAAGAAGAATAAGAACCCAATAACTCCTTCTACCCATTCGAGTTTGTGTGAAAATAGGCATTAGGGAATACTCCTACGTGTTCATACCTTGAAATATGAATAATAATCTCTAACTAAACTGTGGATGTTAGGGGAAGAAAATGAAGGGATCTGAGTATTCGGGTTTCCAAAAATATAACAAAACATTAATTTATACGAACATATGCATGACCATGCACACATGGATAAAGATTTGTGTGTGTGATTTGAATTGACTGAGAAGAAACAAAAGTGGGAAGATTGTGTAAGACCATTCTTTCATATTCATTATCTTAAATAAAGTGTGTGCACAACTTGCACACATTTTAGTAAGGCCATGACTTTAGTTAGAAGAAAGAAGTATCAACCTGAGAATTTGTTTAACTGAGACAAATGATCATTATTTGTGATCAAAATCATTGAGCAAGAACGATAGATTCAATTAGAGATTGTTAAAGCTACTTGATAAATTAAAAGATCAATTTAGATCCTACAGGATCATGGAAGAATATTTTCATATCATCCTGTAGTGGATCAAGACATCTAAAGATAGAAGTTAACGTTGGGGGGTATAACCAGTTTCTAGAATAAGGAGAAAGTGAAGTGAAGTTGAGGGGTTTTACCGACTTATAATTGAAGGTTTAACCAATTAATATTTGTAATCATATTCTGATAAAGTTAAGAATCCATGTTGGGGAGAATAACCAACACAACAAGGAGTGGGTATTTGTACTGAACCTTGTAAATCCATGTGTTCCGTGTTTTAGTTTTACAACATCATTTGAAGAGTGTATCAAGGCCTTAACCATCCACAAAGGTTGAATTGAAAAAGGAGGAAATTCCTGAAAAAAATTACAAAAGGGGATCAATGATTCAACCCTCCCCTCACGGTGATCTTGAAATATTCTAGGTATTTCAAATGGTATCAAATCTATGCACACTCTATAAGTATCTAATACATTGAGAAGATGGATAATATATATTCTGTCAATTTTAGGGGTGTTCCTACATTATAAGGAATGATTTATGATAGTTATAAGAATAGGATGTTACCCTATCTTATATCTCTTGGCCTTGAAGTTAGAGATTAAGCTACTTTTGAATTCCCCCTATTTTTGGTGAAACTGTTATGAATTTCACTGAGAAAATAAATATGGAAGTTGATGGAAAAGATCAAAATTCCATTTTAATGTCACTTTTAGAAAAAGTGTACAAAAAGGTTATGGGTCTCAAAAATACCAAAGAAATTTGGAAAAAATTATAAAGTATTTATGAAGGAAACATGGAAGTCAATGAAGCCAAATTGAAAATCTAGAGGAGAAAATTCGAAGATATCAATATGGTTGAAGAATAAAAAATTGATGATTATTTCACAAGAGTCCATAAGATTCTCACTAATATTTGGGGCTTTGGAGAAAAGTCGGATGATTCAACTATTATCAAAAAAATAATAAGAAATTTTCTTGATACGTTTTATCCCAAATTATCATCTTTGGAAGATAGATATTATATTTCTCTTTATGAATTACATAACATTCTCATTTCATATGAAATGTGAAAGATCTCAATTTTCAAGAAGCATATCAAAGATGATATGGATTTTGAAGCCATGGGAAAACTCAAAATCAGAGATGATGAAGTTTCAGAATCAATTGAATTCGATGATGAAGATAAAGAAGAAGAATAAAAAATAATAATTGCTCTTATATCGAAGAGATTTAGGAAATAAAATTTTAAGGGTAAAGGAAAATCACCACAAAGATGTTACAAATGCAATTAAATTGGAAACTTTTCAATAAATTTTCATAATTAATGTTTTATTGCACCAAATACTGATGAAGAAAAACCATATAAAAAGAAATGTGGTTCAAGCTCAAAATATTTAGTCAAATTTGGTGGAAGAAAGAAAAAGATATTTTCAGGTGAATGAAGAAGCTATGTGAGAAAAAAAGAAGATATAGACTCCACATCAGGCATCCAAACAGAAGACAAAACTAATTTCATGGATCATGTTGAAAAAGGGTTTGATACTCCAACAGTGAAGATGATGAAAGTGAATAGACATATCTAAAACACATTTTGAAGAAGGAATTAGAATCTTTTCTTGAGAAAAATAGAAAGATCAATAAAGATAAGAGATTTTTATTGAAATAAATAGAAAAGATAGCCGAGGAAAAGGATTAATGTACATAAAAAGAAGTCTTTTATATTGAAGGAATCAAAAGTCACAAACTGAAGGTTGCTGAAATGGAAAATATGGTAAAATATATTGAATAAAAACTTCACCTCAAATAAGAAGAACTCTCAATGACTTTGTCTAAATTCCTTGAAGCAAAGAATATCATGAATAATATCAGAGAATATTTCAACAAGGCTATTGAGTTCAAGGAAGAATCATTACACACTGGTGAAATATTGGGATCAAAGAAGTAGGTCACTTCAACACTCTTCAAATCTCAAGATACATCTGTTATTTCTAAAAATGAAGGTCCAAAAACAAATCTGAGATGATTCTGGAGCATAAAGGCTAGGGATAAATCTTCTTTTAATTTAAAGGAAGAGTGAAATTCTCTAAGAATATTTATTCCCCCAAAACAAAGACAAACTAAGCCTTTAAAAAAACAACAACAATCTTGAGGACAAGGCTTTTATCAGTGGGGAAGATTTAAGTTTAGAGGATACTTCTAGTGTTGTGGAGTGTTTGGCCACAAATAATATATTTGTTTTTATAACATGTCCCTACTATAAATGATTCTTGAACTAATGGGGATCAATTATGAAAATATAATAGCAATAAAAATTAAGAAAGTAATCTTAAAAAATTCACTTGATATGCCAACTCAGAATTTTTTTTACTACTTAGAGGAAGATGTAGTAGATGTGATCAACAAGGCCATAGTGCTGAGAAGTTCATGAGTATTATTCCTAAAAAACACTCAAATAAATAATTGAAAGGGAATTCAGAAAATGAATGCATAAAACTCATGTTTTGCTAAAGTTTCTTTGAACGCCAGTAGTAAAACCAAGTCATGGGTTCTCAATAGTGGATGTTCATCACACATTGTAACACCCTGAGATTTTATGATAAGTATTATTTTTAATTTATTTGATGTCATGTGTTTTATGCTACACCAAGATTATCTTGCGCTATACTCAACACCATATTAGCTTGCAGTATACACAACACTAATCTTGGATCATGTTACACACAATTTCATGTTTGTTTGATAGTAGTTATTCTACGAAACATTGAGTATATATATATATATATATTCAATGTATTTTGTTATACGCAACAACAAAGGAGTCATCCACTACACCAAACCCTGACTTGGCTTGCATTACATGCAATCGCGACCTTCCTCGATAGCGTGTGTTGTACGCAATACTGGGTTTTACTAAACAACGATATATTATTATAATATTATTATGAACTAGCCGTTATGAATAGTAATAACTAAATTTTGAATTTTATAACATTATTATTCATCTTACACATTTTCTATAACATGATATAAGAACAAAATAAAATTTTCAGGTAAAATAAGTATTTTTAAAAAAATGCAGTTTTGCCACCTTTTGATGGCGCACCAACTTTAAATCTAGTTTTTGACATGCTTATAAGTTCAATTTTACAAAATAAAATTATTATTTGGAATCAGGATATAAAATTTTACCTTGGATAAAGTTTTCATATTATTCTGATAACTTTCATATTTTAACAAATAGTAAAAACATGCTATATTTTAAGTAAAAAAAACATTTTTCATCGTAATTACTTATGTGGTTAAATTATAATATTGAATGGTTTTAAAGTAAAAATAGAATATATTTTTACCATTTAATATAATTTATGTCATTAGCATTGATTTTACCTTGAATTCATAGGTTAAATCAATTCAATCTTTTGCAATGTTTTAAACAAAAACCCGTTTTCTTTCGACAACGAGATTAATTTTAATTTAATTTCTGCAACTTTTGTGTATTGAATTTGGAAAAATTGATTCCAAATTTGGAATCAGTAGTTCCAAATTATGTTAATAAGCTACTTTTTATTTTTGGGCTTTATGAATAGTAACTACGTTAAATTTTATTTACCATAGTTAAAGGTAAATCAGGTAATTAAGGGTAAATATAAGTTTATAAAATTAAACTAACACCTGCCAAAATCCTATTGGATGAATAAAAGTCGACCCATATCACCTAAGGGTCGGATTAGAATCATTTATTGGACTTTTGTCCATGAAAATAATTTAATTATTATTAAAACCAAAGAAAGTGACAACATGTCACTCTCTTAAATCTTATAAGTATATTAATTTTAATTTAATGATAAACTTCATTAAACTTTGAACTTTAATAGTCTCCAGAAATCTAATGAAATTATCTACATTATAATAATTTATTTATAACTTTTAGGGATTAAATAATTAGCATTAATTGTGACACAATAGTGACGCATAAATTGTTTATCTAGTGAAAAATCAAGAATATAGTTTTTATTAAACTAATAGTGACCATAAAAGGAACAAAACCCTGACCAAAACTTATTGTTAATGTAAATGTAAACCATAATCATCCAATTGTAGAATATTTGACCATTTGGAGCGTTATAAAAGCGATTATGACACTTATATTACTTTATTTTAAATGATGCCAAAGTTGTCACGTTCACAATTTAATAAATATAAAAATTTAAAAATTGTGATTTTAAGATGATAAATTCGAGTAAATGTATTATTGGTAAATTTAATAGATTTATCTTCATAATATGATTTTATTTTTAATTTTTATGCAACAAATAAGTATATTAAATAATTATACAAAAATGATGTAGTAATTATTTTATTAAGAGACAAACCAAATAAATGGTTTTAAAAATAATAAAATAAATATTATATTAACTATTTAATGTGATCCACTAATTTTCTATAAATATATGACCTTTTATTATTCTATTAATGGTTTTAGTTCAAACATATATTCTGTATATATTTTATTCAAATTCAAATAAATGAATAGTGTCAAACTTGACACTATTGTTAATTTATAAAAGTAACATATTATAAAATTGTTTAAAAATCAAAAAAATATTTAAAAATTATAAATTTAAATTTATATGGTCTAAAATGTTATAACGTATCAAATTATGGACAATTCACAACAAATAAGTAATTATTTTTTATAATTTAAAATTTAGAAAGTTGTTACCACAAATAAAATAAAATTGATTAAATAAGGACAAATAAAGTTGATAATGCTTAAAATAAATTCATAACATGTCTAAATTGTATTGGATGATGAGATTACAACCATATATCATCAAATATTCTAATATGAGTAATTTTTAGAGGTTTTTAAGTGGGGCTAGATTTATTAAAAATTAATATTTTTAAGATTTCCAAAGGTGATCCTCTCCTCCCTTATAAAAGGGTACCTCCTTCCTCTCTTCCTCACACCATTTTGAGCCTTGAAGCTCAGAAAAAATCTGCCCATTTCACTTCCCCACTTCCCTAGAAACCTTATAGAGGTACGGGTATTCTCAAAATACAAAATCTAGTGCCCTAAGAAGAAGTTTAAAGGAGGTGCATCGAAGAAGATGTGATCTCTTCTACCGATTATTTCAAGCTTATTTATTCTTCAACTTCTTCTTCATTAGTTGTTTAATTATAACGTAATAAACTCAGTATCAATAATATACTTATATGTTATTATAAATATGAAACAACCCCATTTGACCTTCTATCCATCCTATGAAAAACGAAATCACCGCGCGTGCGTACGTACGGAATACCGTCTCCACGCCGTGGTGAAATCTGTTTTTCCACCAAAACCGTACATGGATGGGTATAATGCTGTAAAGAATAACTATATATGGTTATTATAACATCATAATGATTCTGATATATTATACCATCCACTCCAATTCTATTCAATAATTATGGGAATAATATCATCGCTCGTGCGTACGTACGGACTACCGTCTCCACGACGCGATGAGATTCATTCTCCATGTTAACCATACATGCATGATCATAAAGTTTATATAATGAATAATAATTAAATATATGAAATAATAATGCTACTGGATTTATGTATATATATATGTATGTCATCTATTTAGTTTCATTCAATTCAACGAGGAAACGAAAACAACGTTCATGCGTACGTACGGCCTACCGTCTCCATGAACGTTGAATTTTTTCCCATTTATCGATCTATTATAAATATGTATATTCTGAATATATATTATATATAAATCATGTTTTATATTCTGGAATTAAGTAATCATGATCTATGTAATCATATGAATAATTACAAGTCAAAACACGGACGACAAATGAAACAATTTTAACCAAAACGCTTTTTAACATGGAATTTACAAAAGAACAGGTAATATAAAGTCATAATTGAACCATATATGATATCATAACAATGAATATGATTCTGTAATAAATCAATGAAATTATTTAAATCATTATACAGGAGGTTCAGATATGTATGAAGCATATCAGACCTAAGGTAAGGGATAAATTTTCAATCTCATTTTTTATCCGAGATTGCTTATTCATAAGTATTTACTGGGGTTACGTTTATCATCCATGACCATGTTTTCTAAAAATGATTTCATAAAATGTTTACTATTCTTCCATGCATGTTTAAAGTCATTTTTACCCTTTATTTAATTTTTACCACATTGTATGGATGGAATCTTTCCTTTGGTTACCATATAAGGTACTTTTTGACTTTTTCGACGAAAGTACGAGGAGTATGTTATTTTTAACTTATACAGCATGAACGGATTTTTATGGTTTCATAACGCCTCATTTTCATGAATATTACTCAACACGATTTTATGACCATTTTCAACAAAATACTTTTCTTTTAAAATTTCATGACATTTTGTGAAAAGAAAATGATTTTAAAGAAGAAAGGATATTTTCCTCAAGAATTCATTTCAAGTGTTTTATCAAAACCATTTTTCATCTAAGATAAAATTATATCATATGTGTATGTTTCAAGTATAATGTCTCTATGATTTACATGGTTTCACTTTCCTTATTATGAAATGATATCCATTTCTTTTATATGTATTATGTAATGATGGGATGATGTTTATGAAACCCATTTTATTTATTGGGTTATTATGAATGATGTATGTTTATTTTGTGGCACAAGTAATAATGATTTCATTATAATATGGGTGGGACCAATATCTCCCTCTAATTCATTGGGTAAAGATTTATATCTCATGAGATAGACATGGCTGGAACGACAAATTAAACTGGTTCAGTAATACAGGACTGGAATGAGGAGTGAACTCGATTCAGAAAGGGACTTTGTCCACTAAGATGGTCTTGGATGAAATGCCTTGGCTACTATGGAAATCGTATCATGTTCTTAATGGTTTTACATAATTACATGTTTAATTCCCATGCTATTTTATCATGATTAACGTTTCTTTATGATCTATGCCTTACGTACTTCCATGATTTATGTCATTTATCAAGATTCTGATGTTTAAATATTATGTTCATGTTTTGAAGTTCAAATGTATATGATTTGTTTTATTTTATCCATGCTTACCCTTACTGAGCATTTGAGCTCACCCTTTATATGTTTTCTTTTCCCCTAGATTTAAATAGAGGTTTTAGGTAAGAAAACTAAAAAAGGAAGATCTTATGGGAGATGTTGAATATCTTTCACCACGATTAGAAGATTATATTCCAAGTTTCCAAAGACACTAAACTATTACGATCCTTGTGTGACTGTTTTTGTTATGTATTAAGTATTCCGCTAAAGTAATGTAATGTCCATGTACGTCAAGATTAGGGTCTCTACAAACATGAATGGTGATAGAAAATTTTTAAGAAACATATAAAATCATTAAGGAGGACACGTGATCTATGGTAATGATTGTTTTATGAAAATCTAAGGGATTGTCAAGGCAATGATTGAAGCTAAAAATATTAATTCCAATGATGTTTTATTTGTTTAAGGATTGAAGCACAATTTTCTTAGTTTGATCCAACTATGTGACGATGGACATGAGGTGTTGTTTAAAAAGGATTAAAGTGTCATAAAGAGCTCAATGGATAGAAAAATTATCACCAAATGAAATAGGACCACTAGTAATCTATTTCAAATTGGCGATTCTAATAATTTCTATTATTTAAGTTCGAAGGATGAAAACTACCTCTGCCATAGAATACTTGGCATCCTTGTTCAAAGGATTATTTGTAAAATCTTGAAGTATGACATTGTGAGAGATCTTCCCAAATTGAAAATAGAAAGGGATGAAATTTGTGAAACATGTCAAAAAGGAAAATTAACCCAAATTTCACACAAAGGAGTGGATATTCTATCTACTAGGCCCCTTGAACTTATTCAAACATACATATGTGGGCCAATGAGAAAAAAGTATACAAGAGGGGATATTCATTAAATAAAATTTACTGATTATTACACTCAAATGACTAATGTCATGTTTATCAAACAAAAGTTAGAGGAAACCACAATGTTCAAAAAATTTAAAAGGCAAGCTGGGAAGGAGATGAGTATCTTTTTCAAGAAAGTGATATCAGATAACGATAAAGAGTATACTTGTGATGAATTTTAAATATATATTTTCAAAAATGGAATCAAGCATCAATACAAAACACCATATACTTCACAGAAAAATGGGGTAGATGAAGGAAAGAACGGAATAATATTTGAAATGGGCAGAACTATGTTGGCTGAAAACAACATCTCGATGTTTGTTTGGAGAGAAGCTGTATGTATTGCCCTACATATGAAGAAAAAAAGTCTTATAAGACCATAAACCCAAATGATAGCTTATGAAATATGGTACAAAAGAAAACCAACTATTAAATACTTCATATTTTTTGAAGTCCCTGCATCATAAAGATTAAGAACATTAATCTGGGAAAATTTGAAGAAAAGGAAGATGATGGAATCCTCTTGGGCTACCTACCTGATGGTAAAGGCTATAAATGTTGGATGAAAAGAATGAAAAATCTGGTTGATTGCAGGGATGTTAGAATTATTGAAAACAACATCACATCAGATATTTCTGATAATGTTGATTCAGAAGATTTGGCATAAAATGGCATGATTATGGAACAAAAGAATGACAAATCTAATGAGAAAGAACTAAAAATGTTGATATCAATTTTGAACATACCAGTGATGATGAATAAGTTGATTCAAAGAAAAGGAAATGATACAAAAAATTAAATAAACATGTTGAGACAGAAAACATCATTGGTAATAAATAGTCACCAGTGAAAATAAGAAGAAGATTGAGAATTGAAGATCAAAATTCACTTGTTTCTAAAGTTGAACCTTATACAGTGGTTGAAGTTGTTGAGCATGAGGAATGGATATAAGCTATGCATGAGGAGCTTGATCAAATTGAAAATTATTCCCCTTGGGATCTTGAATCAAGACCAACGATTAAAAATGTTATTGTAACTAAGTGGGTTTTTAGAAATAAGATAAATGAGAAAGGGGTAGTTTCCAAAAACAAGGTCATGCTTGTATGCAAAGGTTATTCACAAATGGAAGGAATTGAATTTAAAGAAACTTTTTCACCAGTAGAAAGAATGAAACCCATTATAATATTCTTGGTATTTGTACCACAAAAGAATTATAAGTTTTATCAAATTTATGTGAAATCTTTATTTCTAAATGAATATCTTGAAGAAGAGGTATATATAAAACAAATAGATGGTTTTGTTCTAGAAAAATATGGCAGCATGGTCTGTAAGTTGAGAAAATCTATGTATGGTTTAAAATAGGACCCTAGAGCTTGGTACTCCAAATTATATGGTTTTATAAGGGATAAGATGTTTTTCAAGGGTATAGTTTACATTAACCTTTATGTTAGAGAAATGTCCACTTGTAGTCTCATAGTCATTATATATGTGGATGACATCATTTTTGTTGGTGAAAAGGATGGTCTATGTGAATAAATTTCTAAGAAAATGAAGAGAAACATTGAAATGTCCATGCTTGGTTATATGAAATATTTTCTGGAATTTTAGGTTTTCCAAAAACAAGATTCCATATTTCTATCATAGGAGGAGTATGCAATGGAATTGGGGAAAATGTTTGGAACAGAAAATGAAAAGGAGGTTTGAACAACCATTTCAGTTGGAACCAAATTATGAAAGGATGAAAATGGAAACAATTTTGATTAGAAATATTTTAGAAGAATCATTGGAAGCTTACTTTATCACACAATATCAATTCCAGACATAACTTCTATAGTGAATCTATGTGCCAGATTTCAGAGTGATCCAAAAGAGTCTCAATTATTAGAATCTATAAGATTTTTTAGATATGTGAAAGAAACTCTGAACTATGGGATTTTATAAAAAAATAGTGCAGTTATAAAGTTACTGGGGTTTGAAAATGCTGATTGGGCTGGTAATTATACTGATAGGAGATCTAAATCTAGTGGAACCTTATTTTGGGAGAAGGATGTGTTAGTTGGTATAGAAAGAATCAGAATTCAGTAAATTTGAGCATAGCTGAGGCATAGTATGTGGCAATTACACATTCATGTACACAAATGTTTTGGCTTCAAGTGCATCTAAAAGATTTGAATGTTGAAACAGAGAAACTGCTAAATATTTAATGAGATAATCATAGTGACATTGGATTATCTAAGAATACTATAGAACATTAATGATCCAAGAATATTAATATCAGATATCATTTTATCAAAGAAAAGGTGGATGGTGGATATATGAAGCTAGAATACATTTCTACTGAAGATCAGGTTGTAGATATTTTCACCAAAGAAATTCCAGTATAGAGTTTTGTTGTGCTAAGGTTGAAACTTCATGTTTAGCCTTCTCCTCTCACTTGAATAACAAAAAAAGGTCCCTCCTTATTCCTAAAATCTATATACATGATCTTGTACAAATTTTTAGGGAATTAAAGTAGATAAATGTATCCCTTGAGGGGGATAATTGTTTGTTTATGTTTGTGCAAGGTTATTGAATTTCAATAATGAATATATCTATTTCCATCTCCTTTGATATGAATTGATACATTCTGAGAATGATTTCACATATATGATTTTTTATTGAAATCATTCAAAACTTTGGTCATATCTCTCTTGTTTTCTACACCGGGTTAGCCCACATAGACTTATAATTGACTAACTAAAGGATCTTTTCTAATTGAACCATGTGATATCATCCCTCTATCTCAATTATTCATGAATATATTCCATAAATGAAGGAGACAATGTTTTTGACAATACCCCACTTACCCTTTGCATTTGATTACAAATAAGGGGGATAAAAAATCTTGGCACACATATTGACTCTATCAGAGTGTGATTAGGAGATATTGAAAAAAAATAAAAAGGGGTAGATTGTTGAGCCAAATGATTTTATTTTTTTAGTGACATGTCAATATGTGCTTAATTATTGGATTGTTGAATTAATGCTAATTGGAGTTTCCAAAAATCAGTTGATTGTTGAACTGGTCCTAAGTTTAAAGACACGTGTCAATGAATGACACTTTGTTACACCATTTGAATAAGGACAAGAAATACTTGATTTCATGATGAATTTGGAAGATCCACCCACTAGTTTATAATTGGATTAAGTGGATGAAGTGTTTGAGAATATTGATCTGATCTTAAATGCTTAAGTGGTTTTCCACAAAGAATAGAAGAAGAAGAAGGTTACGGTTGATAATGAAGATGATAAGAAGGCAATGTTTCCTGAATTTCATGTTGAAATACTATATGTATATACTTTGTTTTTTTCCAAAGTATTTATATATAGGGTTTATATAAAAAATATGGTACTTTGGCCAGCTAACCAGCCATCCAAGATATGGAAGCGTCTCACACCAAAAGAGTAAGTGGCTGAGCATAACCCCAGCCAGCCAGCCAGCGTGACTGACCAAAGTCACACATGGGGCATACATGAGCACATCTGTAGGTGAGAATGGGAGAGCCACCATGCGGGGTAGCATAGAAGCATGGAGCACAGGTTGGCCACAGAGCGTGACCATAAGGAGCTGGTATGGGTGGTACCAGAGGAGGGAGAAGAGAAATTATTGAGACCTGGTTGTTGCAGAGAATATTATAAGTTGAAAATAATCCTCAATGCATTTTGGTGTGGGAAAACATTTTAAAAATGTGTAAGTAATCTTGGTTTCCAATTTGATCTCACAAGAGATCATGGTCACACATCAAAACTTGCGTCCTGTTATCAAATCTACACCGTTCATCATCTCGTGCCTCACCAGGTTGAATGTTGACCATCCAATGATATGTATTTACATCATATTCAACCTCTAGATCACTTGACGTCATTGCATTCCAGATATGAATCCAAGCCTCGAACTCTGTCCACCTTTTTTTATCCAAACCCATGCATAAGGATCGTTTGGATGTCATGAACACATGCATGCAATTACATTTTCATGCATTCCAATGAAACAAGATGAACCCACGAAGGCCAAAGAAAATGTAGTTACGAGGCCACGTTATGGACCTTAGTTGATTTGGTTTGAGTGTTTCATGTGTTCCTAATGCATGCATGTGAGGAGGATTACACCATGATATCAGGATCCCACGCTGAACAGGAACAAACTAAGATATTTGTTGTATCTCTTATCCCGTATTTGAAATATTTGAAGTCAAATATCTCAGGAATTCCCTGATTTAAACCCCACGGTCTATCCTATGGGATTTGAATGTAGAGAAATGTGTTAATCCATTCCATTAAAAGGAGGAGTCCCTCAGCTGATCGTGTTGTTGATGAAATTGAGAATTATCATCTCTCCGAAGAAACAGATTACCATACATAGAGAAGATCCACACAGCTTCTGCTTTCATGAGGAAATAATTCTTCATTGTTATAACCATACATTAAGGAGAAGCCTCCATCAAACACTCAACAAGGGATTTACACTCTTGATCTGATTTTGTGAAGATCTTATTTGTAAATACTTACAGGGATAGTGCATTGCAAATTCCTTGTTTGCGCGACACATCCAGAACCATGAAGCCTCCTTGGATCATGTGTTTTGTTTGAGATACCTCTATATATAAGAAGAATAACCCAAGGGGAGGTTCTACTCATTAGGGGTTTTCATAAAAAAGGAAGAAGAACCCAAGAACACCTTCTACCCATTCGGGTTTGTGTTCAAAGAGGAAGTAGGTAATATTTATATGTGTTCATACATTGAAATATGAATAAGAATATATAACTAAACCATTGATGTAAAAGGAAGAAAAGGAAGGCATACTGATTATTCAAGTTGCACAAAATACTACTAAATATACATATATGAACATATGAATTACCATGAACACGTGGAGAGAGATTTGTGTAAGTAAGTTGAATTGAGTGAGAATAAAAAAAAGTGGAAAGATTATGTAAGACCATTATTTCAAATTCATTATCTTAAAGAAGGTGTGTGCACAAATTCTAGACATTTTAGTGAGGCCATGACTTTGGTCAGAAGTAAGAATTATCAGCTTGGGAATTTTTTGAACTGAGACAACTGATCATTATATGTGATCAAAATAATTGAGAAAGATCTACAAATTCAATCAAAGTTTGTAGAAGCTACTTGAACAAGTAAACGATCAAGTCAAATCCCACAAGCTCATGGAGAAATGTTTTCATATCATCTTGTAAGGGATCAATCCATTTAAAGAGAGAAGTTGAAGTTAGGGGGTATAACTAGTTTCTGGAATATAGAGAAGGTGTAGTGAAGTTTGGGGGTTCAACCAACTTTTAATTTGGGGGTTTAACCAATTACTATTTGTAATCATCTTCTGATAAAGTGAAAAATACATGATGGGGAGAATAACTAACACGGAAAAGAGTAGGTATTAGTCCCAAACATTATAAATCAATGTGTTCTGT
Source organism: Viscum album (assembly GCA_963277665.1). Classification (NCBI taxonomy): domain Eukaryota; kingdom Viridiplantae; phylum Streptophyta; class Magnoliopsida; order Santalales; family Viscaceae; genus Viscum; species Viscum album. The sequence goes on from OY728145.1 coordinate 77,295,833, forward strand.
GCTTTAGTTTTACAGAATCATTTGAAGAGTGGATCAAGTCCTTAACTAGCCATAAAGGTTGAATTTAAAAAAGAGGCAATTCATAAAAAAAAAAATTACAAAAGGGGATCACAGACTCACCCCTCCCCTCTCAGTGATCTTGCACTATTTTGGGTATTTCAATTAGTAAGGAGGAATATCAAGGTGATTTACAAGGGTGAGAATCATAACCATGAACATCAAAAAATGAAATAGGCTAATAACATAAATAAAATATAATAATGTGGAAACATCATAAAAAAATACATCATATGTATAATCTAAGGTCAATATCTATGAAACCATAACATAACCTGCTTTGGCTAACCACCTATTCACCATACATGGTTTCTCATGAGATAAAAACATTACGCAATGTAATGGAGGGATATATAATTGCAGTCCCATGTATCTAATTCATATCATGTACATGAATTTGTGATGCATATAGATTATACAACATAAGAATATCTTTCATCACTTTTAATCCCACAATTATGGATTTTTGGTCATATACAAGGAAGAACCCAATCAATTAATGATAAAAAAATCATGGTATATTTCCATGAGTGGAATTGGGGATGTGTATTCACAACACAAAATATTAGCATAGGAAATCATGGTATAAGTTTGGAAGCATAACTAGTGTACATAAAGGTTTATCAAAGGGTTTAATGAGAGTGAATGGTCATCTATCTTTTACATGATAATCGTAAGTATAGTAAATGGATGTGTATAAATAAATTAAAACATGAATAATTTTAAATCAAAAGGATTAGTAAAAAGAAACTCTGTGAATAAAAATGAAGAAGAGAGGATCCCTTACTGTGAGGGTTTTCCTCTAAAATATTCAAAGGAGCTTCTTATGTGTTTTAAAACACCTTGGTGGAGATTTAGAGAGAAGGTTGGTGGAGGAGAAAAATTTAAAATGGGTTTTGAGTGAAGGAGGATTGGGATTTGGGTGGGTATTTAAATCCAAAGGTAGGGGAATACTTTATTAATTTCTAAACTTAGGCTTTTGACACAATGTTATAAAATAATCATCACCAAAAACCTACCCATGATTTTTCCCATGGTTTCTACCAAAGAGGATTGGAATTTAACATTTCAATTTTCTAAAACCTGAACTCCTGAAAATAATACGTATCATGATGTTGAAGAGAGTTATTTTCTGAATAATTATTTTTAAAACCTTAAAATACAATATTGGTTTTGGAGTATTCTTTCTAGGTTGGTAAAATTAATGGAATCACAAAAAAAAATTTTTAAATGGAAATTATATTTATGGTCATGGATTAATTTTATATCATTTATTAAATCAGTTTTGCGAAAATATTATGTCATAATATATACTTTATATTTACACCGTATATAATTATTTCTTAAAAATTCAGATGTCTTAAAAAATTATGAGAAATTAAGCATTGAATAATCTCAACATAAAAATTTAAAAATGATATTTATTTTAGAAACTTAATTTTCTAAATATGGGAATTTAATGCTTTTAAATGAAAATACCTTTTTATTGAAAATACAAATTTTTATATTAAAACACATTCTGAAGATTATTAATATTATATGAACAATAATGAAATTATATTATCATTTATATTTCCATATATATATTTTTGGTAATTATATTTCATCAAAATAAAATTTATTCAAAAATTATTAATTTTATCAATAGTAATTTATTAATTGAAACTATATATTTCACAAAAATATAACTTTGGATTCATCATATCAATTTTTTTTACCAGTTTAATTTTATTATCATTTATAAATATATAAATTAATAATTAAAAGGGTCAAATATAATCATTATTTTATTAAAAAGTAAATAAAAAATTTATTCTATTATGATCTAGATTCATAATCCCAATTACACCAACATACACCCTAAGGGTCAGGTGTGCAATAGTAGTACTTTCTTTGGGTGGTTCAGCAAACATGGTTAGGGTTGTGATCTGAAAAATCTTGAATATCTCCAATAAATAACTTTTATGAAGATTTATTTATTGAATCTCATCTTGGGATTTATAAAGGAAAAATACCAGTGGTTCCATCTCCCTTAGAAGCCTTGATAAATGGGTTTTATGGGGTATCATCCTACTGGTCAAGGTCATTGTTTATTCCTTATGTGTCAATTAGACTTTATAATAACCCTTAATATATACTAGTCTTAGAGGTTACTATGTGATGACTATATAATAAATTTTCATGATTATTAAAATTCTTTTGAGCTCATCATACAATTTTGTCTTTATTTTATAATGGTTGAAAATGAAAAATGAAATACAGTGCATGTGTTTTCTATAACTACATTAATTAATAATTAATTTATTTATATAGAATATAAATTATTTTATAAATTATTGGGTTTTTACATTCTTCCCATGATATAAATTTAACCCATGAAACTTAATTTCATATAGAAAATAAGAATGGAGAATTTCAATTTCATCACCTATTCTGGTTCCCAGGTTTCCTTATTAAACTTGAGGTTCCTCTGTAATCCTTTAAATAGGTGGTTTGTCTTTTTTTAATAGAACCTTTTATTTACATTATAATATCTTCACCAGATGATCCTTGTATAAATGATCATTCTACAAAGGGACCACCTCTAGATTCAGTACAAGTGAGGGGTTGGGTATGTACTTCCTTAATAGTAATACATATAACACATCATGAACTTATAATAGGTTAGTTATAAGTTCTAGTTGATAGGAAAAAACTCTGATATGACCAAGGATAACAAAAGAGACAATATTTGTAGAACTAATCTTTCCCTTATTCCCAAACCGTTGGCTTTCTTCCATGGTGATATGGGAAGGAACAACTTATCTTTGACTTCAAACTCCTGGTCTCATCAACGGTTGTCTACATCAATAGTTTTTCAACACTGCATGGATTTAATATGAAATTTAATGGTTTAAAACTTCTATGTCATCTCTTGGATAATATCAGTTAGCATCATCTTCCACTCTCCAACTTTATCCTAGTATTTTGGAGTCTGACACCTCTTCTAATTCATAGAATCATAAGGCCATTTTAATTTTACAATGTAAATTTTTTTTACATGAAAAATCAACTATGGTATGTTGTTCATCCCAACATCCTTGTGCATCCATCAAATATTTTATCAGTATATCTTGTAGGGTTTTAATGTATCTCTCAAACTAAACATCCATCTGAGGGTGATATGAAATACTTAAACACAACTTTGTATCCAATTCGTACTGAAGTCTTATCTAGGTCCTTGAGGTAAAAATTGGATCTATATTATATAAAATATAGAGTGGTAGTCCATGAAATATTTCCACTTATCTTGTATATATCTTAGTGATTTTGTAAATAGATAAGTTTTCCTTAACAACAGTGAAGTGAACCAACTTTATGAGGTGATAAACTACCACCCAAATTGTGTTATTTTCTTTATATGTCCCATGAGGTCCTACAAAAAAACATTTATTTATGACTTCCTATTTCCATTCATGTATATGAATTATTTTCGTCATAAAATTTGACTTATATCATTTATCCTTGAATTGATTTTATTTCAAGAATTGATATATAAATTATAAAATCTCCCTTTTCCTATTATCCCACTTGATGTTTTGCTTCATATCTCTATACATCATAGTACATCAAGGAAAAATTGAGAAGGATGAGATATGTGAATCATATGAAGGTTTCCTATTCAATTATTCATTTTATGGGACACATATTTGGGTTCTAAACCATATGATTCCATATTTAGAAAATTTTATCTATGAAATAATTTCTAAATTTTTTGGTAGTTCATTATCATCTTTTTTGGCCTCCTTAATCTTATTAATAATATATGGTTAAGAATTTATTTGTGAAATTCTAGATTAAATTAATTTTATGGTTCCCATGTACAACTGTTTCATGTCCAAGAAGATTAGATCTTTCAAATTCCTCATCATATATAGGGTTGATGGATCCTCCACGCTCAGATCATCTTACCCATTCTCTCCTCACCATGATGATGATGGATTGAATATTCATTATGCCTAATCTTCTCTGACCACCATCATTTACATATATTGATCTATTTTTCTATAAATATATACCTGGTGATTTTTTAATCCATATCTATGCCACACTTCTCCCCAAGTAGATAATTTCACCAAATATTCAATGTGAGGATCACTATAGCCAATACCAAATCATGTGTTAGGTAGGTATATTTATGGGTCATTAATTGGTATGAGTTATATGCTATCACATTTTCATTTTTCATGAGTATACAACCATAGATCTTTTTGGTCACATCATTTTAGATCACAAATCCTTCCCCAATAGATGGTATTTTGAGCACTAGTGAAGAGATTATCCTTTTATTCAAAAATATAAATCATTATTTACATTAATCAGTCTATAATAACTTCACTCCCATCTATGTTAGATAGGTTAGTGGGTTTGATAATTAGGTGAAGATTACCCAAAATGGATTATAGTACCTAGATAATCCTACAAAACAATAGATAAGTGTCTGAGATGTTGGTATGGGCCATCCTTAAATTGACTCTATATTTGAAGGATAAAAAAATATCCATTTTTTTCTAAAACAATTCCCCATTAATGTTAATTTATCTATCCAAAACACTCATTTACTATAGTTTACATACAAATTTTAGATTCCTAAGATCTTCTGTACAACATTAAAATTCATCTTATGTTCCTCCATTATTTGGGAGTAGATAAGAATACCTTCTATAAATACTAGGAATGATTTTTTGAGGTAATACCTTAAAAGCATATTCATTAAGTACATGAATATAGTTAGATCATTAGTGAGACTAAATATAATCAATATGAACCCATTGTGCTCATACCTTTTATGAACCATAGTCTTGGGGATGTCTTATTTTATCACCATTACATGAAAATATCCTCACCAAAGATCCACCATAGAGATGTTTTGGACTCCACATAGCTAATTTAAAAATTCATTAATTCATGGAAGTGGATAATTGTTATTTATTTTGATCTTTTTTAGCTCACAATAATCAATTTAGAGGTCAATTAACCCATCATTCTTATTGAAAAAAGGTTGGTGCACTCCATTATAAATCACTTGGGAATATAAAACCTTTATCCATATTCACTTACAGTTTATTCTTAATTTATTCAAGTTCAACCACAACCAATTTTGTCGAGTCTTGGATATTATCCAAGATCTTGGTTTACGTATTAAGGAAAATCAACCCGACATCTTGGGGTAAGAGAATACAATTATTTGGGAAATATATCAATGTATTATCTTATAATAGTAATTCCATAAAGGATTCACTTTTTTTTAGTCTCATTAATTTGATATAGATATGATTTATTATAGGGAAATAATGTCCATGATTGATATTATGATTCTAAAGTATATTGATCCACCTCCTTACAATAATATAGAATCATAGGGATCTTCCAAATACGATGGTTGACTTCCTAATCCCAAAGCATTATGATGGATCTATACAATGATAACTAATCCATGTCAAGAATAATTTCTAATTTTTCTAAATGGTGTATGAATATGTTTACTGAGAAATTCAGCACACAAATATTAATATGGGAAATGTTATTTAATTGGGATAAAATAATTAACCCATTTTCTATTTTCATTGATAGTTCGAATTATATTTTTTAAATTGGTGTTTAAATATTTTTACTAAACTTGCATTATTTGGAGTAATTCATAGAACCATAATCATATAAAACATTTGAGGTGAATTTGTGGGTCATAAGCTTTCCTTTCACTATTTTATTCTTGTTTTAATAATTTACTTCATTAAAAATCATCTTAGGGATGATAATTATCACCCTATTAAACATATAAAAAGGAAACAACAAAAATTGAAGGGATGGACTAAAAATTAAATTTATTCCTTAACATAATAATTTCTATGATTCAATCTATGTTATTCATAGTTGATTTCATAAGATAAAATTTAATAGGAATTTTCTCCCTTTAATAATGGTTCTTAAAGAGATTTTAAATCTACCAAAACTTATCTCTATAGAGTGTCAAACTATTTTTGCATCAAGACCACTTTTTCATGCACCAGGTGATGAATAATTTAGTAATCAATGCTCCTTTTCGTGGTTATTACCCACATGAGCCTAGTGAATAGTGTTTTTTTGTATCAGAAATATGATCGAAATGAAATAGTTAATGTAGAAAAAATAAATGTTTGCATTCACATAAAAAGTTTTCAAAGGGATTAATAAAGTTGTGTAATTTCAAGGGGACATCCACATGTTGAAGCCTATCATGAGTAATGGAAAAATCACCCATATAGATCTATTTCAGTGACTGAGTGCCACAATATAAAAAACCTCTAGTGTGTGGCCTCCAAGGCTTGTTTTCAAATTCTGAGATCAATTCCCTCCACATCAGCTATAACACTATGGAAAAATGGTCCTTTGAGACAATTTATTTGCGATATGATCTATTCCCGTCGCAAATAGTCCATCAAAGAAATTATTTGTGATGGGCCCCTAATCCAGTCGCAAAGAATTGGTTTTTTGTGACAGGATTAGGGTTCCTGTCGCAAAAGGTTTGGCATGGTGTGGTACAGATTGGGCACCAAACCATGGGAAGGGTATTTGCGACGGGGGGGGGGGATCCCCATTGCAAATACTTGGCGGCGATAAATACAATTTGTGATGGGGAGGCACCCAGCTGTCGAAAATACCCAGTGGTGGTAAATACTATTTGTGATGGGACATGACCCCATCACAAATAGTGTGTTGGCAGGTCACTATTTGTGACGGGTCCTATCGCAACCGACAATAACTAATGTGGCTGATGGTATTTGCAATGGGTCCCGTCACAAAGAGTATTATTTGTGACAGGAGTCCCATCTTAAATAGTACCATCACAAATAATATAACATATATATAACCCCCATATAGTTTTTTCATTCTTCCTCTCAATTCCTACTTTCTCTCTCTCTCTCTCTATAAACTCTCATTTTAGAGTTAAAATTTCTTTGAATTGAATTTTTTTTCTGAACAAGTTTTAAAGTCATCTATACCTATAAAAGACAATTTTTAATGGAATTTATGTTTTATTTAATTTAATATTTATCTAATTTAAAATTTATTTAATTTTTTATATTAATTTGAATTATTATTAATTAGTTGTAATATCGATGATGACACCACACAATTAAGGTTTGATGATGAAGATGATGTTAATGTTGTTACAAATGAATTTGAAATGGAAAGAGATGATGAAACTAAAACTCAAATGGATATTGATGATGTTGAGGAGGAATATGAAGACGTTGACATCGTCAAATATGAAGATGACGATGAAGGTGAAAATTGATATAGTTAAATTCTAGTTATAATCATAATTAATATATATCTTTATATAATAGTTATTTTTAACTATTTTCTAACAATAAGCATTTTCTGTTTCAGATGGACGATGATCTATTTCATTAGTTGCAAGAGGGTGAGATACCTTTGGATGATGAGGATTTGGGATCATCTGACCCTCATCCTATTGGCTGTTTAGGGGGTTATGCGGAGGGGGTGCGATCTTGTGAGATTGATGATTCCTGGCCCCATCCCCAAGCGATGTCCACATATTGGCTTCAATCCATGCACATAGAGGCATGGTAACCTGTTTATTTTAGTTAGATTTCATTAATTTATTTATATACTAATTGTTTTATTATTTTTTCTTTTTTTACTATTTTTCACATATAGTTGTTGGATAGGGGAGCGCTATCTTGTGCAATTATTTTTCTCAATCATGGATCACATGGGAGAAGATTCCCATTGATGTGAAGCTCAGTATGTTCGATCATTCGTTGGTACATAAATAAATAATATTTATTTTGAAATTTATTTCATTAATAACTTGATATTATAAATTATTTGTAGGGTTTATGACATCCCATCGATGATAGCATGTGTGACGCTATCCACACGGCATGGGAGTGGTCGATGCGTGACAGTTTCTGTCAGTTATTCACAATTTGAGAAGGACAGACATGAAGAAAGTAGGAGTGGAAGTATTTGATGAGTCGTGTAAATCCCACTGACCATAGTACATTTCATCTCATATTTGGGATTGATTATATTCACAATAGATGGGTAGCAGATTTCAGAGGAGATATTTATTGTGCCGCCAGAACTGGAGGAGACAGGAGGTGACACATCGAGCCGATAACTGTACATTCATTATGCATAGAGATCATCTGGTAAGTACTTTTTTAAATATTCTATAGAACATTAAATGTAAATAGTTTATTTTATATTCATATAGGCAGTCGAGCAGCCTGATATTACAGAGTACGACGTTTATCAGATGATGTACAATGATCTAGCCACTGGAGAGATTAGAGGTGATCTCCATCATCAGATTGTGGTCAATATTATTTATTTTTCAGTTTGAAAATTAACTACATAAAATATTTTCACAATTTTAATTTCAAATTGGAACTGAAGGAGTCATATGCGGCCGTGACCTCTTAGACACAGGCTAAGAGTCAGGTAGAGATGGCTGATCAGACTAGTACCCACCATTTCGGTGAGGCGACATGGATGCATGTGACCCAGTATGGATTCGAGAAGGGTCGAGTAGTTAGTATTGACTCTCATTTGACTCCGGGGACTTATTATGATACTGATGCGATGTCGGCGTCCAGCTCGAGAGGAGCTTGTGAAGAGCCATCATCTTCTGGCTCATAGTATCTGGAGCAGCTGCAAGCTCAGAGTGAGCTTATAGAGAGTTTTCATAAGCAGCAGAAAGAGATGCGTTAGCAGCAGCAGTAGTAGTACAGTATAAGGAGGATACATGTCGATGAAAGTAGTAGCATTACGAGTAGATGAAGTACATGCATTGTCTGACTCATAGTTTAGGGATGGAGTTTCCTCCACCATCTCCTCCACCTCCTCCACCTCCTCCAGAAGACTATCCCCCCATGGACTTTTTTTAATGTTAAAAACATTTTTATTCAATGTTTTTTGTAATATTAACTATTTATAGTTTCTATCTTTTATATTGGTTCGAATATTACATAATTTAATTTTTTTTAATTTTTTTTAATTTTTAATATTTTAATATTTTATTATTTATTATTAGTATTATATTTTTAATGTTTGTTTATTTTAAAAATAATAATAATATTTTATTATTTTTATATTCTTTGAGAATATTGAGAATTTTAATATTTTTTTATTTTTTTATTTTAATAATATTCATATTATTTTTTTCATAAATATTAATAATAATAACAATGTTATATTATTAGTATTCTTTTTTTATTAATATTATAATACTATATTTTTTTATATTATTAATTATAATAATAATATTATTATATAATATAATATTATTTATATTAATAGTATTAGTAATATTATTATTTACTAATATTAATTTTTCATTATTTTATTGAATATATTAAATAAAATATTAGATCAGTGAAAGGTGATGGATAAATTGGTGATTCCCATTGTTACCTACAAAAATTTCAAGTGTCTATTCCTAGAACATGAAAATACATACCTACACTACCTAATTTAGATGAGAAACCCTTTGGTGACACCCAAACCCTTGTGGTGAAAAGGAGGTATCCTCCTACCGGTCAAATCATCCATAGCCACACAACTCCTATTCTTCAACAACATGTTGAGGTGTCCGTTAATCAAATATTCCCCCCTGATACAAAAGATTAGGTGACCCAAAGGCCTCAACATGGGATTAAACCTTCAGAAACCAAGGAATGATCTCATACCCATGTTCCATGTGGTCAATATAGTTAATTTAATCTTCTAATTAATTGGGAAGAAGATGATTCGATGGTTCCCATAGATAAATTCTTCCTGTATATCTTAGAGGAACCACACGATCCATCTCATATTCTAATTACCACTGAAAACATCACCCACATATGGTTTAAATTGTGAGAAAAGTGCATATTCTTACTCCCACATATCAATCCCGATGTCATACTTTGGGATAAGAAATAGGATAGGAGTGGACATATATCTTCACTTTTATCAATGTCATATGTTGACATATCCTATAAACATCATAATCATAGGCCTATATCTCTCCTTAAAATAATTTTAACTACTAGTAAATCCTAGAATCCACAAAGGATATTTGTGCACATATTTAAGTAAACCTAAAGGGATATTCATCTAATCCTTTTCCCATAACCGAAGTAGCTTATCCACATATTCATATAGCTACTCAGGAGTAAGCCTATATTATTTAATATATTTTGGAGAATCACAAAAATATTTTTATGAAGGATAAGGCATGATATTGGACTTATAACATTGTTCCAACTAGGGTTTATCAACATAATCTGACAATCATCTTATGGTAGGAATATATCCCCTTCAATGATATATCAAGGATCTAATGAAATATTCTAATGTAAAATCAAGGTAATTCTTATATCCCTTATCACATTACATAAAGTTCATATCATATTCTATCTATTATAGTGTAAAACGATCATCATCATATTCTAGTGTCCAATAGGTATTGTGGCCATATTGTAAATCCAACCAATCATGGAGCACATTATCACACATTAGAGGTTTTATAGGAGGGGGTATATATTCCTCCTTCCATTTTGGATGATTGTCAATATATTATGACAAATAATTAATATCATGTTTGGAATATATTCCAATTTCAAGTGATTTTAGTCAATATACTTCATTAGTCACTTTGGAGAAGGATTATATCCCTACCAATAGCTCAGAAACTTCTCATCATATTCCATCAGTTACCCAACAATGGTCATATCCCAAAAGTAATAGATAGAGTCTGGGGAATCTTCTAATTGATACTTAAGTTCCATTTTTGTGGGTTCTAATTTATAATGATTTCCACTAACCAAACATGGTTATTGTAGCCTAAAGAGGAGCATATTAAGAAAATTGTCATCAAAGAATACATAAAAATCATGTGAAGGCTAATATAACTATTCTAAATAATTATAGTGTTCTTGGGGGGATACAATTATTGTTAATAGATTACTAGGAATCCACCAAGTCCTCATTAAATGATGAGTGATATTAACCACATATGTCATCCTCGTGGAATTATTGAGACAGATCATAATGATACCTCCCCTAATATCCATCATTTAAATAATCCCCATGTTGATATCTCATCTAGATTAGGATATCCCCCCTTTTCAAAGTACCACTATATAGAGATGTATTTGAAAAATTAGCCTCAACTATAAATATTTCCCCATTAGAATCACATAATCCTTCACCATGGTTAATGTTAAACATGGGAAGTAGCCATCATCTATGTGCCCCATGGTCCATCTATCTTCATTCTTATCAAACAATCTTTTTAGTCTAACCAAGGAGAGAAATATTCTTCTTAGAATGATTAAAATATCAAGGATATGTGGACATATTTGGATGAGGTAGATATGTTGGTTATGTTTTGGACCAAAACTACCTCCCTATATATAGAACCCAAAGAAATTAGTGTACAATGTATAGATTAAATGTTCCAAAACTTGTGGAAAAATAATTTACACCTCCAAGTGAAACATATTCCCTATGATGGATATGATGAATAGATTATCGTGATAATATATATCTATCATAAGTTTGTGCTGATGGAATTTTTAATGGAATATTTAGGATCAAAATATTAATGTAGATGCTCAATTACAAGAGGGGGTGAATTGTAAGTTTGAAAACATTCATTTTTAACCATAAAGAAAACTATTTTTAACAAATTTAGACATTGTAAATTCACAAGACCTCTTAGTTCTACAAACTTGCTAGGTTCCAGAAATATGATCCCGGAAATGAGACATAATAAAAGTTTACAAGGATAAGATTATACCTTAAAGAGTATATAATCTTACTTATCAGAGTATAAAAAAGAAACAGAAAGTATAAGAAGGTTATACTTTCTTCCTTTATCAAAATAAAGAAGAATATAAACTTGAAACAAAACAAGTAACAAGTATGAAATCTTTTAACCCAAAGAGAAGGGTATCCAATAACCTTGGATAAAGGCCCCTTGATTTATACTTTCAAGAAAGTATATCTTACCCACACCAGGTTAATCCCTTGATAGGAATATCAGAATCTATCTTGATATCCTTGCAAGCCCTTGAACATTAAGGTAGTCAGCACCCCTGTCTTCCTATCCCCAGAAGTCTTCGATTGTATAGAACAACAATCGAAGTCGCATGAAGAAAGTTGAACAAGATGTTCAGTACGCACAAGGCATGCGGGTCTCTCTCTCTAAAAATCACTTCAGCAGCATGTAATCTCTAGTGATCAACATTATCTCAGTTGTTTCAAATGAGATCCTATTTATAGGCATTTTCCCAATGGTTAGGTCCCTCCTCCAACAATCATATTTTTCCTTGAATCGCAGAGGGACCTGTACATGTGTCACTAAAAAAACAGTTAATTAGAAACAGTTTGTATGAAATCATTTTATAACTATAATAGAGGTAAGTAAATATGGTTGCTTAACCAAATCCAATTTTCAGAGTCTAAGGGAAAAAAATAAAGTTTGGAGTCTAAGTAAATAAACGCTTGGAGACTATAAATCATAAATACCCGGATTATTTTTTTAAAGGAATTTGGAACCTGAATTATATATATTTCGAAGTCTGAATTCCAATGAATTCGGAGTATGAATTATAAGGAATTCAGTGTTTAAATTCTAAGAAATTCAGAGTCTGAATTCATAGGAATTCAGAGTATGAATTTTGAGGAATTTGGAGTCTGAATTCTGAGGAATTCAGAACCTGAATTTCAGAGAATTCAGAATCCAAATTTCAGAGAATTCAGCATCTGAATTATAAGGAATTCGGAGTCTGAATTCTTAGGAATTCAGAAGCTAAATTTTAGAGAATTTTTAATATGAATTTTAGAGAATTTAGAGTCTGAATTCTGAGGAATTCAGAGTCTGAATTCTCTGGAATTAAGAACCTGAATTTTAGAGAATTTGGAATCCAAATTTCAGAGAATTCAGAATCCATATTTTAGAATACTCTATATATAAGATTTTAAATAATTACAAGATTTTAGATGTTAAAACGATCTTTACACTTTAGAAATAAAAGGAGGTGGAAAAAGAGAAACTATAACATGAACAATGAAAACAAATGTAAGGAAAAAAATTCCTTAGAGAAGGAAAATTTTCCTTAATAAGATAAATCTTAGGGGAAATAAAATTTTCCTTAAGATAGGATGTTTGTGATTTTAAAAACATGAAGGAATGGAAAAATCATAAGTAAATCTTATTGAATCAACAGAATAAGCCCCAAATTTTTTAAAGAAACAAAAAAATTTTATGCATGATTTTATTTATAACTTTAAGACTCTCTAACTAATAATTTCAAATGTTTCATCTGATGTTCACATCAGTGGGTGGGTTGAATATAGGGAACTATATTTTTTCACTCCTAAGTAAGAATATCCTTCAAAATAAGACATCCCAAAATGTTATTGCCTTAAGAAAATTTATAGGAAAAGATTGTGCAGATGTAAACTAATCAATTAATCACAGTCCAACTATTTATAAGGATTGTAAACAACATACTCGTTAAAAATGATATATTAGTGGGTTACTGCATAATTCATCTAAGAAAATTAAAAAGTCCTTACAATTAAGAAAAACAAGGACCTCATTTTTGGAGAAAACTCTAGAAGAAATTAGATCTCATGTATAGAATATGCTTCACCGAACCCATGATACTGTAAAATCATAGATAATTCAATAGGCTTACATATAATCAACTTCAAAGATAATAAAATAGGAATCTTATACCATAGGTATATAGATATTTTAATTGTATCTGTCACTGCCACTTCTTTAGCGATCATCAAATACCTAATGTGTTTAGGATATAGTGGTGGATGGGAAATGTTACCCTAGAATGTAGGGATAAGGTAATTTATATCATAACCACTACCACCACCACCCTTAGGATAATAAAATCCAAAACTATATATAGATTCAATACCATCAATATCTAGACAACCCCCACCAATATGGATAAGTGAAATTATATCATTGTTGTCTCCCCCTTGGGAGTCATTCATCACCAGTCTAGGATATGTACTATATGATGTATCTCTATCATTTAATATAATAAATTATATATCCTCACCATTATAGACATTATCATTAAAAAAATTGAATCTCCTTTCATTACAATCTCTATAATCCACTCCCTAGGGAATAGGCTGGATTAAACGTCAAACTATGAATATGTCTTAACACGAAACAAAATTCAATGAAACAATATAGATAGAGAGAGGAATATGAACTATCCGTCGATGAATAATAGAGGATATTGTAACTCTACACATTTCAAAGGTAGATAGAGAATAATTTTGGCTTCCCAATAAGCTTAAGTGGGTGTCATCAATACTAATTTCATAGATGATAATATTTATCCATATAAATAGGATCTGATGGTTCCCAAAAAACATGATGTATTCAATTAGTTACTTGTTGAGGGTTTTTCTACTCAACAAAAAATATAGAAACAAAACATGGCACCCCAATCTCTCAACTACTACTCCTATTATATGCATTAGCTAAAAATAAGGTGAATGGAGATGTGCCATCTCACATGCTCTATGAGAAAATAGATACACCTTCAGTTGAGGATAAATTGGCATCATATGTATATAAGATATCCAAATTTAAAGGACTATATGTCAAAATGGTTATGGGAAATACTTCCTTTTAATATAAATCCACAATGAAAACTAATTCATCCCCTTTAATGGGATTCTGGGACTTGAAAGATGCAGTCAAACAATAAGGTAAGGGTTCATTCATCTTGTAATTTCTAGACCCAGACCAATAATTTATAAGACTCTGATAGTTATTGACTATCAAGGATTCCCTCTACAAGGAAATCACATGTCATTTTATCATTCCAATTATCCAAAACCTATAAAAACTTGGTAGAAAAAAATAACATAGAAAAGTAGGTTATATTAGGCCTTACCCACTGTAAATTATATAGCTCCACTTAGTCGATGATACCATTAGAGTTATTTTACTCTATCTAACCCCTCATCACATAGATGGAGACCATATAGAGAAAACCTTCTTGGTACAACTAAACTGAAAGCCTTAACTTGAATGGATGGATTCAACTACACCACTAACCAATATTTAAAGTCCTACTTTATTGGAATTCAGTGACATTTGTGACCTGAAACTACATCTGATGAATTTTGTGTCTTTTTTTACACCATTATTAGAACACTGGAGAAATATTAAATGGATAAAATTTGGGTTTTTATACTACAATTGTATGTCCTATCTTTTTAAGGCATAGTGACCTACCCTCCAAGTTAATTGTGAATTGTAAAGATTTACATTTCCAATTCCTATATCAATTCAGCTCCACATTAAGGAGGACAACAATCTCTAGCCTCTTAAATTAAAAATATAATGGGAATTCAAGAGTCACATATTTTATATTTAGTTGGAAGGGTCAAAAATATTTCACTATATTTATAGTATCCACAAGAGTATCTAGATGAGTTTTGTAGATAGAAATTCCATGAAGGCCTGCAAAAAACTCATATCAGGTTGAAATTTCATATGGGATTAGAAAATTTTCTTTATCATCCCAAAATATGGATGATGATCTCTACCATTATATGAAAAAATCTTGACCCATGTTGGCCAATCAATCAAGGAAAACAGTTAAGGTAGAAGTGAAGATTGTAAAAATTAAACTAGTGTTGGTTCTAACTCCTTCCCCAAATCCCCCTCAATATCATGTGGTACATCTACCTAAATGACCACAACAATAAAAATGTCTACAGTGGGAAGAGTGGAAGGAGTAAGGAAACCTAAGTTTTGAAAATAGAAAAAATATGAGATATTTGTTCAGGGGGAAAGGTTCCATGATATTTTATCACTACTTTGGAAAAATATTTACTTAATTCTTTATAAATCAAGAAATTAAAAGAGTTTAATCTTAATAAATTCCTAAATTATTCACCCTATAATCGGATACTAGGATATAATATCGAAGATTGATATGTATTCATGGACATACTCTAGAATATGGTCAAATCTAGAGAAGTAAAACTTGGAAAAACTCAAGAACTAGTGGCTCATGTCTCCATTATTCCACTAGAGGAAAAGTGAACATAACAACAAGTACCAATAAAACATGAATAGAAGTTCAATAATTAGATGACTGAGAAAAATAGTTAATAGATAATATTCCAGTATAGAAGTAAGATGATATATTAATGGACTTTACAACTAGTTTTCCATGGAAACCTAGTAAAAAAATATGTGATTTGGGTTATCATTGATTGAATCACAAAATCAACTAATTTATTTCCTATTTTGTATATTATTAATGTAGAAGAGATCATGAATATGTATGTCTAGGATATTGTGAATATTCCTAGAGTTCCTTATACTATTGTTTCTAACAATGATCTATGATTTATATCTAGGTACTTGTAAGGTTTATAACAGGAATTGGGTACCGAGTTGAAGTTAAGAACACTATATAGCATTATATGGGTATATAGACTGATCTATCCATTTAAATTCTTGAGAATTAATTTTGGGAATGACTTCTTGACTTTAGTGGTTATAGGAAAATAATTTTAACTTGGTTGAGTTTACCTATAACAATAGTTATCAGGATTTTATTCAAATTGAACCCTTTGAATCATTGTACATGTAGAAATATATATCTTCTTTGAGTTATGATGAGTTGGGAGAGTGGTCATTAGCCAAACTAAGTCTTGTAAAATAGAATAAAACAAAATCAGAGTTGATCTGAAAGTGTTTAGAGATAACTCAGAGTCTCCAAAAATCTTATGAATTCCATTATCATAACCTATTTGAGTTTTCTTTAGGTGATTGAATATTTCTTAGGTTTTCACCTCATTTAGGAAATCATCATTTTTAGAGATTGGGTAAGTGAGAACTTAGGTTTATTAGCACTTCGAGGATCATCAAATGTTTTTCATAGGTGGTATATCATTTAGACTTACCATCTAACTTGATATCAATTCATGATTTAATTCATGTATCCTTATTGAGTAGGTATCAATAAGACTATTTTCATGGGATATAATGGGAAGGTTTTTGTCTTTTGATCGGCACCTTAGTGGTAGTAAAAATAGTTTAGATTGTAGATTGTAAGAATAAGGTAATTTGTGGTAAAATGATCCCTTGGTTTGTGTAATTGTGTGAAAGAGATAACAACAAGACTTGGGTGCATCAAGCACCGATGATATAGCTGTGGAAATATCTTTTTTTGAGTATATAATCATTAGTTCTTTCTAGGTTAACAAGGTACATAACATGAATAATTGTGATAAACTTAAAAGAATAGGTATGTTTTATTTTGGCTTTATTTTATCTCTCTTGAGGTTATTAAAGTCTTTCAGGATTCAAATGTTGAAAATTAGATTTTTTTGGAGAAACAATCTAGGGACACAATCTATATATAATTAGCAGTTACCATGTGGTAACCATGAGATATGGATCTATAAAATCCAATGTATTTTTTCACAAATTGATAAAGGTTTATCTGGACAACTGAGTCACTAGGTAAACATTGAAGATGGTTGGGTTTGATTCTTGAGATGGTTGTATGGATTACTCATGATTCTCCTAACTATGCCTCTACTCCCAGGTAACTGTGAACTGTGGTTTTCATGGAGAAGCATAGACCACATAGTTAGGGTATAGTTTATCTAACTGTGCATCCTAACTAATGACCCATCAAAATTTCTTAAAAACGTAATATTACCATTATACCCTTGTTCGTTTTTAACAAAAATCTCTCATTATCTCAACCCATAACTTTCTTGATTCTCTAGGAGGCCCTCCTTGGTATCTTAGTGATTATCCATTGATTTGGGTATATTTCTTCTTGGTATGTGAGAATATCCTCTTGATTCCACCTCTTATCTCTAGATAAAATCTTGATATGTCTTCCACATGAATTGTTGGAACCCCAATAGGGAATGATGGAATAATCTAAGGTGTAGGGTTTTGAATTGAAGATGTTTATTTTTCAACTTTCCTTGTGAGGACTAGATCTCTCCATTTCATTTCACAATTTTAAAAGGAAACTAATTTTCCTCCATTGGATATGTATATAAAAATGTATCACCCTTAGCCGATGATACCCTGATCTAAAGTCCATCATGGAGGACACACAGTCATATCTAATCGGTCCAAAAAGATCATTGATATGTGAAATATGATACTAGTTATTAAAGGTCATCAAATTCAACTTCTTGTAATTGATGAAGAAGTGCACAATTCCATCATATTTCTTTGAAAACAAGACTAGAGAACACCATAGTGACATAATTTGATGGATAAATCCCTTATACATCAATTATTATAGCTGATTATTAATATCTTGAATCTCTATTAGTGCCATTAAGTATGGTGTATTGGAAACTAGTTCATATCAAGGCAATAGATCAATCGTAAACTTGACATATCTATTAGAAGGAAGACCCAATAAGTCATTAGGAAACACATACTTAAACTAATCCATTATGGGAGGAAATATACAATGTTCTAAATCCCCAAGTTCTAACAAAAAACTTAAAACCTAGATGGTGAACTCCCCCAAATAATGATGAACTGGTCCTGCATGACTTTCATAGATATCCCATTCCCCATAATTAAAATAACTATTACCCTTAAGATATGGGAAGGTCAATCACCTACGGTAATAATTTATGTGGGATTGATATGATTCCAAAAAATCCATTCCAAAAAATCAAGTCATCACCTAACATATCAAGTATGTACTGATCCTAAAGGGAATGATACATACCAACCTCAAGGGAACACCCATTATATATATATATTTCCTTCAACCATACACCCAATGGTGTTTTGATAATTATAACCCCACAATAATATTTTACTATCATACTTAAAACATTCAAAATTTTCAAATATATGAAATAAATTTGATACTCCTATATCAAATAAAGAACTAGAAAACATAGAAGCTACAAGAATCGTACATCTAACTATTGATGGACCAACTTTGTTATCTAGAAGTAAAAGATGAACCGTATACAACTGACTTGTCCCTCTACCATGTTCTCCAATTTGAGTAACCTATAATGCTGGAATCTACTGATACAAGAACCCTTTTCTAATTATACCACATCTTTCACCCCAATAGGAATGGCCTATAAAATTTGAACTCCCTCACTAGTGCGGGGTTGAAGACCACCTTCCAATGCTCTGTGTCAGCCAAGGTCCTCCACCACTTCCCATCAATAGTGGGTTCCTAGAGAACCTATGTAAGTGTTCCATCATGATTCATGATTTTAAATACACTGGTGGTCAGGGAAATTATCTATGAATGTGAGTTGACCTACCTTACTAATGGAAAAAATTCTCGATCACTTCCTTGAGTAACTAATCCACTCTCCTGGGTAGGCTGTCCACCACTGATTTAGTAAAAGTTTTCATGATGAACCTTACTAATCTAAAAATAAGTATCCTAAGATCATATAGTATAAGGCACATATCCTATAATGGTATAATCATTCAGGTTCTCCTTATAAATGAGAGCCCGATTTACTACCTCAGTAAACTTCTCCAATATGAACATATTAACATAGGAATTAACATGTCATTTTATTCAATCCTAAAAATGTCTTAGTAAAGCTTCCTCATATCCTAGTAACCCTAGAAAAAAATGATATAAGTTGGTGAAGTAGACAACACAACCCATCCCTAACATGCTTCCCTAGGTCAACTGCATAAACTCTATAACCCACTCCTACCTCATTGTCTTAGGGTAAAAGTGTTCTAGAACTTATCCTTGAAGTCCTTACATACCATGCCCTATAAATTATCCTACCAAGGTTGAATATACCACCAAAACTTCATTGGTCCTCATAACATATAATTTGATAACTTTAATCCTTTATCCACAAGAGTCTATAAATGATCCAGGATTTTCTGGATAGACTCAATCTAGAAATCAGCTACTATAGGTCCACCCTCTCTGGTGAACGTCAATGGGTACTACAGTTGGAAATCAATGGTTATATCAGACGCATTCTGAACAACATACCCCAGGTATCATTTTAGGAACTGTATAAATCAAGCAAAGTTATGATGGAACTACTCTTCCACTCCTTCACCTGAAACTATCAAGGACTCTTGTTGCACTGATGGAGGCATATTTTTAACAATGTCCTCCTATAATCCTACCAACAAAAATCTCCATGGAGGCCAGTCTCTACAATTATAATCACATGTCTCAGGACACATCAAAAATAATTTACATATTTACAAAATTGGAATTCACATAAAGTAATAATAATTCATCCCACATACACTACCCCATGGTCAAAACCGTGGCATGATTACTATCCCCAAAAATCCCCAACCTGGGTCTTGTAAAACATATAGATTTTTTTTTCTTATTTATATGTTCTTCATTATGCATAGTCACCAAATTTCAGTATCTTTTAACCATTATAATTTAATTATTAGTAAATATTTATTTAAAATTAATTCAGTTAAAAATCATTTTCATTTCCTAAAACCCACTCAGAACATGTTTTTTTGTGCTTTTCTAATATGATGCGTGTTACATAAATCCCTATGTTCCTTGAAGGATGCATGCATAATACACTTCTCAAGCCATACTAGACCATGAGTAAAATAATAGAAAGTAATAGCTTCACTCAATAAGTAAATCACACAAGGTTAAATAACATCCAACAGTCACAAGAAAACATAAAAAACATCAATCCCACCATAGGAACTTAGGTTCTCCCTCATACATGGGTTAGATACTAACCTAAACAATATCATTTACATGACCTTACACATACATGTATCCTATATACCTTTCCTAATTAGTGAGACAATAGAAAAAAAAATGAAACCCACCACTGATATCACTTTGTAATGCCTCAACCTAGGTGTCCCATACTGATTCTTTACATGACCTCAAGAGCACCGCCACGTATGCCAGAGGCTGTCAACTAGAAGTAAGAGTCTAATATGTCACAGGGGGATACTATAAACTCTTTATCAAAGAAATAAAATAACATAAATAAATATATAAATAGATGAAATAATAATAAACAATAACCAACAAATACAAATCATCACATAAATAATCAAAAAAAGGGGAAATGATTGTAAACCAAGGTAGTAGACATTTCATTCCATATATCTTTCAAGTTTCAATTAGAAACCAAAAATAAATATAAACTGAAAAATCCCAATCAGTTCCCGACATCATGTCTAATTCCCATAACCATGATCTATAACTAATCCCAACTCAACCATATAACATAGGGGATTTTCCCTTATATTATCCATCAGACATAACGTATACCTGAGTACCAATCGGCGGCCCGAGTAGGGTGTGAGTAAAACTCAGTATGACACCACAAATGGTTTCTAAAGAAATATACATTATATAAAAATGTATGAAGTTGTATAAATTTAAAAAATGATAAAAGAAAACATATTACACATAATTTATTCTTTAGTTAACCACACTGGACCTCAGCTTCACAGGGACTCCCAAGACAATTATACATGCTTTGTCCTATGCCAGAGTCTGAACTATACATCATAGTGACTTTATACATTTTTCTTTCATAAGAAATCATTATTCATATTAAATATAAAAAAATTTCAATACCTTGGAGTGTTAGTCCAGGTTCAATTATGACACGAACTTAGAGAATAAATCCTATAGAAAAAATTGAGTACTTGGAGCATCAGTCCAACACCAGTTCTTATAAAAGTCACAGGGTCCTAGAGAATCATTCTATCTACTTACAGATGAGGAGAATTACCTCAACACCTAAATATAATTATTCACATATAAATATCAAGGTTTAATAATAATAACCATTTTATCAACCATTCTCAACATGAAACACCAATTTAATTTTCAATAAAAACTTTAATAACTTTTCAAACCTATATAGTTTAACTAAATTACCATAAATAATCTTATAAGTCATTAACATTTCGAGGTCAAAATAATTTTTTTTATAAAAATATAACATTCCAATACAATCAAAATTGGTTTAATTTCATAACCCTATAATTCACCCTTTTCCATTACATATTTATCAATTCAATATAATTTGAACACCCGATGGGTTGCCATCAAGCCCAGTCTCATAAACTCCAATGGATCCAACGATATTTGAAAAGGGTCACTCTAATTTATTGGCATTCAATTCAATTTTATAAAGTAAAATAAATTTTACAATATGGAAAATATACAATAAAACTATAAAAAAATATCATTGTCAATAATATTAAAATTAGCATATAGACCACCTACCATAGGGTTGCTGATGAATGATTTCCCATCCATATACATTAATTTGATATAGAAAATATAAAGTCACAACATCGGGGAAGATCTTGGATCAAATCCTAGGATTAATATCTAAAAAAAAGATCCACTAAAACCTATATCTTTACCATTAATAGTGTAATAATTCAACTACATCCAATGGGAGAAAAATATAGAGGAAAAAAGAACCGAATTAAAGAAGAGATCCCATATTGGAAAGAGGAAATTTTTTCCACCGAGACTTTTATTAAAAAATTATGGAGTTTGAGGAGCCTAGGAATCCTCTTCATAGACTAAAAAATAAAAGGGAATCGTATTATCATTATTAAGGGTGATTAGGGATATAAAATGGGGTTTTTTTAAATTTTTAATTTACTTTTTTAGGGTTTAAAAGTCCACGTTCATGGTTTCCTAGACGATCCACACCATTGGACAAACCATGTACCCTAACTGTGCACCCCTACTATCCTGTGGTGCATGATTTTCACTTGGTGGTCACATGGTTTAGAAAATTGTTATCTGCTCATTTAAACCCCCTCTTTCTTAGGGTGAATTTGGGGGGGGGGGGGTTGGCCACATGGTTTGGTCAAACCATGATTCTCCTTCCAGTTGATCCAAATGGGGTGCATGGTTTTGTAGGGAAAACCGTACAGTTTTCCCTAACAATGGACCGACCATGAACAACCCAATAAGCTTCCAAAATTATCTAAAACACCCAAAAAATCCCCTAAGAAAAACCAAACCAATGTATGATAAAAAATAATAATGATACCTAAAAATTAGAAATGGGTGTTCTTGATAATGGTTGAGAACTCACATTTCTAAAATATTTCATTTTTCTATGAATAGTGAAAAATACTGATTTTTATAAATAAATTACTTATGATTTAAATTATTTACAAAGTTAAATTATATTTTAAATTGATTCTAAATTAAAATGAATTCAATTATATTAAAATTTATCTAATTTAATTTATTATAATCAATTTGATTATTAATTTTGATATTAAATCCTTCTATACCTATGAGAAGTTTCTCTTTGAAAATCCGCTTTTTCGGTTACATCTATGTGTATAATTTAAAATTGATTTTTTCCACTTGTGTGAATAAAATTTGGAATAAGGTATTAAATATTTTTAATCATAAAAAATTATATTATCAAATAAGGTAAACTTAATTTTTGAATGAAATGAATGGTGAAAAAAAAATTAATTATCAATACTTGGGTAAAATTGGTTTATCGGGGTTTAAACTAAGAAGATAGGGGTTAAAATGACCTACCAACTTGTTAAAATATTATTGGATGGAAATATTTTTACATTATCATATCCAAAATTCACATATAATTTTATTTGGAATAGTTTATCAGGTGAATTAATTTATCATTTTGGATTCTATTGAAAAATTTCCATGTAATTTCCAAGAGGGTTCCCTTTACCAACTTATAAAATAGAACTCCATAAATTTACTGATTCACACCTCTAAAGCAAATTTTTTTGACACAAAACTACTAAAATATATTCCAAACATCCTTATAAAAAATATATATATGATATTCCTCTAAAAGGTCAATCCCATGTGTCTTTAGAGGATATCCAAAGGAGGTTTCTATTATAGAAGGTAATTATATTAACAAATCTCTTTAATTTTGTTTCTTATTTTTCCACCTTAAATTATGTAGTAATAATTAAAATAAAATGAATCCATTAAATTGATTATTTATATTGAATAATATTTTTCCATATACACTTCCATTATATGGGAAATGAAATCATTGATCGTGTGTATGACATAATACTACCTCACGAATCGAGGCAGTTCGTTTTCCATCACCAAATTTCAAGGATGGATATAAAGATAGATTTACCAAATTTATATGATATTTATGAAATTAGTATAATTATGTAATTTTAATTTAACATATACCTTTTTATGTCCCATTCTATTTAAAATACAATAACATCTTTCATGTGTATGGTTAACTACCGCCACACAAAGCGATGTGATTAATTTTTTACATACAATTTACATGGAATGTAATAAGGATAAAATTAGTTAATATATTTGAAATATATGATATGATATTAATTATTGATAATTAATATATAACCCAATTAATTACACTTTCACTCATTAAGGGGACGATATTGTCGCTCATGCATACGTATGACCTACCATCTCCGCGAAGTGATGCGATTCAGTTTCAATGTCCATCTTTCATAAATGTTTTTAAATATGTATCTAAGAATTAATTATGATATTTATAACATTATTATAATTATGGATATGAAATTATATATATATATATATATATATATATATCGTATTCACAAGAACCTAAAAATTTATGAGAAAACATTCATGAGGCAATAAACCAATTCACACCCGGAACAATGAAAATAACAAAATATTATGAACAAATGGGTGGTAAAATGTTATTAGAGGAACATATATGATATTATAAATATAAATTAAAACACACTTATTTCTACAGTGTAGCATCATGGTATTTAACACTTTAATGGTGTTTTAATCATGTTCATATTATTTTTTAGTGGTTGGAGTGATGAAACGTCACTGTCACTGCTTCAGGACATAAAATAATTAGATTTTAAATAAACACTATATTCGATAATGTATATGATATGTAACAATGAGCTTAAATGAAAAATAGAATATGATTATTTAAATATGGACATTCTTGAGTTAGAATTTATACTTTTTACTTTTCTATTCCTTTTTTTGGAAATAACAAACAATTTCACAATAACATGTTTATGATCATTTTATGTCCTAAGTGTTTTATTTTTTTTAGAAAATATTACCTTTTACAATACATAGAATAAGATATAAAGTATTAGAGATATAAAAATTACATTATTCATTATGATTACCATAATAAGTATATGTCTGATTAATCAGACTATCCCCTATTAGAGCTAGAAGTTAGACTTATTTTCTAGTCTTTCATACTGAAAAAAGTATTAATAATCAAACTAATACTGGTACCAATACCATCAGACTGATACTCATATGTATTGGCATATTTATATTGTTAAGGAAGTCCGTCAGATTAACTATATTTATAATAATAATAAAAATAAATATTTAAAATATAACAAATATCTTTGAAAACTATGATGGTGTTTATCAATACAATGTTAAACATTCAATTATGATGAGATATCAAGTGCAAGATGTCTAAAGATGTTGCAACAAACTCTATAAATATGACCACTATAAGAATGAATATAAATACTAGATCATTTGAATAATTTTTAGATGGTCAATTACATTCTCTCTTTAATTTTCATATGAATACATAATGTGAACAAATCGTTATTAATCTTTTTATTTCTTTAGAGAGTTGTCTTCCTATGGAAAACTTGTAAGGTTGTCTATTTAAGAACATTTTGTAATTGTAACTCATGTTTGATTATAGTTATGATCGAGGGTATCCGAGGATAGGAAGATAGAGAATCTAATCCATCAGATCAAGGGATTACAAGGATAATAAGACATAGTTGATCATTATATCACAGTATTTTGGGGATAAGAAGACAGAGCCATTCCGATCTTTGTATCAAGGGATTTCCTGATAAAAAATACATATTTTACTATATGTATAAATCATTGAATACCATTAGTCAAGGTTATTGACTATAGTTCTCTTAATATTAAAATTGGATTATCGTTTAAATAAATTATAATTCATTATTACATTTGTTATCTATTTTAGTGCTTGTTGTTTACATGTTTTTTTATTTCTATTTCACATTTAGTAGATAGTGATTCATAATTTTTATATTTTCATTCTATTTGTTTTATCTTATTAACTCCGAATAAGATAAAAATTTTAATATAATCATATCCATAATGATTACGATTTTTACTCTAATATAATCAGAATATTGTTTAGTTATGATTTTATGGCATTTTTAATTAGACTAAGGGATGAGTCTGATAATCTACTTAAAGAGGCTTTGAGTTTTTTTAGTTTAAAATTATTAAACTATATTTTAAACATAAATTAACCCCCTAGTGTATTTATTTCCATTTGGGCATATCTTATAATCCAAAATTTGGTATCAGTGTAGGATTCCACCACTCATATACTTGCATAGGTTTTTACTTATTTACTATTGAAAGTTATTGAAGTTTTGTTATAAATTTTTTATTTATAATATATATTTTACACTAACATGTTTCTTTGGATTTTTTTTTATTTTTTATGAAGTTTTCAAGAATGAATATCAGATCTATAGACAATACGAATCATAACATAGCTCCTATTTTTAAGGGTGATCATTATGAGAATCAGAGAGATATGATGAACACATTTGTTACCTACATAGGAGTTGAATTTTCTTTATAATTACTAAATATTATAAGATTCGTAAATAGGAAGTAACTTAGTTTACTCATCATAAAAAATAATAATATCAATTAAACTATAGAGTAATGAATACTTTGTTATATTCTATGACTAGAAGAATTTATAGTCTGATTTCTTCTTATGAAGCTACCAATAGTGTATGGAAAAAGCTATACATCACAAGTTTTGGTAAATCTAATGTTGTTGAGACTCAAAGATAAATTCTTATAGATGATTACCAAGATAGTAACTTATTACCTGGTCAATATATTTCCCAGATGTATCATAGGTTCATGAATATTATAAACAATTTACAATCTATTTGTGAGAAACATCTTGATGATGATATCCCTATGGAAAAGATAATTGATATCATTCCCAATGAGTGGGAATGTAAAATAATATAATTTAATGATATGATAAAGTTAAATAATATTAACATGGATGATCTTATTGGTACTCTTATGTAGTATAAGGGTAGGATCAAGAGAGATTCAGAGAAAAAGAAAAAGAAAAATGGCAGTGTTGCCTTTTCTTCATCACCAACCTCACCTCCTAAAGTTCTATTTTCCAAGAAAGCTGTTAAGTCTTTGAGAAATTGGAAAATAACTATTCAATCTAATTCAAGTGTTTTTAAACATTTGGAGAATGAATTTGAAAAAATTTCTACAAGGATGAATAATATATTCGGAAAGAAACATTTTCAATACTGATACATAAAAGTTTATAAATATATAAGTGATTGAAAGATAAAGTCACTTATTATGAATGCAAGAAAACATGACAAATTAGACCATATTTTCTAAATCTGAAGAGGAATGATCAAAAATAAAATAATTTAGAGAGTAATTCTATAAAGTATTATAAATATAAAGAAAAGAAATTTGTAAAAGATTCTTAAACATGGATTTTTAGTAGAGGTTAATATTCTGAGAGATATACAAATATTGACTCTTCTTTTCAAAGGAACATATGTGTATTTCCCATTATTCATAAAGTAAATCAATGTTTCATAGATAATTAATTAATAGAGAAAAACCTTACCAATATGTCAATATGTTCTAATTATCCCAATGAGAAGGATTCTATATCTTATGATAAAGAGTCTTTCTCAAGAAAATATAATTATCTTCCTTATTATGATGACGTTTCACGATTTTCTAAATTTCTTAAGAATGAAAATTGTAAACATTGAAAAAAAACCTCAAAATTATATGGATAAACTTGTTAAGGATTATTCGAGGATAAATGTTTTGACTAATTAAATCAAATATTGTTCAAAATATCATGATGAAACTATTTATGAGATTTTTTTCTAAGGATCATGAAAAATTAGTTTCTGAGAAAAATATATTACAAACTAGTTTTGATAAACTTTGTTCTAAGAATAATACATGTTAATATATAAATTTTGTATTCCAAATAAAATTTTAAGTCTATAGTTTGTAATTTTTTTTATCAGGATTGACCAATGGAAATGGTTTTTTTGATAAAATTTATAAACAAATTAGTCCTCATGGTAATGCTTCTAGAATGGGTTATACTCAAAAAAACAATTTCTAGCAGTAACTATTTTGTTCATAATAGTAAACCTTTGTGTAGTAAGTATAAAATTAGTAGAAAATGGAATAAATATTCTTCATTAAATAGAGTATAATCATTAGGATTTTATAAAGATTATATTTATAATGAAATTACTTGTTTCCCATAAAAAATTTAGACAAATTTGGTTACCCAAAATTTTTGTTTTCTAACATTCCCGTACCCAAAAAGGTTTGGGTGCTGAAAGCTAATATTTTTGTTTTTAGAAAAAAAAGAAAGTAAAAAAAAACAAAAAAATATATGGAAAATGAATTATGGATGTTCTAGACACATGATGAGAAACAAAGTAATTTTCAAGAATATTATCAAAATGAATGGTGGAAAATCAACTTTCAAAGATTATGCTTAATGAGAGATTATTAGTATAGGTAATATTTCTATTCTTATAAAAAAATTATTTCAAATGTTTTATTTCTTTAAATTTTCTTAATCACAACCTTATAAGCATAATTCAGTTATGTGATGGAGGTTAACTTGTGAGCTTTATGAATTATAATTCTTTAGAACATAGTTCCATGGATGAATTTATTATTTCTCCCAATCTGCATGATAATGTTTTCACACTAAAAATAGAAACCATAACATCCAATAAATACCTTTCCTTAGTTCAATGGAATATCAATCTTGATTATGACATAGAAGGTTAGGACACTATAACCTTGGAATGTATCTAAGTTGACTACAAAATGACTTATTAAGAATCTACTAGTACATATGTTTGATTATTCAAAAGTATATAACCCTTATTAGTATAGTAAGAAACATAAGTCAAGTTTAAAATATATTATTAATGTCTTAGCTTATGATGTTTTATGTTCTGTACACATGGACTTACGTGGTACTACAAAAACTGGTAGTATTGGTGTAAAACACTATATATATGTCTTCGTTGATGATTACACTATATACTCATGGGTTTATTTTTACAAAAATAAATATGAATTCTTTTTTTATTTTAAAAATTTTGTCACCAAAGTTATAAAATGATAAAAACATTACATTTATAACTCTTCATAATGATCATGGTGAAGAATTTATAAATTTTTATATTGAAACTTTTTGTATTAATAAATGTATTGAACATAAATTTTTATCTCCCAAAACCCCTCAACGAAATGGTATAGTTTAAAGAACATATAGAATTATTCATGAAATAACTAGAACAATGTTGAGTGAGTACTCAATTGCTAAATATTTTTGGTCTAAAGCAGTTAATACTCCATGGTATATTATATATCGTGTTTTAATTAGAAATTTTCTTAATAAAACTTATCATGAGTTGTGGACATTTAGAAAACCTAAATTTTCTTACATCAAAGTAATTGGTCGAAATATATTAATCTTCAATATGAAAGATAAATTACATAAATTTGAATCCAAATATAAAAAAGGTATATTATTAGGTTATTCCACTACTTCTAATTATTATAGAGTTTCTAATAAAAATTCCTGTATTGATGAGGAAATAGTTCAGGTTATGTTTTATGAAACTGACTCTATTGATTTCAAACAACATCAACCATCATCCTTAGATGTGATTTGTAAAACTAATTTTCAAACTTTGATAAAACATTCTTATCATAAGGAAATAACTCAAGAATTAGTTTCTAATATTATACCTTGGGAATATTTTCTATAAATTATTTAAGAACACACTTTTCAAAACCTAGGAAGTCAGTTGTTTCATAAGAATCATGCTAGTGAGAGTATCACTGGTGATGTAGATCAACTGGTTAAAACTATAAGTTATTTATGAAATGAAATTGAGAATATAAAATTCTTATCCCAATTTGAACATATGAATTAGGATGAGGAATTAGGTATTGATTATTATATTAACGTAATGTAAGATGATCTTAATAAATTTTAGAGGAACAATGTGTGGACTTTAGTTGAACAAACTTTAGAAAATTCTATAATGGGATTGAAATTGATTTTTTCATAAAAAATGTGATGATAATGGAGTAATTATTATAAATAAATCTATACTTGTTTTTATGGTTTATAGTCAACATGAAGGTATATATTATGAAGAAACATATACACTGGTATCAAGACTTGAATCTATTAGAGTACTTATATCCTTTACAACATTCATTAATTTTAAAAAAATTCAAATGGATGGGAAGTGTGTTTTTCATAATGGATATGTTTAAGAAGAAGTTTATGTTGAGAAGAATTGTAATTTTGAAAATAAAAAACACTCTAAATATGTTTCTAAACCTTTGAAATATTTATATGGTCTTAAATAGGCCCCTAGAGCAAGATATGATAGATTAATAAGATTTTTATTAAAAATAATTTTGTTAAGACATATTTGGATCCAACAATTTTTATAAAAATAAGTTAATAAAAACATTATGATTTTACAAAATCATTTAGATGAACTTATATTTGGATAAAATCAACAATCTTTAACATATTACTTTATAGAACTCCTGAAATATATTTTTTAGAAGCGTATGATGGTTGATTTAATATATTTTCATGGTTATCAAATTTCAAAAAAACCAGATGGAACTTACATATCTCAAAAAAATTATATGAAAAACCTTCTTAATAAATTTTGATATGAAAATACGTAAAGTATTAGTACTCCCATCAGTACCTCATATATAATAGATCCCATTGAGGATATAAATTCTGTAGATCAGAGAATTTTTAGATGTATTAAAGGAAGTTTACATTACATAATGTCTAGTCATCTAGATTTAATGTTTTATGTATGCTTATGTGAAAGATATCAAGAAAATATAATGGAATAACATCCAAAAGTTGTAAAACAATTTTTTCATTATCTTAAGATAATTATATATTTAGGGATTCATTATTCATCTATAAATATTTTCAAACTGATTTCTTTTTCCAGATGCTGACATTAGTGGTTTTAGAATGGATAGGAAAAGAACATCTGAAACATTTCATTTCATACGAGATTCTTTAGTTTCTTGGTATTTTGAGAAATAACACTCAGTATAACTTTCCACTACTGAAGCTGAATATTTGGCATCTTGATGTTATTGTGGTTAAGTGTTGCGGATTCAACACTGAGTCACTGACTATGGATAGATTTTTTCAAAAACTAAATACTTTGTGATAACACATGTTCCATTTTCCTAAGTAAAAACCCATCACATCACTCACATGATAAAAACATATATATAAGGAGCTATTTCCTTTAGTATCACACACTCGAAGGATATATAATTTTACAATTCTTCAGAACACAAGATCAACTTTTCGACATTTTTATAAAACATCTTCCTTTTAATAGATTCAAAAATATCAAAGAGAATCTAGGAATGATAAACATAAAATAATCATTCATATATAATTATTATTTACCTATCACCTAACATTATGATACTCCTTTTCATAGGGGAAGTATAGTTTTTGTTTTTTTCAAAATATTTCCTTAAAAATATTTATTTTTTATAAAAATTAAAATTTCTTTAAATTATAATCCTAATGATCTTTACACACTCATATTTCTTCATAAAAGTTTTGGAGTAATAATTCTAAAAAAATTCCTTGTACTCAAGAAATTTTATAAAAATTCTCGTCTCGATTTTCAAAAAATATTTTTTGATAAAAAATTTATCTTAATTAGTTGTCTTATTGAAATTATTATAATTACTTTTCATACTGAAAAAATCATATTTAGTTTTATTATTTTAAAAAATATCATATTTTATCTAGTTTACTAAATCTAAGAAGAACATGTTATTCATTCTAATAGAACTCTTCACTCTAAAAGGTACTTATCTATTTTTTACGTTATTTTATTACATTAGTTAGTCTATTGTTGTTTTTATAAATTTTTTTTCTATATAAACCTTCTTATGTTTTTCAATTTTTTTAATAAATTAACTGGTTTTATTCTCAATCTTATAAATGTTTGTAAAAAACATCAATAGTTCCAAATTATTTAAATCTTTATTTGGATCATTTTCAACCCTCAGATTAGATTGTTTCCATATGAACCATTGAATTGTTTATGGAAGATAAACCAAAAAACCAGATTCTTATATAATGGGGGACCCCCACCCTGTACCCCACATCAATTGTTCAAAATATTTTCTCCTGATTTACGGAACCCTTTATGTTCCTTAGTTTGATAGATTTCCTATCCATCCAATTATACAGATTTTGTTTTATAATATGATGGTAAAAAAGGAGGACTTTTTAAAGTGGTATGTCTTCATGGAAACATTAATATAAAGATTATTTAATGATAATTATGATTCAACGCTGAAAAAGATTATGTACTTTTAAGGATGTGAGTCTATTTTTGTATAAAAACATGATAAGGAACTTGATTTGTTTTATCATGAAAATATTGATTAATTTTTTACCTCTATTATGTTTTCCAATGAATATGGGAAAAACACTCTCATAATAAATGGAAATCGATATATCATTTCCTTTAAGAAACTTTAAGATTTGGTTAGAATACCATATGAAAGAGAAGTGTATTGTCCATCACATAAATTTCTAGACAACCATTATACTTTTGATAAGAGAAATGTTGAAGATTATATGATTTTAGAATATGAAAATATTAGAAACGTTTCTCATCTTACACTAGATAGTTGGGTCTTTGCATTATAGATTCAAGGATTCATCATTCTGAGGAAAGGGCACCAAGATACCCTAAAAGTTTTAGATGTTTTCTTTTAAGATTTTTTAGTAAACATGAGGAAGATTGAATTAGTGAAGTATTGTGTTCTACCAGTTGACAATATAAAAATTGGAACGATCAAGTTATGATCATAATGTTTCTTTATTTTATAAGATATATGGTAGTTGAATGTATTAATGTATTCAATGTGTCCAAAAAATTGTTTTTGATATGTGATGTTACGATTAATAGAATAAAACTAGTTATTGATAACATGTCTAAAAATTTTGTTGATAAAGTTGATGGTGCCACTTCAGAAGAAAAACCATAAAATGAAGTAAGTAAAGGATGATAGGAATAATAAAAAAAGTCCGAAACCTCCCGACCAATGAAAACGTAGAAGAAAAAAAGAGTTCTTGATGAAGTTTTTGAAGATTGGATGAAAAATAAAGCTGGTAAGAAGTCTGGGAATCCACATTTTGGAATCTATCCCATAAAAGAAAAAGATTAAAATATTTTTTATTCTAAAAAATATAAAAATAATCCAAGAAGAAAAAACAAAATTAAACATTAACAAAACCTGTGCTTTGAGAATATTTATTAAAAGGAGTATAGAAGGCATAAAAAATCGTTGTGCCTCTAATATCCCAAACCAATCTCCTCATCCTGAAAGGAGGTTTGGTGTTTCAATAAACATATGTGAAATATTAAAAAATTCCAATGATGAATGATTGTGGAAAATATAAGTCTGGTTAGAATGAATAGGTACTAATAATTCAAGAAAAAGAAATTGAAATATAAATTAATTGAAGGGGTGATCATAGAACTATGAGGAAGTTAGAAAAATAATATAAAAAAGATATTAGAGAGGAATTTTAAGACAAAAATACTGTTTAATAAAAATTATTAGAAAAATAAAGAGATTAGTAAGAAGAATAAGGTGAATATAAAGATATTATAAAAGTTACTGGAGAAGAGGAGGAAGATGATGGAGAGGCAGAACAAGATGATAATATAGGGGATACTGATAAAGATGAAACTAAATCCGATAAGAAGTCATTGAATTATTCATCACCATCCTCTTAAAACATACCATCTAAGACTGATCAAAAATATAAATATGAAAGTTCTATGGAGTAAAAATCATCATCTGAAGAAGAATCTGAATCATCATCTAAAAAAAAATAATGTTAAAATGTGAAAACAAAAGTTGATGAGAATGTCGAGTCTAATATGGATATTGATGTAATTGTGTAATCCAATGAAAATAAATTGGGTGAAAATAAAGATTCCATGAAAGATGATAAATTTGTTTCAATGATTAATAAAAATAAGGACACATAAATAGATGTTAGAACCATTCTAATAAAATATTCTAAGGTTTAACAAGAAAAATTAGATTATGTTACAACGATTTATAAAATTTACAAGAATGTTCTTAGACACATAAAGACATTAAATAAGATGGTTAAAGTTTCTCATCAAGTTGACGCAGATATTTAGATGCATAATGATAATTTAGATTTTATTAAAGATAATTTTGTAGAAGTAGAAAATTATATCAATGAGTTATCATCTCACATGGATGAAAGAGTAATGTTTGTGGAATAATTTAAAGATGAAACTGATGAAAGAAACAATGAATTTGAATCCCTAAAAAAGAAGATATGAAACATGCATCTTGAAGTTACCATACTTTGATTTGTTCAAGCTGAAATTTTCTTTATCAAGGAGGAAAATAACAAGATATGAGAGGAAATCAAGAAGATAAGTTCCTTGGAATAGAAGGTTGATAAGAGGGAGAAGGATCGTAAGGAGTTCAAAATGATGAAATTATTTTTCATTACTATGATGATGGAAGATTGACTCATTTTCTATTGAACTCACATTTAATTTTTTATATAAAATATTTGAATGTTTTTTCATAACAAATGAATTAATTTTTCATCCAAATATGATTTTTTCTAAATGTTTTCCAATTATTATTGGTTGAATTTTATTTAATAGTTTTTGTATGATTAATTAATTTATTATACTATTTCATATATTTTTTCTTCTCTAACATGTTAGGACACACCCACATTTTCTTTATTCTTTTTGAAAATCACAGAGTGAGAGATTTTTATATAATGGGCAATTAATTTATAGAAATTGAGAGAAGATTTTATAAAAGGGAAGTTGTTATATAAAGGGGGTGAATACAATCTTGATAGGGAAAATAAATAATATGATGGAGAATATTTCTTAAAGAAGATCTTTTCTTATACTCCATCATATTCACAATCAAATTAAGAAGTGTTATAAACTTAGGGCGAGTTAAGGTTTAATTTTGAACTCTAAATATGATTTACTTAAAAACATGGACTCTATGTTTTTCAAAGTTATTTTTAATTTCTGTTTTGGGGTTTGTGATTTCCAAAAGGGGTATATTGCTGTGTCAAAAGATATATTTTCTAATTTTCGATTCCTTTTGTTTTTTAAATCAAAAACACTTTCTTAACAACATGTTTACTAAACTTTTATATCCTAAGTGTTTTATATTGTTTTTTGAAGAAGAAATTACCTTTTACCATACTAATAATAAGTTTTAATATAATAAAGATATAAACATTACATTATTCATTATGGTTATATTAATGATTATGTGTCCAATTAATCTGACTAAAACTTATCAGAATCAGAAGTTAGACTTTATGACTTTTCATTTTTACTAAAAAACTTCTTAACAATCAGAATGATACTGGTACTGATACCATCGAACTAATACTCAAAATAATTATTGTATTGACATTGTTAAGGAATCCCATCAGAGAGATTAAGTATATAATTAGAATAATAAGGCTTATTTATTATGTAAGGAATATCTTTAAACAATGTGATTGTGTTTATGAATACAACATGAAACATTCAATTATGATTAGCTATCAAGTGCCAGGGGTATGAAGTATTTTAAAGAAACTTTGAAAATATGACCTCTGGAAGGATTTTTATAAATACAAGGTCATTTGAAGAGTTTGGATATGGTTTTTTAAATTATATCTCAAATTTTTAGAATAATACATAGCGTAAACAACCCGTTCTTAATATTTATATTTATTTAGATCTCTGTATTCTAACAGAATCCATTTCATGTGGTCTATTTAGGATACTTTTTTAATTATAACCTATATACCATCATTTTTATGATCGAGGGATTTCAGGTATAGGAATATTGATAATCCGGTCCATTGGATATAAGGATTATGTGGATAGAAAGACATAGCCGATAGGCATATTGTGAGCTTGAGGGAATAGAAAGATAGAGAAATTTA